>OZ024794.1:27729314-28454314 GCA_964017045.1 Omphiscola glabra | reverse complement strand
GATGAAGAATATATAGAAAAAGTGATAATATATATATGAGCATTTCTTCACAACTGACTCATGTTAAAATTTCATCAGTTTGTTTCATGCTCAAAATATTTCAGATCTCCAAGCTTGTCAATTTTTTTTAAAACTTTTTTTATTATTACTTTGATAGGAAGAATGAGCCCTTATTTTGCTTTTCTTAAGATTAATTCACAAATTATTTCCTTGATTTTTAAATATATTTTTTTATAAATTTGGAATTTTTTTTTTGCCACCCCACACACCTCCACCAGTTCCGTTGCCTTCTCAACTCCAGCCATGACAATAAAGCTACTTCCCAGTATCGTATGCTCTGACCAGCCACAGTGCGGGGCTTACCACAAGACTTAACGTCTGAGCCGCAGGCTTTTCATTTCTACGGTACAGCTTGCTGTCAAACTCTGTACATACTCTGAAAACCTTCGCCTCATTTTCTCCGCCAGATTCACGCACTATTCCGCCCGTTTTCATCCATTTGCCATGGGCGCAGATTTAACAAGTCATGGAGGTGGGGGTGGAAGGGGTCTTAAAGTGAGTTCTTTCATTCATCCCCCACTCACAAAAAAAAAATAATTCTGGGAGTTGACTCTGCTTTATCCTCCATCGCATCAACCTCCACCCTATCGGTTTGATTTCTTCCCCCTCCCCCCGGAGTTCATCATTAGACATTCTAATTCTTAGATCTTGACTTTTCATGCGTCAGAACCATTTTTTTTCCCATTCAGATCTCTCGACTTGTACTGAATTACTTTATCTTCTGGAGGCTGATCGACTTCCCTGATACCGAAAGTCGTATTAAAAAAATGGCCTACATCTGTTCAAGTAACAGTTTATTGGTTGTAAAACGTACTTTACTGCTGTAACAAATTACTTTAATGATATGGCACAGTATGATAGAATGTTAGTAGTGTGTTTCTTTTTAGGGTTGTGAGGTAATTTTTATTTTTTTATATATATTTTTTTAGTTTCCAATTGCTTAAACAGAAATGTTTGTGTTTTTTTAAAACCTAGTTTAATATTAGTTGCAATTAGACATGTTGGTTTTGACGGTATACCAGTTATAGTTTTTTTTTTTTTTTTTGTTTTTTGTTTGTTTTATGGTTTGTTTGTTTTTTTACCAAATCCTGTTATCTGTTGTTCGTTGTTGTTTTTTTGTTTTTATTGTCAGCCAGGCCTTCAGTCTGGCAGTGAAGCATGGAAAGGGTGTTCCTGTATTTTAAAATAATAAAAGAAAAAAAAAGAAAAAATACACATTTACTGCTGGGGTGGTGGTGGAATATTTTAGGGTCCTCCCACATTTTTTCCCCCTCACAGCACTTGACCTTTGTTTACAACGCCTTCGAAACGTATCCACGCGGCCATGTCAGATTGACGTCATATTTTATAAGATCTTAAGCGGCAAATGACATTGAGATGCAGCACTTTGATACCATTTATGGGGTGTAGGGGGGATGGGGACATGTGGGTGGTTCACCCGGGTGCCACTTATTATCGGGTGGTCTTTTCGGTCCACATCATAAACTTTAAAGAGCTTATTTTGAACACCTCTATATTGACTTCGTTTTTTTGTTCGTGGGGGGGGGGGGGGGGGTGGTTGGCTGGCTGGCAGGCAAAAATCTCCGGACGGTTTAATGATCCATTTCCCGTTTTCCTATCAAGCTGAAACTTGGCACATAGTCTCGTTGCCGATGACAATATGTTTTTTCAAATTTTCATCCCAAACCCCAAAAAATCACTTTTTTCAAATTGAAAACCAATCAAAATTCCCGATAATTGCGCTAAATGAGATTCCCGATAATTGCGCTAAATGAGATTCCCGATAATTGCGCTAAATGAGATTCCCGATAATTGCGCTAAATGAGATTCTTTTCAAAAGTGCACCGCATGTGCGTCTGGTGCGTAATATTTTCTTTGTCTTTTCTGAAATAGTTGGTGAAATAAATATGCGATGTAAGAGCGGGTGGGTCATTAGAATATTAATATAGTTAAGGGGCGGGAAGTAATGTGCATTTGCGAGCCTTGGGAGGGTGAGCACTAATTGGGATTTGTATAAACTTCGTTAATTGTATGTATGTTTTGTCAAATTTTCAGCCCACACCCCCCCCCCCCACACACACACACATTGCTCAATATTACATTTTATAAAAGATCAATACAAAAAACATTGTTCTTAGGAGTTGTGTCATTTACTCTGTTTTCTCTTCACATTGTAGTTTCCGTTAATTAGAGGATGCGAAATTATGTGCGACTTTGATGTAACAACTGGTTATAACATACATCGCAGAATAGAAGCTTGCAATAATAAGAAGCAGCAGAAAAAGTTAAGCTTGAGATATAAAGACAGGAGAAATAAAAAAAAAATAACAGGAAATATAACACAATTATACAACATAAGTATTCGTGATTAACGTTATTGCCGAAAGAAGTGTTGTATTAAAACTAAGTTTACAGTATTACTGTGAAAAATAAGATTTTAAGGGACAAAAGTATTTTGAAATATGTAAAATATAAGAGATAAGAAAAGAAATACAATGAAATTGAGGATCACTTGTGCCCATAAGCAGTATATTTTTTTTCCTATCTAACTCTCATTGGTGGGTTAGTGCAGGAAATAAGTCCCTTTGTGTTTATCTCCGTTGAAATGGAGGTGAAACCGGGGGGGGGGGGAGTTTACCTTGTATAATACCACGAAGATGTTCAGTGAACCTATCCGATAATCATCTTCCGGGTTCGCCTTTATAACATGCGCGGCCTCTCCTCAGTATCGCACATATCACATTTTGACTAACACGCGTGACGCCCTCTTTGATGGTAAAAGTAGTTTTAGGGAGAGGGGGCTAATGCTTTTGCTTTCGAGTGTGTAAGGACAAGTACTACAACGGCTTCTTGAGCACGGTTTAGTCCCGACGTAAGACGGGTCAGCTCGAAGGCGACTGTGAACCAGAAGGTCACCTACATTTCTTTCCCGTCTAAAGACAATAAGTGGAGGGGATGAGAATACCCTGTTAGTGGAGGGGATGAGAATACCCTGTTAGTGAAAGGGATGAGAGTACCCTGTGGTGGAGGGGATGAGAATACCTTGTTAGTGGAGGGGATGAGAATACCCTGTTAGTGGAGGGGATGAGAATACCCTGTTAGTAAAGGGATGAGAATACCCTGTTAGTGGAGGGGATGAGAATATCCTGTTAGTGGAGGGGATGAGAATACCCTATTAGTGGAGGGGATGAGAATACCTTGTTAGTGGAGTGGATGAGAATACCCTATTCGTGGAGGGGATGATAATACCCTGTTAGTGGAGGGGTCCGCAAGAAGTATGTTACGATTCTTTATGAATATGTTTTGCAATCACATTGTGAGGGTGGGAGGTTAGTATGACTTTTTGTTCGATCTTCACTTTGGTCTGAACGAGGTTTCAAAGCGTCTTTCCGTGTGACAGTGCTGATACGATCGAGTGCCGAGATAAGAGCAGTTTCAGGATAAGATCTGGAGAGGAACAAGTCCATCATTTCATTAGCCTTATCTAAAAAAAATTCTTCATCGAACTGGCAGAGGTGACGCAGACTGAGAAGTTAGGATAAAGGCGACGCAGACTGAGAAGTTAGAATAAAGGCATTGAGTCTTTGCATGATCAGGTGTTTCCGCGCTAACACACCAGTGAGCGGTAGAAAAGTAAACAAAGTACTTAAGCTTTTCGGCACAATATCACCACATGGAATTATTAAAATGTTTTCTTACTGTTGATCCTCAATGTCCCTGTACTTCTTTTCTTATATTTTACATATTTAAAAAAAAAATCCGTTAAAATCTTAATTTTCACAGTAAAAATACATACATTCTTCTACTTACTGTAATCTTGACTTTGAAAAACTCTAATTCCGGCAATAATATTAATGTCAAACACGTACGTTTTTTAAAATACTTTATTTATTTCTAGTTATTTCTTCATTTGTCCTGTCTGCTGAGGAGGGCTCTTAGCCGAAACGTTCTTCTTTTACTGTCCTGTTTTTCTATTTCAAAACTCATCATACCCTGTTCTGTTATTTCCCTCACACAGCTTGAACGCAGTCCTACATTCATTATGTTTGTAAATTAATTTTGATTACAGTTACACAATTTCACATATGGAACTGACATCCACCTTGAACGTAGGAATTAGTACATAAACAGATCAAGTAATTGGTATTTGTATTATTTTTAATTGAACGTAAAATGGCATAATGAGATCTGAAGGCCTCTAAATTTAATATTGGTTTATTATTTTACTATATTTTAAAGATACAAATTCTTTATTTTTTTGTTGTAAAAAAATAATTCGATAACCGGTTTGTGAAAATCCCCAAACGGTTATCGGTTTTAAAATCGATAGCCTGAAATACTTTTATATCTTAACACCCATAGTTGTAATGGTTGTCACTTTATAATCTTTGCATCACTGTTGACCCACTTCTAACAAACATAATTTCTTTAAGTTTTGAATGTTTGCAAAAAGAGCATGAAGGAAGCGAACATTGAAGTCAACAAATGGGAGATCATTGCCGAACATCGTTCCAGATGGCGAACGGCAGTGTACGAAGGAGTGAAAAAGGCAGAAGATGTGCGGAACGAAGCCCTTGCAACAAAAATAACAGCACGGAAGGCCAAAATGAACCAGGAATCATCATTCTCCTGCGTGAAATGCTATCGAGACTGTCACTCCAGGATTGGCCTAGTGAGCCACTCGTCGAAGTGTAGGACTACAATATAGCTACTCCATCGTCTCGTGAAGATGGAAGGATGCCATACAATTTCTTTAAGTTTTGAATACATATGTTGTTGTTTTTTTGTTTTTTTTAGACGATACCGTCTGGGAAATGAATTAACTTAATTAATAAGTAAGATGCACCTGTCTATAAGATGCACCTGTCGATAAGATGGGCCTGTCTGCAACATACACCTCTCCACCGTCAGGGACAACTTTGTTACGTGTATTCTATTGTTAAGCCAGGTACTTTCGCTCGAGTGTCAGTGGGGAGGGTGGTGCTGCCAGTCACGTTACTGCCTCCGTTGTACAGCATGAAAAGGTAGCTTTATGGGATGCAGGGGTGGGGGCACGTACCGCCCTTATATCCAATGAAGATTTATAGAATTTAACTCTATCGTCTGGTAGCACTCAAACATGTCCATTCTTACTAATTTTGTTCAAATGCTTATGCTTTTCAAATCCTATAATTTTACTTAATATCTAACCATGACAAACATCCCTTCCTCCTCCCCCCCCCCCCACTCAATTCTCGGTTTTTAAATCTTTTTTTAAAATGTTTTATCTCTTCATTTATTTTTTTCAATGATGTAAAAAAAAAAAAAAAAAGAAAAAAACACTTTATTCTGTTGGTCCCACGTGACTTAAATTAAAAGCGTGTCCGATCCATTTAAATCTTTGCATCCATGGATCGGACACGGAAGCTAGTGGGACATCTCGATAAAATTGTCCAGCGACTTTTACCGATGACGTGAACTGACGCAGGCCATCAGGGACTAACATCCGTCTCCATTCTTAAGACATTCTACATTGGTCTTTGAGAAATATAGTGCATTCCAGCGCTTTTGTTCTTCTTATCTGCAAACAACACTCCTGCTCAAAAGAGTTATAAAAATAAATAAATAAAAGGGATTTTATTTTTTTAAATGTCTCATTTGACCACGAAATGTAGTGTTCAATGCCCGCCGCAATGCGTGAACTTACAATCTGCTCCAATTACTTTTCAAAACATTCTTTTAAGTAACGCACTTTATAAGAATCCATAGTAGTTTTATTTTATAACCCCCCCCCCCAACCCACACACACACACACTTTTTTTTCAGATATTTTACCGCAGACATTTTTACGTCCCTGAACCATATAAATATTCGAATGTCCCACCCATTTTTACGTCTCAGATTCATTACAACACATTTAAATTGAGATTATTTCCGTAAAGTAAGAGAAAGTAGTACGTACCTAACGGACATGTGTTGTTTTTTAAATTGGAGATGGGGTGCAGTGAAGTGTGAGAAAAACCTGCCGCCCTCTACTTTTCGGCTAAGTGCTATTTTTAATTGAGTTCTGTTTTTACTCTTTTTTTTTTTTGGTTCTCTGATGAAGGCTTCCTGCCGACACGTTCGTTGTTTTGTTGGTTTCCTTTTTTTTACTTAGGTTTTTCAATACTTTATTTCACTCACTTCCTTTTTCGCTAACCCGATTACAGTCTCTCCCCATTATTACAGTGTATTTTAGAATTTTATTTAGCGCAGTTAGCGGGATTTTGTTTTGCGCTCTATTGAACTCACCGTTGCGCCATACTCTCCTCCCCCCTCCCTCTTCTTCTTCTATATTTTGTGGGCCCGCGATCAATGTGTCGATCATTCTGGCTTATATGTTTGTATTCTCCTACCTAGGAGAATGGTATTGATTGATACTTACATTTGTCATGCGTCGGGAAAACAAAACAGACCTGACCTACCATCATTGTTGTCTTTATGTTGATGATTTTATGTACCATCATTGTTGTTGATAGGTTGATATGTGGATGATCATATGGATTCAGATCCTCGTTTCTCATCCTTTGTTTTCTTCATGACCCACTTTTACATTTTATTTACCCTTGTGACCCCCTTCCCTGTTTTGGAAGCTCTTTTGATATACATCAAGCCACTTTTGAAACACAAATGTTGACATGCACCCCACCCCCAAAACAAAAATGCTGTGTCCCCCCTCAACGGATGGTTCACGTATGGATCAAATTGAGAGCATTAATTTTGCTTTTGATCATTCCTCTTCGTCATACAAGTTCATCTATTATTTTTATCTACATGCATTAAACAAAATATCTTTTTTTTTCTCCAAATGCAGAAGTAATTTACTTTCTTAAAAAAAAATAGATATCTAAAAAAAGATATATATATTTAAAATACTGGATTAATTCTTATTGTGTTCTTGCACGTACTTGGAAACCAGTCATCTCTATTCGCAGATAGAAGTTGCATACAATACGGTTCTTAAAAAACTTAATTATGATTACATCATTCATTTTAACACATTTAATTTTAATCTGTAGTAACAGGACAATACGAGTACAACGCTGAAAAACGAAATAATTGTAAAAGGATTTTAATTGGTACATAGAGTTATGACTGATCTCCTTAAAATAGATTTGGCAAAGCAATTCATTCGACTTTTGCTTTTAAGAGGCTTTGTCTTTTGTGCATAAATCTTCACGATCACTTCACTGTTGTATTGTCCACGCATCATGGTGTGCAAGACTTAAGTCTTATTTTGTTTGGACACCCGCTACGAAATGAGAAAACTAAAATAAATAAGACCGCTAAGACTTATTATCGGCGGTGTCTCTGTAAAGTCTACGAAAAGGCCGTTGCTAATGAGCAGGCAATGTTATCTTACTATTGTTGATAGCAGCTTCATGTATCAAGATGCAGTGCGTCACCAGCTCAAGCTACTCCACTGTCTGGATGTCTTCTGCAACAGTATTTCCCCAACTCATCAGGGTCCCGGGGTGATTGAAAAGTTTCGAAATTGCATCAGGGACCGGTGCCAGATGAATTGCATTTTTTTAAAATTTAAAACCATAAATATTTATGTTTTACGGACCGACAACGTAAGGCTCGCGGACCGGTACGGGTCCATGGACAACAATTTGGGGAACGCTGTTCTCCAACTTGGAAAAATACATTTTATTCGTTTGATAAATAATCCCTCGAAGTGTTCCAAAAACTTTGAGTACTTATCTTTTTTACTACCAGGTAACTGATGCAGACATTTCTAGATATGCCGTACTCAATGGGTTAAATCATAAAAGAAGGTTACTTATACACATGAACAAGTTACATGCAAGGACAAGCAAAGAGATGGCTTCTCTTAAATACTCAAATGGACACTAATACCAGTCGACAGATTGACTTATGTCGACAGATTTGGCAGCAGGTTGAGACACTTATGTAGGCACACGTACAGTGTAGACAAGAGTTACCGTTGGAGACACGAACACCGGGTAGTTTGAGAGGGAAATCCCACTTTGGTCGCAAATACCAGTAGACCAGACACAGACTTATAAATATTCTATTATAGATGCAAAATTCAGCTCTTGTGAAGTTCATGATTTGTTTGTGTTTTGTGGAAGGGGGGGGGGGGGCGTGTTTTGGCGTGGAACGTATTTGTGTAGCTGTTGCTATGTGCTTTGTATTGTGTGACGTATTTGCGTAGCTGTTGCTATGTGCTTTGTATTGTGTGAGGTATGTGTGTAGCGGTTACTATGTGCTTTCTATTGTCTTCTAATCTATGAATGGCATTTGAACAATCCGACCCTGCTTGAGGCCCTCGAAATATTTACCAAGCAGTTGTAAAGTATGAAATCGGCCCCTCACTCGACACAGTTTGCCGACCCCTGTTCTATAGTGCTCAACTAACACGATCAAATTTTCGTCAAAATTTGCGTCAAATTTCTTTTTGATTGCATTATTTAGCAACATAAAATAGTGCGTTCCAAAAGAAATTTGACAAAAAATTGTATCGTGTGAACTGAGCATGAACGAAACCTTATGAAGCACAGCTGTGTGTAAACATAAAAATGCACATGATATTAATACTATTTCAACATTTAAATAAATATGGTACCCTGTTGTGCAGCTTTACAATTTAAAAAATTTTGCTTACTTATTACTATTATCATTTATCATCGTGTTACGTTTCACTGTACGACGACTCCATTGTCAAGAACCTCCTTGGTTACAGGAGCCCAAACGACTTTTTTTTAAATTTAAAAGTAGTTTGTTAAAAACACCATCTTCAATTGATGCATGTGTTAAAGAACTCGGACGAACTCCCCCTCCCATCATGTTTTTTTTTCCAATTATCCCCCCTGACTTGAGGTTATCTTGTTAAACCCAAAACGGATGTTCTATAGCAGCAGTCTCATGCAAAAACATTCATTACGGGAGATCGTCTTCTGGAGGGACTCAACACATTTTACAATGTAATCGATTCTAGAGTTGCTCTAACAAAAAATACTTTTAAAGTATCGTCTTGGAAATATCGTGTTGATTAGTCATTTCGCTATAATGGGCATAGAAGACATTAAACGTCTTTCGGCTTCATCAGTCACTCTTACGGTGTCACAAAGAGAAAAAGGAGGGTCATTGGACGAGAGTCATGGGTTCACGTCTGGCAGTGAGTCACGTGTATGGTGTCTGGGGAAGTGTGGCATTGGCTCATGTCTAGTCTTGGATCACGAGCACCATTTGATCACGTACGGTGTTGGATCACGGGACGCATTCGATCACGTGTATTGCTTGATCTTGTTTATTGCTTGATCGCGTTTAGACAATAAGTCAAGACAATCTTATTTTTTTAATAAACATAGTTTTAATTTTTTTAATACATAAATGAAGTGCGTGTGCGTTTATCCACTAAGGCGCAAATGAAAGTGACACAGTTTGATTGATTGATCGATTGATTGGATATTTATATAGTGCTGGTATCCATGCTACTTTAGCATGCTCACTGCGCTCTGGTCTTCTTAAATCTATTTAAACAAAAAGGTCTTTTAATGTTTTTTAAATGATTTTTATCCTTTTCAATACCCCTCAAAGCTTGAGGCAAACTATTCCATAATTTTGGCGCTATCTCTTCAAAAGAGCGCACTCCGTATGACTATTTTCTGTGTTCATCCACAATGAAACGCGCATTATCCAAACAATTGAATGCCAGCTTATGTTTTAAAAACTCCATTACACTTTTTGTTGTTGTAGAGAGCAACCAATAGATTCCTTACTAAATGGGGCAGGACTGCACAACATACGGCCCGCGGGCGATATGCGGCCCTCCAGCACCCACTCGGTGGCCCGCGAAGTAACGAAATATTCTCTTTTACTATTATGCTAAATGTCTTCTTCGGCAGACAATTAAGTTTTGTTTTCAATTTCAAATAATTTGTTTTTCTTGTTTTGTTTTTTCTGCAGACAAAAGCATTAAGCTGAAAATTGTAATTTGTAATCGTTATTTGAAGAACGCGTCAAATCGGTTACTGCATAGTCCTGTTTAAAGCATTCTTTTAAATCTCAACGCTCCATCGGTTTGTCTTCAGTAACTGTAAAGAGGGAGTGCACATACATGCAAGATCTGATTTCACGCTGATCAACTTCGCCTGAAGGTTAACAAAATAATGGTGCTAATTCGCTGACGATGCCGCCTTAACATCGGCAACCAGAAGAAAGTCTGCAGCGGTTAGCTAATCGCCTCTCCCAATCATGCAAAGAGTTTGAACTGAACGTTGGTCTAACAAACAAACAAATGTCATGAGTCAAGAGGCACGGCCCCCCTCCGAACAGTACGCTCCCATATGGCAGTGAAGTGTGGACCTCGAATGCCAGTCATTAGCGAATTCGGTGACAGGACAAAGTGCCTAAGGCTTGGGTTTAGGAATGTGCCGAAAATTTTGTGTGGCATGTTCTCCGCTCTTATGTTGATCACACACTAGGTCCGGATTTCACCGGATTCTAAGACTGACGACAAGACCGATCGCTCGGTAAAACTGTACTTTCACCGATGACGCCTGAGCAAATGTAGCCGTGTTCACTTTGTTATTGCATTTGTTTTTTATACCGATCCAGTCTCGTTCGTCAGTCTTGGAATGCGGTGATACCCGGACCTAGTGTGTTATCACCCTTAGCAAGAAGCGCTTTCGCTTGGTAGGCATTGAAAGGAGAATGAAGAACGGCCGTATTCCAAAGAATCTGCTATATGGAGAGTTGGCTGAGGGAAGGGGGCAAGATTTATTGGACGCTTGTAAAAGGAATAGGAGCGAGGCCAGTATAGAAATCAATGAATGGGAGAGCATCGCTGACCACAGTTCGAGCTGGCGAACAGCAGTGTGTGAGTATGTAAACAGCAGTGTGTGAGGGGGTCAAACAGCAGTGTATGAGAATGTCAAACAGCAGTGTGTGAGGGGGTCAAACAGCAGTGTGTGAGAATGTCAAACAGCAGTGTGTGAGTATGTCAAACAGCAGTGTGTGAGGATGTCAAACAGCAGTGTGTGAGGGGGTCAAACAGCAGTGTGTGAGAATGTCAAACAGCAGTGTGTGAGTATGTCAAACAGCAGTGTGTGAGAATGTCAAACAGCAGTGTGTGAGGGGGTCAAACAGCAGTGTGTGAGAATGTCAAACAGCAGTGTGTGAGGATGTCAAACAGCAGTGTGTGAGGATGTCAAAGAAGCAGAAGACGCGCGAAACAAAACCCTTGTCACAAACAGAGCATTAAGGAAGGCCACATTTAAACCAGGGTCAAGGTTCACTGATTCACGAAGACGAAAGGATGACATATATAAATATATACAGGGTGGCCCAAAAAAGTGGTGGCATCCCTTTCAATTTAACATAACTACATCCTTACTGTATCCGTTATCGATTAAAGTCGTTGAGAAACGGGAGTTGATCGGGGTACATTGAACATGTTTTCTTTAGTAGTGTAATATTTGGCAAAAGAAACATCATACTAGTTTAGTTATATTACATAACAATTAGCTACAATATATTTTCTTTTTTTTTTTTTGGCCAACCTGTAGTGTTGAAATCTTAAGTTTATCAGTACATACTGGACTAATAATAAGACTTATTATTTTTCAAAACGTATAAGGACCGAAAAAATAGATACTTGATTTTAGATTGATGAGATCTGGTGTTAACTTTATATAGAAACGGATAATTAGATTATCCCCATGTCGAAAATGCCGATGATACGAAGGAAGTTGAGCTGAGCGCCACCATAGACCAATATACACGATGTATTTCTCAAATACCCACGCCAAATAAACTATTAACCCCCCCTCCCACTTTAGGCCATGCACGCCCCTTGAGATGTATTTTAATTAGACCAACATTGATTTCCTTCAAAAACACCCCCCCCCCCCCCAAAAAAAAAAAGATGTATTAACATTTCATTTAAAATGTCTGCCTAAAAAGGACGCTGATATTCATATACTTTCTTGTGCCATTTCCTGTCCACAAAAGTACGGCAGACAGTTACACAAATAAACGCTATTATTTAAAACTATGTCCATTTGGGACTTTTGCTAGGGTGCCCTTTGTCTGAAATCTTTAAGAGTACGGTAATACAAAAAATAATCATTTTTTATTTTCAAATCAAATTAATCTTCCGTTTCTTGTTTTTTGTTAAAGAGTTTTCTTTTCCACTCGCAAATCCATTGGAGTCTGTAATTTTATGCTCTTACACGAGACCCTCTGGTTCGTTCGATTTAGTCTTCCTCTTGCTTACCTGTAAGTACGTATCTGAGTTGATGACACAGAGTTACAGCTCCGCTAGGTTGGGTCGAGGGAGGAAAAAAAGGGGGGGCAGGGCCTTGGTGGGGAAATAAGAATAGGTGATTTTAAAATATAAAACCTACTCCTTCGCTTACTCTAACCATAGGTCTTAACTGTAGGATTTGGGGACGGGTTTGGGGGATGGGATTTGGGGACGGGTTTGGGGGATGGGATTGGGGGATGGGATTGGGGGATGGGATTGGGGGACGGGTTTGGGGGATGGGATTTGGGGATGGGATTTAGGGACGGGTTTGGGGGATGGGATTTGGGGATGGGATTTGGGGATGGGTTTTGGGGATGGGATTGGGGGATGGGATTGGGGGACGGGTTTGGGGGATGGGATTTGGGGATGGGATTTAGGGACGGGTTTGGGGGATGGGATTTGGGGATGGGATTTGGGGATGGGATTTGGGGACGGGTTTGGGAGATGGGATTGGGGGATGGGATTTGGGGATGGGATTTGGGGATGGGATTTGGAGACGGGTTTGGGGGATGGGATTTGGGGATGGGATTGGGGGATGGGATTGGGGGATGGGATTTGGGAACGGGTTTGGGGGATGGGATTTGGGGATGGGATTGGGGATGGAATTGGGGGATGGGATTGGGGGATGGGATTTGGGGGTGGGATTGGGGGATGGGATTGGGGGATGGGATTTGGGGATGGGATTGGGGGATGGGATTTGGGGATGGGAATGGGGGATGGGATTAGGGAAGGTTGGGTCGGGGCATTTCGGCAATTAGACTCTGATCAACGGACGCCAAGCAATCATGATATTCTACTTTTTAGTTTTATGCCTGGCTTAAAAGCCAAGTCACTTTACCCAGAATTTTGCAGGGATTCGTTTTTTTTTTAAATCTTATTTATGGATAATTTACAATGTAAAATTTTTATGCTAAAAAGTGGAAAAAAATAATATATGTATATAATTGTATTATATTGTAGAGAACCTTCGTCGTCTCTATTCTATATCTATATTTATCTGGTTGATAACCTTGCTCACTCGTACTGCACAAATCCGACAAATCAACGATGGTTATAGTCTTTGACTCTTTTATTTGTCTCCTCCTTTGACTTCACTCTCTCTCTCTGTACTCAACTCCGACTGTCCCGGTTCGTCTCTATATCTTTCGTTCTCGATTTCTCTCGTCTGTTCTATACTCCTGTACGGTGGAGTCTCCCGTTTGTCCACTTTCCTGCCCGGCTGAGTTCTGCCTCTAGTCCCGTCTAACTGTCCCTTTTATAAGTCCCACGTCCCTAGAGATCTTCCCAGGGTCCCAATCCCATTCATAATGTCTCAAACCGCGCAATATGTCATACCCCAGCACCGCAACGGCGTCACGGGCAGTCTGACACGACTGACCCTTTGTTCAGTTAATCTCACATTCCTATGTCTCGCACCACGTAATAGGTCGGTATCCGCCAGGTCCGGACTGATAACAAATTCTGTTGTAAAGTCCACATGCTGCTTAATGGACCCAAACCGTTGCTCAGTTACCGTGACCCCCTCACCCCTGAACGACACAGGTCGACTAGCAAGGTCTGAACACTCCACAATATGTATATGTATTTTTTAAAAGGTTAATTTCTGAGGCGCGTTTAAATGCAATAATAAACAGATTTTTTTTCTTAAAAATTCTTAAAACTCATTACGCAAAAAAGAAGAAAAGAGTATGGAGTGCATCCGTTCCCGTGTGAGACCTACCGATCGACGCACTAACAGAGAGAGAACTTAACGCTGCTTTCGATGTGTATACCTGAGTATTCTGCTGGACTCTTCTGGTCATTATTTCTTAGTCATTGATCGTTCTTTATAGTTTTTTTAATGTATTGATCTTTTTAAAAAATATATATCTCGTTAAGAATTACCCAAAACAATACTTCACTCCATCATATCGGTGTTACTGCTTCACAACGTACTTAACATACCACTTCACATACCACTTTACACGCCACTTCACATACTACTTCACAAACCACTTCACATACTAATTCACATATCATATAACATACCCCTTCACATACCACTTCACATACCACTTCACATGCCACTTCACATACCACTTCACATACCACTTCACATGGTACTTGCCATACCACTTCAAATACCACTTCACATATCACTTCACATACCACTTCACATACCACTTCACATACCACTTCAGATACTACTTCACATACCACTTCACATACCACTTCACATACCACTTCACATACCACTTCACATACCACTTCACATACCACTTCACATACCACTTCACATACCACTTCGCATACCACTTCACATACCACTTCACATACCACTTCACATACCACTTCACATTCTACTTCACATACCACTTCACATACCACTTCGCATACCACTTCACATACCACTTCGCATACCACTTCACATACCACCTCAGATACCACGTCACATACCACTTCGCATACCACTTCACATACCACTTCACATACCACCTCAGATACCACGTCACATACCACTTCGCATACCACTTCACATACCACTTCGCATACCACTTCACATACCACCTCAGATACCACGTCACATACCACTTCGCATACCACTTCACATACCACTTCACATTCTACGATGACACCTTTTGGGCTAACTGTTTATGATTCCCGCCAGGTGCAGTGTTTTCAATGTTTCACTTGTAGCCGATTCCTTTAACAACAGCGAGGAACTAATTGTAGAAAAGGGGGATAGATCTTGAATGTCACCGCAAGATCCCAAGGCCAACATAGAGGTATCCCAAGGCCAACATAGAGGTATCCCTGCGACCGGTGCTTGTTGCTGTTTTGTTTTTCGGGTGAGCATGCGCACTTGCGGACGTTGCTGGGATCGACGAGTCCCTGCCGAGGTTCTTAACTTAAATACACGAAGTTTGTTTTCGTCTCTCGCGATGAGATGTGGAGCAAGTAAACATTTTGTTGAACCTGCAGATAAGATACACGGTGCAATTGATCGTTAATGCGCTTGTTAGACATGGCTTAACTTTATCAGTAGAAATAAATCAGTAGCTCAGCAAGTTAGTAAGTCAGCCAGTCAATAAGTCTTTAAGTCAGCAAGTCAATAAGTCTATAAGCCAATAAGTCAGTAAATCAGTAAGTCAGCAAGTCAATAAGTCAGTAAGTCAGCAAGTCGGCAGGTCAGCAAGTCATTAAATCAGCAAGTCAATAAGTCAGTAAGTCAGCAAGTCAGCACGTCAGCAATTCAGCATGTCAGCAAGCCAATAAGTCAATAATTCAATAAGTCAGTAAGTCAGTAATTCAGCAAGTCAGCAGGTCATTTAATTATTTTGATTTTCGATCTCAATGTCGTATGAGACGTGGAAGGCTGGGGGGGGGCAGCTCCTGAAACGGAAAAGGGTAGATAGAAAATGAAAAGAGAGGAGATGTGTGTGAGAAGGTGAAAAAGAGAAGAAGAGAGCGAGTTATTGATAGAAAGAGAAAGAGAGACAGACAGACACACACACAGAGAGAGAGAGAGAGAGAGGGAGAGAGAGTTGGAGAGACAAAGTATCTAGTTTCATACCTGATGGAAGGTTGACTAGGTTGGTTCCACCCGCACACTTCCACAACAACAAAACCGTAAACACGGTCTGCACTGTGTCAAGCGTGGGAGGTTATGCTTGCAAAACGCTGCAGGAGAGCATGACATAGGAATATTTTCTGGCATGGTTTCAAAGTGAGCTGCGTCCCAATAACACCATTAAACCATGCAGTCAGTTTCATGACAAATTTACATGAGTGCTTTTCCCTTGTTTCAACATTAACAGTTGGTCAACAAAATGTACTTATGTGTCTCTGCCTTGTAGTTCTTCTTTGAAGTTTTTAATTACTTTTTTTTTGGATATGTATTTGTTGATTTAGTTTAGGATGTTTAGGTCTAAATTTAGAGACGGGGGAAAGGGGGGGGGGGTTTGGCGGTGTTTATGTTAAGAAGAGTAGGTTGTGCCGATGTTGGGGGTAGGATGTAGGTGGTGGTGTTGGGTGAGCTGTAGGTGGTGATACTGTGTGGGCTGTAGGTGGTGATCGGTGAGCTTTAGGTGGTGATTAGTGAGCTGTAGGTGATGATAATAGGTGAGCTGTAGGTGGTGATCCGTGAGCTGTAGGCGGTGAGCAGTGAGCTGTAGGTGGTGATCAGTGAGCTGTAGGCGGTGATCAGTGAGCTGTAGGTGGTGATCAGTGAGCTGTAGGCGGTGATCAGTGAGCTGTAGGTGGTGATAATAGGTGAGCTGTAGGCGGTGATCCGTGAGCTGTAGGCGGTGATCAGTGAGCTGTAGGTGGTGATATTCGCTATTCCCCATCCCTATGTCTCTCCAATTCCGTAATGAGTTATTTCGCTCAAATCACAAACACTAAACCTTGCCCTCCAGAAGTTTCCGGGGTACGTTTCTTGATAGTTTGAGAACCCTTGACTTTGTCATCCCCTTTCAGCAGAGCATGTCTCCTGTGCATGTCCCTTACTCGATGTAAGGTCTTACGCTTAAGCCAAGGGCTTTTTGTCTCCAGAGAGCTTTGAGCCTAATGTTTTACTACAAAACCGTCCAACTGTAACAGTCAGACAACGTGCTGTAGTTGTAGTGTTCATGCATCATGACTTGTAGTCTTGTCATGTGATTGAACGGGCGGGAGTATTTTTAAAAATTCTTTATATTAACTTCGCTTTCAGTTCGTTTCTTCTTTCTTTCTTTCTTTCTTTTCTGTCCGGGTAAATGTCAAAATCTTGCGATGGCTCATTGACCCACTTCTCGTCAAACCTATCGGGCTGAAACTTGGCGCATAGCCTCGTTGTCGATGCATGCACATTCTTTCAAATTTTCAACCCCACCCATAAAACCCAAACCCAAAAAATCAGTTTTCCCTGGTTTTTCAAGGGGACAATGAAAGAAATATGATGCCGCCGATTTCACGAAATAAAATTCCCGGCAATTGCGCCAAGTGAGAGTCTATTTCTAAATAAAATATCGCGTTAGGTGCGTAAGAAGACTTTTTGACTTTTCTGAAATAGCTGGTGTAATAAATCTGCGGTGTACAAAAAGCAGGTGGGACATCTGAATATTAATATAGAACAAAATAATGTTTAAAATGCGTATAGCGTTTTATAAGAAAAACTTTGCTTTTGGGCGTTGTTTAATTCCTTTTTAAATCATTGGTGAATTCGGTGACGCAGCAGCGTAGGACTAGCGTTGGTTTGACAACACGGCTGTACAAGTCCTCATGGGGAGACACTAGAGCTGATTAGATGAGTGGGACGAGTTCATACATTTCCTTGGTCATAGGAATGACATTATGGCAATAGTCTTTTGCTGGGCAGTTAATATATGTCCAGTGACACATGTGTCGGATTGTTTTGGACACGTGTATTTAATCTGAACGTCCATGATGTTTTTTTTCGTTTGCAATTTTTGGACTGTGTCGGACACGTAGCCGGTAATTTTTGGACTGTGTCGGACACGTAGCCGGTAATTTTTTGGACTGTGTCTGACACGTAGCCGGTAATTTTTGTACTGTGTCGGACACGTAGCCGGTGATTTTTGGACTGTTTTAGACACGTAGCCGGTAATTTTTGGACTGTGTCGGACACGTAGCCGGTAATTTTTGGACGGTGTCGTACACGTTGCCGGTAATTTTTGGACTGTGTCGAACACGTAGCTGGTAATTTTTGGACTGTGTCTGACACGTAGTCGGTAATTTTTTGGACTGTGTCGGACACGTAGCCGGTAATTTTTGCACTGTGTCGGACACTGAGCCGGTAGTTTTTGTACTGTGTCGGACACGTAGCCGGTAATTTTTGGACTGTTTTAGACACGTAGCCGGTAATTCTTTTTCCTTTCCATGCTTTGATTCCCAGTTGCTGTAGATCTGTTTCCGCGACATCCATCTATCTAAGCCTGGGTCTGCCTTTGAGTCGTTTTCCTCTGTGGTTTTGGTGCTGCACCCTCTTCACTCCTCTGTCATTTGGCATTCTCTCTAAATGTCCTGCCCAGCGTAGCCTGCCCTTTTTTATTTCTGCTACTTGTGTTGGGATCCTGATTTAGGCTATACAATTCCTGGTTGTTCGGATTCTCCATCCATTTTCATCCTTTGTTGGTCCTCTTGTCAAGAGAGCTGATCTGTAATGACATCACTGTCCAGCTAACTGTCCAGCTACCTGTTTAGCTAACTGTCCCGCTAACTGTCCCGCTAACTGTCCCGCTAACTGTCCCGCTAACTCTCCAACTAACATTGTCTACTAGGGAAAAAACAATTTAGATCCTAGATAAAAGCTAACATCAAATGGGTCTTCCATATCAATCAGATGTTTATGTCTGATGTCTCATGACATAACTTATACTTCCTGTTTTTGTTCTTCTGGGGTCAGTGGCTCTCAAAATGTTCTCTTTGAAGGATTAAAAAGAACAGTGTCTCTCTAATTCACATTGCAGGCGTTACTTGTCACTAAATCATAATTTTTTCATTTATGAACAATTTTTCTCCCTTTTTCGGACGGGAAATTCAAATTCGCAGATCAAACCCATGTCAGTCCGGGGAAGAACAGTCTAAGAAACACTGTTATAACGGACATAACATTTTTAATGACGTATGATGAAATTATAATAACTCTTCAATGTTGTCCTTGTATTTATTGTTCAGTCGCCGTGGGCCCAAAAAAAAAAGGGTTGGGGGGACATTAAAAGGTTATTCACAAAACATGACTATAGTTTATATAAACCAATTTTTATTCGAAAGTTTATTTAAATAGCTATAAATATTTATGCCTCGCAGTTGAAACATGCATCCAGGGCTTAGAACAGCTTTCAGTTGAGAAAGTCAAAGCCTATGGGACCTGGGGGAGGGAGCGTGGGCTTCGTTCCCTGATCACGTGATTTCAAAATAACCCCCAAATTACCTCATTGATACAAACTGTCCCCATTACATCTTCCCCCATTAATGTGCACACCCCCCAGGGTAAAGGAGACTCCATCTCAATGAAACTCTACATATGAAATCAAGGCGCCATTTTTAGCCCAGTTTCTCTCGATATAGTGGCTCAACTTTCTGTTTCCTTCAACTTTCTAAATCAATTTGGAAACTTGGAAAATTGAATTCTAAGCTGATAATTTGTGGCCATCTGGGTTGTTTTAATCAGGTTCGCCCGTTTGTGTAATTCGGCTGGTCCAAGCAGTTTTTTTCAGTCCTTCTAATTACCTATTTCGTCTCAAACAAAGATGTTTATTTCGGCCCCCTCAGCTCCAAGATGACGCGAGCGCACGGTTCTCAAACGAAAATCAGCCCATGTTTTAGCATACAAAGAAAGACGACATTTCAAACGCAACTTCAAAATACAGCATCAGTAATGTCATCGGCCGTTGCGAGAAAATATATGCGAAATTGATCACAATTGTTGTGTTGTTTTGTGAGGGGAAAAGGGGCCAAACATAATATATAATACATATGTCATTTATCATTTATTGATGAAATTAAAAAAAATGATAAATGACATATGTATTATATATTATGTTTGGCCCCTTTTCCCCTCACAAAACAACACAACAATTGTGTGTGTAAATTGATCACAATTGTTGTGTTGTTTTGTGAGGGGAAGGGGGCCAAACATAATATATAATACCTATGTCATTTATCATTTATTGATGAAACCCGCGGAGGACGAGGAAAAAGGGGGGGGGAGACATTTTCAGGCTCCGCCCCAAGCGCGGCTTTGCTTCAGCACGCCCCGCTTATGTAAACAAACAGATTGCACCAAGGGAAAGTGCACGTTTGTATCTCTGTCGCACTGAAATAACAATAAATCATGCGCGTTATTGACTTCTGAACACACCGCTTCTGGCTTGGATGAAATAATTTACCGTCATTTTACGTCTTCAAAACAGCCGCCATGAACATGCATACGCCATCAAAGACGCTTCAAATCTATGCATTTGCATTTTCCATTTTTTTTTTCAATAACAAAGAATTGAATTGACTTTTGGTCAATTTCAGTGTCACGCCATGGCCAGGTGTTTTCTCTCTCACACTGCTAAATTAGTTGCCAGATAAAAGTCGAGACAGAAAGTTATACTGTCTCCAGGCGAAAAATCGCAATTACCATACATTTATGGTGCTCTTTGGTAGCTTCTTTCTTGAAATAGAAAATGTACGATGGTAATTTTTTTTAAACAGAGCTTCTCAAACTTTTGTTTAAAGAGACGGCCCGGCAGGAATTTTTCCCTGTCGAAGCAGGCATGGCGCCCTAAATAACTGATTATTATTTAGATTTTATTAAATATTTCATCTTTTAAGGACCCGCGACTGATTGCCCGAGGACCCTTGTCAGAACACAGACCACCACTTATGGATGTGCACTTCAATGAAAGTTCCAGTAATTCGTTGTATAAAACAAAATACGGGGCATGACAAAAGTGGAGACCAGCATTACATTCATTTCATCAAGAGTACACAAGGAATGGATTTTAAAACTAGTAAAATACACAATAGATACTATAAGTGGATGCTACACTAGAAGCAGACTAAATATTTGGTGTTCGTTGCAATGGATGCATCACAAAAGAATGAGAACTTTACATTGGAGACGATTACAAAAAAAAATGTATTTTATAATTTGAGGACACCTCTACGGGGGTACTTTATGATTTGGGGGTTTACATCAATAGGAATGAGTCGCCAAGTGGGTTCAAGTGTGGGAGAATGTGACGAAGGTGTAAGATGAGGCAATAAGAAACACGCAGAAAGTCATTTCTTGAAAAAGACACTACAATGCAATGAACGTTTCGGCCAAAAGCCTTCTCTCCGGCGAACAACAGTAAATTAATTAAAAGGGAATTCGCTCATAAAGTAGGCAAATGTGTTCTTTGAGGTATACCAGAAAGAATTACATGTGAGATCTAACTGTGAGATATAACAAGAATTACAAGTGCCCTTTGTCGTTGCTAGAGGTTCTTTGCCTTCGTCAGCCGTTGTGTCGAGAAATAACACACTAAGACATAGGACATTAGATTTCGTGGCATATTGTAGAAAATGATAAGTTAACTTATTTTTTTAAATAAACTTGATCCCACCGGGTAGTTTTTCAAAGTAAGTTGACGCGGTGTAAAAAAAAAAAACTGCACCCGGTTACGCCCTAGAAAGACCCACCACGCAGGGCCACGAAGACCCACCACGCAGGGCCAGGCAAAGCCTTCACGAGAGGCCCTGCAACCCTTGCATCCCCTGCGACTGCAGATGGATTCGTATATTTAAGGGGCCGAAAGTTGTGATATGGAAAATATTTAAACGACCAATTTTGAATGCGGAAAAGGGAAAGATGGGGGGGTGAAAAGTATCAGGTGGCCTCCAAAAGTCACGCTACTTGATTACACGTGAAGGAGACAGCCGAAAGAGGATACTCAAACTTAAAGAGATTTATTAATTTTTCTCTCTCTTATTTTTACGGCTTTCAATTGATCTCGGGCGGGAGTCGTTAGAAACGGGTGATTTTGTCTTAAGTTCAGAGCTAAATAATATATGGATCTCAGGCGCTTGATATCAATAATAATCTTTCTCTTAGCTCATTGACCCTCTAATCAACTCTCGTGACCTTAACCTCCTATGATCTCTCTCTCTCTCTCTCTCTGTCTCTCTGTTATTAATCTTAGCCCATCCTCTCCCCACATTTCCGAAATGAAGTGACCAATTCATGCACTTTAAAACCCGTAATCCAATGATGAAGATATTTCGCAGACAGAATTATTTTATTTGTCGGGGAGGGGGGGTCAATTCGTTCATCACCGAAAATCCATAATATCTCGTCCAAGATTCCCTTTCCAACAGTCAAACATTGCGCTTTCCATCAACAAGAGATCAAATTGTGCCTGGATGTCAACAAGGGCCACACGTACTCTTCAATGTGCGGAGGAAAACGTTTAGCACTCATCATGATTTGTCCAAGCCGCGGTTGCAATATCAACACAACAATCCAACCTGGTTTAGTCCATCCCCCTCCCCGCTTTAAAAAAATAGATCTGGCGTGCGAAAATATTATTTGCACCGGTTATTTCCATTTTTAACTGAAACGGGTATATTTCGTCATTACTGGAACTGATGGCCTCCGTTTGTTGATAGAATGGGTCAAAGCTAAATGCCATTTCATCAAACTACTGCAAAGTCTCAATAAATCATGGCCTCCATTTGTTGATAGAATGGGTCACTACTAAATGCCATTTCATCGAACTACTGCAAAGTCTCAATAAATCATGGCCTCCATTTGTTGATAGAATGGGTCACTACTAAATGCCATTTCATCGAACTACTGCAAAGTCTCAATAAATCATGGCCTCCATTTGTTGATAGAATGGGTCACTACTAAATGCCATTTCATCGAACTACTGCAAAGTCTCAATAAATCATGGCCTCCATTTGTTGATAGAATGGGTCACTACTAAATGCCATTTCATCGAACTACTGCAAAGTCTCAATAAATCATGGCCTCCATTTGTTGATAGAATGGGTCACTACTAAATGCCATTTCATCGAACTACTGCAAAGTCTCAATAAATCATGGCCTCCATTTGTTGATTTGCACAGTATATTTGTATCTAAATACTAAATAGTTCCATTGATCAAATTACTAGACAAAGTCAATGTATAAGTGTTATGCAGATTACGTGTTTACGTCATCTTTCCCGGTGAATGAACTCTAGCTGACCCCAAGCTCGGAACCGCATTTTAGGGTGTGGCTAAATAAAAAATAGCCTCTTTGACCTTGTTTACAACTAAATAAAATCTGTAATCTGTATCATTAGAATTCTGTAGAAAATTCTAGACAAATCAGGAAAGGAAAACAATGTGTAAGCCCTTTCTAGAAATATCAATAAAACAGACTATAACAGGAAGAGAGAGATATTTTGGGGGAGGACTATTAAGACAGAGTTTTGCTATACGAGACAGAGATTCGTTGTGCGTGTGTAGATTCCTTTTTCATCATTGTACCTTTTTATAACATTGTATTTTCTTCAACACTGTACCGGTACAAGCCAATCATTATACTGTAAGTCAATCGTTTTAATTTAATTTTATTTTTGATTTTGTAATTCATTATTAAGTTTTAAAAATCTATTAATTATAATTAGCCCTAGTTTGGGTATCGTTTTCTTTGTTATTGTATTTAACATATTATGGTATCGTCTTTTGTTGTGTACTGTTTTAGAGCGAGCCATACACTTAAATAGGAGATTAATTTCTCCATTAAGAAAACAGTACGTAACAATCAGGTCACTACATTGTGTCATAGTATCAGTTTACTGCACAAACTACCTCACAGTGTCAATGCATCAGTGTCATTTTTTTTTCCTAATCACTGCACCAGTCTCTGCCAGAAGTAATTTCAGTCTGAGATTATCTCACAATATCGAACTTGCTTACGCCAGTAATTGTGATTGATCCCCGATTATTGCATGTCTCTATAGTTAATCATAATCATCCCCCCTCCCCATTTTCCCCCTTCCACCCAGACAAGAGAGGCTCACCGACCAATTATAATAAAAAAACAAAAGCCGTAGTCTACGCCCCGTTTCTGGTGGGATCTCCGCACTTTAGCGGGGTTTGTTTTGTTGTGCACGTAATTAGCGCGTCCCGGCAGGTTAATTGGGATTTATGCTGCCCCGAGTCACGTGGCAAGAAGCCATTAAACCTGCTCATTCCGATGCGCTTCATTGGACGTAACACGGGATGCCAATTACAGCTCTTCGTCTGCTGGAAGAGTGGCACCTGCGGGCCGAATATGCTCTATTATGTTTTTTGTGTTTATGTCTTATTGTGGTGTATTGAATAATTGATCTAATTGTGTTAGTGATGCGACATTATAGCAATAATATTAATGTTACCAAAAGTCTGTAGAGTACGTCGTTGAACAAAGCGTCCTTGTATGTTCGAGTACCATTATATTTCCCGACGACAAAAACGAAGACTGTTTTCATTAGTTGAATATTTTAGATTTCAGGATTTTAAAAAAAAAGACAAACAATTCTGGGAACTTAAAAAAAGTCCTTCAGTAATGTAAGGCAAAAATTGAGTTAACACTTTTGAAAGGGGGGCTCGACAGCATGTTTTGAAAGGGGGCCTGATAACATGTTTTGAAAACCCAACGTTGTTACAGGGTCTCTATCTGTCACTCTTTCTCTCTCTCTCTCTCTCTCTCCCTCTGTCTCTCCCTCTGTATGTCTCTCTCTCTTTCTCTTTGTGTCTCAGTCTTTCTATCTTCACCCCTCTCTCTCTCTCTCTCTCTTTCTCTGTGTGTGTCTCTCTCTGTCGCTCTCGTCTGTCTCTCTCTCTTTTCTCTCTCTCTCTGTCTCTGTTTCTCTGTATCTCTCGCGCGCTCTCTCTCTCTCTCTCTCTTTCTCTCTCTCTCTCTCTCTTGTTAACAATCTTTGTTTTATCTGATAAGAAAACTTTTAAACGTGACGTAAGCACATATACCAGAAAGACATGGGATGGAAGTCACGGGAATGTTGTAGTTTTACATTCAATGGACGGCAGATAGTTTAATCCCCGACACCATCGCACGACCCCCTCCACCCTACTTCCCCAATCAATGCAATCAATAAAGAAAAGATCACCATCTCCAATGACGTCCCCCGATCGTAACAGATTTAACTGTAACGGTTCCCGGCGAGTTTATTGATGATGCAGCGCCGCTTGACGCCCCTTGACTGGCGCTGAAAGCAAAATTTGCACATGTAATCCGAGGGGAAATTAGAAGCTGAGGAAATACCGGATGATCTCCGTACGTACCATTTGTAATTGCTGGCAGCGCAAGGGCCGGACAGGACTCTTTATTTAAAGTTGTCTGAAATCATAATTACATTTTCTGGTACTCCTTGCCTCAAACTATTTCCCAATTCTCCAAGTTATTCTGAGCGTGGCTCGTGATGGAATTGAATGTCTTGAAATGTATATGCTTATTTTTTTTATGTATATGTTACTTTTTCCCGGCCAATGTGTTGCAGACGGTATCAGCTCCGATGTCAAAAAAAGATATTTTTAACCAAACATCTTCAGACGAATCGCAGTTCGGCCCATCGAGAATGTTGTTTATTTGTGTGAGAACAATCCATGCCAGCTGTAACAAACACTCTGTGACCGAGACCTGGCTACTGGCTTTTCTTTTGACTAGACAGAAGGGCTACAGTATGTATGATGTATTATGTATTTATTTTCTCGAAGTTGTTGTTGGCGGTTTGGGTCTGTTTTTTGGTAGTTTTTTTTAACTCCAATGGTTGACATTTCAGGGTACATGTAATCAGTGAAAGAAATGGTTTATTTTTTAAAAAATTTTGGTTTATTTAATGGGATAAATACACTGAATAACGACTGCTAACATTACAGTCAGTAAATATGTTGGAACTACCTGAACGGATTGAATGGAGGCCTTTCCTGTTGAGACACATAAAGTGAACACTCAACCTGCGGAGACCTATCCGGCGAAGACCCGTAAAGAGAACACTATCCGGCGGAGACCCGTAAAGTCAACAGTCATTTTGCCGATACATATCCTGTGGAAACCAATCATTTTGAGACCCACCCGGAGAAGACCCACAAAATGAAGAATTAGCCTTTGGAGACCCATCCTGTGGAGGCCCATTTTGAGACCCTGTGGATTTCGTCCTACGAAGTCCACACCATCGTCACATTGTGAGGGACGAATGGCAGCAACAACAAAAAATAACTTATAACGGTACTTAACACACCTTTCTGTGGAGATCCACCGTAGGATGTACCTATTGGTGAAATCTATCCACCGGTCAAGTGGATGGGAAAACTATACTCTGGCAGTTTGAGAACTTTGGGGGGCTCATTCTTAAATGATCAGCAGCCTGGTAAGTCTGGTGTTTGACTGGTCTTTCCCAGAACTAATCAGTTGTTGTTTTTTCCCTGCTACTTACGAACGGTCGCATCTTGATCATGAATTTGAAGTTTAGTGCTTTTCGAAATATAAACGCATAACAGAGGCATTGCAAGGGTGCTAAACATAATGTAAAACCTTAGGTGTCGCACTGTCTACTGTAACCCCTGCTTGTGATAGAATCGGTTAAGAATCGTATAGAATCGATTATGCAGTGAAGACGTTGTTGAGCTAAGTAGTGCTTCTTGGCGGATTTTTCAATGATCTTTGTGAATCTGTGGTAGAAGACATTATTCTGTCCATTGGGTGTGATTATCGGTTGAAGTGATATGCAATGGGGACGACTATATCTTCTGCCCTGGCCCCGGAGTCGCCTTCGTCATTCCAGGTGTGAAATGAGAATTCGCGTGCCCCGTCACTTTGTCTCACACATTCTGAACCTTTGTTGAAACAACCTCTTCGTGGTTGCGGCTCAACAGAAACTACAACTGGTTCAGTATGGAGACCTCCCAAGTGTCATTAAGTTTGTTTTAAAAACCAAAGAGGTTTAACGCGGGGATTTGAAGCGGAGCTGGATACGGAGCTGTGAAGCTGGGTCTTTTTTACCAAGAGCTGGTGCTGGAGCTGGTAAGACTATGTACACTGTATGGCTAATGTACAATGTACGGCTAATTTAAACTGTACGGCTAACGAAAACTGTACAGCCTAATTGCTCTAATAATTGTTATAGATCATTGTGTTCATCCACATATTTTCAGATGCCAGTGTGTGTCAGTTGCTGTGTCTATTCATGTGTCACTCACATCTAATTATTTAATGTCGGATATTTCTGCGTGATAGTCCAATGTGGGTTGTTCAATGTTTCACTGACATGATTCACGTGATCATTTCCCCATTCAGTATATTGCCCGTTCGTGTCCCTCACTTGCCAACTTGGTCAATGAACGGCACCTCTGTATCCTTTACTGTTCCATTCGTCTTGTCAATCAATTCACATCCATTTCATTAGATCAATCACAGTCTTTTCCCACACGTTCTCGTTCCACAGTCCATCGTGTTCAGTGCATTACGAGGGCCGTTCAAAGAAGATTTCTACCAGTGTGTGACCTTCGGCTCCTACGACAGCGCCTGGCAGCCGCAGATGTACGCCATAGCATCGCTGATGCTGATGTTTGTCCTGCCTTTAGCCGTGATCGGCACGGCCTACGGCCTTATCTTCACCACCATCTCCAGAAAATCTAAAGAGCATTCGGGTAAGCCTGTTCCCTTGTAACGAAAATGTTGACGTGGTTTAATTGTGTTGTGTTGTGTTGTTTACCGGATCAAACGTGATACAATTAAGTTTTATTTAAATTCTGTATTACGGTGGATTTTTTATATATAAAGATATCAACAAAATTTTAGCTACGGTTTCAATTTGTTTGCGGGAAAAAAAAACTCAAATCAATAATGAATACGTCAGGTTAAAAATAATGTTCTTTAAAAAAGATATATTGACGTGTGACTGTGTATGGATTGACCATTAATATTAATGGATTCAAGATAACGGACAATTTTATTGCAGATCGATCCTTAGCAGATACACGACAGTTTGCTTTATGGTCAATTGGGACGCTATTTTTTTTTCAAAATTATTTTTATTCTATAATAACGATTCCCGAATGGATGTTGTCGGCCCTTGTCAAGAAAGGTCGTACAGTTGAACCGCTTTTAACAGAATTTTTTACGGCATTAAGCCTTCGCCTAAAGCTTTCTCAGTAAAAGAAAAATGATATATTATTATTTCAACTTATCATTGATTTTGCAATGTGCTATTAGCGCCACCCGGTGGTAATAATATTTTCCCAGTGAATCTTTGTTATCCACCAACTCTCATTGCGCACCGGGGTGCATTCTCATTCGCTGCTTCCCATCGTGTGTTTGGTTATGTACGCACCAAATTCACACGAAAGAACGCGTTCGTTACCCATCGTGATGTGTGCCGTACTGTGTGCCGACTTGTGGTTGCTCTACTAAGCATTGGTGGATAACTGTTGCAACATCTGGAGTTCTTATTATAGATTATGCAACTCTTCCTTTATTTTACACCCACAAAGTGGTGGCGTTGCCCAAGCTAATAATAATATAATATGGAGGGGAGAAGAGTGGGGGACAGTCGGGTGGTGGAGAGAACAGTAGGGTGACAGGAGAATAGTGGGGCGGTTGGGAGAATGGTGGGGTGGCGTGGAAAATAGTGGGGTAGCGGGGAGAAGAATGGGGTAGCGGGGAGAATAATGGGGTAGCGGGGAGTAGAATGGGGTAGCGGGGAGAAGAATGGGGTAGCAGGGAGAAGAATGGGGTAGCGGGGAGAAGAATGGGGTAGCGGGGAGAAGAATGGGGTAGCGTGGAGAAGAATGGGGTAGCGGGGAGTAAAATGGGGTAGCGGGGAGAAGAATGGGGTAGCGTGGAGAAGAATGGGGTAGCGGGGAGTAGAATGGGGTAGCGGGGAGTAGAATGGGGTAGCGTGGAGAAGAATTGGGTAGTGGGGAGTAGAATGGGGTAGCGGGGAGTAGAATGGGGTAGCGGGGAGTAGAATGGGGTAGCGGGGAGAAGAATGGGGTAGCGGGGAGAAGAATGGGGTAGCGGGGAGAAGAATGGGGTAGCGGGGAGAAGAATGGGGTAGCGGGGAGAAGAATGGGGTAGCGGGGAGAATAGTGGGTGTCGGGGGACAATTGGGCTTGCGGGGAGGAGAATGGGGCGACGGGGAGAAGAGTGGGGTGGCGGTAGTAACTAACTCACATATTCTGGTGGGTACTTAAGCTCTCGCGCTTAAAGCCACGGCTAGTACTTTAGCCCCACCTGCTGGACCGTGCCATAAGCGCTCGGCTATTTCTGTTGCGACTAGCTCCACCAGCTGGGCTGTGCCATAAGCCTCGGCTATTAATGTTGCAACTAGCTCCACCTGCTGAGTCGTGTCCAATAACATTTTATCACCTACCACCCTGGCCCCTCCAAGGTCAAATGAAGAGTTATGGATTTTGACCTTAGGATTTAGGATTGATTTATTATTTTTGCAGAAGGCTTTTACAACATTATAATACACTCACGAACAAGGACCATTGTCCTCATCAAACCAAACATAAGCAGATTATGTCAGTGTCACTGAAGAAAAACAAATATCGCCGAAGAGTATTTCACCCCTTGCTTAGAATTAGGCGCGCAACATTTACCGAGTTAAGGGCAAATACAAAAAGCGACATTAAGATGATTTCTGTGTCTTATCTAAGTGCAGCATTATTTTTATTGACCCAGTTTGTGTTTGTGTCCGTACTACGCGTGCGGGTGTGGGTGAGTTGGTATGATAAGAGAGGGGATGGGGTTCTACGTTCAATAAAGTGAGCTAATATAATTCGGATGTTCCGGATGTTAAAAGGTTGGTGAAGTAGTGCGAGGAAATGGGAGAACATTTTGGGGTTTATGGACAGTTCATTGAAAATAGTTTGCATTATAATGTATTGAATTCTTACAAAAAATGGGCTTTAAATTAATTGTTAGTTATATTAATTATGTCACACGAGTTTTTTACTTTTTTTTTGTTTGGTCACATGACGATTTGATAAGTTAATTCCTGTATGGCAGGCCTGCACAACATACGGCCCGCGGGCCACATGCTGTCCGCTAGTAACCAATTTGCGTCCAATGAAGTAACAAAATATTCTTTTTTTTTAAATTAAAATTTTCTTAATAGCTTATCCCCCTGTCCTATTTTTTTGTTCGGCCCGCACAAGTTTTGAGCTGTTGAGACCTGCTGTATGGTAATGTCTGTCTCCACCATGAGGCCATTAACCTCAGTCTTGTTCAAGATAAGTGTGAAGTATTGTATTACATTTTAAAGTTGTTTTGTTCCGGGTTTTTTTTTTTGTGGTTTTTTTAAAGCACAATGGTCAGAGGTCAGCCAAAGAATATTTGTTTTATATAGTTATGTAGGACATAACACGAACTTTGAACTTTATAATAGCCTCACATAAAGCCCCCACCCCGACAATCAACCCACCCGATAACCAACCCGCCCTTCCACCAACCCGACAGACCACCCACCCACTGACAGCTCACCACCCATCCTCCTGACAGCTCACCCATCCACCCACCGCCCCACCCGTTTACCCCACCTATCCACCCACCCGCCTTTTAAACTCATACCCCCAAAAGAATGTCCCTTGTCAAAGTTCATCAGCACAAACGACCAATATCATATTTCTCCAGTAACATCATGAGGGGGGCTGAGTAAAGGGACTCCAGGAGAGGAAATTTGAAATGTCAACATGACCAGGTCAAAACAAACTCCACTCTTTGATGCGGGGGGAGGAGGGAGTGGGGAGGATTGTACTTTTTGGGCCAGTCGCGTGACTTTTGCGTAACTGGATCACTTAGAAGAAGGAAGCCAAGATCACATCAATCGGGGAAGCTGGTTATCACGGTAGGACAGCGGACTGTTTTGTTGTTCGCCCCTGGGGTGCAGCCTGACAACAGATGGGACTGTGTCACTGTCATATTTAGAAAACATACACGCACACACACGACATACCACGCACACATTCGCACACATACACGCACATACATACACACCACACACACACACACACTCGCACATACACGCACGCACACACATACACACACATGCACGATCATACACGCACGCGTGTTCACACGCAACGCACCACACACCACACACACAGCGATGGCCAATATCTTTGAGGACACACTCGTGCACGCTGGTAAGGATTCGAAGCCGAGATTGCGCCTGTGAACTTACAACCGAACAAGGGTCTGATAAAGCTGAGGACCATGTTCAGACGTCAGAAATTTCCCCTTAGTTTTTTTTTTTTTTTTTTCAAATGCACCCTTAACGTTTAGATTAGGATAAACTTGAATAGAAATAGAGACATTTGAGTACATGGAAGAAGAAGCGCTGTGCCTTCAATACCCGGATATTGTTGTTGATAACCAATCAGATAAGGAGCCCGGAAAAAAAACATATCTAAAGTTCTGAACATCATAGCATCTACACATTAACTGTTCATCAAATCTATTCAACAATACATCTAAATTCTAGACATAAACCGCTTAGACTTCGAAATATTTTTTTTTATTTCACATCATCACATTTACGCAGCTACGCGTAAAACAGCCAATAAATAAACACACCAAAACATCGACACATCAAAACATCGACACATCAAAACATCAGCATATCAAATTATCAAAACATCAACACACCAAAATATCAAAACAGCATATTAAAAAAACATCGACACAACGAAACATCGACACGACAAAACATCGACACATCAAAACATCAACACATCAAAACATCAACACATCAAAACATCGACACATCAAAACATCAGCACATCAAAACATCAACACATCAAAACATCAGCACATCAAAACATCGACACATCAAAACATCAACACATCAAAACATCAACACATCAAAATATCAGCACATCAAAACATCAGCACATCAAAGCAATAACATATCAAAACATCAACACTTCAACATGTCAAAACATCAACACATCAAAACATCAACACATCAAAACATCAGCACATCAAAGCAATAACAGATCAAAACATCAACACATCAAAACATCAGCACATCAAAACATCGACACATCAACACATCAAACTACCCAACTATAATCAGAATGTTTTTTCTCGCGTAAACAAAACCTTCAGTGTAAAAAGAGGATTTTCGACTTGTCAGTCTCATCTCTCAGATTCCGAGACGAGATTTCCGATGGTTTCCGTGGCGCTAGCTTGTTGCACTCTTAGGGGAGCTTCCGTTAATTGTACGCCACTTAAACGCGTAGCCGTATCAGGCAGCTATGCCTTGAAATCTAAACTTCTCTTGTTGACAAAAAAAAAATAAAACAATGTTGTTGTTTTTTCGGGGTTAACGGTAAAAATACAGGCTCTGACAGTGTGGTTCGTGCGTGTTAGGGCTGAAAGGCTTTAAAGTTGGCTTCGAATAGCGCGACGCCAAAAAACCAGCTAGCAAATAGACTAGTCTAATTGTGTGGACATCCGATGAGGGATTCAATAAACAGGCGTCAATCACTCAACTAGCTAACGCACTGCAAAAAGCGAGCAAGTCAGTGCCTGAACTCCATATGTCCAGATACTCGGGGAGGAGTCCAATTGTAAACCCTGCTAAGTAACTTCTTTTTGATTTAGAGAAAATGAGTTTTTTTGTAAATTAATTTATATAGCGAATATAGCATTTATATATTTTTATATGGTGAATTTTAGACTTACATAAAGCCTTTTAATCATTAAAATCACAAAATACTGTAGATTGACACTTAATTAAACAGCCAAGATAGAAAACTCATTTCTTTTTTAAAAAAGTGACTTAGCAGGTTTTTGCAACTGGTCTCCTCAGAGTTGCTCTTAAAATGAAACAGTAAATATTCATGCACTCACTAGAAACTCAGCCTCTAGGGCTGAACCGGGTGCAGTGTTTTACACCCGGTCCGGGTATTTTGAGACAATACACGGTGGGTCCGCGTACGGGTACGGGTGTTACCCCAAAAAAGGTTCTCATCTCATTTTCTTCAATGTGTTACCCCAAATGGGGAGAAAGGACAAGTGCATGTAGAGAAATACCGAAGACATCAAAGAAAGTGGCTTCAAAACAATAAAAATTCAATAAGATCATCTTAACCCAACGGTTCTCAACCTTTTAATACCGCTAACCCTTTATAACACTGGACAAGTGTTGGCGACTTAAGGCCAGAATTATACCTTGAAATTGAGAAACAGGTGTGAGAAAAAGCGGGGGAAGAGTTGCATAGCTGTTAAATATATAGGTGTTGGTGCTGTAATTATGAATTTTGTTTGGAGGGGGGGAGACAAGGGCGGATTAAGGCTCACTGTTGCCATAATCACTGATACGGCTAAGTGCCCCATCCTTTCCACACTGACCTAGTTCATTTTAGTTGTTGACCCGTGAGACCAGGTATACAATGCAGGTTGCAGCAGTACAAAAATGTGTTAATATGATAACGCAATATACTGTACAAACTTTGCAAACTTAGGCTAGATAAAGTTATACAAACATATAATACAACATCTATTTTAATATTCCACAAGTTAAATGTATCAAAGTTTAAATTACTTGACCTGAAGGTTTGTTTTTTTACATTTCATTTTCGCAAAATCACTGATAACTGCAGTGTAGTCAAAGTGTAGTCACAGTGTAGTCACAATGTAGTCACAATGTAGTCACAATGTAGTGACAGTGTAGTGACAGTATAGTCACAGTGTAGTCACAGAGTAGTCACAGTGTAGTGACAGTGTAGTCACAATGTAGTCACAATGTAGTGACAGTGTAGTCACAGTGTAGTGACAGTGTAGTGACAGAGTAGTCACAGTGTAGTGACAGTGTAGTCACAGTGTAGTCACAGTGTAGTCACAGTGTAGTCACAGTGTAGTGACAGTGTAATAATAATGAGAAACTAGTCCGGTAACATAATATATGCATTTAAAAAAAAAAATTTGTCAGACGACCCCCCAGAAGCGGTCGTGATCCACAGGATGAGAATCACTGCCATAACCCCATAAACATAACTGTATTTTTCTTCCATTAGTTTGTTGCATTTAATTTTTCTGATACCAACTTTAGGCATGTCATTTTTTATAACTATTTCTATTATCATCGTGCTGATGCCATTAGTAACCAGACTTTCTTCAGTTCAGACAAATTGCTTCGACAGTTACAAGAAGTATTGCAAAATACGACGGAACCTAGAACTGATCCATGCACTCACAACCCCCCACCCACCCCCACTCCCTCACACAATTTGGTTTCTTAGTATTATCAGCCGGTCTATTACAGGAACGATTACTTGTAAATGGAAAGTGTTACGGTCATAACTATATCCGTCTTGTTTACGACAAGCGTAATTACACAAAATTCACAGCAGAGTACATTATTATTATTTTAGAGCTTTGCAATTTCAATGAGCTCACATTGACTTGCCCATGACTCGTTGGAGTCACTTTTCTATTATTATTTTGTTTTAAAATTCAGTTAAAATGTAGACAAAATAATGTGAAAAAAGAGTTTTTGGTTCTATACATGCACTTTTTAATGCGCCTCATTGGATGGGGCACATTATAGAAAAATGAGAAGATGAATCTTTTTTTTTTTTTACCACACTAATCCGTTCCGTTTTTTTTTTTGTGTGCCAGGTCAGGGTATATATACCGGGTGTGTGCCGGGTATGTGTCGGGTATGTTCCAGGAATTTGCCGTATATGTGCCGGGTACATGCCGGGTGTGTCAGTACCCGGCGCTCAGCCCTTATAGTTTCCCGAATACCACAAAAAACGTTAAATACAGCTGCCTTTACTGAATCACCTCATTTGGAGACGAACGTCCGTATGTCCATATCAGATTTTAACTGAACACCGCCATGGCAAAAGGAGGTGAACACTTTACACGTGCTGACGTTTCACACAGTTGGAGCTCGTTGGGGCGAGTTCTAGCTACTCCATCGTTCCATCCATCTAGTCTCTCAAACGAAATTATTTTTTTCAAAAAAAAATTTTTAAATCGAGTTTCTTGGAATATTATCGGGCTGAGCTGTTATCTGGTGTTTAGCGCTGACCAATAACCTTTAATTAAGAGAAAACACCAGTTGGTTTCAGACAACAAAGCACCGGGCCTCAATTTAGCGCCGATTCATGCAGGTCTCGATTATAGCCCCCCCCCCCCCCCCCAAACCTAGTACAGAACAAAAGTGCACTGCCATAAATACACGTTTATCTGGCGTCAAGGCTGCGTTGTGTCACTTTTACTATCAATGAGAGTGTACAGTTTGGGGTCTATTAGTTCTCTGCCGTTTAAAGCTCAGGGCTGTCATAGGTTGCTCTGTCATTAATACTGTGGGGTTGTCATAGGGTGCTCTGTCATTAATACTTTGGGGTTGTCATAGGTTGCTCTGTCATTAATACTGTGGGGTTGTCATAGGGTGCTCTGGCGTTGATACTTTGGGGTTGTCATAGGTTGCTCTGTCATTGATACTTTGGGAGTTGTCATAGGTTGCTCTGTCACTGATACCTCTGAGTTGGCATATTTTGAACTGCCATTCCACACCTTTGGCTTGTCACAATATGATAAAATCCTTATAGGGAGATACAAGGAATTGTAAGACCCTTTAACCAAAAAAGGGGGGGGGGTCTTACGCTGCTTGACTAAACGTAATTTCCTGTGCACTATAAAGCTTTTTTATACGTGGCGTATCCCCGTTATTGGAGTCTGTAGTGTGAACAAAAAGAGTTCTTAATCGTGGTGTTTTGAAGCATCATATCTTGCCCTTTGACCTCGATTCCATTTTAGATTGTATTTTCTTTTTTAAACAAACTTTTTGTACCCGTCTCAGATTTTTTCCCCTCTGTTATTATTTTATTTATTTAATGTTTTGCAAAGTGATAAATATTTTTTTTTTGTGAATTCCATTCGTCACAATGTGACAATAAAAGATTTCGCAGGACGAAATCCCAATACCTGAGACTAGTCTGGCGACAAGGGTTGCAGGGCCCACACGACGCCTCTGGATGCAACAGCATATAAGAAATTTAATAAATTGTGGAAGGAATAGAACAGAACATTTAATATGAGAATGTAGCTGTAACAAAAAAGTAAAGCGTTGAATAGGAATCGAAATAAAACCGTTTGTAAAAGTGCATGCAGCGGAGAATGCATTTAAAATCTCACTGACCTTTTACGGAGCTTAGTTTATGAGATTCGGATATGCGCGCGCTTGGTCTGATGTAACTAACTAACACACATATTCTGGTGAGGGCCTGAGATTACTCTCTTAAGGCCCCGGCTAGTAAATTGGCAATCAGCTCCATCTGCTGAGCTGTGCCATACAACATTTTCCTCACATAGGGTTCCCCCTCCGCCCTGGCCTCCCCCGGAAGCTCCAGTGAGGGACATTCGGTCAACAGATGCGCCAGCGTTTCCGGGACCAGGTTGCAATGCCGGCAGGTGGGACCCGATTGTTGTCTAGACGCCAGAAATACGTGCCTATGGGGCAATGCTCGGTGCGCATTTGCACTAAACGGGAATATTGTATTCATCTTGGTAGAATTGACATTCAAAATGGAATGACACATGTTTTGACCGAAGCCATTCAGCCACCTGACTAAGCGAAAAAACAAAAATCTTCTTTTTTCTTTTAATTCAAATCAAACTGTGGGCCTACTAAAATTCATTCTTTTTTAAATCATTAGATTTGATAATTAAATTTTAATCTTATGCGATTAACAATATTTTTGACTAGTCGACATGCTCTAACAAATTTTTTAACAGTCAATTTTTACATTACTTATATTTATAGTAAACTCCTGAATTATACAACCAATACAATGATTGGCATGACCAACACACAGAGCTCCAAGTCCAAGGTCTGGCGGGATGGGGGGCGGGGGGAGGGGGGCGTTGGCGTCCTCCACTTATGGGGGGCGGGTGTGGGGCGGGTTTAAAATCCCCCCTTGCACAAATACATTGCGTCTACGAGGTCCCGTGGAATCTAATCTTCTTTTTAAATGAGAATCTGTGAAGGAAATGCTTCAATCTGGAACTCTGCAAATAGCAAAGTCTATTTTTAGCACCGCAGTCGCGTGCCGTTGGTGTTTTGATTCAGACGTAAACAAAGTTTGCCGGGGGGGGGGGGGGGGGGGTCCTGCTTTAAGGTTATCTGTAACTTCCATAATTATATTTGAGTCCGATGACAAAAAAATTTGATTGGAAAATAATTTTAGCAGTGCCTCCTGTCGGTTGGAACATACATAATGGACAAACTATCATTTGAAATAAGACATTTTTGTTTTTTTTTCTAAAGAGGATTTATATTTAACTTTGATTTACATTAATGCTAAATAATAAATATTAACACTAAATGTTAATACTAAATCTAAAAGTTAATACTAAATGTTAATACTAAATTGTATTGCTAAATCTAAGTGTTAATACTAAATGTTAATACTAAATGTTAATACTAAATCTAAATTTTAATACTAAATCTAAATGTTAATACCAAATATACATATATACATGTTAATACACGATAACAATAAATGTTGATCTACGTCGATAATGATTGCTGATTTATATCGTTATACTGAATGTTGATATAATTGTACATTGCATGTTTATATACCTTTATAACAAATGCCCGTGTGTCTGTGGGTAATGTATTGGGATATAAGATGGTACAGAATGTTCATCTACATTGACATAAAGTTTTGAAGACATACGGTAACACAGGATGTTATTAATCTATTTGACAGTGATGGACAGCATACAGATGCCAGCCACAAAATCTTGGGTCACTCGATGGGTCAACTATAAATATTATTTCTGTATGGCCATGTCCAGGACACCAATGTCACGGCGAGGTGAGTGTTTTCTTTTAACTACTTCAATAAGCGATGATAAATTTCTTCCAGCTACTTTAGTAATCGATGATACATTTCTCCTAACTACTTTAGTAATCGATGATACATTTCTCCTAACTACTTTAGTAATCGACGATAAATTTCTTTCAACTGCTTTAGTAATCGACGACACATTTCTTCCAACTGATTTAGTAATCAATAATACATTCGCGATGTAACTACTTTATCGATCGATAATTGATGTCCTTTGTAAACTTCACATGTTCTTATTTAACCGATTGGGCAATGGTTTTTCACTTTTTTTTTTCATTATGTAATATTATTACCATATTATGTAATACTCCAAAGACATGTAACCCGTAACCCCGTGGATGAAGCGTGTGACAACTTTACACAATTGAAATATGGTGAATTTTTTAATTTTTTTTTTAAATAGCGTTTCATTTCATTACACCGTTTAACTTAAAAGGCTAATTCCAATTTTATTTCTTAAATATCTAAATTGATTATTCCTGCATTGGAAGAGTTTTTGTCTCGTGATCCATCTCGTTTAGGAGAGAGCGTTAACTCGAAGAAAAGCATATATAACGCACCAAACGTACTTAACATTTTTTTTAAAAAAGAAACTCATTTAGCGCAGTTAACGGGAAATTTTATTTCGTTAACTCAGTGACATCATATATCCTTCAACTGCCCTTTTGAAAACCTGGAAAAACTGATTTTGAGGGGGGGGGGGCTGAGAATGTGTTGTCATCGGTACGAGTCTATGTGCCAAGTTTCAGCTCGATGTGTTGACTGAAAGTAGGTCCAATTGGCGGTCTGAAGGTTTTGCCAGCCAGCCAGCCAGCCATCCAACAAGCTGCCAACAAAAGCGAAATACCACAAAGGATTTTTTTTAAGCATACATAAGTTTCACACCATGACACACCGCTAAAGGAAAGTAACACCACACACATCGTTACGGCATGAAAGTAACACCACACACATCGTTACGGTATGAAAGTAACTCCACACACATCGTTACGGCATGAAAGTAACACCACACACATCGTTACGGCATGAAAGTAACACCACACACATCGTTACGGCATGAAATTAACACCACACACATCGTTACGGCATGAAAGTAACAACACACACATCGTTACGGCATGAAAGTAACACCACACACATCGTTGCGGCATGAAAGTAACACCAGACACATCGTTGCTGCATGAAAGTAACACCACACACATCGTTGCGGCATGAAAGTAACACCACACACATCGTTGCGGCATGAAAGTAACAACACACACATCGTTGCGGCATGAAAGTAACACCACACACATCGTTGCGGCATGAAAGTAACACCACACACATCGTTACGACATGAAAGTAACACCACACACATCGTTACGGCATGAAAGTAACACCACACACATCGTTGCGGCATGAAAGTAACACCACACACATCGTTACGACATGAAAGTAACACCACACACATCGTTGCGGCATGAAAGAAACACCACACACATCGTTGCGGCATGAAAGTAACACCACACACATCGTTGCGGCATGAAAGAAACACCACACACATCGTTGCGGCATGAAAGTAACACCACACACATCGTTACGGCATGAAAGTAACACCACACACATCGTTGCGGCATGAAAGTAACACCACACACATCGTTACGGCATGAAAGTAACACCACACACATCGTTGCGGCATGAAAGTAACACCACACACATCGTTGCGGCATGAAAGTAACACCACACACATCGTTGCGGCATGAAAGTAACACCACACACATCGTTGCGGCATGAAAGTAACACCACACACATCGTTGCGGCATGAAAGTAACACCACACACATCGTTACGGCATGAAAGTAACACCACACACATCGTTGCGGCATGAAAGTAACACCACACACATCGTTGCGGCATGAAAGAAACACCACACACATCGTTGCGGCATGAAAGTAACACCACACACATCGTTGCGGCATGAAAGTAACACCACACACATCGTTGCGGCATGAAAGTAACACCACACACATCGTTACGACATGAAAGTAACACCACACACATCGTTGCGGCATGAAAGAAACACCACACACATCGTTGCGGCATGAAAGTAACACCACACACATCGTTGCGGCATGAAAGAAACACCACACACATCGTTACGGCATGAAAGTAACACCACACACATCGTTACGGCATGAAAGTAACACCACACACATCGTTGCGGCATGAAAGTAACACCACACACATCGTTACGGCATGAAAGTAACACCACACACATCGTTGCGGCATGAAAGTAACACCACACACATCGTTGCGGCATGAAAGTAACACCACACACATCGTTGCGGCATGAAAGTAACACCACACACATCGTTGCGGCATGAAAGTAACACCACACACATCGTTGCGGCATGAAAGTAACACCACACACATCGTTACGGCATGAAAGTAACACCACACACATCGTTGCGGCATGAAAGTAACACCACACACATCGTTGCGGCATGAAAGAAACACCACACACATCGTTGCGGCATGAAAGTAACACCACACACATCGTTGCGGCATGAAAGTAACACCACACACATCGTTGCGGCATGAAAGTAACACCACACACATCGTTGCAGCATGAAAGTAACACCACACACATCGTTACGGCATGAAAAAAGTGAATAACAGAGCCCAGCTTTTATGATACGCTCAAGTTGTGAAATCTAATCATGTAGTGAAACACCACACATGTTATAAAAGACTACACCGGTCGTAACGCACCATACAAGTGGATAATACACACATGTAATATAACATACACGTGTAATATAACTCACACAGGTAATTTAACACACACAAGTAATATAAAACACACACATGTAATAGAACACACACAGGTAATATAACATACATATGTAATATAACACACACAGGTAATATAATACACACAGGTAATATAACACACACAGGTAATATAACACACATAGGTAATATAACACACACAGGTAATATAACACACACAGGTAATATAACGCCTCATGGACACGCATGAAAACTCAGAAAGTCAAATTTATTATATCCTTTAACAGAGTGATAAAGCTGGTGAGTGTAAATGGTTTCAAAGTCTTAAGATGTCATCTAGTCTATAAATGGTTAAAGTCTCAAAGTCTTAAGATGTCATCTAGTCTATAAATGGTTAAAGTCTCAAAGTCTTAAGGTGTCATCTAGCTTACGAATCATGAAAGCTTCAAAATCTTCAAGACATCTATGAATGTTGAAGACATGAACGTCTTTAAAACGTCATCAAGTATTGGTCCACCTATGAGGATTATAAGGATCAAAGACGATCACAAGTAGCGGTGGAGATTGAGCTGTCTACCTTTCCCGTAAATCACGCTGACACGGTATACTTCATTTGACCAGGAATAGCAGTAATTAAAAGGACAACAATCTTTTGCCTGCCCCCACCCCTTCAATCAAAGTGTGTTATCGTTATTTGGGAATTCAACAGTGTGTTAAGAAATTTGGAATTTAGAAGTAATGCATTGATGTCCACATGCGGCCCTCGGGCCGCATGTGGCCCGCGAACTGATTGTAAATGGTCCGTGACAGCTAAAGAAATTTTTATGATTCGTGTAATAATGTAATATTTGCGGTGAAAATATTTTCAAACGACATTCATTGATTCGGTATTTTTGAGGAAAATCCGCGTGAAAGCACATGAGAAGTTGTAACATGGGAAAAGGGGAGGTCAGAACATCTAAGGAGTGCGGCCCGACAGGTAACAGTAATTTATGTTAAGAACATCAACAGAGCAACCATTTAGGAACATGGTGTGGCATAAAATTCGATACTGCCCGCTCCATTTCTCTATTCCTTTTACCGAGGAGGCGTCACGTGGTATAGGGAATAATTACTATTGTCGGCTTTGCGAAAGAAAAATAGGGAAATAAAATGTAAGTTTATTTGTAGCTATTTTGTAACCCTAAAAATGTCCATGCCCCCCTTCCCCCCCCCCCCCCCCCCCCCCCCAAAAAAAAAAAAAAAGCCGAGCTTTTTGTGATGATAATAATATGACAAGAAAGTATGGAGGTCAGAGTACCTGAGATGGGAGTTTGGGGTACTCAAGGTGCCAGGTTTCAGGAGAGTATGTGTCCACCCCGTATTGTTGTGACGTTGGGGACAGGTACCTGATATTCACAGATCATAGTATGAGACGTCCCATGCGCATAAGGCGGTATATCAGCCGTGTGTGTGGTTAGAGTAAATGCAATCCAGTCAGGTGGGAATTGTGAGAGACAGTGGGAACGATTTTTGTACATTCTTTCAATAAACATATCTTCGATGGCGTGGCCGATAATGAATTCTGGATGCCGTCATGTTTCATCCGGTTAATTTCCACAACTACGGATCTGCTGTAACAAAAATAAAACATTGGTGTCTTTGGAAGCACCTGCGTAGGTGAAGCTGGATTCTGTGTAAAGACTAATATTAAGTCCATAAAATTTAACGCTTTGACTGATGAACATTTAGAAGATCGAATGAGGCCAGGTGCCACTAAAAACTATAACATATTAAGAAACAATAAAGTACAATTCAAAGCCATATATATAATTAAATTATTGCCACCGTTTTTATACGAATTATTTATATTCTTGATGAGCCAATAATGTTATTGTATATATGATTCTTTAGACAAGAGATAATAATGTGAATTTGTTTTTTTAAATATAAAAAATAATTTTAAAATCTTTTGATATATATGCGGCCCAAGATTTTCGCGGAAATTAATATTTTGGCATTGAAGTAATGCATTGAAGTAAGGCATTGACGTAAGGCACTGAAGTAAGGCACGGAAGTAAGGTACTGAAGTAAGGCACTAAAGAAAGGCACTGAACTAAGGCATTAAATTATTATAAGTTCTCGTTTTGTACTAGCCAATTGGCCCGTCAAAACTATTATTTTTTTCTGACATATATTATTATTACATGTTGTTGGTCTGTTATTTATGTTTTTCAAATATTTGTATTAATATTTTTTACAAAATGTATTTTAAAAGAGAAATGTTATCACCTAATAATATCAAATCTGGAATCACTGATTTTATGTTCATTGAACATTTCGTGTATGAGCTGTACGTCAATAGAAACGATACAAAAAGCAAAATTTTCAAAATTTAACATGGATCACACCCTTACATGGATTACACCCTTACATGGATAACACCCTTACATGGATTACACCCTTACATGGATAACGCCCTTAAATGGATTACAACCTTCAATGGATTACGCCCTTATATGGCTTACGCCCTTACATGGATTATACCCATTACGTGGATTACACCCTAACATGGATTAAACGATTCCAGTGGAAAAACTTACATGGTTTGTTTTTCGTTAACTTTTAAAAGTAAAATAAATGAGCAAAACGTGTTCGGTTCATGACCCCGATGGTTGTATGCTGAAATTTTAACTGATCCGTAAACAAGTGGCACTGGGGTGCTGTGTGTGGCCGAGTGTGGTCCAAACTGAGCCAATCCCAAGCTTGTGATCTGGACTTCAATCCCCACCAAATACCCTGCTAAGCAACAACACACAAAAAAACATCGCCCGGATCCCGGGTGGATGGACACGTTAACCATGGATGGCACCCAGCACCCCGGGTGGATGGACCCGTTAACCATGGATGGCACCGAGCACCCCGGGTGGATGGACCCGTTAACCATGGATGGCACCCAGAACCCCGGGTGGATGGACCCGTTAACCATGGATGGCACCCAGCACCCCGGGTGAATGGACCCGTTAACCATGGATGGCACCCAGCACGCCGGGGGGATGGACCCGTTAACCTTGAATGGCAACTCATCTAAGATAAGGAATCTGAACTCAAACCCGGTGATGTTGTCCGTAGGCGGTATGACATTGACACGATTAACAATGCCGGCTGCTCCTGCGACGCTACTGGTGCCAAGCTGTATCATGCACATATGATGTTCCCTTTGGGTCATCCAGGTACGTGAAGAGAGGCGATTGGCTGTCTTGGGAACCAGCTTAAACCCCCTAAAGATTTGTGATTTCGTCCTGCGAAGTCTACACCATCTAAAGAAAGAAACATTGTGGCGTGTTAGCATCGACAAGAAGTATTTCAAATCAGTTTCTCTTAACATTTTTTGTGTGTGTGTGTGGCCCTCAAAAGGCGGGGGGGGGGGGGGGGGGATCCCAAACAACGAGGAGATTGATTCTCCTTTATAAACTTTTTTTTAAAATCCTCTTTTAAAAAATTTACGATTTGCATTTAGAGCGTGTTCGCCAATGCTTCTCTGCCCCTTTAAATCTAATCTCGATAAAATGTTGGGCTACAATTTAGCCACGCGACGAATGTTTACACAAGATCATCCAGCGTTCGGAAAGATAGCTCTACAATCTCTCGGCAGTTTTTGTTGTGGATTTTTTTTGTATAGAGACTCCTTAGCGTTGTCTTCTCTGGGTTAATGAGAAAGAATTGTATTTCGGCAGCTGGACGCGGCATTAGAGATGAGTGGAGTTTGTCAGCGAAATCATCGTCAATGGTATTATGTCCCTGGTGGTTGCCTCCGTTAACTTGAGCACGGGTCTCGGCAATAAACCGAAAGTCCTGAGAAAAGAAGTGAACGTCGCATAGAAGGTTGTCTTACGGCAGGCAAGTGAGCGTTTGATTAGTGGTGTCGCCGTACGACGGGGCCAACATGACGTGACATGTATCACATGGCGTGACATGTATCACATGGCGTGACATGTATCACACGACGTGACCGGTATCACACGACGTGACCTGTATCACACGACGTGACCTGTATCACATGACGTGACCTGTATCACATGACGTGACCTGTATCACATGACGTGTCCTGTATCACATGACGTGTCCTGTATCACATGACGTGTCCTGTATCACATGACGTGACATGTATCACATGACGTGACCTGTATCACATGACGTGACCTGTATCACGGGTGTTGTTGTTGTTTTTAATTGGGACTCTTGGGGCACCACATGATATCTTCAACATTCTAATGTCTCCTAAACAGTGCCCCAACCCTATTTCTTCTGTTGGTATTCCTCTCGCCAGTAACATAACCAGTTTCTAGAGTCTAAGAATAATAAACAACAAATGTGTGCATCCTTTTTGTGCTGAGGGCCGAGTGGCATTTTTTTTACTTTTTGGCAGGCAGTATTTTTTTTTTAATGAAATGATTTTTTTTTAATATACGTCATTGAAAAATGGGCATCGAAGTTCCACTCCGAGCTTAGGCTGAAAATTTGCAATTGAATGTATTTTTTAATATATTCTAATATATTTTTTAACAAATTTAGCTTTTATTTAAGTTTAATAATTTTACGCCGTGAATATTTATTTTCAAAAGCTTCTTTAGACATTTCATTAAAATAGTATTTAAGTTCCAGGCGGTCCACGAGGCGCACTTTAGCAGGTCAGTCGGTAACAAGTGACCCCCCCCCCCCTTTCCCCCCGCGGGCTGTAGGTTTCCCCACAAACTGATCATCAATCTGGGAAAGGTAATAGCTTGCCGGAATCAGCCAACGGTGTATACACTGTATTGACGAAAATCATCTTTTGAAAGACCAGAAAAACAAATGTCTTCGTGCGTCTAGGCCCAACACTAAAATCCCGATGAAAGGATTACACCTATAGGGTCGTCCTCCCAGGACCTTGTTGTCGTGTACTTTTAGGTTGACCTCACCAGAAAACCGACGACGAGAAGCTTCAAATGATTTCATCTCGCGGTAAAGTGACCCAAGGTAAACAACTCTTATTATGTTACTTTTTTTTTTTTGTAGCAGACGTTCCCAGAATTTCCTGACCACCCGTACCTATCAACTGTTTCGATATCGCATTTATTATTTTTTTCATTAACAAAGTACTGAAAAAAGTACTGACGTACTTTAACATTGAGACCCCATGTGTGCCTGATATTGACGTTGGTATCGTCTACGTCTGCTGCGAACCCAGACGATAATATATATAAAAAAAGAGGGGACAAGGGTTTTGTTTAACTACCCGTGATTATTTACATTTATCAAAGCTGGACTAAATGAAGTTACCGGAAGTAATGCACACCAAGGGTCATTTCCTTCTTGGGATATTATCCTTTTTCATGTGCTCCTCATCAGGACCGAAATAGATTTTCATTACGAGATGAAAGGAAAGTTGGAATAGGGGTAAAAATGAAAAGGGGGGGGGGGGGGTGTAATATGAATTTAAAAAATCCATCCCAAATTTAGTATAATTCTTTAGGGGGTAGTTTTATCTTACAGTGGAGAAGGAACTTTTATCATTGAGGAAATAATCAAAATATTCCATTGTTTATCAATAAGTAATCACTGTATTTCATTAGCGGATTGTTAAAAATCGTCCAACTCATTTCAACAGCAGACGACGTCAATCAAGCCAGCCATTTCGGTACGGTAAGGCTTCCACCTACACACAATCAAGCCAAGTCCCCCTCAAACCCACACATGTCCTCCACCTCCACGTGTCTTGACTGATGATTATTACGGTTGAGCCGGGTGCAGTTTCTCTTTTTATACCCGGTACGGGTTCGGGTATTTTGAGACAATACCCGGCTGGTCCGAGTGCGGGTCCGCTTGTTATAAGAGAAGAGAGTTATTTTCATAGATGAGGAGAAGTTAAAAGTGCATGTATTAAACCAGAAGCAATCACTAAAGCATCAAAGTAGAGAGCTTCAAAAACAAAACAAAAACTACTAGCTTATTAATATAATCCTAATCAAGCGGTTCTCAGACTTTTTTTTTTTAAGTTCCACGTCTCATTTATTACTTTTGCTAAGTTGTGGCGAACCACTGTCAGAATTATATCTTGAAATTGAGAAACAGGTATGTGGGAGGGGGTGTGGGGGATAGGGAGTTTTTGTACATAAAAAGGTGTTAGTCCTGTACAAAAATGTATGGATTATGTAGGGAAGCAGAAATAAGAGCTTAGAAAAATGGAGGGTTTTGTAAGAGGGTGCTCTGTAAGTCAATCCCCAGAAAATGTCTGTAAAGTCACACACTTGATTATGGTCTTCTCGTGGAGGCCGCCAACTTTTAAGTTAAGTCAGAGGTTCTCAACCTGTGAGTCACGACCCCTTTGGCTGTCGAGCGACCCTTTCACGGGGGTCGCCTAAGACCATCGGAAAACAGTTATACTTTACAGTTATGAAGTAGCACCTAAAATAATTTTGTGGTTGGGGGGGTCACCGCAACATGAGTAACTGTATTTAAGGGTCGCGGTATTAGGAAGGTTGAGAACCACTGAGTTAAGGACTAAGCAAATGAAGCAAACGGGAAGAAAATAAAATTAAGTTTAAATCTTTAAAATTGTTGTTGTTTTCTGTTTAAATCTTAATTGCTCTGGGTTTTCCGCCATTTTTTTTTCTTTCTCTCTCATTAGGTACCTTTACAATTTGGCTGGTTGTTCAGTGAAGAACATGGCAGTAATAGCATGCTATATATCATTGGATTCAGAATTGAACGATCTATTTTTGATACCAATTATGAGATCACAGCTAATTATAGTTTTTATTTATGGCCAAAAGATTAGGTTTTTAGGTGCGCTAAATTTTCACAAAAAAAGTAAACATACCACAAACAGGTAGAAGCAAAAAAATAAGTGTTTAGTTCTATGTTAAAATGTTTATGATATTCATCAATGGCATCCAATTTGTACAACACATATACAAATTTCAAGCAATTTTACCCTCATTTGTATTAATTATGCCAGGTTTAAAAATACTACATAATTTATTTTTTTTAATCGTGAATTTTTAAAATTTTTTAAAAAGTTAAAGAAAACCAGGCCAGTGTTTCTTGAGAGAAATACAATTATTATTACCAAATAATGTAAGTGGAGATAAATAATTTTTACATATTTTTATAAAAGAATATAACACAATGGGTACACATAAACAATATCGGTATGAACATTTCCACTTCTGTTTTCCAGAAAACTCGTTTTTATAACAATGGCAGCACTCTAAGTCCTAAATTTTCTCTCTATTTTATATAAACCTAATAAAGATTTTTCACATTTAGATCTTTACTGTAAGAACCATTGCAGTTTTAACATCATGCCATTGCTGTGTTATAATCATTCATAGTGCTGCAGCAGAAACATGAGCAATGGACTACGATTAGTCACTTCCTTGTTTTGTCACGTGATACGTACCAGCCATTAGTAGGCTTTCTGCTACACATAACAACACATAACAACAGATAAACAGCTGATCAGCCATTGCCATTATCATTAATTCTAAAGCAAAATGTTTGTCTCCATCAGCGCTTCCCCAGAGTTTATTAAAATTTTACTTTTCAAAATATTCTTGAATACACGCGTTTCTTTAAATGACATTCAATAAATGTGACAATAATTATAATTCAGTTATGATTAAAGGAAGAAAGTTGTTTGAAGAAAAATTTGTGAGCGACTAGTGTGTTGCAGACAGCCTACCGGAAGTATTACTTGTTTTTACACGTATCACGTGACAAAACAATCGACTCATCGTAGTCCATTGTCAAAAAAAAAGTGTGCCGCTGCCTGATTAATTCTACTGAGGAGCTACGAGCATTAAAGCTATAACATCTTTTTCATTATTCTAGAAAAGCATTTTTTTCATCAGATTTAAAAAAATAATATGACTACAAGCCTAGCACTGGAAAATTAATTAAAATGAAAGAATAAGGTATGTATATTGGCCTAAAACTATCTATGAAATCCATAATTCTATGAATAAACTCCTTTATATCCAGTAACAGATCGCACAAGCTGGGCCGGTAGGTTGTGGGTCCAATGAGTGTTTTAAATTTTGTTTATCGGCTGGAGTGTCCAGTACCGAAATCAAGTTGGCCCGGTTGTCATAACGTTAACATTGCAGCTGCAATTGTTGTGTACATTTAGAAAGCATCTCCAGCCTTGTTGATGTAAAATTAATTTGAAAAGTGATAAAGGTGAATGTACTCCTTATCTTGTCTTGAACAGGTTTCAGTAGTAAGCTCAGGTCGTATGACTTATGACAGGAATACAGTCATGATGATTCGGTTGTCCAATATCCTAGTCACCACTCTAATACTGTGAAATTATAAATAAATATAAGCTTTACATATAGGCTTAGGTCTTACAATTTTTTTTTTTAAATCTGAACAAAAAAATAAAAACATTATTCCATTAAAAATAATAAAAATTCAAAATTAAGAGCTGTTTTAATCCAGAATAAAATATAGACCTAAAAGTCATTGCCTCTTCTCTAAGCGTATCCAATGTCAACAAAGGAAATTTCAAACAACTATGAGTATGCCATTGGAAAAAAAAAATATATATATATATACACTTGATATACTGGAATAATAAATTGCTATAAATAAGCTTAAATCATTAATTTCAATAATTATGAAGTCCGCTGTTACAGTATATCAATTGTAAACATAGTTTTTTTCCACTAATTCCAGAAAATTTGAGTGCGGTTTGACCCCCTGTAACAAGGGAAAAAAATCAATCTGACTGTCACTACTGACATACTCTTCTGGCTGTCACTACTGACCGACCCTTCTGACTGTCACTACTGACCGACTCTTCTGACTGTCACTACTGACCTACCCTTCTGACTGTCACTACTGGCCGACTCTTCTGACTGTCACTACTGACCGACCCTTCTGACTGTCACTACTGGCCGACTCTTCTGACTGTCACTACTGACCGACACTTCTGACTGTCACCACTGACCTACTCTTCTGACTGTCACTACTGACCGACTCTTCTGGCTGGCGTTAAGTTTCATCAGACCCCACCCTATATAATTCCCCCTCTACCAAATTTCAGCTAACTATTGTGATTATTTATTAAATAATCTCGTCCCCCCTTAATTCCACAATGGAATGACCCAAGATACACGCGCATCAATTATATTCAAAATGTAGGGTCATGTCAAGCATGTGCCGACTGGACGCTATAATAAAATAAAGCTGCACCTATTGGTACACGGGTACCAGATTTGAGAGGTTGGGATTAAAAAACGATTTAAAATATTATTGCTGGGTTTGTAAGACCAAATGAGGTATCAAATGAAAGATAATTGAATGTACTTTACGTTTGTAAACTTAATTTTTCATTTTAACTAAAATAAACTACCACAAATGACATCCGAATAGCATTAGTCAAAATGTACACGGACACGCAGCGCCCCCTTTTGGACCCGGGACACATTAAACTCATAACAGCACGTCGTCTACATAACACCAACGTTCAACTCACAAACATTCAACTCACCGACATTCAACTCACCACTATTCAACTTACTAATATTCGTCAAGTAACATCCCCCCCCCCCTTTTTTTTTACACACTACGAATTCGTGAACGGGAGATTTGAACTCACACGCTTCACGCCCTACATGTTATAGAGTAGCCCTAACTTGCTGCCATAATGGTCTGTGAAGATGTTCCCTTTTAGAGATTTTCACCTGTGATTTACTTATTGGGATAAAAAAATTCGATCGTCTTGTGGATCACGTATCAGACAAGAGCATTCTAGATAACATCTTTCGTAAAGGATCGCTTCCCCGTGCGGTGTGAGAGGCTAGTCACATGGAGGCTTAGAGCGCAACTGAAGCTTGCGGGCGAAGCAAATAAAGCAGCACCCTCGCTACGCGCTAATGATTCCTGGGACAAGGGGGCATAAGAAACGTACATCCTAGCCCTTAGAGGGTGCTACCCTTTCTCTCTATTGTATAGATTGCACGATTTATACAATAAAAGTATTTCTGGGTAACCTTTGAAACCAGCGGTTCTCAACCTGTATATATAAATCAATGTGTGTTTGTGGTTGTGTGTGTTTTGTGTAATTTTTTTACGGTCAAAGACTCAAAAACTACTGAAACTCTAGAGCTGAAATGTTCCACGGTTGTTCTCTTTTATTCCAGAATCAAAATAGTTTACCGAACACAGTTTGACCCACTTTGGCCAAAATTAATTGTTTTTTCTTGCTAATGAAAATTGTGTTGTGAACGTTTAATGAATTTAATGTACTTTTTTTTGTGTGCGCGAAAATGAACGTCTTTCCTTACAAGACATTATTTGTTATATAGGCGTCTTGTTTACGTCCTCTTTTCCCGCGCATGAACTTTAGCTGACCCCAAGTTCGGCACACCGACGGGGTGTGGCTTAATTATAAAATGGTCTCCCTTGACATCGTAGTCAAGTAAAAACAATCTATAATCTTTCGAATTAGAAATCTTTAGAATATCCTAGATCGGTCGAGGTGCTTATACAATGCTGAAACCATTTCTAGAAATGTCTCTGGAAAAGGCTATAAATAGGCCAATCGAGATGAACAGAAGAGAGCGAGAGAGAGAGATGAGCTGATAGAGATTCACTATTACGACACGAGACAAAAATTTGTTTATTAGTATTTACTGTGTGTGTGTGTATGTTCCTTCTTCAACATTGTACCGGTACAAGTTCATTACTGTACTGTAAGTCAATAACCTTACTTTTTAATTCATTTGATCTTGTAATTTTAAATTAACTTAATAAATTATTAGTTGTAATTAATCCCCTAGTCTGGGTATCGTTTCTTTATTTCTGTAGTTAATTAATGGTATTTTCCTTGGTTATGCACTGTTTGACCCGAGGTATAGAGTAAAATAAGAGATTGAATCCTCTACACTTGTAACGCTACGTAACAATATTGCTTTGAGTGTTAAATTTACTTGGTCGTATGAACGTTTTGAAACGTGTCATTATGTAATAATCATTCCTAGACAGTGGGGGGGGGGGGGGGGGGGAAATGTAAAATTTCGCCACAGTAAATATAAATCATAAAACACTACTGTTAAATGAAATGGAATGAAGAAATAAGCTGCTTAATCTCATTTTGACCAAAATTAAATGTGAAATTTAACATTTCTTTTCATCAACAATCCGTACAATGTTTCCTTCCTTTATTTTAATCTCTACTTAGGCACAGCTCATCGCTGCCTCTAAATATTCCCATCAACAATAAATAATTCGAAATGAAATCTCTTTTGGCTTGAAGGGCGCCATTGTTGCTAATACTGATACGCGGAGCGAAACTGGTCTAAATGTTGAAAATAATTGTGAAATGCCTTGTTTAAATATTTCAAGATTCCTGTTAGAATTGTTTTTCCACCTTTCAAGCTGCTTTAAACTCCGTCAGCATTAAATATCTTTCCAATCATTTTTTCTTTCTTTCTTTCTTGTTTGTTTATTGTTGTTTTTTTGTGTGTTTTTTTTCCAACGAAAAATAATTTTCATAAAAATGTAACTATCAGCAGATATATTTTTTATATTCTACCTTAAAATGATCTAACTAAGCCTATAAATACTGCTGCTTACATTATGTAATGTATGTCATATAATACAACGGCTTACTTGACTAGCAGGAGTTATACTTTTTAACATAATTATAGTTATCGTGGATTAGCTTCGATATTGTGGGACTAATTTTAATTGTGAATTTATTAACTTTTGAAGAAAAATATGTTTTGAAAATCAAATTTGTCACACTTAAGAGGTCCATTTGTTAAATGTATCGGTGGGCGATGCGGTTGTCCACCACTGCCCTTGACAAACTGGTGAAGTCTTATCATCTAGATCAGGGGGTCACCAAACATTTTTCACGGCGGGCCGGATAACAGAAAAAATGACGAGCGTGGGCTGCATAATCAGTAATAAATTACAGGACACCTTATGGACCGAGCTGTCTGTTATGTGAGACCTGGGGCAATTTAATCCCGAGCCAAGCCGGGTATATCTGCTAGTAAACTATATAGACAGAAATAAGAAACAACTAACGAATGAACGGGCAAAAATAATAGATTCAAGACGGTTGCGTGTTAAAAAAAAAAAGAAGACTGTCTGGAAATCTGTCACATATTTGTCACTTTATCTGCCAGGGAGAACGTCCCGTTGATTAAGGTAAACAAACGGTTTGAATGATTGACAGGTGTGTGTTATCTCTGTGAAGGGTTTTTCTTTTTTTTTTTTTCAAATTTTATTTTGGTGGAGTGAAACTTTGCTGGGATTTTAGTATAAAGAATTGGAACAAAGTATTCCAAGCAGACTTACATACTAAGGGATATTTACTGCCGCACGAAGTCACAATACGGTACAAAAAAAAAAAAAGTTGCCATATTTTCCTACCGGGTACATGAAATCAGTTATTGTCGCTCCGATTTCTTGATAAAATTCTGTAGTTTGGGTCCGTGAAATGTTATAAAACGTTATAAGGGGTATGGGTGGGTAAAAATATGAATTTTTTTTTGGTTTTATATAGTGTGTGCACGGCCCCTTGGCCGAGTTTGCCGCCCCTCAATATTAAGTAAAAATTGCCGTACTTTCCATACAAAATTGTCAAGGCTAACAAATTAATGGTTAATTAATTATCAATTAATGGCTAATAAATGGCTAATTAATCGCTAATAAATAGGTAGCAAATGGCTAATAAATGGATAATTAATGGCTAATTAACATCTTATAAATGGCTAATTAATGGCTTATTAATGGTTAATTTATGGCTTATTAGTGGATAATTAATTGCTAATACGTGGTTAATTAATGACTAAGAAAAGGCTACTTAATTTATTCAAATCTTATTCTGAGATATTTGCAAAGTTTTAGTTTTTTGAATTTAAAGAAAAATGTAGCTGAGCCAAAAAACAGAGACAGACCCGTGACCATCACTTGAGATGTTACAATGAATGGGACAGGGCTGTTACAATGAATGGGACAGAGATGTTACAATGAATGGGACAGAGATGTTACAATGAATGGGACAGAGCTGTTACAATGAATGGGGCAGAGCTGTTACAATGAATGGGGCAGAGCTGTTACGATGAATGGGACGATTCTTCCCAAAGATGTATCGTTTGCAGATGTAGGCCTTTAACCTAACAGGTCATTCAGGCTCTCACGTGCCTCACTATTTCAATTGTACAACCGAACACGACAGAATAGAATTAATTGGTAAAATAAAAACAATTTGGGAGAGAAATAGATGTCTAAAGAATTATTATTTTTTGGTTATAGTCTAATTTAAGAAATAGCTATTAATTTATTATTGGCTTTAGTCATTTCTTAGCATAACCTGTGGGGGGGGGGTGGCATTTTTCTTACAGTCATTTCAATGTGTTTGTCTTAGAGTCACTTCAATGTGTTTGTCTTAGAGTCACTTCAATGCGTTTGTCTTTAGAGTCACTTAAATTTGTTTGTCTTAGAGCCAATTCAATGTGTTTGTCTCAGAGTCACTTCAATGTGTTTGTCTTAGAGTCACTTCAATTTGTTTGTCTTAGAGTCGCTTCAATGTGTTTGTGTTAGAGTCACTTCAATGTGTTTGTCTTAGAGTCACTTCAATGTGTTTGTGTTAGAGTCAGTTCAATGTGTTTGTCTTAGAGTCACTTCAATGTGTTTGTCTTAGAGTCAATTCAATGTGTTTGTCTCACCAATCATTTATATCTATGTGTTTGTCTTGTTTTTCAAGGACTTAAAGCCGGTCTTATCTAAGGCAGACGGTCAGCGCAGTGTTCAATCAGTTAAATGGCTTTAAGCTGTTTGACTACTCGCAGGCGACCATTTTCGTGATCAGAGGCAGACGGCTTTCAAGTCAGTGGTATTTGTCAAAGATGTTGGGTGACACCTATTTCCAGATATGAAGCCATTAAATAATTTCCATGTATCATATTCGTACTCGCTCAGAGACAACAAGTACGATATGGTTAAAACATATTAAACGATAGTTATAAAAAAATGTTAGCATCTTCAAGCAGCTTTTGATAGTTTTCCTTTTTTTTGTAAACTTCAATATCCAATACGATTTCCATTTGTTTGTGGAAATCGAATACGACTTCCATTCTTTACGGTATCGAAGCCTTTACCGTATTTTTCTTCAAAAAAAGCCCCCCCCCCCCCCCCCCCCATTTTTCGATCTGTATCTGCGTTGATTAAAAAGATAATGTTAGTGATTACCCGACGTGTGGATGGCAGCCATGTGACCCCAAAAGTCGTTAATGATGTCACTTCCGGATTCTAACATGAGTTAAATGGACCAAATTACATACGGCTTCCGATGGAAGATAGCATTTGATGAAACTGTGATATTAGAGGTCGAGGAATTCGGCGTGTGTTTAGCTGGGTAATGGGAGACAAATCACAGGATAAGGAGATGGGCGGGAAGGGGAGGTAAGGTTTTGTGGTGCGAATGAGAGACGAAAATTGGTTACAGGAACTGAAACCAGGAAAATATCATGGGAGATAATTTCATAGCAATTCTGGTCTCCAAAAAAAAAAATAACGCTTGCGACCGCTGACCACAGGCAATGAAGAACCACCATTTTTTAATAAATTATTTTTATTTTTATTACATTAATTTATTTATTTGTATTTTTAAATTGGCTTTTTGGGGAGTAAAACAAATTTGTAATTCATAATTAACTAGTAATATATTTTATACACAGACATTTCTTTTCCCCTTTAAAAGGAAAAAAAATTATCTCATGTTAAATTCAATTAAGAAGAAGTGTCAACCATTTCATCTCAAGCGTGTGGCTAGCTGTAGTGGTGGTGTTCTCATCTTCACTTATCACGTGACCGCTCGTAGTGGTGACCTCATCAATAGCTGCCGCAAGAACACCTGTAAACTTGCCTTTCTCTATACCAGCTACCACCAGCTACCACCACAGCTACCACCAGCCACCACCAGCAACCACACCAGCTACCACCAGCTGCTACCACCAGCTACCACCAGCTTCCACCAGTTGCTACCACCAGCTTCCACCAGCTTCCAGCTTTAGGGCTGACGTCCTTAATGCAGACACTTTTTTTGCTTTTTTTTTTAAGTAAAGCTTCTTTTTTTTTATTGTGGGGGGGTGTCGGGGTTGCCTGGGGTTAAATAGAAAAAAATTCTTAGACAATAGATGCCATTATACCTTTTTAATGGAAATTCTAGTTCTTTGCCATTCTCTCGACCATGTTTTCCCTCTCGTATTGATTGATTTCATGGACTAGTTGGATGTTGAGTTGCGGCCAACTCCCTACAGCACGTCACCACCCCGATCAAACGTGATCAAAGGTTTAACGTGATGTCATTGCCGTCGGGTACAAATATTTGTAAACACGGGACATAAAAGCTGATCGTCCCGCCTGGCCCCAGTTATGCTGATGGCTTTCAGAGGTATGGTCAAGAACGGCAACGAGACAATGATCAACACTGCTACACAGACCGGCATTTATTTGAACACTGCTCATGGTCACGGCAAGCAGTCCTCCGACACAGACACACACACACACACATGGCGTCAAAATGACTGACTGTCACTACTGACCGACTCTTCTGACTGTCACTACTGACCGACTCTTCTGACTGTCACTACTGACCGACTCTTCTGACTGTCACTACCGACCGACTCTTCTGACTGTCACTGCTGACCGACTCTTCTGACTGTCACTAGTGACCGACTCTTCTGACTGTCACTACCAACCGACTCTTCTGACTGTCACTGCTGACCGACTCTTCTGACTGTCACTACTGGCCGACTCTTCTGACTGTCACTACTGACCGACTCTTCTGACTGTCACTACTGACCGACTCTTCTGACTGTCACTACTGACCGACCCTTCTGACTGTCACTACTGACCGACTCTTCTGACTGTCACTACCGACCGACTCTTCTGACTGTCACTGCTGACCGACTCTTCTGACTGTCACTGCTGGCCGACTCTTCTGACTGTCACTACTGACCGACTCTTCTGACTGTCACTGCTGACCGACTCTTCTGACTGTCACTACTGACCGACACTTCTGACTGTCACTACTGACCGACTCTTCTGACTGTCACTACTGACCGACTCTTCTGACTGTCACTACTGACCGACTCTTCTGACTGTCACTACTGACCGACTCTTCTGGCTGGCGTTACGTTTCATCAGACCCCACCCTATATAATTCCCCCTCTACCAAATTTCAGCTAACTATTATGATTATTTATTAAATAATCTCGTTCCCCCTTAATTCCACAATGGAATGACCCAAGATACACGCGCATCAATTATATTCAATATGTAGGGTCATGCCATGCATGTGCCGACTGGACGCTATAATAAAATAAAGGGGGCCAGTGGTTGCCTCTTTGAGGGACACTGATTTTTTTTCTTTCGTTGTGCGGGTTAGGGTGTGGGTTGGCAGTAAGGCTTCTCATATTGGACTGACCTCGCCACTCGCTCAACAGGGAAGATGAGATGTTTGTCCCAAATGGGGATGTTAATGGCGGCATCTTTCCTGTAGCTGTCGAGGGCATGAGATCTCACACACCAGCGACTTTGACAACGTCCAGTGAGCTGGCTTCAATTTTCCCGGGAAAGTTTCTTTCGGGGTTTAGCCTGCATTGGGTTAGTAGGCAAGGCTTTAAACTGAAGGTATATAAGCTTTTTAAAGTTCTGACCAGATGCGTGCGCAAAAGGGTGGGAGAGGCCCCGACGCATATTGGCTTCGGTCATGTCAACTGGTTCTTCTTATGATTATGATTAATCTTGGATTTAGAAATCAAGGACAATAATCAGGTCTCTTAAAAAAAATACACAGCCGAGAGTTTTATTGTACATCAGCTACATTCACAAAGTTATCTCATTCTATCACTTCTATTACATTCACGAGGTTATTTCTTTCAATCACATCTACTACATTCACTTATCTCATTCTATCACTTCTACTATACTCACATGTTATTTCATTATATCACATCTACTACATTCACAAAGTTATCTCATTCTATCACATCTATTACATTCGCAAGTTATCTCATTATATCACATCTACTACATTCACATGTTATCTCATTCCATCACATCTACTACATTAAAAAATTATGTCATTCTATCACATCTACTACATTCACAAATTATCTCATTCCATCACATCTACTACATTCACAAATTATCTCTCTAATTCACATATGCTACATTCACATCTGAATTATTGACTAGTAAACTGATTAAGTAATTGATTATGGTAAGTCAAATTTATCTCCGACTATCACTGATCACAAACTTACTAGGCTTATCACTTTTATTTCTTTATTAGCTACATTTATTCATGTAAATTGTTTAAAAACTTTACACCCCCCCCCCCTTTTTCCCTGTGTTTTCTTCTTCTAGCGTCCATCATGACGACCTGCTCCTCCGAACCGTCTCGAGGTCCCGTCCGCAGCCATCTCCTGCGCAAGGCCAAGCGGAAGTCGCTGAGGATGTCGTTCGTCATCGTCCTGGCGTCCATCCTCTGCTGGACGCCCTACTACATCATCTTCATCTTCACCACATTCCTCAACACGGTCATCGACCCGCAGATCTTCAACTGCTTCGCCATCTTCGGTCTTTCCAACTCCTTGCTCAACCCGATCATCTACGGAGCCTTCCAGCTATGCAAGGTGCAGTTTTATACTCCAAGGTTTGTCTCTTGGTCTCATGGTAGGGAAATCTCATGAAAACTCCAAAAAACACCGCAACAGATGCGTTTTGAAGAGTATGAAAATGAAGCAAATTTAACAACAGGTGCATATAATTTTTAATTTTTTTTTGAATTGAGGCTCGTATTCTTTCAACTAATCCTGGAATGACACTAATTTTTTATTTTTTTTTAATAAGAAGAGTAAGTTAAGCCATCATCTCTAAAGACTTATAGAATTATATCGATCCGTTACGTGAAGACTTTAAAGACCGCCTTGTTAATTTTTAAAGTAAAAAGTGCTCAACAAATTAAATAGCGTTACATATTTTCTCGTGGGGCGCTCAGATGACGCAGATAACTCACAAGTTTAAAAAAACAGAAACTGTTCCAAAGTTTCCTTTAGCGTTTATTAGAGAATAACGAAATCATATTTATTTTTGTTTTATTCACACCCCCCATCCCCTTTCCCTACCCCAAACCCTTGAGATAAACAGAGGGGTTATTTTTTTCTGTTTCTTCATTTGGGTGGTCATTTTGTCTTTTGTTATCCCCCAAAAGCCTTTTCATCTTTTTGAATGATTGCTGCACACTAAATGCCGTCTCATTTGGGGCGGTATTTAGTGTAGTAATTAGGGTGCACTTTGATATGGCTTTGTACTAGACAGTATTGCTTATTGGTGAGTCTGTCTATCAGGACGAATATTTGTGCTCATTACATTTCTATCTACAGCTTTTTTAAAATATTTTTTTTCTAAATTTTTATTTCGCATACCATTTTATCAGCATTCTTTGTTGTAGTGAAATTTGTAGGTGCATGATTGTTCCTAATGTAAAATTTTGAGTTATCTCACAGCGATACGAGACATGTGGAGACAGTCTTAAAATATATCGTTCTTCTGAGGGAGCCATTCAAATAACTTTCATACAACGGTTTTATCGAGTTTATGGTGTATCGAATTTCTTAGCCAGACAACACCGCCATTAAGCGCTTCATACTGCCCATCTCCTGCACATATCTACTGAAGTGGCATCCTGTGCTGTGCCGTCCTCGTTTGCTTCTCCCTGACCTTCAGAGTCATGTTCCCATTTATCAGGCGTTTGCATCTGTAAGAACATAACGCATCCCCCCTACCCCTCTCCCCCACCCCTTAACCCACACCATCTTTGACGTCAACACACGGGCGTTGGCGTCAGCGCATGCGTTAATTTATTAGCCCGCTAAATCACATTGACCGAAAATCAATTATTCTTTATACTAACATTCCTTTATTACTGTGTCTGCAGACAACCAATTAATCTTTATATTACATTCATTTATTACTATGTTTCATAAGATTTTATATCACCAGGAGTGTGCTATATACAAAACATGTAACAACGATTTTGAAATTTGACAAAAGGGCTTTAATAATTTTTTTAAAAGTTTTTTAATTCAACGTGGCAATGGATTGAAAGGATAGTAATTGTTCATTGAACTATTTCTTACTGTAATGAAGATAGTAATTGTTCATTGAAATACTTATTACAGTACTGACGATAGTAATTGTTCACTGAACTATTTCTTACTGTACTGAAGATAGTAATTGTTCATTGAACAATTTCTTACTGTACTGAATATAGTAATTGTTCATTGAACTATGTCTTACTGTACTGAAAATAGTAATTGTTGATTGAAATATTTCTTAATATATTCGGTACTGAAGTTGTTGCTTTTTTCATATGCTCTTTCAGCAGCGTGTCTGTCCATTCATCTGTCGAACACGGTCTCCCATCCGTACGCACTGAATATATACTAAAATACTGGCCTGTTAGATATGTACTACAACAATGTCATAATGGAATCATTATTAAAAAGTCCTGTATTGGATGAACTACAACACTGTCCTGCTTGGTTGACAGCTACACTGTCCTACTGGATATACAACCACACAATCATGCTTGATATACAACCACGCAATCATGCTTGGTTGACAGCCACACTTTCCTACTGGCTATACAACCACACAATCATGCTTGATACACAACCACACAATCATGCTTGGTTGACAGACACACTTTCCTACTGGCTATACAACCACACAATCATGCTTGATACACAACCACGCAATCATGCTTGGTTGACAGCCACACTTTCCTACTGGATATACAACCACACAATCTTGCTTGATATACAACCACGCAATCCTGTTTGATATACAACCACGCAATCATGCTTGATATACAACCACAAAATCCTGGTTGGTATACAACCACGCAATCCTGCTTGATATACAACCACGCAATCATGCTTGATATACAGCCACAAAATCCTGGTTGGTATACAACCACACTGTCCTACTGGACATACAACCACACAATCATGCTTTATATACAACCACGCAATCATGCTCGGTAGACAACCACACTGTCCTACTGGATTTACAACCTTACTGTCCTACTTTATGTACTACTACATGTACCGTTGAATGTGTTTGACCACTGTCACTCAGTGTGTCCATCTTGTTTCAAGATGTGAGATATAATCTCATCGGCACAGTTTCGGGTCAATGTTTTTAAAAGAGGAGTTGAACATCCGGCCAGTGGCATTGGGAACTATGGAGCCAAAGTCCTGTTTGAATTGCTGACCTTTTTTTTTTCTTGGAACTCCCAGAGCACGTCCTTATTTGCATAGTATCAGGAGTGCTGAGATGTCGCTGGGTGCAAATCAACAAATTCGTATGGTATTTCATTTTCCAACAAATATATTCCGTTTGCCTAATAGAAAACACGACAATGTTTGTAATAGGTTTTATGGCACAGCGCCTGTTAAAAAAATCGTTTTTTTTTTTAAATGTATATTATTTTAATGTGTGTAAAAACCTCAGCATAACCCACCAAAATAAATGGCCGAACACTCCAAGGAATGTGCATAGCTTTCATTAGTATGTACGAAGATAATGTTAAATTTTCATATTTGATTTGCATACAAATATAGTGGTGGACGCATAAATATTTGATCTCTCTAGTCCAGGGATGGTCAAACTTTTTGTGCGGAGGACCACATTGACAAAGGTAAAGTTACTTGGGGGGGGGGGGGGGCGCGCATGTATATTATGTCCAATTTTTACATGTCGATAAACATTTCTCTATATTAAAATCGGTAATTTCTCATTTTAGCAATACAATACAAAAGTCAGAGAATGTTTAAAAGAATAGAAAATTAGAAAGAAATTTGACCCAAAAATGTTTTAAAAAATCAAAACGGTACATGAAATTCTGTAAAATTAAACAAAATATCTTAAAAACAAAGTATAATTTTAAATTTCTGAATGCCTTCAAAGGCCGCCTGATATCAGTTGCCGGGCCGTAGTGTGCCCACCCCTGCTCTAGTCTAAACTATTTCTCCGTGCATCTGAATTAATTTATCTATCGCCGACTATTTTGGCCGCACAGCTCTCAGTTACAACCAGACGGGTCCTACAACTTGCGCTACTCGGTTGATTGAGCAAGTACGAGGGTCTGTTTACGCTTACTCTGCTTTGGGAGTAGAGACTTGGAGAGACTCACGGCGCGCTCTACAGAGACCGTCGAGAGACAGTGAACGCCAGCGCTCTACAGAGACCGTCGAGCGACAGTGAACGCCATGGCATCTTGTCACAACTCCATTTACTGCACAAGGCCCATTATATAGTTTTAAGATAAGATAAGATATTTTTATTGTTCGAAAAAAAAATGGAAATTTGTTTTGTACATATTCTTTTATCCTTGTTATGAACTTTTCGTTTGTTTCTTCAAATATACTCTGTGACAAGACTTTCGCCTTATAACTGTGTTATAAGAATAACTACTCAGTTCCTGAGTGTGCGTTGTAATGATGAATAGAGTCTGTGGGCTTTTTGTTTAAACGGAGTTCGCTACTTTTTCCACAAGATTATGGACACTCCTTTTGTCTGCAGCCGGTATGTCTTTGTTTTCCCAAAGATCATGGACACTCCTTTTGTCTGCAGCCGGTATGTCTTTTTTTTCCCCAAGATCATGGACACTCCTTTTCTCTGCAGCCGGTATGTCTTTGTTTTCCCCAAGATCATGGACACTCCTTTTCTCTGCAGCCGGTATGTCTTTGTTTTCCCCAAGATCATGGACACTCCTTTTCTCTGCAGCCGGTATGTCTTTGTTTTCCCCAAGATCATGGACACTCCCTTTGTCTGCTGCCGGTATGTCTTTGTTTTCCCCAAGATCATGGACACTCCTTATGTCTGCAGCCGGTATGTCTTTGTTTTCCCAAAGATCATGGACACTCCTTATGTCTGCAGCCGGTATGTCTTTGTTTTTCCCAAGATCATGGACACTCCTTATGTCTGCAGCCGGTATGTCCTTGTTTTCCCCAAGATCATGGACACTCCTTTTGTCTGCTGCCGGTATGTCTTTGTTTTCCCCAAGACCATGGACACTCCCTTTGTCTGCTGCCGGTATGTGTTTGTTTTCCCCAAGATCATGGACACTCCTTTTCTCTGCAGCCGGTATGTCTTTGTTTTCCCCAAGATCATGGACACTCCTTTTGTCTGCAGCCGGTATGTCTTTTTTTCCCAAGATCATGGACACTCCTTTTGTCTGCAGCCGGTATGTCTTTGTTTTCCCCAAGATCATGGACACTCCTTTTGTCTGCAGCCGGTATGTCTTTGTTTTCCTCAAGATCATGGACACTTCTTATGTCTACAGCCGGTATGTCTATGGTTCTTTTGATTGTGCCATCTGTTTACAAGATGGCGAATCCCTTTTTTTTTCCCTCTTCTCTAATATGCCGGATATAAATATGTCTTGGTTTATAACAAGGATGTCCAGAAAAGCCATGTAACCGCTGTTCCTCACGATAAAGAAAACCAAAAGATTATCAGTGAAATCAGATGAAACACATTCAACACGACTTGATTCAAAAGAAAACTGTTTTTAGAAAAATCCAAAATAGTTTTAAAATATTTAAAATATGCACAGTTGAAATTGAGTCGCCTGCGGAACAGCGCCCCGGAAGTCCAACCAAAGTTTGTTGTTGTGGTACTCACATGATTATTCCACTGTTGTCAAATCTCACGGTACTCACCGAGTGAAAGAAATTGTGGGCTCAAAAATGCTGGGAACGAAATAAGCATAGAAAACATTAGAACCGCATAATTTGTTTCAATAAGTGCGTGCCTACACATTACATGCATAGCTATTGAGTGTTAGTAGGATCTTCCTTTTGGGCGTATTTGTGGCGAATAAGGTGTACAAATAACTATGTAATCCTCAAATATTCTAAATACAAAAATGTGTTGTTGGTTGTCTTTAAGAAAATTGAACAATTTTAACATTTCATTGACCATGCCTCCCAACAAACTAAAACGTTGTGTATGTCCAAACCTTGACAAATGTTTTTTGGTGATGTTGCAGCTGATGATATTGTTTTTGGTGATGTTGCAGCTGATGATATTGTTTTTGGTGATGTTGCTGCTGGTGATATTGTTTTTGATGATGGTTTATTTCTTGTTTGTTGTTGTTTTTTATGTGGGGAGGGTGAGGAGGGGGAGTCTAAAGTCGTTGATTATTAGGTATTGGATTCATTTATTCATTTCATGTAGCCGGTTTTTTTTTTAAAAATCAAGTTAGTCCGAAGAAATAGAAAACTGTAGTAGGCTTAAGCTAAGCTTCAATGTCAAAGCTCAAGAAATAACCAATTATTTTTCCTCTCTCTAATCATTTTTCATTTATTTGTAGGTATAGTTATAAATTTTCCCAAACTGTGACACAGCAGCAAAAAAATCGGGCCCGGCGCTTTAGTGTCAATTCCAGTTGACAACCTAGGAGATAAATTTGGAGATAATAATTATGTAACACAAGAATCTCGCTAAATTAATTGTTCTTTTTATTTTCATATGCAATAGATTTTCTAATTAAATTATTTTTTATTTTAATTTTTTCCATGTTCTTTTTTTCTTAAAACTATTCCGATATTTAGTGCTATTTATTTCTTATATATACATACATTTATTCTTTCTTTTTTTTCTATTTAAGTATTATTAAAATTTTTGTTTTTTTTCTTCTTTCAATTCTATGAGGATGCACATTCCCACATGCTTGCCAATTTTATCTGTGTGTTTTTGTTGTGAAATAATAAATCCAATGCTGTTAGTTACACCCAGAGGCGTAACAACGGCTTGGCACTAGGGCAGTTGCCAAGGGCGCCGGCCTGCGCCAGTTCAAACGGGCGCCGCTAAATCTCTAATTTTTAAATTTTTATTTGAATATCAAGGGCACCAAAAATAAATTAGCCAAGGGCGTCAAAGACCCAGTTACGCCTCTGGTTACACCAGCGGCTTTCAACCTATGGGTCGCGAACCGTTTGGGGGTCGCGCGACCCTTTTACAGGGGTCGCCTGAGGCCATCGGAAAACACATATACTCTGCAGTAGCAGCGAAAATAATTTTGTGTTTGGGGGGTCGCCACAACTTGAGGATTTGTATTAAAGGGTCGCGGCATTAGGAAGGTTCAGAACCACTGCAATAATTGAATGTGGTTGTGGTACTACGAAAAAAAAAAATCTAAAATGCTGGTAGCTGTGTCACGGGGGGGGGGGGGGGAGAAGTCTTCTTAGAGACACAGGTCTACTAATTTAATTCAATGTACACAATGCGTTGAACTAGGAGGATGCAATAATGCTGCAAGGAAGTGATTACATCCTGGGGATAACTAGATGTCTGTCTCCGCGCCATTCACTCTCTGGGGGATAGATGGACAGATAGAAGTGTGCATAGATATGTGATTGAATAGATAACCGGCTTTTTGGGTGGGTGTATTGAACAGATAACCGGCTTTCTGGGTGGGTGCAATGAATAGATGACCGGCTCTCTGTGTGGGTGCAATGAATAGACAACCGGCTCTCTGGGTGGGTGCAATGAATAGATAACCGGCTTTTTGGGTGGGGGAAAAGATGGAGGGAATAGATGCATGCCATGGTGGCAGCATAGACAGATAGGTATCAAGTAGGTGGACGGTTAGAAAGATAAAAGTATGTTTGGTTTGATGGATGCGTGGGCAGTTTGGTGGATATTTGGGTTGATGGATCCGTGGGCTGTTTGCTGGATATTTGGGTTGATGGATGCGTGGGCTGTTTGGTGGATATTTGGATTGATGGATGCCTGGGCTGTTTGCTGGATATTTGGGTTGATGGATGCGTGGGCTGTTTAGTGGATATTGGGGTTGATGGATGCGTGGGCTGTTTGGTGGATATTTGGGTTGATGAGTGAAATGATAATATGACGAATGGATGAAAGAATGATTGGATTAAAAGATATATTGATTATTTGAAGGATGGATCTTATACATACATAATGCTTAATTTATTTTTCAAAATTGTTTAGTAATTTAGATACTTGCAAGACATAATAGAGTTGAAACATACAAGAATCCTTAACTTTCTTGAACAGTTGGCATTAGCATAGTCAAAACACAAAACATTTCACTATCACAATAATCTCCCTTTGTATACCTTTCATTTTACCACTCCGCGTTAAAGAACTCGTCCCCCCCTCTCCACTCGACCCCAGCCCAACTTTTACCCCCTAAAGTGGCTAAAGCCACCCACCCAAAGTGGTTAATACTGTAGAGAACCTTGCGTCGTCTCTGATTATCTGACTAATTTATCTGGTTGATAACCTTGGCCTTGCTCACTCGTACTGCACTAATGAATACAACTCAACATTTGTAATAGTCCTTGAACATTTATTTGTCTTATCCTTTGCTTCACTTTCTCTCGCTCTCTCTGTCGTACTTAACTCCGACTGTCACGGTCCCTCTCTACTCCCGTCTGACCACCTGCCTGCCCGGCTGAGTTCTCCCCGGCTGAGTTCTGTCCGTCTGAGTTCTGTCTAGTCTCATCCAACTGTCCCTTATATACGCCCCGAGTCCATAGAGATTTCTTCCCCGGGGCCCCAATCCCATTCCTATCTCACACCGCGAAATAGGTCATCCATCCCGTCGCGGGCAATCTAACAAGCTTGACCCTTTGTTTGATGAGTTGGTCTTAGGTCATAAAACCAACGCCGTCATTCCGTCTCGGCCAATCTGACACGGTTGATCCTTTTTAGTCTGTACCGATCTGGGACTCCCCCACCACCTTTTACGGGTCGACTATTGTCTGGACACTCCACAGGTCGACTATTGTCTGGACATCTCCACAGGTCGACTATTGTCTGGACACTCCACAGGTCGACTATTGTCTGGACATCTCCACAGGTCGACTATTGTCTGGACACTCCACAGGTCGACTATTGTCTGGACATCTCCACAGGTCGACTATTGTCTGGACACTCCACAGGTCGACTATTGTCTGGACATCTCCACAGTACATTGTTTGTCATGGTGTAATCGTCTAGGCTTGGAGAGGGGAACCATTTCTACATTTAATGTTCTTTGGGTTTCTTCCTTTAAATTATCTTCCAGAGTAGCATGTTTCTCCCCAATAGCTTTATGGTAAACGACCTGTATTGATACAACTTGCACTCACTTATATTCTTTGGTTTGTGGGAGGGAGAGAGAGAGGGAGAGAGAGAGAGAGAAAATCGCCCTCTGTGGCCCCGGTTAGTGAAGCAGTGGCCTGCCTCACCGGCTGGGCACCGCCGTAAAACATTACCATGGCCCGAGTCTTGACACTTCCTCCCCCCCCCCCACACCCCACTTTTTCATCTCCCTGGTCCAAGCAGGACCCGTGGTCAAGATGAGGCAAATCGTTTCCGGTGCTTGATAACAGCGGTGGCAGGTGGAGCCCTTATGTTGATCCTGTCTGTGGAAACAGTGACGCACTGGACAATGCTTTTTTAGTTTTATTCTTCTCCACCAGGCTCTGGTGCCGGTCAAAGAGTTTCTAACAAGGGCTGCTTTCAGTGCAATCTCGGTATGTCTCCGAAAATGCTCCTGGCGTTCGATTTGTCCGCTCACTAACGAAACAACCAGGAAGTGGGATCTAACCCACGCCTTGACACATCAGTGTGTCACATCAACATGTGGGAATGTTGCTGGACCCGCACATGCCTCTCTCTAGTAACAGGGTTTCCAAATCTTGTAGGCTCGCAGACAATTGGGGGGGGGGGGGGTTGTTGCGTGGAGACTTTTAAGAGGTTGCACAGACCAGTGGTCGGCAAATCGCGGCTCTTTAATGACATGAGTGCGGGTCGGCCAGTAGGCCACAAATCGATTTTGACTCCGAAAAACATGGTTCTTGACAGTTTCTTGAAAAGAAATTCGACTCACAATTTTTTTTTAATCGTCCCGCTGTTGAGTTTTGGCACTTTTGACTAATGAGTTTGCCAATCACTGACACAGACAATTGATTATTTATGATATAAATGTTGTTTTTTAAAATTAAACATCTTCAATAATATTTCACTGCAGTCAAACGAATCGCAGGGATGCAGATTATAGAAAAAGGTTGGGAAACCCTGCCCTATGGCGTCCGCTGGCTAATTTCCGGCTATGCCAGTTTGCGCTGGACTCCACTGAAGTTTGATGTTTCCACGTTCAATCTGTATAGTGCCTACCGCATCAGTGGCGTAGCGAGCTTAACTCGCGCCCGGGGCACAATACCTTTTTAGCGCCCCAGTACCTTTTTAGCGCCCCCCCCCCTATTCGAAAACCATAAATATTATAGTAAAATATACCATTTGGCGCCCTTTTGTGAGTAGCGCCCGGGGCATGATGCCCCCCTCACAACGCCACTGTACCGCATACAAGATAGAAATTACAGCATGGCTAGTGTGTGTCCAGCCCATTTCAGACGTCTCAAGAGCAGACAGAAAAGATCGCGATGAACGGAATTATGTCATACTCGGGAGTACTGTTTCGCCCTTGTTCCAAGAACCTATACAGTGGCGTAGCTATAAGGATAGGGATGACCGGAGGAGGAGGCAAAGCGTTTTGGTTCCCCTTTCCAAAGTAAAAAAACAACCCCGCAGTTGTCCGAAAATGTGGACCCACAATATAACTGAAAAGTACCGCCCTCCTTCCGCACCACTCTTCCTGCGCCACCGGTTCAGATAGCCCCCAAGCTTCACATCGAAGTTCTTTGTCTCAACCGGCCCTACTATTTTCTCGGTCGAAATGTTAAATAATATTTGAGATATTCGATCAGACAGGATCGTACAGAATGGTGTGTGAAATGGTTGCATTGTGGGAACACTACTTCAAAGTCACGTGACGTGAATCAAAGCATGGCACAAACAAAGAACAAAAAACGGCAACGTTCAATGTTAAAACAAATGTAAACACTTTTTAAAAAAGACGTGTAGTAACACATTCTAAGAAGCCAAAGAAAGTCTGTGCAGAAGTGTAGTAAGACACTAAGAAGCCAAAGGAAGTCTGTGCAGAAGTGAATAAGACACTAAGAAGCCAAAGGAAGTCTGTGCAGAAGTGAAGTAAGACACTAAGAAGCCAAAGAAAGTCTGTGCAGAAGTGTAGTATGACATTCTATGGAGCCAAAGAAAGTATGAAAAGAAGTGTAGTAAGCCACTCTATGGAGACAAAGGATTCCAATTAAATATGAACAAACTTTTATTTTAATTTTATGTTTCGTCCTGCGCCGTCTTTCTTTGCGTATTTTCAACTATCTGTTTTGTTTAAACTGGTCTTGATATATTTATTTATTTTATTTATTTATTTTTTTGGGGGGGTGGGGGTAAATTTAATTTTCTTCTTTCTAGTAAGAACATTTTAATCTGTAAATTATCCACAAAAGAAGTTGTTTTGTTTTTATTTAATATTTTCAAAATCCCGGATGTATTGACTTTTGCTCTTTACCCTTTAAAACGAACAATATGAAAGAAACGATCGCTTGTCATCCGTTGACCAGAGTCTAACTCCCGAAATGCCCTGACCTGCGCAAAGCCCACCTCCCATCCCATCCCAAAGCCCACCTCCCATCCCAAAGCCCACCTTCCATCCCAAAGCCCACCTCCCATCCCAAAGCCCACATTCCATCCCAAAGCCCACCTCCCATCCCAAAGCCCACCTCCCATCCCAAAGCCCACCTCCCATACCATCCCAAAGCCCACCTTCCATCCCATCCCAAAGCCCACCTCCCATCCCATCCCAAAACCCACCTCCCATCCCATCCCAAAGCCCACCTCCCATCCCATCCCAAAACCCACCTCCCATCCCATCCCAAAGCCCTACAGTTAAGACCGAAGTTTATTGTAAGCGAATGGGTTAGGATTGCTTTCAAATCACATTTTCTTATTTTCCCATCACTCACCCCCCCCCCAAACCCCTCCTCCATCGCCCCCAGCATACCAGAGCCTTCACTCCGAGTCATCAACTGGGATGCGATCTTACAGGTCAGCACGAGGAAGACTGAATCGACGTGTGTCCAAAACAAAAACCAAAACAACTACGCCGGACAAACCAGCTAGAAGTGCGAATAGAGAGAAAGTCTTCAAATGAACAGGTTCCAACGACCAGCATTAGAACAGAAACAAATAAACAAATCTTTATTTGATTTTTGGGGGGGGGGGGTAATTAAGCCGGGGCGAATTATTGAGCTGGTTGCCAGTGTACTAACCGGTGCTATAAGAGCGTAAGCTCAAGCCTCAACACACGTTAGTTGGTTAGTTAGTTAGTTGGTTGTCACGAAATAAATGCTTATAACATTTTCACCCACAGTATAAATCAGCGTATTACAGTGATTACAGTGTATGTATATATTTATAGCCTATATGCATGTGGTGTAATAAATATATATATATATATATATATATATATATCCATTGCTCCAACTCAACTGTACGTTAAGCTACCACCCCCTCCCCCAGCTGTCTTGGAATAATACAACCTCCACCTCTTGAGTACAGCCTCGCTTTTACCATATTATTCAAATGCTATTTGTATTCTGATAAATTGCAAGCCATACATTGTCGTCAGCTCTAACACACACACACACAAGAGAGACACAGCTATTGAGCTATGAATCGCTGGCAGGATCTTTTAGCTGTTATTATTGAAGTCGTGACTCGAGCCGCTGGTCGACGGCAGTCGACTGCCGCGTCGGTCACGTAACATGGTTATTGGGGGGGGGGGGGGGGAATTTCAAATAAATGAAAGCGAACAGACCAACGGACGGAGGGGTGTAGCTGGGACATTAAGGGTGGATGTCAGCAGCTTAAGCCGGCTGTCCAAGCTGTCATTCTTGGAATCGAAGTGGCTATTGGTACATTTGTACCAGAATTGAGAGGTTGGGATTAAAAAACTATTTAAAATATTTTTGTTGGGATTGTAAGACAAAATGAGGTATCAAATGAAAGATAATTGAATGGACTATACGTTTGAAATATTAATTCTTCATTTTAACTAAAATGAACTACCACAAATGACATCCGAATAGTATTGAGTTTAATGTGTCCCGGGTCCGAAAGGGGGCGCTGCGTGTCCATGTACATTTTGACTTATGCTATTCGGATGTTATTTGTAGTAGTTTATTTTAGTTAAAATGAAAAATTAAGTTTACAAACGTATAGAACATTCAATTATCTTTCATTTGATACCTCATTTGGTCTTACAAACACAACAAAAACATTTTAAATCGTATTTTAATCCCAACCTCTCAATTCTGGTACAAATGTACCAATAGGTGCAGCCTCTTGGAATAGTAGGGGCCGCCTAAACAAGAAATCCAAACCTTCTATAAACAATTAGAAAAACGTGGATTTATCCGAAAAAACTGGCTAAGCAGGGACTTGACAAAAGGGGGTGGGGTGGGTGGAAAAGGAGAAACAGGTAAGACGACAAAAGGTTGTATGACGGTACAAAAAGATGTTTGACAGAAGGATGTGTATAAATTATGAATAGAGTTGTCTACGGTATCCAAACAAAAATTGTTTACGGTTTATAATGTAATTACTTGAAAATTATCGTGAAAAGTAATTCTTTTGAAGCGCTGTCTTGAGGGAGTAAAGTTTAAAATGATTCCATGGTACATATATGTATATGACCATTGAACATTGCTGACATCTGGTAGCAAGCAGCGGGGCTTTTTATTTTATTTATGTGTATGTTTTTTTGTTTTGGTTTTGTTTTTGTGAGCGCTCACCAGAATGCATCTAAATATTAATTCTAAGTCACTTAGTAACCAATTTTTAAAAAAACTGCCTTTGTCTCTAACCGAAACGAAACATGCAAATGTTCAATGCTGGGCACTAGAAAAACTTTGCATGGAAAAAAAGCACCAAGTTTTATTTAAGTCTTTGTATTTCAGGTCAAATTTGCTGCCATAATTAGAAGACGTCCCTTTGTGTTGTGCCGGTACTGTTTCCGTCCACCCCACTTTCCTCGGTGCTCCCCCCGGGCGTAATAAAACCGTATGTGGGGTGTCCCTCGGCTAAAGCGCGGTAATGCTTATCCCATAATTCCCTTCTTCCTTTCGGTTCTTATTCCGGCTGGTATTACGGTTGGTTTTATGGTTGGTTTTAGGGCTCGTCTTTATCAGACATCGCACGTCCACGACTCAGCGATTTGAGAAGATGGGTAACGACTGACTATACCCTGTGTGCGTGTGTGTGGGGGTGACATTCTTGGGAAATTGGGTTCTCAAAACGTATAACTCGGCCCTGTCCTTTGTCAACTGGTGTAAGGTTCGGCAACCTAGGGCGCGCGTGCTAGGCGTGGCCCCCAGAGTGATTTTCAGAGGCACCCGAAAAGAACGAAAAAGGTGGGTGGGGGTTGACATCAATAAAACAAATGTATCTTCTGATTCGTCAAATCTTAGTCGACGTTATTATTCTCTGCGGAATCATCTCCTCGAGTCTGCCATTTTCTCCTGTGGTCACATGACATGACCCAGAAGTCCCCAGTCAATAGTTTTAGATAGTAAATCAAGCCCCTTTAAGATGTACATCCATCCGTAATGTCTCCAAGGCTTGTGTCAACTAATAAACACGATCAAGACCTTTTTTTTTTCCTGTCTGTAGCTCTAGGTGGGTTTGCCGGCTGCATTCTAGAGCGACATGGCGGAAATCCTGGTGTGCTGGGTTAAGCGTGATAATCAGGGACGTCATTTGGTTAGGGCTGGGTGGGGCATTTGCCCCCCCCCCCCTTTTGACTTTGCATTTTTTAAATTTAAATTGCAATGTACTGTGGCGCCTCTGATAATAAACAACTTAACAAGTCGACCAAGTTTTTGTTTTGCCCCCCCCCCCCCACTGAAAAAACCCTGAAATGACGCCACTTGAGATAATGTAGCGATTTATGATTAGTGCTTGATGGTAGAGATGGTAGATGTTATATTATTCATTTAATAATTCATACTTAGGTTGTTTGCTTTTTTGTTGTTGCTTTTTTGTGTCGTTGTTGTTGTTGTTCTTATTGTTGTTGGTTTAGTTGTTTATAACATTTCAGGTCAGCCAACTACAAAAGTGCAACCGTTACGTGCGATGCATGGAAATGTGTGCTGTATTTCTTTTGTCATAACTTCATTGTGTAGGAACATAATGAGCTGGGTTTTACCTGTTTCGCTCGTTGAAGATAAGTACCTATAAAAATAATGTGTTGGGGTGGGTGAGAAAGGAGTTTTCAATCCACATTCGGAAATACATAGATATATATATCACAGTAGGAAATGGCACCAGCAGGCCGTCGAGCATTTGCTCTTCATGCCCTCCCCAAAGCATCCCCCCTCCCAAATCCCGAGTATCGGGCCGTGAAGCGGCACGTTGGAGATGTCCCTTAGCCAGGACATCACCCAACCGAGTCCACTCGATCGGGTTCCGCTAGAGGCCGCCCCAACCCAAGGACACGCGGTCGTTCCGACACTATGCGTACACACATTGCACACAATCGACTTTCCTAGGAGTCGGGATGGTAAATTTACGTCCTAATATCTTCCTCCCACCCATCCCGTGCAAGCGTCGGACGCCCTTTAAGTGGAGTTCTACAGTGGGTTTCCACCAGGCAAACTAGTTTGCGAAGTAGCTGGGACGAAACGGTTGCCTAGGAGCAGCTTTCTCGGGGCTGCGTATCGTTGCCTTGGGTTATCCTAGTTTCAATAAAGTAATTATTGAACAGAAAATATTTTCTACTTCTTATATTTGAGGGTTCACGATCAATATATTGATCATTCTGGCTCCTGGTTTGAATTCAGAATTTTACCTTCTCGTAGATGAGGTGTCGTCCAAGGCTAACGAGTAAACGCCAGAACACCAGCTATTTGGTTTGAGTCAGTTTAGACCGTTCCGCCACCCAGCATACATCCCTGCATCTGATTACGTTGTGTATTTTAAGGTTGGACAGTGGATTTATTGTTGACGTGTTCAATTATGTCGAATTATTCATATGAAACTTTCTTTACTAACCATTTTTCTGCTAAGCCAAACGACTTGCGCCACATTACTTGCTTTTTACTATTTATTGACTTTATGTGCTTTACTACTCCATGTGACCTAAAGAGAAAAAGTGTTTTAAGGTGATATATATTAATATATTTGAAAAATATTAAATTTATATATATAATTGTAAAATGTGTGTAATGATTTAGAAAAATTTGCGAACGTGTGTACACCAATTCACAAAAGTTTTATCGCAATCGGGTGAATGTTGTAGGAGTGCATAGGGGACCTACATACATACATTAATTTATGTATAGATATAGTTTAGTAGAATAAAAGATACCTTTGCGCAACTAATCATGGAAGCGTTTTGTCCGTCTGTCCGTCCATCCGTCCATCCATCCATATCAATCAATCAATCTATTTATTTATCTATCTATTTATATATATATCCATCCGTCTGTCTGTCTGTCCGATAATCTTAACCCTTCTAAGAAAAATCGTAACATTGAATTTTCACTTGTGTAAAATTATTATGTTTTGACATTCAATGGTATAATTATGTAAATGTACTTACGTTTGATAGCGTCATTGGTTTTCTTAATTGGTAAACACATGTTCATTTGTAAAATGAGAATATAGCATCTATTTTTCACAACTGTAATATCCCTGGAATGACAGATATTGTCATCCACGTAAAATGTACACACCTTATTTCCTACCCCGATATATATATACCTTAATAGGTTAATTATTAATCAAATTAATTCTGAGGCGTATCTTGTACTGCCTTGGGCAAATGAAAGTATCACAGTACTCAAAACATTTGAAAACATTTATTGAAATCATCCACGGGATTGTAACCCCCTTACTTACGCAAAAACATTTTTTTTTTCATTTTATATGCTTTGTTCTTATTTGGTTTCGTGATAAGTGCATTAGTGACTGCTATTTGGCTATGTAGTTTTGGCGCGCTGATTGAATTAAGCGGCATTTTCTTAGTAAACGTATATTTAAAGGTTAAGTTTTTACTACTTTATAAATTTCGTAAAAGTATATTTTTGGAATGAATAACAATTAAAAACGTATTAAACGTTAAAAATACAAAGCTAAAGTTGTATTTAATTTTTTGCAATTTAAAATCAATTTATTACATTTATTAATTTTACTTTTAAGAAAGAGAAAATAAATTATCAGTTTTGTCACGCACGTTTATAAAATATAAAGAAACTTTGAGCTGTAGCTAAAATAGGCAATCGCGCTATGACGTCATTTGCGTATTTATTTAAAACAAATTAATTTTATTTATATTTCGCAATATTAACAATGCACTAAAAACGCACTAAAAATAACAGATGTTTGTGTTTTTACGATAAATGTGATTACGATGCAATTCTTAGATCACAATTTTTTTATTAATAATTTTTTTCATAACTTTTACATACGGATAAAATGCGTAAAATAGTTCCTTAGTTGTTACTTTAATTGTAATTGTAATTTAGAATAATAATACTTAAACTTTTACTAAAATAAAAGAGGATATATAATATTGTTTGCTCATTTAAATTTATTCGATTTCCTTAAAATAATAGAAAATAGCAATATGATTGTTTTTATGAATCCGAACGTACGGTACCTAAATATTTTCAATTCTTTGGAGTTACGGTCAGCAAAGCTCAGTCTTATATATATATATATATTAAATTTCGGTTCATGACTGTTAAGGTATTTAATACATCAATGTCGACTAAATACGGCTTAGGATGTTAAATAAATAGTGCAACAAGATATGTTTAGGCTTGAAAAGAAGAGACGGTACAGTTCAACGGACGTTTCGGCTAGACGCCTTCTCCAGCAGATAAATACACAAACAAGAAACACAAGATAATTATAAATGAAAAATAAAAAAACGTATATGCATGTTAAGAACAGGAAACGCTCTTTGTTATGTTAGAAACGGAAGTTACGTTGCTCAAAGCTAATACTTGCGCCCCACATTAGAATATTAACCGTTATGGAATGTGCTGTTTGGTTTGGTTTTTTTCTTAAGTAATTGCTGAAATAAATAGCAGGCCAATACATTTACCAAAGAAAATTTGCTTTTAAATAGAATCGATATTACAATTTTTTTATTACAAATTTGGACTTTATCCCGATTCTACTCATGAACTTTTACGAGTATGACCTTACTTATTTTCTTTAAGTTTTTAGGATGGCACGAATGCTCAGAGGAATAACCTTGACCCTGCAGTTGTACGCATTTCACAAAAATCCTCTATTCCTGTCGTCTCAACGGTCAATATTTACTTTTCATAACGTCTCTCTGACCCATTCATCCCCCTGGTCCGACAAAGGATGGGTTTCCATCTCTGCCGACATCCCTTATCGGGGAATCCCAGCACATCGCATCAATACGACAAAGAAGTCTGTGATGTACCCCACAATGCAATGCCAAACGTCTGTCCGCGACTGAAAGTAGGGTCGAGAAATCCAATCTGAAATCAACAGATTTCGATATCTTGTCTCCCCTTTTATTCTGATCTCCCCTTATTTCTGTCCCTGCTTTGACGCACACAAAAAATGTATGGTCACTGACGGCTATTTCTTGGGTGTATTGATACTGTGGTCTACCCCATTTCAATCCCACCGACTCAAAATTGCCTCCCTTGGACCGCGTTCATGATCCTCGATAGGAGAAAGTGGTTCTCAAACAGTATTTTGCCGTTTGTTCTTTGCCTAAAGGGATGTGATGGAGTGCAATCAGATGGAAAAAATACCAGATACAATATCTCAGGGCGGGGGGATACTTAAGGCTCTTAATTTTAGAGTTAAGGTACGTTCCATTTGCTCTGGTATACATCCATTCCTGTTGCGCTACTGGCCACTCAGGCCTAACTAATGCTATCTTTAAAATGATTGAATTCCAAGTCGCTGTAGATCCATCTCCACATCATCCATCCATCTAACTCTAGGTCTGCTTTTTTTAGCTATTTTCCTCTAGGATTTTGTTGGTGCACCCTCTTCACTCCTCTATCATTTGGCATTATTGCTAAGTGTCATGCCCAGCGCAGCCAGTCCCTTTATATTTCTGCTACACATATGGGATCCTGATACAGACTATACAATTCCTGGTTGGTTCGGATTCTCCATCCATATTCATCCTTTGTTGGTCCGTATATTTTCCGAAGAACTTTTCACGCCCATGTGTTTAATATGTGTTTTTTTTTGCCGTTTTTGTTAGAGTCCAAGTCTCACTTGCGTATGTTACAACTTGTCTGATTACGGTTTTAATATATAGTTTTCTTTGTTTTTCTTGTAATTTTTTTTACTTTTGAGTATATTTCTTTTATTTCTGTTAGTAATGCATTTTTTTTTTAATTTAATACAGATCCTAGGTATTTGAATTGATTTATTATTTCAAAAGTGTGTTTTATTATTTCAAAAGTGTGTTTTATTATTTCAAAAGTGTTCATTTCTTAACATATTCGTATATTGTGTGGTTTTGTTGTTGTTGATGTTGTTGATGTTGTCGTTGTTGTTAACTTCCAGTCCTGCTTGTATTGATGCGCTTCTAATTCAATTTTTAAAAAAAACACTTTTATGATACCGTATCTTTACTACAGTTCCCTAACAGTGCTCTGTCTTCAGCATAGGCCAGTTACTGAAGGGGCTGGTTGCAGAAGGTGCCTATTGGTTGTGTGTCTTGGGTGTCCGTCAGAAAGTATCATCTTTTTGTTCCTCAGGTGTCGAAAAGTATGCTTCATATAATGCTCTCCAACGTTTAGTTTATATAATCCACGAGTGGATAAATATGTTTTAAGCGCCGTAGCCTTTCACGTGTCGAAACAATTCTAAAGAAACGTTCATCAAAATATTGTTTTCGTTCCATTTGTTTTGTTTTTTTCTTTTTTCTTTTTTTTTCTTGTAGTTTTAGTGCAATAAAATAGGTCAGTGTAAACGATAAATGTAAAATAAATTTTATTAAATTCACTTTTATAACAACGATTTCAATTTCCAGACGTCTGGATATGGATTTCATTACAAGAAACATGGTATTCTAAAATTAGCGTCCGCACCCTTGGATCACAATGTGAGAATCAAAGAATTAGTTGTTTGTTTGTTGTTGTTGTTGTTTTTTCATTTTTGGTACAAAGATCTGTTTGTGCAGGTAGGAAATGCACAACAATGTTTCTTTACTGAATTGTGTTAAATCCCATCTGGAGATCTGCGGGGGGGGGGGGGGGGGGTAAACTTTGTTTGCTGATTAGAAAGATTTACATGTCTCGGAAACGACTTTCGGTTTAGTGAACGCCCTTGCGTCGAATAAACTTGACCAGAGCCGTAATTAAACGATTCGGAAACAAAGCCGCTGTCTGATACCGGGGGCTAATTAAACATTCCATGTATGAATCCCCCTCGGCGAATGCAAGTCCTACACGGAGATTATATCCAGGACCGAAGCAAGTTTCCAATAAAGTGTGGACGGTAATAAAATTACCGCGTCTGTGTGGTGGGGGGATTAAGACAAGGGACTTACGGGGGAAAATAACGGGCCTGGTGCTAACTTGGTAGAATTGTAGGGCGCGTGACTTGTCAGAAAAAAGTTGAACTTTTTTCCCCCTCTAGTATACAATGTTAAGGTCAGTTTATATTAGGTTTTAATATCTATCTATCTATCTATCTATCTATCTATCTATCTATCTATCTATCTATCTACATTTTTAATTTCATTTGGGACCATGTCAACATTTTGTTAAACATACATTTATGGGAAATACTTCTATCCACAAAGTATTTCCTCAAATGTTTTTGTCAATGGAGTGTTTTAATTGGTTACTTTTATTTCGCTACCTGCGGTTTGGTTACTTTTATTTCGCTACCTGCGGTTTGGTTACTTTTATTTCGCTACCTGCGGTTTGGTTACTTTTATTTCGCTATCTGTGGTTTGGTTACTTTTATTTCGCTACCTGCGGTTTGGTTACTTTTATTTCGCTACCTGTGGTTTGGTTACTTTTATTTCGCTACCTGTGGCTTGGTTACTTTTATTTTTTTAGTTATTGTTTGTTTCCTGTAGTTGTTTCGCACACCTGATATTTCATTGACAGGATGAGAATTCTGTCTTGCGAAGCGGTTTTCCAATCTTTGCATCAGGTTCTCTCACACGTGTACATTCGGGCGGATTTTTTGTACTGCCAAACTTCAACGCATTAAGGATTTTTCTTAATGTTTAAACTATGAGTTGTGGTTTAGCCAGGCTGGAGGTTGCAGGTTGGGATCAAATTGTATACAACCCTTGGTCGTTTTTCACCCACAAACTCCAGAAAACGTCATATTTTAAAGTGAATATCCCATTTTTCCTTTCGCTTTATAATACATTCCCTTTAAATTCCTGAATGAAGGATAAAAAACAGTCTGAACGTTCAATGAAGGATGTTATTTAGTGTTTTTTTTTTTCCTTCGTCCAGTTCTTGCTCTCATATACAGAAGGAGCATATAGATCATCTAATAACATCATGGAAGAACTCCACACCATCTTTTACTCTTTTACTCATAATACATTACTTTTCTTCCTTTTTTAATTAAAAAAATCGTATGCTTAAAGGCAAAGTGGATAAAGACATGACGGCTAATTAAGCATGCCGAGGCCATGAATAAAATTTTTGCTCCACTTCAATAAATTCCTTTTAGAGGCTTCTACAATAAATAGTCATTCAAAAATCCATACGTTCATCTCAAAATATGCGTTGTTTTCAAAGTTTTTTTTAAAAATCTTATTGACAAAATGTAATTTATTATTTCTATTGCTTAAAAAAAATATTTTTTACATCTGACGTTGCATAATCATAATTACATTATTTTAAAACCAATTATATAGTTGTGTAATTGTTATCAAATGTGTTACTGCAAATAATTTGAGTTACCGGCAGCTCTATTTTCTTTTTTTAATTTTCATATAAGCTAAGAATAATGCTAACTACAGCTTTTGAGGCAATGTCTTTATACATGCTTTAAATTTAATTTGCTTTTGTTCGTGTGTTTCTGTGTTTAGAGCAAAAATTCGGATGGCCAACTGACCCACTTCCCGTCATTATATTGAACTTAAACGTGTTGCCAATGACAACACATTTGATTAAATTTTCTTTTTTTTGTGTGTTTCTGTGTTTAAGTCAAAAATTCGGATGGCTAATTGACCCACTTTCCGCCCTCATATTGAACTTAAACTTTACCCATTAACATATCCGCTTCTTAATAAATGATAAATTACATAAATACAAACAAAAATGCCTATAAAGGACTTGTACGAAAAGCTGTGTTTTTAGGGTGTTATGAAATATATCCAGCAACAAACTATAGATTGCCATTCATATCACATAATATAACATCGATTATCGATCAGTTCAAGCTATACATGCTTCCCGAACCACGTACAGCGCGTGCATCAAATATACAAAGGTCAATTATATTTAAAGATGAGATAAGGGAGTCCGTTGACATTAAGACAGCGTATTGATTCTTTGTTATAGATTGGGGAATGGGTGAGTTGGACGGTAGGAGAGTCTATGATTTTGAGAGTTTGCTTCATTAGAGAGCTTGGGGAAATAAGAGTGTTTTGCGATTAGAGTTTGGGAAATGAAGAGTTTGGGAATGGAAGAGTTAGGGGAAATGGAGGGGTTTGGGAATGGAAGCGTTTGTAAAGGGAAGAGTTGGGGAATGGAAGAGTCGGGGAATGGAAGAGTTGACGAATTGAAGAGATTGGGAATTGAAGCATTTGAGAATCTGAGAATTTGGGGATGAGAGAGTTGGGGAATGTGAAAGTTGAAGAATGAAAGATTGGAGAATATGAGAATTTGGAAATGGAAGAGCTGGGGATTGTGAGGATTGGGGAATGTGAGCGTGTGGAATGGACGAGTTGGGAAAGTAAAAGGTGACGAATTGATGGTTTGGGGAATGTAAGATTTTGGAAATGTGAGAGTTCGGGTTTTCAAGAGTTGGGGAATGTTAGACTTGGGGAATGGAAGAGTAAGGGATTGTAGTGTTGAGGCATGGAGGCAAAAAAATGGAGGAGTTAGTCTTAAGAGGAAGAATGGACGAATCTTGAGAGGAAGAGTGAACAAGTCTTGAAAAGAAGAATGGATGAAACTTGAGAGGAAAAATGGACGAATCTTGAGACGAAGAAATGATATGATGTCAAGTTGGAATCAAGACGCTTCAAGAAGATTTCCATTCCAATATTTGTTACAAAAGCTCGATATGATTTGTCATTAATTTTATAAATAGCATTTTTCAATTACGTTTTCTTCTAGTCTCTCCTCCTCCATAGCCCCACTCCCCCCCCCCCCCATACCACACCCGCCCCATTTCGCATGCCTATAAAAAACGAAATTTTGGCGAGATGAAGGTCTAGAAATGTTTGCCCTAATGCCCCCCCCCCCCAAAAAAAAAAAAATAATAATAATCCTTTACAATAAACATCACAAATATAAAGGTGAAACAATAAACCTTAACAATATAAATATAACGTCCTAAATAATAAATACAGCTTCTATTTCGTATAATTATTTTAGATTTTTTAATAATTTTTTTTAAAAATCATTTTGTTTGTTTGTTTCTTTTTATTATGGCATTCATGTACGGTATTTAAATTACAATTTATTGTTTATTGTTTTATAAAAGAGGATAACAAATGGTCGCAATATTTCCCTTATACATTTGATGTCAGAGAGTCCTGCACCGACTTCCGTTACATTAATGGACGGGCTCCATGATTTATTGTGACACCCACATCTAAACAAAATAGCCAGGCTGCTCCAAAGGACAGATACAGCCAATTATACATGTCTCTGATTTTGGCAGGCACACTCCAGGCGAGCCAGACATGCGGAAACAATTGTGATTAGAAATCTTTCGCAAAAAACTTTAGAGCGACAATTTCCTTCATTAAAAGGCCTTCTTGTGCGTTTTGTTTTGTTTTGTATCATTTATTTTTTAATTTTATTTTTTTTCATCGGCGTAGCCACATACAAGCGAAGCCACATACAAGCGTAGCCACATACAACATCGAGTTACGTTTGAATGCTAAGTACATTTTTTTTAAATCTCCATCTACATATGTTAGAGAAAGATTTCACTTTAAACACTCTCTTTAAAACATAATTGTTTGTGCTACCGTCTGTAAATTATTCTCTTAAAACCGTCTATAAAATATTGTCTTAAAAACATATGTGACACGTTGTCTTAAGACCGTCTAAAAATATTCTCTTAAAATGGTCTATAAAATATTCTCTTAAAACCGTCTAAAATATTCTCTTAAAATGGTCTATAAAGTATTCTCTCAAAACCGTCTATAAAATATTCTCTTAAAACCGTCTATAAAATATTCTCTTAAAACTGTCTATAAAATATCCTCTTAAAACCGTCTATAAAATATTCTCGTAAAACCGTCTATAAAATATTCTCTTAAAACCGTCTATAAAATATTCTCTTAAAACCATCTGTAATATGTTCTCTTAAACTCGTCTGTATAAAATTGTACCATGAGATAGGTCGGTAAACGTGTCATTTTTCAAACGCTATAATGTAGTTAATATATTGGATGTAACAGCATCTTGTTATTCAAGAAGATTATGATTAAGCATGATCCTAGATTCTCCCGCTTTAAAAAAAAAACAAGACCGGACCCACTCCCTGTCCCACCCTACTCCCTGTCCCACCCTACTCCCTGTCCCACCCTACTCACAGTCCCACTCCTAGCACGTTACAGTTGCTAGCTAATGGACACCAGCTCAGACTGGATGACCAAATATCGTAGTCGTACAAGTGAGCTAAGTAGATTAGTTTTATATTTTGTCAGCATAACAAAAGATTTGCAGATTTTAGTGAGTTCTATTTTCCCGTTTCCTCGACAACTTATCACATCCATGTCTTTAGTTATTATCACAACGTATCAAACCCATGTCCTTAGTTATTGTCACAACTTATCACATCCATGTCTTTAGTTACTGTCACAACTTATCACATCCATGTCTTTAGTTATTATCACAACTTATCACACCCATGTCATTGGTTATTGTCATAACTTATCACATCCATGTCTTTAGTTACTGTCACAACTTATCACATCCATGTCTTTAGTTACTGTCACAACTTATCACATCCATGTCTTTAGTTACTGTCACAACTTATCACATCCATGTCTTTAGTTACTGTCACAACTTATCACATCCATGTCTTTAGTTACTGTCACAACTTATCACATCCATGTCTTTAGTTATTGTCACAACTTATCACATCCATGTCTTTAGTTACTGTCACAACTTATCACATCCATGTCTTTAGTTACTGTCACAACTTATCACATCCATGTCTTTAGTTATTATCACAACTTATCACACCCATGTCCTTGGTTATTGTCACAACTTATCACATCCATGTCTTTAGTTACTGTCACAACTTATCACATCCATGTCTTTAGTTACTGTCACAACTTATCACATCCATGTCTTTAGTTATTGTCACAACGTATCACATCCATGTCTTTAGTTATTGTCGCAACCTGATCACTTCCATTTCCTATTGATTGTCACAACCTCATCACTTCCATTTCCTCTTATTTGTCACAACCTGATCACTTCCTTTTCCTATTGATTGTCACAACCTGATCACTTCCATTTCCTCTTATTTATCTGATCACTTCCATTTCCTATTGATTGTCACAACCTCATCACTTCCATTTCCTATTGATTGTCACAACCTGATCACTTCCATTTCCTCTTGATTGTCACTACCTGATCACTTTCATTTACTATTGATTGTCACAAATTATCACATCCATGGCAGTATCTACTTTTAGATGCCTTGTATTAAATTGTTATGGTTTTAAAAAATGTGTCTTTGTAAGAATATTTATGTGTAAGGTGAAAATAAATGTGTTCTTCGTAATTTAAAAAATCACTTCCAATCTTACCTTATCTTATTGATTGGCCCAACGTATCACATCCTTGCCCCTGTCCATTGCCACAATGCACCACAAACAAATCCCCTTTGACTTTGACAACTTAGAAATCACGTGCTTCCATATGTCACAGTCACAACTTATCACAAATCACATGCATATTGTAATTGTCACATCGTATGCAAGGACAGAAACGTATCGTCCCTTTTGTGTTACGGTAGATTTAATGAAGGTTTATATTAACATTTTATTTAAATATCATCAAGGCACTGGCGTAGAAAGGTGGGAGGTGTGTGATTTGGGGGGGGGGCGATACGTCCCGAGCGGCTCTTTATTCTATATATACATACTAGCCGATATACCCGGCGTGGCCCGGGATTGCATTAGGGCCCCGATCCCGGTGGCCTATAGATCCCGTTAGGATACTGTTCTCTTTGGGATCCCGTTTCATCTAGGGACCCTCCTTTACAATGTTATCCCATTTCCTGAGTTGGTCCTGACATAGATTTAGCTTTTTAATGATATCGAACCTTCTGGAAAATTCTAGATTGGATATTCTTAGTTTTAAATACACCGATATCTAAAAACGGAGTGTGCAGTGTATTGCTTCCACGTTAGGCCTATATCCATCAATTCACAAAAAAACTAAAGTGTTATCTAAGCCTATTGACCTATAGAACTTTCTGGAACATTCTAGATTAAATGTATTATCCTCCCCGAACTGTGTAAAAACAGTCTTTTATTAGTAATAATTATTCTTCGAATACGAAAAATTATACGATTAAATGAATTTCTATACCTATAGTATATTTAAGTTAAAAGAGGAGCCCCGGGGGCCCATTCCAAATTGTACCGAATTAGTTTTGCCTGAGATGGGGCCCTATAATATGAAGTTACAATTTTAAATTAAAATCTATTGAATAATGCCATAGATATAGCGTTTCAAAGTTATCGAACTTTCTGGAAAATTCTAGATTGGATATTATTAGTTTTACATCCACCGTTATTTCCATATGGACTAAGAAGTGTATTGCAACAAAGCTAAGCCTATATCCATCAATTCACATAGAACCTATAGTGTTGTCTAAGCCTATTAATATTTATATAGCTTATAAAAGGAAAAATGAAATGGGGCCCCCGGCCCCAGAGGAATGGATATTATGAGTTCAGTACCCTTTTGTATTTGAGTATGGATAATCAAGTGTATGTGTACTAAGTTTGGTCAAGATACATCTATACATATAGGAGTATTAAGCTTATCGCTATTTATATAGCTAATATAAGGGAAAATGAAATAGGGCCCCCGGCCCCAGGAGAATGGATATTATGAGTTCAGTACCCTTCGGTATTTGAATGTGGATAATCAAGTGTACGTGTACTAAGTTTTATCGATATCCATCCATTCCTGTAGGAGTATTTGTTTGAACATTTTTATATAGCTCATATAAGAAAAAAACGAATTCGGGGAGCCCGGCCCCACACGAAATGTTGTTGAAAGTTTTCAACCCCTTAAGAGTTCCTTCTGGATAATGATGGATACATGTGCCAAGTTTGGTCAAGATCCATCAATCCGTGTAAAAGCCTTTGTGGAACAAACCCACAAATTTTCACTTTTATATATATACTAGCGGATATACCCGGCAAATTTGCCGGGATAGCATTCGGAACGAAAGAACTTCTACAGTATACAGCCTTATAATTATTCCGATCACGGTGGGCTCCCAATCCTGTCGGTATCCCGCTCCCGTTAGCATACCGTTTCCCGGTGGGATTTTATCCCACTGGATCCAAATTCCGGTATGATCCCAATCCCGTCGGTATAAAGATCCCGGTGGTATCTCGATATCAGTGGGATAACGATACTTGTCGGATCCCGATACCGGTGGGTACCGGTCTAAGCCTATTGTTATTTATAGATAGGTTATATACGCAAAGATTAATTGGGGCCCCCGGCCCTAGAGAAATGGATATTATAAGTTCAGTAACCTTTGGTATTTGAGTATGGACAATAAAGTGTATGTGTACTAATTTTGGTCAAGATCCATCTATTCATGCATGAGTATTTGTCAGAAATTTTAATTATATAGCTCATATAAGAAAAAAACGAATTCGGGGCCCCCGGCCCCAAACGGTATGTGATAAAAAGTTCATAACCCATTTAGAGTCCTTTCCGGATAATGATGGATATATGTGCCAAATTTGGTCAAGATCCATACATTAATCTAGGAGTATTAAGCCTATTAACCTATAGAACTTTCTGGAACATTCTAGATTAAATGTATTATACTCCCCGAATTGTGTAAAAACAGTCTTTTTTTAGTAATTATTCTTCGAATACGAAAAATTATACGACTAAATGAATTTCTATAACTATAGTACATTTAAGTTAAAAGAGGGGCCCCGGGGGCCCATTCCATAATTGTACCAAATTAGTTTTGCCTGAGATGGGGCCCTATAAAATCATTCAGGTAAGTTATGAAGTTACAATTTTAAATTTGTCCCATTCAAATCTATTGAATAATGCCATAGATATAGCGTTTTAAATTTATCGAACTTTCTGGAAAGTTCTAGATTGGATATCATTAGTTTTAAATCCACCGATATTTCAGTACGGACAGTGATGTGTATTGCGCTCACCCTAGGCTTATAGCCATCAATTCATATAGAACCTATACTGCTGTCTAAGCATATTAATATTTATATAGCTTATATACGGAAAAATGAAATGGGGCCCCCAGCCCCAGAGGAATGGATATTATGAGTTCAGTACCCTGTAGTATTTGAGTATGGATAATCAAGTGTATATGTACTAAGTTTGGTCAAGATCCATCCATTCATGTATGAGTATTAGCCCTATCGATATTTATATAGCTCATATAAGGAAAAATAAAATGGGGCCCCCGGCCCCAGAAGAATGGATATTATGAGTTCAGTACCCTTCGATATTTGAATATAGATAATCAAGTGTACGTGTACTAAGTTTGATCGATGTCCATCCATTCAGGTAGGAGTATTTGTTTGTAATTGTTTTATATAGCTCATATAAGAAAAAAACGAATTCGGGGCCCCCGGCCCCACACGAAATGTTATTAAAAGTTCTCAACCCCTTAAGAGTTCCTTCTGGATAAGGATGGATATATGTGCCAAGTTTGGTCAAGATCCATCAATCGGTGTAAAAGCCTTTGTGGAACAAACCCACAAACAAATTTTCACTTTTATATATATACTAGCCGATATACCTGGCGTGGCCCGGGATTGCATTAGGACCCCGATCCCTGTGGCCTACAGATCCCATTAGGATACTGTTCTCTTTGGGATCCCGTTTCATCTAGGGACCCTCCTTTCCAATGTTATCCCATTTCCCGATTTGGTCGTGACATAGATTTAGCTTTTTAAAGATATCGAACTTTCTGGAAAATTATAGATTGGATATTCTTAGTTTTAAATACACCGATATCTAAAAACGGACAGTGCAGTGTATTGCTACTGCGTTAGGCCTATATCCATCAATTCACAAAAAAACTAAAGTGTTATCTAAGCCTATTGACCTATAGACCTTTCTGGAACATTCTAGATTAAATGTATTATCCTCCCCGAACTGTGTAAAAACAGTCTTTTATTAGTAATAATTATTCTTCGAATACGAAAAATTATACAACTAAATGCATTTTTACAACTATATTACATTTAAGTTAAAAGATGGGCCCCGGGGGCCCATTCCATAATTGTACCGAATTAGTTTTGCCTGAGATGGGGCCCTATAAAAATCATTCAGGTAAGTTATGAAGTTAAGATTTAAAATTTGTCCCATTAAAATCTATTGAATAATTCCATAGATATAGCGTTTTAAAGTTATCTAACTTTCTGGAAAATTCTAGATGGGATATTATTCGTTTTACATCCACCGATGTTTCATTAAGGACAGTGAAGTGTATTCCTCCCAACCTAGGCCTATATCCATCAATTTACATAGAGCCTATTGTGTTGTCTAAGCCTATTGATATTTATATAGCTTATATAAGGAAAAGGGAAATGGGGCCCCCGGCCCCAGAGGATGGATATTATGAGTTCGGTACCCTTTAGTATTTGAGTATGGATAATCAAGTGTATGTGTACTTAGTTTGGTCAAGATCCTTCCATTCATGTAGGAGTATTAAGCCTATTGATATTTATATAGCTCATATAAGAAAAAATGAAATGGGGCCCCCGGCCCCAGAAGAATGGATATTATGAGTTCAGTACCCTTCGGTATTTGAATATGGATAATCAAGTGTATGTGTACTAAGTTTGATCGATGTCCATCCATTCACATAGGAGCATTTGTTTGTAATTTTTTTATATAGCTCATATAAGAAAAAAACGAATTCGGGGCCCCCGGCCCCACACGAAATGTTATTAAAAGTTCTCGACCCCTTAAGAGTTCCTTCTGGATAACCATGGATATATGTGCCAAGTTTGGTCAAGATCCATCAATCCGTGTAAAAGCCTTTGTGGAACAGACAAACAAACAAATTTTCACTTTTATATATATATATGATGATATGATATGATATGATATGATATGATATGATATAGCAGCATTTTTGTTGTTGTTAAACTGCAGAGTTTTTTCTGAGGGGTGGCGAAACTATTGGTACTTCCCTTGTGGCTGCTAGCCCCAGATACGCCATTGCACCGGGCAAAGCGCTTCTTGATCTACAACGCCTCGTGTGATAATGTTCCAGCATCTAACACAGCGGTCCTCAACCTTCCTAATGCCGCGACCCTTTAATACGGCTCCTCGTGTTGTGGCGACCCGCCAACCACAACATTATTTTCGTTGCTACCTCGTAACTTTAGAGGATATGTGTTTTCCGATGGTCTTAGGCGACCCCTGGAAAGGGATCAGACGACCCCCCAAAGGGATCGCGGCCCACATGTTGAGAACCTCTGATCTAACGCAGCGTTCGTAAAATTTTAATCTAACCACGGGAATGTTTCCAGCAGCGGTTCGTTTACCTTGCGGGCGTATTGACTTTTCGGATGTCTTGTTTTCGTTGTGTTTTTGCTCTTTGTTTTTTGTTGGTTTTTTGTTGTTGCTGCTGTTGTTGTTTTGTTGTTGTTTTTTTTTGGGGGGGTGCGGGAGTTGTTATCGCAACATTTTTAAATCTTTTATATTAACTTAGCTTTTTTCGTGTGTGTGTGTGTGTTTGTTGGTTGTTGTTTTTTTTTCCTTTATGTCTGACTGTGTGGCAAAATCTTCGGGTAGGCTAATTCAACCCTTTGCCGTCATCCTATCGAGCTGAAACTTGGCACGTAGACTGGTTGATATTCTATCCAATTTTCAGCCCACCCCCCCACTCCCTCCCAACCCTTAAAAAATTAGTTTTTCAAGGGGAAAAAATATGATGCCACGTATGTCACGAGATCCCAATAACATCGTTCGAGATTCTTCATTTTAAAAAATCGCACGTCCATTTGGTGCGTAATAAATTGTTTGTGAAATAAATCTTGCGGTATAAAAACTTGTGGGTCATTAGAACATTAATATAAAATAATTTTAAAATGCATATGAATCATGAATGATCTATAATTTGTATGAAAGCGTTGTTTTTATGGGTTGTTTAGTGGTAGCTTCAAACAAAAATTGTATGGGTAGAGTATAGACATTGGCTCTTTCATTTTAGGCCAATGGGCTTCTTGCTCGCGACTTAGGGGTTTTAGATTTGAAATAAGGACTTACCTCATCCCAACTACAGCTGCATTGCTGTAGTGTTATGATGCATCCAACCCACGCAGCTGTTCACGGTTGCCAGGCACACCGTTGCCTAAACGGTATTAAAAGAAAGCCTTAGAGACAGCTTGACTAGATGAGACTAGGGATTCATCTAAGAAAAAAAAAAGTTTTTAAGTTCATCTGTACGGGGGGGGGGGGGGGCAAAATTTTTCTTGACGTCTGTCCATTTTGGGTCATCTGGTCAAGGATCAAAGGTTCTCAAACTAGAAACACGCAATAGTCCCAGAATTTGTCTTCCTCTTTTTTGGACACTCTGATGTCGAGTCTCAAATCTGTTTGCTAGGCAACCTCAGCTCTTTGCACGGGACTTGCTGCAGCATTCATAACTCTTTTTTTTCCCAATACAGGTATTCTCACAGTACCGATTTCGTATTGAAAATTTTCTTCTTCTTATATTTAGAATCCCCGCCCCCACACCCTCCTCAAAGCCCCCACCCTACAAAAAAAAAAGTGCCGGATTAGTCTGGCCTGCAGAATCAGAATAATTTTTTGCATTCATCTAATTACAGGGTATTGGCTGTGCGAAGACGTTCAAATTGATCAAAGTTTCTTTACATGGCTTCTCCTGTTTGTTTGTCATCGGCGATTTTTTTGTTTACTCGGCTCCATGAAGCCATTTTTATTGAAAACACAAGACAGGATAATTGTATTTGAATTGTAAATATATATATATATATATATACGCAGAGATTGGTCTGATTTTAATATCATACAATACGCTTGGGATAAAAGAAATTTTTAAAAAAAACATGAATGAATTTAACTATCATTAAATTTTCTCATCAACTCATGTTCCAGTTGTTTTCAATTCCTCCCTTTCAAATATTTGTTTATTTATCGACGTCGCTCTAGGACAATGCGTATGCGTCACGACTCTATCGCTGACAGGCTTCCTGACATCTGGTGTTTGCTGCAGAGAAATATGCTTTTAAAACAAGTGAACAGTTGTTGAATTTTGTTTAAGACATTTTTGCTGTCGGTAATTTGCAGAGCCGTCGCTTGCCTACTTGGAGAGCCTGGGGCTACAAGGGGCCCCTCGTAAATTTAAGGGGCGCAGAGTTGTAATGTAAATTTAAATTTTCAATTTTGAATGCACAAAATCAGGGGGAAAGGGGGTTTCCAAAAGTCACGCGACGGCCTTGGTAATATGCAAGTAGTTGGTAGATGTATAAACATCAATTTCTGACCCTATTTTTCTTATTTGAGTTAATGGAAACATACAAGTTGTTTATAAACATTGTTGTATGTTGTCGTGTTGGAGTCAGTTTGCTCATTCCCTATTAAATAGCGGCCCGTCTAAGTTCATAAATAAATATATCCCTCCAACCCAACAGATTAGGCAGCAAATGAGTTCACGCAACATTAGTGTCTGCTGTTCGGGATAGCCACAAGGAAATACCACCTCCATGGCAGAGATGAGACTCAGCGTACAGGATGTTTTCTGTGCGGGCCGCTTTGCGAGGAAAACAAAACTTACTGATACTGGTCCAAACAAAATGAATATTTTTATGGTCAAATATAAAGTAATATAATTAATAACTTCTTGCACCGATCCCTGGTGAAATTTCAAAAACTTGTCCACCGTTCCTTGGTGCAATTTTCACAACTTGTCCACTGTTCCTTGGTGCAATTTTCACAACTTTTCCACCGATTCTTGGTGCATTTTCAAAACTTGTACACCGATCCCTGGTGCATTTTCACAACTTGTCCACCGTTCCTTGGTGCAATTTTCACAACTTTTCAACCGATTCGGTGCATTTTCAAAACTTGTACACCGATCCCTGGTGCAATTTGGAAACGTGTCCACCAAAACTATAAAGCTTGGGAAACGCCGAGGTGGTACATTCAAAATATCCACTGCTGTCTTTTTAGCTGTACATTGAACGTATCCACTGCTGTCTTGGTAGCTGTACACTGCTGTCTTTGTAGCTGTACATTGAACGTATCCACTGCTGTCCTGGTAGCTGTACACTGCTGTCTTTGTAGCTGTACATTGAACGTATCCACAGCATTCTTGGTAGCTGTACATTGAAAGTATCCACTGCTGTGTTGGCAGCTGTACATTGAAAGTATCCCCTGCTGTCTTGGCAGCTGTTCATTGAACGTATCCGCTGCTGTCTTGATAGCTGTACATTGAAAGTATCCACTGCTGTCTTGGCAGCTGTACATTGAATGTATCCGCTGCTATCTTGGCAGCTGTTCATTGAAAGTATCCGCTACTGTCTTGGCAGCTGTACATTGAATGTATCCGCTGCTGTCTTGGCAGCTGTACATTGAAAGTATCCACTGCTGTCTTGGCAGCTGTTCATTGAAAGTATCCGCTACTGTCTTGGCAGCTGTACATTGAACGTATCCGCTGCTGTCTTGGCAGCTGTTCATTGAACGTATCCGCTGCTGTCTTGGCAGCTGTACACTGCTGTCTTTGTATCTGTTCATTGAACGTATCCGCTGCTGTCTTGGCAGCTGTACACTGCTGTCTTTGTAGCTGTACATTGAATGTATCCCCTGCTGTCTTGGCAGCTGTACACTGCTGTCTTTGTAGCTGTACATTGAAAGTATCCACTGCTGTCTTTGTAGCTGTACATTGAAAGTATCCCCTGCTGTCTTGGCAGCTGTACATTGAAAGTATCCACTGCTGTCTTTGTAGCTGTACATTGAAAGTATCCCCTGCTGTCTTGGCAGCTGTACATTGAAAGTATCCACTGCTGTCTTGGCAGCTGTACATTGAACGTATCCACTGCTGTCTTGGCAGCTGTACATTGAAAGTATCCCCTGCTGTCTTGGCAGCTGCTCGTTGAAAGGTCGTATAAAACCACAGCAAAGATGACAGATTACGAAGATAAGATGTAAAGCTGTTTTATTATTATTATTATTATTACTATTATTATTATTATTTTCATTATTATTATTTTTATTACGAAAATGGGATGCTTGTAAAACTATTTGATAATGTGCTTATGAATATATTCGTTTTAAGAGGGGCTAAATTAATGGACATTTAGTAAATTTTTTACTCATAGAAATGAAAATAAATAAATGTTGTCACGGAGACTGGAAGGAATTAGAGGGGTAGCTAGAGACCGGAATGAGCTATCCTCAACTGGGAGTTATAGATCCTCTACTGGGAGTTATATATCCTCAACTGGGAGTTATATATCCTCTACTGGGAGTTATATATCCTCAACTGGGAGTTATATATCCTCAACTGGGAGTTATATATCTTCAACTGGGAGTTATAGATCTTCAACTGGAAGTTATAGATATTCACCTGGGAGTTATATATCTTGAACTGGGAGCTATACATCCTCAACTAGGAGTTATATATCTTCAACTGGGAGTTAAAGATCTTCAACTGGGAGTTAAAGATCTTCAACTGGGAGTTAAAGATCTTCACCTGGGAGTTATGTATATTCAACTGGGAGTTATAGATCTTCAACTGGGAGAACGATCTTCAACTGGGAGTTATATATCTTCAACTGGTAGTTATATATCTTCAACTGGGAGTTATAGATCTTCAACTCGGAGTTATAGATCTTCAACTGGGAGTTAAAGATCTTCATCTGGGAGTTATAGATCTTCAACTGGGATTTAAAGATCTTCAACGGGGAGTTATATATGTTCAACTGGGAGTTAAAGATCTTCAACTGGGAGTTATATATGTTTAACTGGGAGTTAAAGATCTTCACCTGGGAGTTAAAGATCTTCAACTGGGAGTTATACGGACACAAAATAATAAAAATTAAACAAATATTGTTCTTAATATTTTCAAAATTAAATGCTTTAACCATTTGCTTTTATGCTTTGTCAAATTCACATTCTTTGCCCTAAGGGGTCATCCGAATAGAACGTATTTTTATCTACGGCCCCTAAAGCATTCAATTCGTTCCTTACAAAACAAGACATCCCCTGTATCATATCATTTCTGTCGACGCTGAATACAGGTGCACATCAGGTGTATCCATTGCGGCCTTTATTTCCTGTACTAATCCACACCAGCAAGAGTGAGGGGGGAAATAAATTAATTTAGATTTTCGGCACCATGTCACATTTTGGAATCAATCAAATACTTACTTACTAGTGGTCTTCAAATTATCTCCATTTCTATTCTCTCTTTATATATATTATTTAAAAATATTAATTTTACACTAATCATACTTGAATTCAATTACCCACAGAGTTAAGTGAGAGGCACCTTTTGGTCTTATAATTCCATGATTAAAGACTTTCTCTCTACTCACATCTCCATCTTATTTTTTGAATACACAGTCTTTCTGCAACATCTTTCTGCACAGTCTTTCGTTGCAAAATGTATTTTAAGGAATTTCACATTATTTCCTACTTTTTAGTTCTATTTAACTCGTCTTTGATCGAAATGTTTTAAAAGGTTTTTTAAATAGTTTTTTTTTTACTATAATGCGCCTTTTTTCTCAAGTTCCGTTTCTAACAATAACGCATAGTGCTTCCTGTCCTACATTGGGAGCATTGGGCTACATTAACATTATTGAGCAGTTCATAAACATATGTTGTTGCTGTTGTTTTTGTTTTTGTTGGGGTTTTTTGGGGGGTGGGGGTTTTCAAAATGTATCTGTTGTTTATTATTGTATTGTCTGCTGAAGAAGGCATCCAGCCGAAACGTCCATTTAAATGTCGTGACTTTTTTTCAGGCCTAAAACATATCTTGTGACACTATTACATTGCCTTACTTACATAGCATTTCGCGAGGAATTAATTAGAACATTCGCATTCTTTCTTTTTTATCGGATCTCTCAACAATATAGCATCTGAGTCAGACCTGATAAGATTAGGGAGCACTTAGATCCCTTACAATCCCTGGTTTGTTGTTGTTGTTTTTTTTTTAAGTTGTCTGTTCAGAGCTCGACAACAATTCCTTGGACTCACTTCCGGCCAGCCCAATTACATGAACTGACGACAACTGGGTCAACTTTTGTTCTCTGCTGGTGAATCCAACAGTTTTGTGGAAGACAATTGGGTCTCAGGAGATGGTCATTGTTTCCAAAAAACATCAGGGTCCTTTTTAATATGCTTAATAAATTACAATCTTTTGATATTTAAAATCATCTACTGCTATTTTCAATAAACGTTTTTTTTATTATTCTTTTTTTTTATTTTAAATAAAACTTTAAATCTCCATATGGTTTCTGTATTGAACTAAAATAATCCACTGTAACAAAACATAAAGTAACCATACTTGCTGCATGTTAATTAATTACTACTGTAATATGAAGGATGGGCTGTTGCAGCTTATCGCTTATACTTATTGAAGAACTGAATTAAACCAACTGAATAATTCTCACGGTAGTTTATTACATGATAAATAATAAAATAAATCCTTGGCATTGGTAAATCCTTGTAACTGACAAAGTTTGATTGATTGATTGATTGGAGCACTTATACAGCGCTCATTCCATGCTAAAATAGCATGCTCACGGCGCTCCGCTGTTCGATGTTCGAGAGGTCTCACTGCTGCCAGCTAGGCGCATGTGAACTCCATCTCCCCAACTCCCGGGTTTGAATTCAGAGTTGCCTTCTCTTAGATGGGTTGCCGTCCAAGGTTAACGAGTCCCATCCATTCACAGTGTAAAGAATATAATACACTGTGAATATCATTATATATGCATAATAACATCATAGTAAAATTAACATGGCGTCCATCCTCTCAGACAAATTCGTGCACACTCTCTCCACCCAGACAATCACGAGTTCTCCTTCCGCTATCAAAAACTAGTTCCTGCTTTTTCTCGTGGTATAATTCATTATTGTCAGATCCCTACGCCATCGCGAGGTAGGAATATATAATATTGCCATGTGACAGATCAGGGTTAACTTGTTGTGTTACATCCGCTAATAGTTTCAATGAATTAAAAAATCTTCTACAGAAGTTGTTCGGATTTGTTTTGTTATCGTGGTTTTTATTTTTAATTTTATCCATTTTAATTTTATTTTATTTTGTTGTGTGGATATTATCTTCCTGTCAACTCTGGTGGATTGACTAAGCTTGTAATTACTAATGATGCTTGGTCTTTTCCTATTTCATAACAGGATCATAGAAATGTGGGTACCGGTACCGGTAATTCAAAACCATTCATTTTTCTTTTTTTTTTACTTGTTCCGTCGCTCTCACAAACTACACCCCCGCACATGAGTCATCGTTATATAGTCCCTTTCTTAAACACACACGCGCGCGCACGAATACACAAACACGCATATAGTCTATACAGACACCCACGTCAGGAGGGGGGATATGACAAAGACAAAGCCAAATCTCCCTCCAGCACTTCTCCTCCACTCATTAGTAGAACATTTCATAACAAGCAGAGTCGATGGTCGGGGGACTACTGTTTCAATCTTTTCTTCTCGTTTATTCCTTGTCTTGTCTAGGGGCTATTGTTACTTTATTTTATGTTATCTATTTAGAATATTCCTTACAAGTACAAATGGGATCATTTATTTCGAGATTTTAGGGGGGAAATTCAAATTTTTGTAACACTAATTCTAATGTCCAAACTCAAGCCTAGGTGGTGAGGATTGCAAGCTTTGCTGAATCTAGGACTCAAAGTGTATGGGGAAAACAACTTGTTTATTCAGATCTCGGCACTCTTTTAACGACTTTTTGTTGTTGTTGTCAAAAATTAATAATTCAAATAAGAGATTACCATCTTCTTTGAAGTTAACACCACTGACCCACTTTTATCTAGGTCACGCCTCTCTATTCTTTAAGGCTGACCTGATTTTTTTTCATGCTCCGTCGCTTCCACTTAAAACTTTAATTATTTTCATTTCTCTTTTTGTCTCTCTCAATCTTTCTCTTCGTTTCTCTGTCTCTCTGTCTCTCTCTCTTTCTCTCTCAATCTTTTACGTCTCTCTCAGTCTTTCTTTTCTTGTCTCTTTCAATCTCAATCTTCTTGTCTCTCTCTCTCTCTCCCTCTCTCTCTTTCTCTCTCAATCTTTTACGTCTCTCTCAGTCTTTCTTTTCTTGTCTCTTTCAATCTCAATCTTCTTGTCTCTCTCTATCTCTCTCTCTCTCTCTTTCTCTCTCAATCTTTTACGTCTCTCTCAGTCTTTCTTTTCCTGTCTCTTTCAATCTCAATCTTCTTGTCTCTCTCTATCTCTCTATCTCTCTCTCTCTCTCTCTCTCTCTCTTTCTCTCTCAATCTTTTACGTCTCTCTCAGTCTTTCTTTTCTTGTCTCTTTCAATCTCAATCTACTTGTCTCTCTCTCTCTCTCTCTCTCTCTCTCTCTCTCTCTCTCTCTCTCTCTCTCTCTCTCTCTCTCTCTCATGTTTCAAATCTTCTTTTCTTGTTTAAAGCAGCACACCACCCACGTTCCCTATCAGTACTACCACTAAAAGAATCACTTCATTTACGATTTGTGGACATTTTGTCGTCTTTCTTTAAACTCTCGCGTTCAATTTTTACAAGGAACCCATTTATCGACATCTGTTGTTTTTTTCTCCATTTCTTTAGAATGTTATGACAATATGACATTGTTTTGCCAGTAAGTGACTTATCTGCCCGGCCTGCCAAAACATTACCTGGGTGATGTGGTGTTTCTACAAACTGTTGCAGCGTTTCCCAAATCTTTAACATCTCCCTAATTTCCCTCGATCGAAGTGGTTTTCCCCGTTCCGTCCCTCCTCTTGCTCGCATCGTCGCATTCCGATGCATCGCTCGCAAACCAATACAATATTTATTTGAAATGTATTCTCGTATCCCATTTTCTCGTATCCTAGGTTACTCGTAACCCGAGGTTCTACTGTACTCGTTTCGCCTATTTTATTTGAATATGTCAACGTACAAAGCAACCACGCCCCAGTTATAACACATTTCCCAGTCTAGATTTTTGTTGAAATGTCTAAACATGCTTTTATCCCTAGATACATTCAAAAATGTTGTTCATGTTATGTTTGTTTATATAAATTTATGTATATATATATATATATGCTAAATGTGGTTTTATTTGATTGGTGATTTTATAGACTCAAAAACTATTGGATTTGAAATTGTTAAACACTATTCTCTATTATCCTAAAATCAGAACAGGCTTGGTCAATTATTGTTCCGACCTCAGACTGGCCCACATTGGCCAAAATTCATTTATTTTCCTCACATGAGCAAAACATATGAAAAAATGTCATGATTTTGCGCTGCGACTACATCGGTCCTGCAGTGTAATGGAAATTTTTATTGGTGCACAAAAAATGAATGTGTTTCCTGTGCGCGGTGCACAAGAGAATATTGTGTTCAGAGTTCATTTACTTTTTCGTCTTTTGGAAAAAGGTTGCACACCCCGGTCTAGGAATGCTTATTCAATAATGCTAAGTTTCACAACCTTTTTCCAAAAATTTCCACTGTTGTGGCGAAAGGGGGGGGGGGGGGGGGGGGGGAATGGCCACATCAAAAATCATGATCTACTTTTTTTAGACTTAAAATTGTCAAATTTTCTGAAGGTAACATTGGGCCTCAATTGTTGTTATTAAAATGAATATAGTTCTGGCATTCCTCCTATGCTAATGAGAGAAATCTGAAAACGTTACCTTGAATATTTATTGAAAGGATTTTAACAATGTGCCACTTTAAGTGATAATTTGGACTAAAGCTCCGCCCCTTTCCTTTAAGTGATAATTTGGACTAAAGCTCCGCCCCTTTCCTTTAAGTGATAATTTGGACTAAAGCTCCGCCCCTTTCCTTTAAGTGATAATTTGGACTAAAGCTCCGCCCCTTTCCTTTAAGTGATAATTTGGACTAAAGCTCCGCCCCTTTCCTTTAAGTGATAATTTGGACTAAAGCTCCGCCCCTTTCCTTTAAGTGATAATTGTTACACTTAATGGACCAGATCCTTCAAACGATTTACAGTTGTTTAAGATTACAAAGAATATGTATGTAAAGTTTTTTATTTGGCCCCCTTCCAGTACCGGTAATAAATTATATGACACCTTAAGGACCAGGCTTTTATGTTTGACTTAAGCTAATGATGTCCCGGGAAAGGCCGGGTTTATCAGCTAGTAAATAGATTTTTTAAAGGAATTTTTTTTTCAATATAATGATCTTTCAGAATCAAATGAACAGTGCGTCATGTACAGCTTGCCTGTGTACAGTGTGTCATGTACAGCTTGCCTGTGTACAGTGTGTCATGTACAGCTTGCCTGTGTACAGTTTGTTATGTACAGCTTGCCTGTGTAGCCATCCTGGGTATTAGGTGCTTCCCTTTTGTGTAGTCTGACAATATTTCATTTGTCATGCCGTACGATTATGCCAAGATGACTTGATCTATAAATGTACGTATTCTAGCTAATGGGTAGACAGACTGACCAGGTGATAGACAGACTGACCATAGCGTAGACAGACTGACCATAGGGTAGACAGACTTACCAGAGGGTAGACAGACTGACCAGAGGTTAAACAGACTGACCAGAGGGTTGAAAGACTCACCAGGGGGTAAACAGACTGACCAGAGCGTAGACAGACTGACCAGATGATACTTAAACTGACCAGAGGGTACTTATACTCACAAGATGATACTTAAACTGACCAGAGGGTACTTATATTGACCAGATCCAAAAGGGACCAGTGGGTCAGTAATTCAAAGTGACATGAGGTATGGGTTGGTCTTAACGGGATTTGGTGGCGGTTTGGGGGGGGGGGGCAAAGGATCGATTTCCTATAACTTCTCATTTCATTGTTTCTAACATAAATAGACCGAACTCCGTACAATCCCCCATTAATTCTACAGTCCCGATGGTTCTCGGGTTTTGCCGACACGAACAAATATTCCGGACGGCCCAACGTTGTCAGTTGATTAACACTCTCAAGCTGGAATGGCAAACAGTATAAAAACAAAAAAAAACTGTTCACATACAGCCCGTTAGTTTTAGCTTATTTAAATTCCTTCACTGTGATTTAAAGGGAACTTCTCCTGCCCAACACGCCCTTTATAATTTATATTGATTTAATGTTCTTTCCGACCAGGGGGGGGCCCTTTTCATTGGTGGGATCGTGACCATGGGTTTTTTAATTGACGCCTGCGCACCATGTTCCAATGTGATATCAGTATCCACAAGTTAGGCCTACACCGCCCTGCGGGGATAAACATGTCACCATTAACGAAACCGTTATATTATGACTCGCCAATCCATAACGTTGGGGACACATTGAACAACCGCAAATGAAAGAGTGCTTTTATTCGCCTGAGTGGGTCGTTCTGTCTGAATGGGTGACATCATGATTTGCTGATAGCATTTTTATGACACAAAAAGGATGAAACCGATATTTTTATAACACACCTTGGATTAAACTAAGATGTGCGTTGTAAATAAAAACGTCCAATCAATTTTTAATTATTTCTTCTTACTTCCCCACTGTGTAAAACTCTTTTTTCAATAGACGATTTATGCTATGTTTGTTGTTGTTGTTGTGTGTGTGTGTTTGTTTGTGTGTGTGTGTGTTTTTGTGTGTGTTTGTGTGTGTGTGTTTGTGTATGTGTGTTTGTGTGCGTGCGTGTGTGTGTGTGCTTGTGTGTGTGTGTGTGTTTGTGTGTTTGTGTGTGTGTGTGTGCGTGCGTGTGTTTGTGTGTGTTTGTGTGTTTGTGTGTGCGTGTATTTGTGTGTGTGTGTGTGTGTTTGTGTGTGTGTGTTTGTGTGTGCAAAAACGGTTGGTTGGGGGGGGGGGGTAAGGATAAGATTGTAAAAGCTCAAATTAAACATGTATCACACACCCAGGACCGTGCGTTTTGGGGGTGGAAAGTGGCACTCAGGGGGGGGGGGGCGCCATAATCGTCTTTATAGAGGAGATCAATAGTGAATATTAAATGTTAAATTTCATTTACTTCACAAAAAGAAGAGGCGATACAATCGTTTTTTTTCACTGGTCAGCCAGTAAGGCACTTTTTTACTACATAAATTGGTGGGCGACCCGGGGCTTTTTCTTCGCACGGCCCTGCACACCAGTGGGCATTGCACACCTTTTTGTATCCACGCCAAAAATGTATCACACACCAGTGGGCATTGCACAACTTTTTGTATCCACGCCAAAAATGTATCACACACCAGTGGACATTGCACACCACCTTGTATCTTAAATCAAAAATGTATCACACACCAGCATTCATTGCACACCACCTTGTATCCAACATCAAAAATGTATCACACACCAGCGTTCATTGCACACCACCGTGTATCCAACATCAAAAATGTATCACACACCAGCGTTCATTGCACACCACCTTGTACCACCCGTGATTAGGTTTTCTATTGACACTTCCAGTTTCCCATAATGCCCACAAGACATGTCTGTTTATTATGCAGCTGACTCTTGTACTGGAATATAAATTGAGTTGACCTCTTTCATCACTCGTGATGTCTGTACTTAATATAATCTCGATTTATTGACTGGTGCATGCGCACTGAGCATTTCAGCAAGCGTGAAGACCCCTACCCCCACCCTACGTACACACACACTCCAAATTTTGTGGATTCCTCTGGCTCTGCTCTTTCTGCTATGTGAAAATGTATGATTTTGCTACTGCTTATAGTGATAGTCTTCTCATGTTCGCACTGCTCTGACGTATCATATTAATACATTCTAAAAATGATTATGGATGTCATCAAACTGTACTCTATATTACACTGGCGAATGAACACGGGTGTCATCAAACTGTACTCTATATTACACTGGCGAATTGAAAGAAACGCACGAACACAGTCTCGCCACTAACACAAAAGCCAGCGGATATCAAAAAAAATGTTTAGGATGATTTTGCGGTGAATACTTACCAGTTGTGTGAAGAGAAATGTTACGAACAGGATACGGGGAATGCTTGAAATTTACAGGGAGAGCAAAAGAACATAATGGGCTTATGGGTGAGAACAGAGTACGCGTGGACGAGAACAGAGGAGGTACTGACAAGAACAGAGGAGGTATGGACAAGAACAGAGGAGGTATGGACAAGAACAGAGGAGGTATTGACAAGAACAGAGGAGGTATGGACAAGAACAGAGGAGGTATGGACAAGAACAGAGGACGTATGGACAAGAACAGGGGAGGTATGGACAAGAACAGAGGACGTATGGACAAGAACAGGAGGTATGGCCAAGAACAGAGGACGTATTGACAAGAACAGGAGGTATGGACAAGAACAGGAGGTATGGACAAGAACAGAGGACGTATGGACAAGAACAGAGGACGTATGGACAAGAACAGAGGACGTATATGTGGGTGTTGTTGTTGTTTTCTAGATGGGATGCAGTTGTTGTTTTCTCTAGGTGGTGGTGTTCTTTTTTTAAACGAGTGTACTGTTGTCTCCTAGCCGGGGGGGGGGGGTATTTTTAATTTTTTTTGCGGTGGGTGTGGTTTTAAGGTGGGGGGTCAATTGTTTAAGGCGAGGGGGGGGGTGTTGTTGTTTTTGCTTTTTATTTAGGGGAGGTGCTAGAGGTTTTTTTTTTCTATTCCCCGTAAGAGGATCTCGGTTAACTCGTCTGTTATTTAGTCATGATCTGTATTTCAGCTTTCCCATACAATATCTTATTCTTAATTTTTCCAACAAAAGTAATAATATTTGTCCTGTCCAGGCCCTTCGCTTACTGCCTGGTTTAACCCCCCCCCCCCACCTCCCGATGAACTACAGAGTTCAATTAACAATTAACAGTGGTATCTGTATCTACGAATGTGGACACGCCGCGCTGGTAACGCGACCCGTACGGCGTAATCCACTGGACTCATCAAGTCCAAACTGTTGGCGGCCAAATGTCTGGCTCGATATAAAAATAAGTTTCTCCCGGTGGAGAAAGTCTTAGAGGTGTCTCTCTCAGTCTGTGATGGAGCTCCGACACCCCACTCCCAGCCCTCCGACTTCCTCCCCCCCCCCCCTTCTGTAAAGTCCAGCTGTGACGCTTAGATCTCACTGGAATCTATTATAGCCTATCGCCCAGTCCTTGACCGAAGAAGATAATTACAGAAAAACCCTGTTTCATTTGGCACCTGGTTCGAGGGAAATTGCTTAGAAAATTTACGACAATTGAAGCTTGCTGAATAAAGAAAATGTTCACGACAATTTATTGAGAGAGGCGTTAACGAACATATCAATAAACCTGTTTGATAGCCGATATATGCACAAACAGAACTTAAATATATGTTCACGACAACTTTTTGAGAGAGGCGTTAAGGGGGTAGGCGCTTGAAAATATCTTAATTTTTCAAAAATTATCCAATTTTTTTTTGTTTTCATTTTTACGAAGATGAACATTCTTAGATTCGATTACACATAAATGTATACTACTTTTTAAAAGATTTGTTGTGAAACAACTGATATTTAACACCCCACCCCACTTTAAAAATTGACCTAATTTTAGAAGAAAATAAAATTCATCCATATCCCATGTTTGAGACCTCAAAAAACTATTTTTAAATAGCATAATATGCTATTATTATATATCAATGTAAAATTAAATTCAAGCAGTCTTTTTATTATTTAGAATCGTAGTCAGTAAATATAACTGCATCAAATAATCGGATCCACAAACGTAATGTTGTAGGATATTCCTTAGTTCTATTATTATAATTATTTTACCGATTTTCATTGGTCCAAACAGGGGAGTAACCAAGATACCGATGACTCGCGCATGCGCAAATGAGTTGTTTATGTGTGTTTACCGGATCGCGAACTAAATTTTGCAAACGAAGCATCAGCATGTTTTGATTTTAAAATATGCCTTTACAACCTTACCGATTAGCTAAAAGCCAGAAATAAATAAACTACAGAAATTTATGCACTGGCACTAAGAAAAGCTCTCAATTCAAGGTAAGTATACTAAAAAATTATCATAATTTAGCGACACGAGATGGCGATAGTTGAGATTATTCAGTCAGTACTACAGTACGTCAGTACAGTCAATGTGTTGCCATGCCATGATGCTCGTGATGGTGTAAGGGTTGTTTAGCTTATGCGGAGATTTGCACAAGTTTCTACTTAAACTTAAAGTCTTTATATTTATCAATCAAGGGAATTTTTAATTTATATGAAACCTAAGCCTATTTATTTGGCTACAAAAACATTGAAAAATAATCGACGAGTAGTTCAAAGTAATAGTCTAGACTAATACAATTATATATTAGATTAGCATTATTAGCATTATGGATATGAGCAAATAAATTCGTATTAGAATGTTTCAACTCAAATAGTTTAATCTTAGCCTAATTCATTTATTTTATCTGCATACAATTATTAGTAATAGTGATAGCCTAATTAGTTTAGTATCATTTCTTATTTCTAAAATCAATTCATTAGATTAATAATTAATAATTATAATAAAATAAATAATTAGTTAAGCAATCCTACACATTTAAATAATACTGATAGACTAATTGTGATCAATGTCAGTATATTTTTTGCTAATTGATGTTTATTCATTTTTAAATTCCATTCTAGCCCCCAATAAGTACTACCAAGCCGAGCAAAAGTTAATTCTTCAGTGACAAGAAATCAACTTCAACAGCAGAGGGAGTACTAAACAAGGATTTGGATATGATCATAATTCAAAGCTTTTACCAATTTTCTTCTGTCTTCAGTGGGGTGGACAAATCGCAGAAGCCATAACTTACAGCTGATTGCAAAACAAAATAGTCAATACTATGAATATAAAAATGACTTGATTGTGAGTGGTTAGATTCTTCAAATCCACAACTGGATAACCAAGGCATTATCAATTATAGACTGTAAGGCTTGAAGGACAATGGCATGGACTATGAAAAGTTGCAATCTATGATATCTGCCATAACCTTAAAAACCCAGCTGCACTGCACAATTTATAACCGGCACAAAGTATAAAAACTGCGCTATGCCGAAGAACATTTATGAGCAAGTATCTGCCCAATTATTACATTTCTAACAGACACATAACTCATTCCTCTCTGGTATGAGGGAATTCTTTGCTGAAAGATGTACACAGAATATGTACAAAAGTTTCAACATAGCATTGGTGCCATGGAACTACATGGAACTGCTTCAATTTCAGTGATGTTGTCAGCAACATAACCTTGTCATCTAATTATGGTTAAAAATGATCATGGACAAAATATGGTTGATAGGGGGCTTTGGATAACTTGTGTTATACTAGAATGCTGAGCAAAAAATTGGTAGACAATACAAATTAGCTTTATTCGAGCGGAAAATAAAAAATCTTTAAAAAATTGTGATTTTGACGAGAGCACCTGAGGGAAGTTCGAGAAGGTGAAAACCATGTTCCTGGTGCATTTAACAGTTAAATAATATACAAAACCACCATGTCCATGTTGCTGAACAAAAAAAACTATGTAAAAGAACTTCATTTTCATAATAAACTTAAAATTTTTCACTTTTTAAGTTTAAAATTGATTTTTCTCAAAGTTGTTTTTTTCTATTGTTTTGTAACGTAGAATTCTAAAATCTCAGCTAATATACAAGCTAGAGTAATAAAATTTGGTGTGTATCTTCCTTTAACTATTTTGTGGGTAATGAGCTATACAGAATTCAATTTGGTCTATTACTTTTTTCAAAATAAAGTTTTTATTTTCCTATGATTGTAAATTTTAAGCGTTTTCTGCCGAGGCAAATTTTAAAAATTGAAAAAAAAATGTTTTGAAAAGTTTGAAGGAAATTAAACTAGCTCAGTACCCCTAAATATACTTGAAGTTCATGAATTAATCATTTTTTAAGCAATATGTATGTTTGTTTAAAAAATTTTAGAACTCTACGAATAGGTATTATTTTCAAGATGGCCGCCATTGCCATGGCAACTATAAAATCTTTTTAAATTTTAAAGCATGAAAATATATCTCCATTCATAGCTAAACATGACCATAATAAAATAGTTGTTCTAAGTTGGTTAATTTAAAAAAAAAATTTTTTGGTAGCCTACCCCCTTAACGAACATATCAATAAACCCGTTTGATAGCCGAGATATGCACAAACCGAAAATAATTATAATTTCATTTGTTGCAATTAAAGGAGTTTACCTCTATGGGTAAATGACAACAACAACTTTTGACAATTTACAGTGCAACCGTTAACACTTTAGAACTACATTAATATTACGCTGCTGCTAACCAATGTTATGTTTTTGTTATTATAGTTGTTTCGGGTACCGTAGGTGTATGTATTTATGGCGGTGCCGTCTTTAGGAATGAGTCCACTGGTCATTGGGCACTGGACACTGGGCACTGGCCCAGGGCCTCAAGCTTCTAAGGGGCCTCGCGCATCTCGGAGACTCGCTCTTTTAGGGGAATCTTTCTTTACATATTGTTAATGTATGCTTCATAAATCTTTACTGGAATAGTAGGCTATAGACAAAGCCGTTCGGAGGAAAAGTTATGCACGGGGCGCATTAGTAAGACGATTTTGCCGCCCTTTTCGGTGTCAAGTACAAGGGATTTTATCGTTGAATTCACCATTAAGGACCTAACGTAAGACGATTTTGCTGCACCCTGATATTGGCGCCAGGGTTGATTGGCCCTCGCACCCCTTCTTTAGCACGGCACTGCTGAGTATATAGAGGGTAAGGGTCCTCAGTGCATTACTGCCCAAGGCCTCCGCTGGTATAAAGACGGCCCTGTACTATGGGTTATGGAAGCGTCATGCTAACAGTCATGTTACTGTCACCAAATGTTAGCTTAACTTAAAGATAAGGATCTTTGACGATTAGCCCCCCTCCCCTCACCTCCCCCCCCCCGGGCAGCTTCGACGCTGAGCTTCTCGCCAGAGGCTGTTTGGACGATGTTGAAGTTTGAGGAAAATCAATCTATGGAAGTGTTCAAGTTTGTTTGTGGATCTTTGCTTGTAGTTTATTAGTTCGTTCCACCAAGGATATGGACTACAAGCTTAAGGACATATTCATTTAGTTCTATAGATTTCTGTATCGTGAAATTACTCAGCATCGGAGAATTACCATTTTATCAGTTTCAGGAAGTTTCTAGCTGGGGTTCTGGGTGGCCGAGTGGTCTAAACTGATTGTCTGGAGATCAACAAATCCCAGCAAGCAAAACCATCACCAGCACGCGTTAACCTTGTACGGCAACGCATCAAAGAGATGGAAACTCTAAATCCACTCCCGTAGATGGAGTCCAGTAGGCGACTAACATTGACACAGTGAAACATTCCGACATCTCCTACGACGCCACTGGTGCCAAGCTGTATCATCCACATGATGTTCCTTTGGGTTATCCAGCGGCGTGGAGTCAGGCGATTTGCTGTTGGGAACCTGCTTTTGTCCAAGAAGGATAATCCCATGCCTTGTGGATTTCGTCCTGCGAAGTCTACACTATCGTCACATTGTGATGGACCGTTGCCACCAACAACAACAAAAATTCTAGTTTATCCTAGGAGACTAGAGGATGATTTTATATGCTTTTATACACTTTTTTTAGGATTATATAAATGTCTTTATTATATAATTTAATGTTTCTATCCCGGAGTTTCCTCGAATGTTATGACATAAGATTTAAAGATAATTTTGACAGTTTCCAGAAAGTTCCAAAATAATTTTCTCTTCTTATAATGACCTTTAAAGCTATACACGTAGATGAAGAGGAAGACTTAGATAACAGCATAGACGTGCATTGATGGATCTTGAACAAACTTGGTACACGTAACCTGGTACCGGTAACAGGATCCAACTGAGAGAGGGAAATCCCACCTTGTAACGGGATCACAAAAGGGAATGGGTCCCAATGGGATGGGGATGCCGCAACTAACGGGATCGGATTGGGAAATGGGATCTGTCAGGAACGTGATCGTGTCGGGGATCGGGGTCCAATCGGGGAATGGGATCAGATCAGGGAACGGGAACAGATCGGGGAACGGGAACACATCAGGGAACGGGATCAGATCAGAGAAAGGGAACAGATCGGGGAACGGGAACAGATCGGGGAACTGGATCAGATCAGGGAACGGGAACAGATCGGAGAACGGGAACAGATCGGGGAACGGGATCAGATCAGGGAACGGGAACAGATCGGGGAACGAAACGTTTACACAAGTTATTATAAAGGTGTTTTTTATATGAGAAAAATGTTCTTTTAAATTTTTTTTTTTTTTTTACTTTAGCGACCACTTTTTTTGTACAGGTCCCTAAGTTAATATCCGCGTCAGCTAAGAGACTGTAGAGTTTTTTGAGGGTTTTTTTTCAATGGCAATTTCGGGAGACGTCTAGTATATTGGCTAGTATTGGCTAGTGTGTATATATATGTGTATGTGTATATGTGTGTATGTGTATATGGAATGGCATCTTTCTGTCTACGAGAGACGATAGATTTATCTTTTCTGATTGCAGCACTTGGTGTGGCTAGTGAGACCGATCCTCGAGTGGCAGTCTCTTTTGCACGTCTTGGTGTGGCTAGTGAGACCGATCCTCGAGTGGCAGTCTCTTTTGCACGTCTTGGTGTGGCTAGTGAGACCGATCCTCCAGTGGCAGTCTCTTTTGCACGTCTTGGTGTGGCTAGTGAGATCGATCCGCGAGTGGCAGTCTCTTTTGAACGTCTTGGTGTGGCTAGTGAGACCGATCCTCGAGTGGCAGTCTCTTTGTCATGTCCCACACACGTATGTGTTGGAGCAGTGTTTTCTGGCCTTCCTCTGCGCTCTCTTTACAGCTGCTTCTGCCCTGTAGAGCTCCTCGGCACGTAGTGATCCTTCCTTCACGATGTCCCGCCATGTGGATCGATCCTCCGCCAGGTCCTCCCACTTTGAGATGTTGATGTTGGCCGCCGCCTTCATGTCTCTTTTGCATATGTCTATGTATCTATATATATATATATATACGTTCTTGAATATTCAACATGGTTTCACTCACCCCTAAAGTTAAATTTTCAATGTTGTATTTCAATTTTTTGTATATCTTTGTCAAGGAAACATCCGGCGGTGAATCGTCCCATTCCCTGGAGCAGGAGTCCTCAAACCTTTGAATCAGGTTGGCCGATTCACTTCCTCTCAGACATTTGGGGGCCTGTTACTGTCCCACGGACACTTTTGGAGCCCGGACTGTAGTTTGAGCAAAAATAGGATCAAAATTCCATTACACACTCAAGTGTCAACAAAACAAGAGCATACACTACAATATTCAAAATGATATAACCATTTTTATCTACATTAAGTTATTAGTATGTCAATAAAGTATGGGCCTTACTTTTGATCAAATAGATCTTCAATGTCAGGTTCTATATTAATCACTGCTACCCGGGTAACAATGGGCCTGGCTTTTGATGAAATAGATCTTCAATGTCCGGTTCTATATTAGTCACTGCTACCCGGGTAACAGAATGGTGGTCAGGCGGGCCGGGATAAGAACCCCTGGCGGGTCGGTGTTTGAGGACCCCTGCCCTAGAGTCAATGCATTAGTCCCATTATCAACGGTTGAACTTTCTTTTTTAACTTCAGTACAACACAGTGGCTTAGGGAGGGGGTGTGGAGGGCTGGGGCGGAATTTTTCATTTAAATGAAAGGGTGGCATTTTCGACCAACTGCATAAGTGTTTTTTCGTTGATGGGGGGTGGCAAAAATAATTTTGCTGCCCCGGGCACCACTGGTTCAACGAGAAAAATAGAGACTCTCAAATTTTTACTTCCTGTTAAGGATCCACCTACACAACAAGCCACCCACACAACAAGCCACCCACACGACAAGCCACCCACACGACAAGCCGCCCACACGACAAGCCGCCCACACGACAAGCCGTCCACACGACAAGCCACCCACACGACAAGCCATCCTCCGGCTATACACACCGCAGTGGTTCGTTCTCTGAAACCTTCAATAGTGAATATTTACTGTTTACTTACGACTGAAATAGTGTTTTTACACTTCTTTTAATCCCCCGCCCCCTACTTCACCCACCCCAATGCCTACTTTCTCTCTACAAACAAATCAGGAGAGACCACAACAAAAAACATCCGACAAAAAATATGAAACAGGCGCCGGGCGGCCCGGAGAGGGATGCCGGCTGATTCCGGAATGGTGCAGGCAAAAACAGACTTTACTGGTTCACATAAATAAGTCAGGGGTGTCTCAAATACCGATACCTGTTCTCTTCGTGATTGTGTCTCAGTTGTCACTGTTCACATCGTGATTGTGTCTCAGTTGTCACTGTTCACATCGTGATTGTGTCTCAGTTGTCACTGTTCACATCGTGATTGTGTCTCAGTTGTCACTGTTCACATCGTGATGAGTGTCTCAGTTGTCACTGTTCACATCGTGAGAGTGTCTCAGCTGTCACTGTTTACATCCTGATGAGTGTCTCAGTTGTCACTGTTCACATCGTGAGAGTGTCTCAGCTGTCACTGTTTACATCCTGATGAGTTTCTCAGTTGTCACTGTTCACATCATGATGAGTGTCTCAGTTGTCACTGTTCACATCGTGAGAGTGTCTCAGCTGTCACTGTTTACATCCTGATGAATTTCTCAGTTGTCACTGTTCACATCATGATGAGTGTCTCAGTTGTCACTGTTTACATCGTGATTGTGTCTCAGTTGTCACTGTTTACATCATGATGAGTGTCTCAGTTGTCACTGTTTACATCGTGATGAGTGTCTCAGTTGTCACTGTTCACATCATGATGAGTGTCTCAGTTGTCACTGTTTACATCGTGATGAGTGTCTCAGTTGTCACTGTTTACATCGTGATTGTGTCTCAGTTGTCACTGTTTACATCGTGATTGTGTCTCAGTTGTCACTGTTCAAATCGTGATTGTGTCTCAGTTGTCACTGTTTACATCGTGATTGTGTCTCAGTGGTCACTGTTCACATCGTGATGAGTGTTTCAGTTGTCACTGTTCACATCGTGATTGTGTCTCAGCTGTCACTGTTCACATCGTGATTGTGTCTCAGTTGTCACTGTTCACATCGTGATTGTGTCTCAGTGGTCAATGTTCACATCGTGATGAGTGTCTCAGTTGTCACTGTTCACATCGTGATTGTGTCTCAGCTGTCACTGTTCACATCGTGATTGTGTCTCAGCTGTCTACCACCATGACAGCATCCGATAGAAAGTACGGAACTTGTTTTTGTAAACCCTTGCATTTGAAAGTGTATTTACAGTGCGTAGTTATTGAAAGCGTTAGAACCGCTCAAACTTGTTGAGGTGTGTGTGTGTGGTGTTGTTGTTGTTGTTGTTTAAATTGGGGGTGGTATGGCTTTGATGTGGGGTGGGTGGGTTTAGGGATAGAGCCCCTAAATAAATCGATAAGAAAAAAAAAAGACTTCTCCTTGATTCTTGTTGATCTACTCGAGGAAGCGAAATGAGACTCGGGTTTAAAGGAATAATTTTCAGTGTATTAACTTTAAGTCTCGAGAGAGAATCAGAGTAAGCAGCCAATCTTGTCCGGGCACTGTCACCTAACCGAGTTTTGTCTTTGCACTGTTAACTGCGTCACGCTCTGTGTGTTTCTTGTTGTGCAGGTTTGTGGTGTCGAGTAGGGCGTACTTTAAATAACGTGGAACAACTTGCGTCTTTGACGATGGTAAGTTAGCGTCCAGCTGACCATTGCTCTAACACGGCCGTTCTCAACCTGTGGGTCGCGACCCCTTTGGGGGTCACACGACCCTTTGCCAGGGGTCGCCTAAGACCACCTGAAAGCATTTATGCTCTATAGTTATGAAGTATAACCGAAAATAATTTTGTGGCTGGGGGTCGCCACAACACGATGAACTGTATTAAAGGGTCGCGGCCATAGAAAGGTTGAGAACCACTGACTCTAACACTTCCCACTGAAAAGTGTAGGAAATGAGCCACTGACCGGTAATGTGAAACGTCCCACCAACCACTGCTATAAAACGTCCCACTGACCAGTGCTATGAAACGTCCCACTGACCACTGCTATGAAACGTCCCACTGACCAGTGCTATGAAACATCCCACTGACTAGTGCTATGAAATGCCCCACTGACCAGTGCTATGAAACGTCCCACGGACTAGTGCTATGAAACGCCCCACTGACCAGTGCTATGAAACGTCCCATTGACCACTGCTATGAAACGTCCCACTGACCAGTGCTATGAAACGTCCCACTGACTAGTGCTATGAAACGTCCCACTGACCAGTGTTATGAAACGCCCCACTGACCACTGCTATGAAACGCCCCACTGACCACTGCTATGAAACGTCCCACTGACCAGTGTTATGAAACGCCCCACTGACCACTGCTATGAAACGTCCCACTGACCAGTGCTATGAAACGTCCCACTGACCACTGCTATGAAACGTCCCACTGACCAGTGCTATGAAACGTCCCACTGACCACTGCTATGAAACGTCCCACTGACCACTGCTATGAAACGTCCCACTGACCACTGCTATGAAACGTCCCACTGACCACTGCTATGAAACGTCCCACTGACCAGTGTTATGAAACGCCCCACTGACCACTGCTATGAAACGTCCCACTGACCAGTGCTATGAAACGTCCCACTGACCAGTGTTATGAAACGCCCCACTGACCACTGTTATGAAATGCCCCACTGACCACTGTTATGAAACGCCCCACTGACCACTGTTATGAATCGCCCCACTGACCACTGCTATGAAACTCCCACTGACCACTGTTATGAAACGTCCCACTGACCACTGCTATGAAACGTCCCACTGACCACTGCTATGAAACGTCCCACTGACCACTGCTATGAAACGTCCCACTGACCAGTGTTATGAAACGTCCCACTGACCACTGCTATGAAACGTCCCACTGACCACTGCTATGAAACGTCCCACTGACCAGTGTTATGAAACGTCCCACTGACCACTGCTATTAAACGTCCCACTGACCACTGCTATGAAACGTCCCACTGACCACTGCTATGAAACGTCCCACTGACCACTGCTATGAAACGTCCCACTGACCACTGCTATGAAACGTCCCACTGACCACTGCTATGAAACGTCCCACTGACCACTGCTATGAAACGTCCCACTGACCACTGCTATGAAACGTCCCACTGACTAGTGCCATATAATATTGTCGATGTGACGTATATGATTTCATTGTGCTCTATATAATTAGGAGATTATCAGTGTGAGATAATTCCCAATGTCAGTGTGACATTTTTCATGATAAAAGTTTGACATATTTCATGTAGTCAGTGTGGCATGTTTCGTGATGTCAGTTTGACATGTTGGAGTGTATTTTAAAGCTTAAAATACTTAAAATCTCACTGGATAACGTACTGTCCCGTACCAGGAAACGTAGTTGTCTGTCTTTGTGACAACAGTATGAAATAGGAAAAAAGTTGGGACATGAATAATGCGAAACAGAAATACATTTATTGTAATCGATTTGTCCGTGTTCTAGGTTTTGTATTTCTGAAAGCGATAATTCGAAGTAAATTTAATGGTTCATTTAATCTTCTTTTTTTTTTTTCAAGTTAGATAATTTATTTATTTTTTGTCGACGAGTTGGTGTACATGAAACCCCAGCAAAGTGCAGCGTCTGAGAATAGCAGACACGTGTTGCATTAGATGTCTTGCACTTGTAACGTTATGAAATTTTTTAGCATTGTGAATTTTTTTTTTTTTTTTTTTTTTTTTTTTAAAAGCGCCAGGCCCTAATCCTATTGTTGGATCCTTAAATTAGGTCATCTAACAGACGCCTGCTTCACTTTGTACTTTTGCCCAACACCCCACTCCCCCCAAAATCCCAAACCCCAATTTAAAAACAAAAACAAAAAAGGCGAAAGACGTTTCGGACGTTGATGGATCAGCCTGCTTGGTGAAGGGTTGTTGGTGCTGAGGTGAAGTGACGTCATTTCCTAGGACGAAGTCTGGTTGGCTTTATTAATAATAATGGCAAAAGTAGTTCTCATCATGATCAGTTTCCATTTGACAAAGTCACTCAACCGTTTTGCCATTTTTTTTTTAAGAAATATTATAATGATTGTTTTTAAAAGCTGTTACTTCATTTGAAGGCAAAACCTGGCACAATTCAGGAATTATTGTGAACACAATCTTTAAAGTATACAATGTGTGGTTTCCATAACATTGATAAAATGCCTACATGCGCTGCTGTTAACTGTTATCGTGTTTAAAACACAAGGAACTCTCGGACTCATTTTAGGAGAGGTTTTGTTGTTATTCCCCAACACATAGATTAGTTTAGCTGCTGAGCTGTCTATTTTTAGTAACCTCCTGTTGCTCCATTAAGTTAATGATTGTCCAATCAATAAAGCCGTATCCCTTCAGATGGACGAAAGCATTTTTTTTAAAAGTAGTTAAAATCCGATTGTAAGAGGAAGAGGGGATATGGGTGTGAGAGTGGGAGTAAGTGGGTGGGTTTGAGTGAGGGTGAGTGTTAGGGCATCTTGTGTCTCAACTCTCTCGGCTCGTCTGCTCTATTTCAACGTCACTTAAAGCCACGCGCTGCCTGGCAATTTTCATGGAAACCAGAACCCTCCCCCCCCCCTCCCCCGTGGTGAACCAGAATCTCTTTTAAAGTTCAGTGAGGAGAAATCTCTGCCGCTGAATTGATTGTCTCCCCCTGCCTGATGGCATGTAGGCCAATCATTTTGTTTGTTCTCTTTGGCTTTGCTAAACGCACAGATCGCTTAGGGCCTCCTGGATAAAAACACTCTTCCGTGGATTTAACCACTACTGGGATTTTTTATTTTATTCCATTTTTTTTTTTTGGAAGATGTGGGGGGGGGGGGGGGATTTTTTCCGTTGGGGGGCTTTTGTAGAATTGCTTATATTTTCTTAAATTTTTTTCAATAATTTAAATTAAATCTTTTCTTTTTCTTCTAAAGCTTGTGACCCATTAAGCGGGGTTTAGATACATTATAAACTAATTCATCTCAATGTTCTCATTAGATTTTGGTCATTATTTTATAATATTTATCTTTTCCCCCCAATTGCATGCGCCCTCATCTCCACCTTTCAATCACACACACACACACACCAATCAAATCAATCACAATTGAGAAAACTGGCTATCAATTTTTACACAATTTCTTAAAGTTCATCCTGAATAATTTTTTTAAATTTAAAGTAAGATCACAGCCTTGACCTCATTTCTTTATTTCTAACCCAAGTGCATGGCCGCTGTTCATATCATCCGAATGGACGAAATTGGCAGATGTAAATGCCATGCCATTTATGGCTATCACTGTAGTTGTCATTGTACTTGCAACTGTCATTGTCATTGTACTTGCAACTGTCATTGTCATTACATGAGATTATATGTCGCTGTCAATCGATTTGCAATGTACGCTGTATGACAACTGTAAGTGTCATGTCATTTTATTTATTTTTTTACGAGCGCAGCAGTAAACGTGTTTAGCGACGTTACTCAGCAGTAAATGTCTTTAGCGACGTCACTCAGCAGTAAATGTCTTTAGCGACGTTACTCTCGGTATTTCAGGATTGATCATCTTGTGGCAGGACATTTTTCATTAATATTATCCCCCCCACCCCACCTCCTTACATTGGACTAAAACAGCGAGACCTGTTATGAACACCTCATCGTCCTTGATTGTCTCCTACTTAATTGAGCTTCTACAGCAATCTTGTCCACCTTCCCCCACAATGCGTGCGCCGCGTGACCTATTCCCCCTCAATGCATGCGCCGTGTGACCTATTCCCCCACAATGCATGCGTCGCGTGACCTATTCCCCCTCTATGCATGCGCCGCGTGACCTATTCCCACACAATGCATGCGCCGCGTGACCTATTCCCACACAATGCATGCGCCGCGTGACCTATTCCCCCTCTATGCATGCGCCGCGTGACCTATTCCCACACAATCCATGTGCCGTGCGACCTATTCCCCAACTATCCATGCGCCGCGTGACCTATTCCCCTCTATGCATGTGCCGCGCGACCTATTCCCACACAATCCATGCGCCGCGTGACCTATTCCCCTCTATGCATGTGCCGCGCGACCTATTCCCACACAATCCATGCGCCGCGTGGCCTATTCCTCTATGCATGCGCCGCACAACCTGTAACCCCCCCCCCCCCCCAATCCATGCGCCGCACGACCTGTCCCCCACAATGCATGCGTCGCACGACCTATCCCCCACAATGCATGCGTCGCATACCCGGAGACTAATTTATAATTTAAAATACTTGTACATAGGAGACTGCTTGATTCTCCTCATCAAGAGACAACAAAAGGCTAGTCGTCAGTAGTGCACGATGTAGAAGACCAGACCTGTCTACTGAGTTCTGTATATATTACAACATTTAGTCACCTGATCTGTCTACCGAGAAATGCATTTTTTTATCAAATGCATGTCGTTATATGACCTGTATATGGTGACCTGTCTTTGGTGACCTGTCTATGGTGACCTGTCTATGGTGTTATGTTTACTTTCTTTTCGTGTTGTAGATGAAATATGTAAAAATAAAAAAGTATTCGTTTCAAAATAAACGTGACCAAGAGCGAGCTAAGCCAACTCGAGATCTAACTAAGAGACTTTAAAACGGTGATCGTAACAAGTAGGGACAGGACTATCAAAGAGACTTTAAAACGGTGATCCTAACAAGTAGGGACAGGACTATCAAAGAGACTTTAAAACGGTGATCCTAACAAGTAGGGACAGGACTATCAAAGAGACTTTAAAACGGTGATCCTAACAAGTAGGGACAGGACTATCAAAGAGACTTTAAAACGGTGATCCTAACAAGTAGGGACAGGACTATCAAAGAGACTTTAAAACGGTGATCGTAACAAGTAGGGACAGGACTATCAAAGAGACTTTAAAACGGTGATCCTAACAAGTAGGGACAGGACTATCAAAGAGACTTTAAAACGGTGATCGTAACAAGTAGGGACAGGACTATCAAAGAGACTTTAAAACGGTGATCCTAACAAGTAGGGACAGGACTATCAAAGAGACTTTAAAACGGTGATCGTGACAAGTAGGGACAGGACTATCAAAGAGACTTTAAAACGGTGATCGTAACAAGTAGGGACAGGACTATCAAAGAGACTTTAAAACGGTGATCGTAACAAGTAGGGACAGGACTATCAAAGAGACTTTAAAACGGTGATCGTAACAAGTAGGGACAGGACTATCAAAGAGACTTTAAAACGGTGATCCTAACAAGTAGGGACAGGACTATCAAAGAGACTTTAAAACGGTGATCGTAACAAGTAGGGACAACACTATCAAAGAGACTTTAAAACGGTGATCGTAACAAGTAGGGACGGGACTATCAAAGAGACTTTAAAACGGTGATCCTAACAAGTAGGGACAGGACTATCAAAGAGACTTTAAAACGGTGATCGTAACAAGTAGGGACAGGACTATCAAAGAGACTTTAAAACGGTGATCCTAACAAGTAGGGACAGGACTATCAAAGAGACTTTAAAACGGTGATTCTAACAAGTAGGGACAGGACTATCAAAGAGACTTTAAAACGGTGATCGTAACAAGTAGGGACAGGACTATCAAAGAGACTTTAAAACGGTGATCCTAACAAGTAGGGACGGGACTATCAAAGAGACTTTAAAACGGTGATCCTAACAAGTAGGGACAGGACTATCAAAGAGACTTTAAAACGGTGATCCTAACAAGTAGGGACGGGACTATCAAAGAGACTTTAAAACGGTGATCCTAACAAGTAGGGACGGGACTATCAAAGAGACTTTAAAACGGTGATTCTAACAAGTAGGGACAGGACTATCAAAGAGACTTTAAAACGGTGATCCTAACAAGTAGGGACAGGACTATCAAAGAGACTTTAAAACGGTGATACTAACAAGTAGGGACGGGACTATCAAAGAGACTTTAAAAAGGTGATCCTAACAAGTAGGGACGGGACTATCAAAGAGACTTTAAAACGGTGATCCTAACAAATAGGGACGGGATTATCAAAGAGACTTTAAAACGGTGATTCTAACAAGTAGGGACGGGATTATCAAAGAAACTTTCCACCGAAAACGCCATCATTCTATTTTAGAGAAATGAATAATTCTCCCAGACAGGAGGGAAAGGGGGGTGTCGAGAATTTGTGGCATTTTTTGACAAGGGGGGGGGCGTGATCAAAAATGTGTGGCGTCACATTTTTTTTTTCTTTTGCTGTTTTTTTTTTAATCTAAAATTTTCTAATTTTGTCAAATCTTTATTTAATTAATTTTAAAAACATTAATTTGAGGTCGAAATTGCCTCATGTATTTTAGATACTATGAGCTATGTCGCTCACACCTTTTGCGCATATCGAAAAATGACGCTAAATTTGTTGTGGCCACATTACATTCGGCTTGTGGATAACTTCGTTGTTTCGCGTCACAGTTTCCTAATAATACTACATCTTAATCCATTATGGGAAAATGATAAGTTATGTATGTTTTGATTTTATTAGGTGTCACGTGACACGGGGGGGGGTGTAAAGAATTTGTGACACTTCGTGACGGGGGGGGGGGGGGGTAAAAAGGGCATTTTTTTACGTGACGCAATTTACGAACGACCCCTTGTGACATTTAGCGTCAGTTCACACGATCAAATTTCGCGTCAAATTGTTGTATAAACGTAATATTTTGTGCGTGGTTTTTTTTTGGGGGGGGAGAATTTGATAAAATAGTAGTTTGAAAGTTGTGACAAGGCTTCATACACGAATTGCATCAAATGCTTGAAGGAAAATTTGATCGTGTGAACTGACGCTAACGGAAATGACCCTTATACGTCCTGTGAGCAATTTTTCAGTCTACCTGAAGCAGTAATAACCTAAGCTATGAATGATGTCATTGTAACCCCTCCGGAGCTATCAGACTACGAACGACAACCGGTGCAGAACCAAAACAAAGAGTTACCTAAATTAGCAAGAGGGTGAACCACGTGACACCTACAGAAAGCTGTTGACCTTACCTGACACGGTGTCAGCTGTAGACCTTACCTGACGCGGTGTCAGCTGTTGACCTAACCTGACACGGTATCACGTTACCTTCAGTAGCAGGGCTGTCTAGTAGATAATGACAACCTAGCCCTGCATGAGATTAACTCTGTTGCGTATGTGCCGAAACACAAGTAACTTCGGCATTATTTGGGGTCCTCGCTCTTTACACTCTGAAGCTCTAATCATTTTGAGTGCCACATAATACAGATTTGGCGGCCGCATGAGGCCCGCGGGCCGCGATTCTAACACCCGTGTTCCATATTTTTTTGTATGCATTTGGACAAAATGAAAGAAGTTGGCTTTTAGATTACACTTTAAATAATTGTGAAACTCATTTTACCCTTAGCATTTTTTTTTGACCGAGTGGATCAGATCAACAACACGATACAATATGCCAGTTGTTCCCAACATGTTTGACTCGTGAAGCCCTATTTAGAATAAATTTCTACGAGGTATCCCCTTAGGCCTACCCTATGTCTTACAAGATGATGGCGTTATTTTAGTTCCTTTGAGCGTCGCCGGAGCCCCTCCCCCCCTCCCCTCCCCCCCCCCCCCCCCCGAGAAGTGCACATGGAGGCCTTACGACACCGCTGATCACAGGTTGGGAGCCGCTTCAATTCACGATATAACAAGAGACTTTAGTTAGGTGTCATTCTTGCCAACTTCATGTCCGAGTGCGCGGACCTTTTCCAACCTTAAGTGTGTGGCCCTTCGGTGGATCAAGATGGAAATATAATGAGGCTCTCAACACGTGGGCCCGACCGTGATCACTGAAGACCACCTCCACATCAAAGTCGCCGGTCCAGTGAGGCTAATGCGCTTTGGCTGTTGTTGATGGTGTCCCCCCCCCAACCCCCCCCCCCCCAACCCCCTCTTCTTAGCAGGAATCATCTGTGATTTGAAAAGAATTGATTAAAAGCAAAAAAATGTACTTTTAATTAAATGTGCGATTTAATTTTATTTATTTTTAAGTTAATGGAGCTCTTTTTTTTTTTTTTTTTTTAAGGCAGAAACTCTTTAGTAAAAGTTTATAGGAGTTGTGTTGTTGTTTTCCGAGCTAGTGTGGAATAGTGTGGAATAGTGTGAAATAGTGTGGAATAGTGTGGAATAGTGTGGAATAGTGTGGAATAGTGTGGAATAGTGTGGAATAGTGTGGAATAGTGTGGCATTGTTTACAACTTAATCTAACTAAATTCACGTGTTGTTGTTGTTGTTGTTGTTGTTGTTGTTGTTTTTTGTTGTTGTTGTTGTTGTTTTAATAACTTCCAAAATCAAAGCAAATAATGTCATCATAAAAGGTAATTGAGCAAGTTTCGAATAGAAATAAAGGGAGAACGAAAAACTTACCGCCATTCACAAACAAAAGTCTTAAATAAGTGTTGTGGGGCATTTTATTTACTTGAAAATGAAAGACAGGTGACAACGGAACCGAACGTGATGACAACGAAACAATTGGTTTTGAGAAGTTGAATAGAGAGAGAGAGCTTTAGACTTCTCGGTGGACCGAAATAAAACCTTTAGAAAGTAATTCTTAAATTAAAATTTAGCTGGAAAACAAAATAAGTTAATAATAAATAAACATACAAAGATCAAAGCGGAGACGAGATTAAGCGCAAAAAAATATTAAGTGAAGACAAGATTAAGGGGACACAAGATTAAGGGGACACAAGATTAAGAGGACACAAGATTAAGTGGAGATAAGATTAAGTGAAGACAAGATTAAGGGGACACAAGATTAAGAGGAGACAAGATTAAGTGGGGATAAGATTAAGTGGAGACAAGATTAACAGAGCAACATTTTTAAAACAGTGTGGATAATTTGAAGATCCGTCGTTTCTTCAGCCTCTCGCGACATCTGGAAATCGTTAACACAACAAAAAAAAGACCCGGATAATGTCCGAGTAAGCCAATTAAAAATGTTTGATCTAATTAAAGACTCCGGTAGCTGGCGTCTCTTCCTACGTCTGAAAGTCTGTTGGACCAAATGACGTCAAGAAGTGTATTTTCTAATTCTCGCTACCCGCTGCCGTGATCAATGTCCCGGCCGTCACGTGACACGTCTGCACAATGAATGGCACTTGCTCACGCTCTCCGCCAGCAACAACAAAACAAAAGGAAGAAAAAAAAAAGGTCTTCAGCGTTTTAAAACCAGTCATTCGGCTGAAGGGAAATTGTGCGTGGACCTGTGGGTGTGTTTGGACTTGTAGGTGTGCGTGGACCTGTGGGCAGGGGCGTAGCAAGGGGGGTGGCAAGGGGGCATCATGCCCCGGGCGCTACTCACAAAGGGGCGCCAAATGGTATATTTTACATATAATATTGTATGGTTTTTGAATAGGGGGGGGGGCGCTAAAAAGGTATTGTACCCCGGGCGCGAGTTAAGCTCGCTACGCCACTGCCTGTGGGTGTGCGTGGACCTGTTGGCGTGCGTGGACCTGTTGGCGTGCGTGGACCTGTTGGCGTGCGTGGACCTGTGGGTGTGTTTGGTTGAGCTTGTCGACAAACAGACCGCCTATCGCTCATCAAAAATTGTAAATAATTAAATAGTTCTCCCCTGTTCAGTTACATCAGAATGTCTGTCTATTTAACCAGTATCACACCAGAATGTCTGTCTATTTAGCCAATATCACATTAGAATGTCTGTCTATTTAACCAGTATCACACCAGAATGTCTGTCTATTTAACCAGTATCACACCAGAATGTCTGTCTATTTAGCCAATATCACATTAGAATGTCTGTCTATTTAACCAGTATCACACCAGAATGTCTGTCTATTTAACCAGTATCACACCAGAATATCCGTCTATTTAGCCAATATCACATTAGAATGTCTGTCTATTTAAGCAATATCACATCAGAATGTCTATTTAACCAGTATCACGTCAGAATGTCTGTCTATTTATTAACCAATATATTTCCCGCCATTTTTTAATTCTGTTGTTTTTTTTTTGTTTTTTTTGCTTAATCCGGGAACTTTGAGATACTTTGGTCCATTAATTTTAATGCATGACGAGATTACAGTCTCTAAGACCCTCAAGATTTTCTCACCTGCCTCCATCCCCTCTAATACACAGAACACAATCAGCTCTCCTTGTGGTTCACTGTTCTATTAATTACCTAATAAATTACTCACCATGAACGTACAAGTCACTCTATTTTTAGCTGAGTAAAGCTTTGAACAGGCGTAACTTTCTGATGGCTTCTAATGAGGAATATTTACACGTCTCGATACAGGCGCTTTCTTTTCTCCTTTTTTTTTTGTGTGCTGATTTTAAAAATTTTGGCCACAACTTAATCATTTTGGCCACAGCTTAATCATTTTGGCCACAGCTTATATATTTTGGCCACATTTTAAATATTTTGGCTGCAGCTTAAACATTTTGGCTACAATTTAAACATTTTGGCTACAGTTTAAGCATTTTGGCTACAGTTTAAACATTTTGGCTACAGCTTAAACATTTTGGCTACAGCTTAAACATTTTGGCTACAGTTTAAACATTTTGGCTACAGTTTAAACATTTTGGCTACAGTTTAAGCATTTTGGCTACAGTTTAAACATTTTGGCTACAGTTTAAACATTTTGGCTACAGTTTACCAATTTTAAGGCTACAAAAAAAGAAAGTAGCACAAATGATATAAAATAAATGTAACAGTATATGCCCGCAGAACATTCGCTTGCCACATTTTAATACAAAATTCCCATAGTGATTGCAAACTTTGAAATACCACCTGAACAATGTACACTTCATGGTACGGCTGCGTACCGTACTCAAAAACATACTTCCCCTCAGCATACACAGATAGAACATACACAACTGCAACATAATTAACATACACAACTGCAACAGACACCCGTACAGCACGCACCACTACAGCGTACAACGACTACATAATAAGCCAGAACAGACAACATCGACCTATGCCTCGTCTGTTTACCTTCTGACAGCCTGATGTTCGTCTTCTATCATTCCAAACCACAAAACACATTTCCTTTATCATCTGAGATGCTCCCCCTCCCCCCCCCCGGCGTCAAAACAGATTTGTACCCCTTACGACCCCTGTTAGACGGTTAGTGGTCAACAGAATGGACAGCATGAATGGTCGTATTAGTCTCCGGACTATCTGGTGGTTTCTGTAGGATGGCTACCATTGCCTGTTTTCATACGGTTCTGGGCAAAGAAATGGCGGTACCTAACTTAATTTGTCGTTCACGACGGTCCCTTTTGTCCAGTTAGTGCCGGTGGTCAGTACCTATAACATGTTTCTTAATTACATCAAAGTTCACGGAGTCTTCCCGTGCTGTCAGATCTCTGACACCACGGTTGTGCTGCTACAAGCTTGGCCCACGAGTCAATAATAGCTAAGATCTTTTCGAGCTTTGGGGTGGAATAAATTGGGGAGAACATGTGAGGGCGTGGGTGATAGTGGCTACCCAGCCGAATCTGTACTGAAACCGGTCAATCTTCCAGAAAAATATAATTAACTTGCTGGGTATGGACCAGCCGAATCAGTATTGAAACCGGTCAATCTTCCGGAAAAATATCATTAACTTGCCGAGTATGGAAGTTTCACAATTAAATAAATTAAATATTCTTGCGAACGTTTGGCTTCATAAAAAGGTATGTTGTTTCTTTGTTGTGGTTGTACGTTTAAGTAGTATCTATAAAGTAAAGTAGTATCTATAAAGTAAAGTAGTATCTATAAAGTAAAGTAGTATCTATAAAGTAAAGTAGTATCTATAAAGTAAAGTAGTATCTATGAAGTAAAGTAGTATCTATAAAGTAAAGTAATATCTATAAAGTAAAGTAGTATATATAAAGTAAAGTAGTATCTATGAAGTAAAGTAGTATCTATAAAGTAAAGTAGTATCTATAAAGTAAAGTAGTATCTATAAAGTAAAGTAGTATCTATAAGTAAAGTAGTATGTATGCGGCATAGAGATATTCATCAGTTGTCAGTTATATTTAAGTATTTAAATCTATTTTTTTTTCTCAACTAATTATAAATGAACACTTTGAGCCCTCCTACTCACGATGTGAACTTTAAAGAATAGTATATTCATTACCAGACAAACTTAACGGGCAGCAACTCATGACACGAGAGACCTACTTTTATCTGACAATTAGCGGACATTTTTGCCAATTAGGTGACGGAGACCATTTCAACTCATCACGTGATAGAGAACACATCAACTCATTAGGTGACAGGGAACGGCTCTTGTACAAAGTCTCGTTCTCGGAATCGCCCGAGTGTGTACATGACATCACACTTGACTAGTGACGAACGTCTAGACACCTTGAACCTGACCTTCGTCAAATGTCGCCTGCGACAAAGATTATGTGAGTGAAGATTCTATAGTTAAAATTACAGCCCTCACCTCAACCTTGAACTTTGAACCTTCAGATTAATAATATTTAGACGTAATTTTTAAATATTTTTTTTACCTGTGTAGAGTAAGGTGACCTTTTTTTTCCAACCAGGACATTTCAAAATCTTCAAATTTAAAACCAGGACATTTCAAAATCTTCAAATTTAAAACCAGGACATTTCATAATTGTCAAATTCAAAACCAGGACATTTTAAAATTGTCAAATTCAAAACCAGGACATTTCAAAATCTTCAAATTTAAAACCAGGACATTTCAAAATCTTCAAATTTAAAACCAGGACATTTCAAAATTGTCACATTCAAAACCAGGACATTTCAAAATTGTCAAATTCAAAACCAGGACATTTCAAAATTGTCAAATTCAAAACCAGGACATTTCAAAATTGTCAAATTCAAAACCAGGACATTTCAAAATTGTCAAATTCAAAACCAGGACATTTCAAAATTGTCAAATTCAAAACCAGGGCATTTTAAAATCATCAATTTTAAAAGTTTAGGCGACATGAGTGTCCAAAAATAAAAAAAAAATTGTTGAGGTCACCAGTAGAACTCTTCTGTCTGTATGACGTTGTTTTAAAATCCTTTGTAGAACTCTTCTGTCTGTATGACGTTGTTTTAAAATCCTTTGTAGAACTCTTCTGTCTGTATGACGTTGTTTTAAAATCCTTTGTAGAACTCTTCTGTCTGTATGACGTTGTTTTAAAATCCTTTGTAGAACTCTTCTGTCTGTATGACGTTGTTTTAAAATCCTTTGTAGAACTCTTCTGTCTGTATGACGTTGTTTTAAAATCCTTTGTAGAACTCTTCTGTCTGTATGACGTTGTTTTAAAATCCTTTATATTAACTTCGCTTTGTGTGTTAGTTTCAGACAAAATCTTCTGCCAGATAATGTAGCCACTTCCAGTCATTCTATTGAGCTGAAACTCGCTGCCGATGACATTTTAGATAGCTCGAGCTCAAATAATTACCTGTACCAAAAAGAATGACATGCATTTTCGATCGAACTATCCGACATAATGGATCATATTAATTTTTTTTTAAAACATCAATATATATTTGTTTAAAAGCATTCTGTATTAAACCGATGAGACTGCTATCGATCGTCTGCCGGTCATCTGTCGGTCATCTGTCGGTGTCATATGTCGGTCATCTGTCCGTCATCTGTCGGTCATCTGTCGGTCATCTGTCCGTCATCTGTCGGTCATCTGTCGATCATCTGTCGGTCATCTGTCCGTCATCTGTCGGTCATCTGTCGGTCTAGGCTTTATTTCTCAGCATGTCATTCCTGTGACAAATTTCATTTCTAGCCAACAGTTGATTTCAAAAAAGCTCTTAAATAAGGAGACTCGCTTCGTGGGCTTAAAAGACAGGAAGGCGTAGACAGGGCTAGTTCCGCACGGGGTGAGCCAATATACAGGGCTAGTTCCGCACGGGGTGAGCCAATAGACAGGGCTAGTTCCACACGGGGTGAGCCAATAGACAGGGCTAGTTCCACACGGGGTGAGCCAATAGACAGGGCTAGTTCCGCACGGGGTGAGCCAATAGACAGGGCTAGTTCCGCACGGGGTGAGCCAATGGACATGGCTAGTTCCGCACGGGGTGAGCCAATGGACAGGGCTAGTTCCGCACGGGGTGAGCCAATAGACAGGGCTAGTTCCGCACGGGGTGAGCCAATGGACAGGGCTAGTTCCGCAAGGGGTGAGCCAATGGACAGGGCTAGTTCCGCACGGGGTTAGTGAATAGACAGGACTAGTTCCACACGGGGTGAGCCAGTAGGCAGGGCTAGTTCCGCACGGGGTGAGCCAATGGACAGGGCTAGTTCCGCACGGGGTGAGCCAATAGACAGGGCTAGTTCCGCACGGGTGAGCCAATAGACAGGTTAGTTCCGCACGGGGTGAGCCAAGAATGTTAGCCGCCATTTCTAATGAAACTCTCCAGTTGGCCTAAAATGTCAACCCTCCATATAAAGACAAAGTGTCACCCGGGACGGAACGCACTTAATGTCTACCCACAGTGCAACATGCCCAACGCTTCGTCTGATTTCGTGATCACGTGTCCACACGTCTAGTTCCCCTACATTGTACATTGCCATGCGCACTACTACTACGCCTCGTCTTCTTCTTAACCTCTAGTGTTAAGTATTGTACGGTACTTTTTAATATTTGCGCTATTGAATTATTGAAAAACATAGGTGCTCTTGGTGATTATTTTTAAAGACTGGTGCTTCTGTTGCTAAGTGCTAAATGTAGGTACTTCTGTTGCTAAGTGCTAAATGTAGGTGCTTCTGTTGCTAAGTGCTAAATGTAGGTGCTTATGTTGCTAAGTGCTAAATGTAGGTGCTTATGTTGAAAACCTGAAGAGAGTGTATGTGTGTGGGGGGGGGCGGGCGCTAATGTGATTCGATACGTTTTAGAACCACTTAGCTTTATTTGGAAAGACAACTTTCAATGGAGACGAGAAACCGTCTTTATGATGCTTGGAAATGTGTAAGTGACCACCCCGGTGTCCCGTCCCAAGATCCAGTCTCAATAGTTTATTGGATGCATTCGATCTCGTTAGTGACCACCCCGGTGTCCCGTCCCAAGATCCAGTCTCAATAGTTTATGGGATGCATTCGTTTCCCTTCGTCAACTCATTGATCTGAAGACAGCACAAGACATGAGCAGAGCAGTTTGTTGGTAATGGCCGAGAGCACGAGATCTCCATTCAATTCGAGCTTCTCCGAGAACGTTTTATGATGCTTTAAGGGTTTGGGGGGGGGCTGTTTGTGAGCAACGCCAAAACTCGACTCAATGGTCTCCAAACCAAAGCCTGTCGCAACCCCCCCCCCCACCTTCTACTCTCTTGATGACTTCCTTAATGGCTACTACTAGGCTACCATACCTGTCTTAAGCCCCCCCCAACCTTCTACTCTCTTGATGACTACCCTAATGGCTACTACTAGACTACCATACCTGTCGCAAGACCCCGCACCCCCCCCCCCAACCTTCTACTCTCTTGATGGAAACCCTAATGGCTACTACTAGGCTTCCATACCTGTCACAAGACCTCCCCCCACCTTCTACTCTCTTGATGGCTTCCTTAATGGCTACCACTAGGCTACCATACCTGTCGCAAGGCCCAGCACCCCCCCCCCCCACTAATTTATCTATGTAAATAATGTAATTCTTGGAATAGGAAATTATTTCCAAATTGGTTTTTTTTGTTTTGTTTTTTTGTTTTGTTTTGTTTTGGGGCTTTTTGTTGTGGTTTTTTGGGTGAGGGTGTTGGTTTTTTTTGGGTGAGGGTGTTGGTTTTTTTTGGGTGAGGGTGTGGGTTTTTTTTGGGTGAGGGTGTTGGTTTTTTTGGGTGAGGGTGTTGGTTTTTTTTGGGTGAGGGTGTGGGTTTTTTTTGGGTGAGGGTGTTGTTTTTTTTTTGGGTGAGGGTGTTGGTTTTTTTGGGTGAGGGTGTTGGTTTTTTTGGGTGAGGGTGTTGGTTTTTTTTGGTGAGGGTGTTGGTTTTTTTTTGGGTGAGGGTGTTGGGTTGTTTTGGGTGAGGGTGTTGGTTTTTTTGGGTGAGGGTTTTGGTTTTTTTTTGGGTGAGGGTGTTGGTTTTTTTGGGTGAGGGTGTTGGTTTTTTTGGGTGAGGGTGTTGGTTTTTTTTGGGTGAGGGTGTTGGGTTTTTTTGGGTGAGGGTGTTGGTTTTTTTTGGGTGAGGGTGTTGGTTTTTTTTGGGTGAGGGTGTTGGTTTTTTTTTCTTTTAAAGCTATGGACCCCCAAATCCCAAGTGATCATTATATATCTGGATGATAGGATTTTTTTTTCATTGAAAATCTTTGAAAAATGTTTTTAATATACCGTTAAGAAAAAGGCTTTGAGATTGCATAAACAAATGAATATCAAAATAGGGCCCCAAGCACAACTGTTGATGGTCAAAAGGAACTCTTCTTTCTGCCCTCTCGACAGTTTTGACTGTTGTGTGTTCACTGATGAAGACTTCTTGCGGACACGTTAGTTGTTTTGTTGCATCCTTTTGTTCCAGGTTTTAACATATCGGTAATTTGTTTCGCTCATTCCCCTTTCTCTTTTTTTACAATTTTTTTAAAAATTGTTTTCACTTTTTTATTTATTTTTTTTGGTTCTGGTATGTGTTTACTGGGTAAATGTGAAGAGATAGCAACGCGTTCTTTTACCATGGCCGCCAACTTGATTGCCGTGACCCGTAAAATTTAGTAATGAACGTTTAAAAATAATGAAAAAATTTCCTCGATGTATCCCTAAACCTAACCTGAACCCTAAATATATACCTAAACCTAACATGAACCCTACATATTTTGCAAACGAAGTCACGGTGCTATCTCTTCGCATTAGCCGTTTACTGATTAAACTAACATGATATTCTTCATTTTCTATAATGAAAAAGACTATTAATTTACCGTACCCACTGTAAATGACCGATCATTTTTCTTTGTCTCGTCCCCAGTTCCTGGAGAAGAAACGCATGGCGCGTGACGTCGCCAAAGCAGCAGAGCTCCAACCCAAGCCACAATCCCCGTTCCGATTTTCCGGCAGACACACCTGCTAGCAGCTCCATGTCCCGTGACTCGCGCAACCGGCTCCTGGTCAACAACTGCCAATGCGACGTCTGCCACTACGAGGCCAAGGAGCAGAAGGTCTACTTCCCTCTTTTTGATCGCAAGCGGTCGCACGCCGAGTCCGGGCGCTGTTGGAACTTCACACACAAACATTTCGCCGACGGGCACGTCAAGGACTGCCTATGTTTTCATTCCTACTGAAGCTTGCGCCTTGACGTTGCTGGAACTAAAGGCAGAGCGTTTCACAGACAGTCAAGACAAAAAGTATGACTGTCTTGTCAATCTTGTTGACACCTGTTGCTGACTGGAATTCTTCTATTTTATTTTTTGCCAATTAGACACACGTGTACTCTGCAGGGGCGTCATTTCAGGCACGCCAAGGACTGCCTGTGTTTTCATTCCTACTGAAACTTGCGCCTTGACGTTGCTGGAACTAAAGGCAGATCGTTTCACTGACAGTCAAGACAAAAAGTATGACTGTCTTGTCAATCTTGTTGACACCTGTTGCTGACTAAAATTATTCTATTTTATTTTTTGCCAATAAGACACACGTGTACTCTGCAGGGGCGTCATTTCAGGTTTTTTTCAGAAGGATTGGGAGGGGGGGGGTGCAAAACCCAAACTTGGTCGGCTTGTTAAGTTGCTTATAAATGGAGGCGTCACAGTATATAGCAATTTAAATAAAAACCTGAAAATCATAGGGGTGGGGGCAAATGCCCTACCCAAATGACGTCCCTGGTACTATGGACTTTAGCTGACATGGAAAGAAAGACTTTAAACCCATAGATGTCAATGACAGTCATAAATAATGTCCAATCAAAGAGCTGCTGATCACTCTTCGCACAACATGATGGACCCTGAAAGTGGAATCGATCAAGCTTCGTGTTATGTCGGTCCACCGTAGGTTACCTGGTTGTCAGCCCACAAATAAATTACACCTTCCGGTCAGTAATTAGGAGCATGACATTTCGGGTTTCTCTCAGTCCAACTTCCGGAATATGGCGCTCAACAGTTCAAGATGCGGTACAATAGTACTCAACCGTTCAAGATATCTTACAATAGTGCTCAGCAGCTCAAGATATCTTACAGCAGTACTCAACAGTTCACGATATCTTACAACAGTGCTCAGCAGCTCAAGATACTACAACACCGATTCACTCAAGTTACAGGTTAATTTATTAAGTAAAAACTCTACGTGGTATCTAAACGCTGCAGCAACACTTCAACGTCTGCAGAGAACCTGACAATGACAGATGAGGACTGTGTCACTTTTAAACAAAATGTTGCGGTTCTTTTCATTGGTCCATTTCTGTGTCAAAAAAATTCATTCGCCTTGTCCCCTATGTTTCATATTTGTACAGCGAACATTGTTTTCCCCTCTTGTCCGCCTTCTTGCAGATTGTTTAAAATCATGCGCATCGCGCTTAAAACAGAAAATATATTTGTATATTTTAAATTACCGGTACCGGGTAGCTTATGTTTTCAATGTTTTGAAGTTTGCGATGGCTGTAACCACTGGGGTCTGTAGCCACTGGGGTCTGTAGCCACTGGGGTCTGTAGCCACTGGGGTCTGTAGCCACTGGGGTCTGTAGCTACTGGGGTCTGTAGCCACTGGGGACTATCAGTTTTGGTTCTGTTTTTAATTCAAAGTGTTTGCGTGATATTGATATCCCCACAGCCCGTTCTGGGTAGGTCAGGGGGTAAAAGGAGTGCATGACATTTCACCATCAAACCCTTATAATTTAATCCGAACTTGTTTCGTCAAAGCAAAAGAAATAGCGTTTGAACAAATGGCTCATCCAGTTGTTGTTTTTCATTAATTCTTCTCCCGATTTTAGCTTCAGCATTGCGTGGAATTCCTAAGGCGGTGAATTTCAACATTTTCGGACGCACGGATCATGTTGAACATTCACTGCTTTAATAATGGGTCACAATGGACTTTGATAAAAATTAAACAAAGCTTGCACAGCTACATTTACAGCTACAAGTACAACATCTTGCCGTGATACAAGTACAACATCTTGCCGTGATAAAAGTACAATATCTTGCCGTGATACAAGTACAACATATTGCCGAGAAACACGTACGACATTTTGTCTTGATACAGGTACATCTTTTGTCGTTATACAAGTACAACATTTTGTCGTGATACAAGTACAACATCTTGTCGTGATACAGATACACCATCGTGTCTTGATACAAGTACCACATTTTTGTCCTTGTTACTAGAAATGAAACTCAACATCCGCAATGCTGTACTTCGGCAATAACTAAAACAGCACACACAAAAATCTATACCGTCAGGTCAAGTTATTATTAGTATCAACACGCGCATCAAATATCATTTTGAGGATCCCAACATTTCATTTTGAGGATCCCAACATTTCATTTTGAGAATCCCAACATTTCATTTTGAGGATCCCAACATTTCATTTTGAGGATCCCAACATTTCATTTTGAGGATCCCAACATTTTATTTTGAGGATCCCAACATTTCATTTTGAGGATCCCAACATTTCATTTTGAGGATCCCAACATTTCATTTTGAGGATCCCAACATTTCATATTGAGGATTCCAACATTTCATTTTGAGGATCCCAACATTTCATTTAAAGGATCCCAACATTTCATTTTGAGGATCCCAACATTTCATTTTGAAGATCCCAACATTTCATTTTGAGGATCCAATTTAGTGTTATCACCGCGATAAACCGGGTCACTCGTGATGACGTGATATAGATGTCATCGATGTTGGCAAGATGTCAATTGGAAAATAATAAGAAACTTTATAAAATAAAAATAAATTCATCAATTGAATACGTCCAGGAATAAAAGAAAACAAATTCTGCTAACACAACACTGAAAGATCTGCTTGGCCTTTTTTTTAGTATTTTATTAGATTTCCAGCAATTTTAGAAATTTTTGTCATAATTTAAATCATTTAGTAACTTCTGACATTTCAAGTTTTTTATACTTTGACAATGAACACCTATGCGTGAAAACACTATTAATATGATAAGTATATTATATTATATTACATTACAAATAATAAATGTTAAATTCTGTAGGTACCACCTACTTCCAGACCACCAGCAAGTGAGTCAATTACGAACCCCCAATGGCCAAGAGGTTGACAAACATTGGTCAATTAGTTAATTTGTCTCGTAGAAAAGGAAATGTATTTTACAAGATACATACCGTGGTCTATGTCCACCTACCTATACACAACAAGCCATCTATCTTCCTATAATGCATGCTTCTTCTCAACATACATCCAAGTGCCCAACATACATCCAAGTGCCCAACATATATCCAAGTGCCCAACATACATCAAAGTGCCCAACATACATCCAAGTGCCCAACATACATCAAAGTGCCCAACATACATCAAATTGCCCAAAATACATCCTCATTGCCAGCATATATCCAAGCCCCAACATACATCCAGCAGCGCAACATACATCGAACAGCCCAAAATACACCCAACTGCCTAAAATACATCCAACTGCCTAAAATACATCCAACTTCCTAAAAAAGGATCAAACTGCTTAATATACATCCAACTGCTTAAAATACATCCAACTGTCTAAAATACATCCAACGGCTTAAAATACATCCAACTGCCTAAAATACATCAAACGGCTTAAAATACATCCAACTGCCTAAAATACATCCAACTTCCTAAAAAAGGATCAAACTGCTTAATATACATCCAACTGCTTAAAATACATCCAACTGTCTAAAATACATCCAACGGCTTAAAATACATCCAACTGCCTAAAATACATCAAACGGCTTAAAATACATCCAACGGCCTAAAATACATCCAACTGCCTAAAATACATCCAACGGCCTAAAATACATCCAACTGCCTAAAATACATCCAACTGCCTAAAATACATCCAACTGCCTAAAATACATCCAACTGCCTAAAATACATTCAACTGCCTAAAATACATCCAACTGCCTAAAATACATCCAACTGCCTAAAATACATCCAACGGTCTAAAATACATCCAACTGCCTAAAATACATCCAACTGCCTAAAATACATCCAACTGCCTAAAATACACCCAACTGCCTAAAATACACCCAACTGCCTAAATACATCCAACTGCCCTACATGCAACTACCTACGAAATATTATCCCCCTACCCAACATAAGACCACCGTTCATCCACCGCCGAATCCGAAATGTTAACTTCCCGGTATTCACTTTGTTATTCAAATTCAAGTCTTGCACAATGACAAATTGGTTTCTTGAATAATTTCAAACTCTAAAGAGATCTTTTATTCCCGCAAAAAAAGCCACGTTCTCGGGATCTCTATTAAGCCGGATGATTCGTTCTGAACGAGTTCCACAATTGTATCATCCCTATTCTGATCATTGTCCACTTGAGAGATATTTTTACACACATTCATTTGCTTCACTTGCTTCAATGTATTGTCACTTTGTGATCAGCCCTTTACCCCCATCATTTTCCGATCAGCTATAGCCCTGACACTTAGGTTGCTTGTATACTAGTGATGACAATGGCATGTCGTTTTAAAAACCGCCAGATGGCAGCCAAACTTTTTTTTTTTTTTTAAAAAGGCTACTGTAGCTTTAGTGAGTTGACAGGCCAAAAAAAATAAAGCAATATTGACATTGAAACTCGAAAACAAATTTTGCCCAGGAAAATTTTGTCACTTTTAATTTAAAAATCAGCACACAAAAAGATATATTTATATATATTTATTTATTTATTTTTGGTACCGTACCCTGTACAAATTTGGATAAACAACAAACAAAGAAAAGAAGAAGAAGGAAGGAAATTGAAATAATTTTAAAACACTTTTTTATTGTTCATTAACAATATAAACACTGAAGAAATTCAAATAATTTTAAAGGGCAAATCTACAACCAGTATCGAAAAAAAACATTAAAAATGTGTTCTTACTTATACATACACACAAAAAACAGTCAAGCAGTTGTTAAGATTAGCGCTATTGATCTCCTTTATGGATGGGCACGATTGGATCCTGTTGCTGGAGATTGTTGTACTGGTATGTCAAAGTAACATAGAGGTTAGGGGCGGAGGGGTGGGTCCTCTTTTGTCCCTTTCTCGGGGAATTCGACATTCTTCGGGTCTTTATATCTTTAAATTATAATCACCTCACTTTAGACTATAAAAGAGAATCACCTCACTTTAGACTATAAAAGAGAATCACCTCACTTTAGACTATAAAATAGAATCCCCTCACTTTAGACTATAAAAGATAATCACCTCGATTTAGACTGTAAAAGATAATCACCTCGCTTTAGACTATAAAAGATAATCACCTCATTTTAGACTATAAAATATGATGACCTCACTTTAGAATACTGTTTATGTGTATACTGTAGCTTAAACAATATAATTCAATTTTTAAAACTTGCTCAACGGTTTGGTGGGGAAAAAAAGGGGGGAGGGATGATAGAAATGATAGGACAATGACGCAACTCACACGTTCAGCCCGAAATAACGAAGTGGCTGTCGCATTTACGTACCGGTACCAGTATACTGAAGTCAAATGAACAAGTTCAAATAATTCTTTCTGTCGTCTCGGAATGTTTCCAACTCAGATAAAGCTGATTAGTAACATAGTTAAGATTTTCATGGACGTACCCATTTATTTTCTTATTTTAACCAAACGGAATAAGGTATCACGACCATCGCCAATTTCAGTACAAGAAGAACAAGGTATCACGACCATCGTCACTTTCAGTACAAGAAGAACAAGGTGTCACGACCATCGCCACTTTCAGTACAAGAAGAACAAGGTATGACGACGATCGCCACTTTCAGTACAAGAAGAGCAAGGTATCACGACCATCGCCACTTTCAGTACAAGAAGAACAAGGTATCACGACCATCGCCACTTTCAGTACAAGAAGAACAAGGTATCACGACCATCGCCACTTTCAGTACGGTACAAGAAGAACAAGGTGTCACGACCATCGCCACTTTCAGTACGGTACAAGAAGAACAAGGTGTCACGACCATCGCCACTTTCAGTACGGTACAAGAAGAACAAGGTATCACGACCATCGCCGCTTTCAGTACAAGAAGAACAAGGTATCACGACCATCGTCACTTTCAGTACAAGAAGAACAAGGTGTCACGACCATCGCCACTTTCAGTACAAGAAGAACAAGGTATGACGACGATCGCCACTTTCAGTACAAGAAGAGCAAGGTATCACGACCATCGCCACTTTCAGTACAAGAAGAACAAGGTATCACGACCATCGCCACTTTCAGTACAAGAAGAACAAGGTATCACGACCATCGCCACTTTCAGTACGGTACAAGAAGAACAATGTGTCACGACCATCGCCACTTTCAGTACGGTACAAGAAGAACAAGGTATCACGACCATCGCCACTTTCAGTACAAGAAAAACAAGGTATCACGACCATCGCCACTTTCAGTACAAGAAGAACAAGGTATCACGACCATCGCCACTTTCAGTACAAGAAAAACAAGGTATCACGACCATCGCCACTTTCAGTATAAGAAGAACAAGGTATCACGACCATCACCACTTTCAGTACAAGAAGAACAAGGTATCACGACCATCGCCACTTTCAGTACCGTACAAGAGGTGCGACAATTCTTTAATCAGCTTATCGATTATTTCAGAAGTGAATGAAATATGAAATTTTAAGATTTGAAAGGATACTTGATGTTGTGAGTTTATTTAGCGGATGTTAACTTAATTCTTTAAGACGTCTTAGTGGGAAAACTTAAGTCATTAACCCGGACGGTCATGTGATTAGGATCCGTTAGTGACTGGATCTATCGGCAGAGATCGTTCAGCCGGGTGATCGTAGCCAAGATTATCATGTGATTAGGATCTGTTAGTGACTTTATCTATCAGAGTTCTTTCAGCCAGGTGATCGTAGCCCAGATTATCATGTGATTAGCATCTGTTAGTGACTGGATCTATCAGAGATCTTTCAGTCAGGTGGTCGTACCCCGGGATGATCGGATGATCTGGGCTTTTGAATTTGAAGTCATGTGATCGGTTATTGATTATTACCATAATTGTTACAGCAATAATGAGATTATCATCTGTGATTTACAGTGTTTACCATAACGCTTTCACCGTGTGTCTCTCTGAATGTTTGTCAGTTTCTTCGGTTAAAACTGTTTCTCACTCTACATATCTGTAACAATTCTCTGTCTATATGTGTATCTTTCTCTCTCACTCACTCTCCTTCTCTCTCTCTGTCTATATGTGTATCTTTCTCTCTCACTCCCTCTCTCTTTCTCTCTCTGTCTCTCTCTTTCTCTCTCTATCACTTACAGTTTACACACACAAACACTCACATACACATAAACACACACATACACATAAACACACACACACACATACACATAAACACACACACACACATACACAAACGCATGCACGCATAATCCAAAACATTGCGCACTAAAGTAGATTGAACTATGTTTTACATTAAGCTGGGGTTGAATTGATAAGGAGTGCGGTAAGTTGTTACTAAGACAACGATTTCCCGATGTTTTGACTGTAGTCAGTTGTGTGAGGGGATGCGTTCAGTGCTGTAAAACAAAATGTATCATTCCACAAAAACAAAACTGAAGTTGTCACAAAACCGCAGGTTCGGGTAGCATAACGTCAGAGTTACCTAGACCCTTCGAACTGTTTATAATTCTTTGATGTATGTCATTTCATTTGTATCATTCGTGATTTTTAATTGATGGATTCATGATTGCCTTTTTAAAGTTAAGATTTAGTCGTTAATTTTGTTTTTGGTGATATGGGGGAATTGAAATAAACAAATATTTGATCACAGAAACCTACACCAAAATATGTTGTTTAATTTTTTTTTTTTACTTCCTTGTTGTTGTCTTTTAATAATTTTATCAAGTGTTTGCTTGCTGAGTGTGGAATGAACGTTCCAAGTTAAGATTCACAACCAGGTAGTTTTGACTTGAACTGTATTTTGTTTCAATTGAGTTACAACTTACACACAACTCACAGAATAATATTTTCCCTTAGATATATACACAAGGGGGATAACTGGAGAAACACAAAATCGTTTCCCAAAGTGTTGTCCCGCTAATCTTTCCAGCGCAAAAAAAAAAAAAAAGAAAAAATATTGTACACATTTCAGCAAATTAAAATCTCAGAAAAAACAGCAAAATTTCATAGCGATAAAATCAAAAGTATTCAGATAAAGCATCGATCAGAAAACCCTTCAATAAAAGTGGATGTAACAAATAAATTATTGGACAACGTAAATACTAATATAGACCGTGTCCGGAAATTTGATCGAAAGAAATTTGGTCGACGGAAAATTGATCGACGGAAATTTGATCGAAAGAAATTTGGTCGACGGAAAATTGATCGACGGAAATTTGATCGAAAGAAATTTGGTCGACGGAAAATTGATCGACGGAAATTTGATCGAACAGAAATTTGGTCGAATCGTTTTTTTAGTTTATACGTTAAAATTTTGCGTCAAATTTCTTTTTGGACGCATTATTTTGTTTTACTATATAGTATAGTGCGTTTAAAAAGAAATTTGACGAACATTTTAACGTCTGAACTGAAAAAAAGATTCGACCAAATTTTCATTCGATCAAATTACCGTCGATCAATTTTCCGTCGATGAAATTTCTTTCGATCAAATTTCCGGTAACCAATATAGACCGGTGCCGTCTTAAAGCATAGGCGCACTGGAAGTTGGCCAGCGATTCACGCTTATAAGGGCATCAAAGGGCCCCATATTTGCAATGAACATTGAGAGATCCTTGTGCAATCCGAATTGCCTTAAAAGTACATTGATAATAAGAATCAGGTTCACAATATTTTGTTATTTTCAAATCAATTCCATTTTTAAAATTAATTTTAGACCCAAAAAAACGTTTTTTTTTTTTTTTAAAGGCATTCCGTTTACTTGGGTGTGGTTGTTTTTGTTTTTTTTTTGGGGGGGGGGGGCGGGGGTGAAATGTACTAAGGTAAAGGATTCTTTTATAATAGGCGCCATATGTTCATTAATTAGTATTTTATCTGAAGCAAGTTATTCTTATAAATGAATTTTTGGGGAAATCTAGACTGATTCAACTTCCATCTGATGAATCATGTAGTCATAAATATAAGATGCCTTATATAAATATATCCCATCTTTTTTACCATTTTTATATAATGTTTTGTAATGGGCCGAACTTTAAAAAAATCATAGACCATTTCTACAAAACTGTAATGGCTCTCTTTCCATTAGCTGTAACGCCTGCATTGATTTTAATTTTAAATACGCGCTGAATCAGCATCCTCTTTGTGACGAACAACATTTTTAACGGATTTTTTTTTTTTCAATACATTAGTATAAAACATGTAACTAGTTTGAATTAAAATGACAAAGCAACATACCGGGTACCCGGTGCTACTTTTAAATAACTAAAACATAAAGGATTTGTGTGGCCCAACAAGGTCAAGGGAACCTAATCTACACTCATATCTTTCTGTTGCTTGCTGATTAAGTGGAGAGAGATGCAAAACTAAATTCATGCATGCGCTAAAATGCACTCATGCATTTTGAATTTAGCCCCTGGGCGCACTGAGCCCACTGCCCAAACCACGTTTCGTTCGGGAGCCTTCGGCACCGTTAATTTCTGCTGCCTCCCCGATTAAAGGAACAGTCACGGCCCTTTCTTGATTCTTATCAACCCTTTTTAAAGTTTTTTTTTTAAAAGCTTCGGGTGTTAGTAATTTAAATGCTTTTCTTCGAAATTACAAAAATATGATTACCTTTGAGTTGGTATATATGTATTACTTGACTGTATAGATTCCAGGAGCGAAACTTTTTTTTTGCCCAGGGCCCCAGATGCTGTTAAGACAGCCCTGATAAAGATACAGGGCATAGAATATAGAAAACAATAGAGCGTGGACATGTTAGGTACTGAAAATTGCGCATAAGGAATTGAAGTCAGTGACCCGAGCCAAAGCTCTTTGGACCCCCCCCCCAATCCGAAGCTCTTATGGAACCCCCCCCCCCCCCCGAAAGCCCCAATGTGCAGAATCCCCCTCCTTTTACAGCTCCTCCTGGATATTTCGCCCTCGTGGTGAACCATCTTGTCACCCCAGTAACGCCAGAAAGGGTATTTTCCTTTAAATATACCTTACATTGTAAGGGGTGGATTTGCTACAAAGGATTACTATAACCTCCTCCGGAACCCCTGGGGCAAAACGTAACCCTGATAGGTAATGGTATTAGTTAGGTAATGGGGTATTTGTTAGGTAATGGGGTACCATTACTACTACTACTACCCGCTTCAATTGTGCATTTTAATAGCGGACTTAGTAGGTGGATGTGAAATGTGTTTTTCATGGGACACAGCTTTAACGGCAATTATGTCGCATGCTTCCAAAGCCTGACTCATTTGAACAGCATTTCATTCATTTATCAGCCTTTATTAGTGAATCACTATGTGAATCATAGTGAATAATTATAAAATTTGACTTTTTTTTAATAGAGGTCTTTATGCAAGTATTTTTTCTGGCGTCAATGTTACTTCGGTCTGAATTGGTTCAACAATTAAAATGTGGCTGTGTATTTTAACAAATGGTTGGATTCACAGAATCCTGCCAAAATTTAATAGTTCAGAAAATCCGTGGCGTAGCCTAAGGATGCCGTTTCAAAAGACCAACTCTGGGACTTTATTTTTAAAAAGAAAGAAAATAAAGTACAAATATACTGTTTTCAAAAATATTATTTTAGTTCGATCAACATTCTATCAACAATCAAGCGCCCGCTTCCGAAAATTATGGCTACGCCACTGGGAAAATAATGGAGTCTGGCGACATTCATGACCTTAAAAGTTTTAATTCAATTTTTTTTCAATAAATTATTTTTTTTTTTTTTAAATGGCAACTTTTGATACAAATGTTATCTGGTTTTTAGGTTAGTTTGTGTTCGGTAACATAACAGTCATAAAAAATCAGAGTCTAATGCCCTGGTTTAACTTTCATATTCTGGAAGTCCTATCCTTACTAGAGTACACATTACACTTACATTTACAGTCTTTGGATACGGGGGAAAATGAGGAATTATTTGCGTACGGCAACTGAGAAAATGTAAAGCTTATTCAAGCTAAAACTTGACGTTGAATGTTGCTGTTAATGACTTCACTAACAAAATAATATAGACGAGTTGTTGTATTTTTGTTAACTCTGTACAGCTAGTTAAATTGATATTTACAACACTTGAGGTGGTAATTGAGACTATTCTTGTGTGCGAATTGTTTATCGCAAAAATGACATTTGTAGGGTTTCAGGGACAAGTGGTTGGCATTTTTATGACCTTCGTAGTGGTTCAACGTGGAGAAGACCTTCTCGCAGAATTCGCAACCGAAGATGCCTTTTCCTTGCCTTCGTGGGCTTCCGTGGCGCTGGCGTATTATCGTCTGACCCCTGGGATCTGTAGGGTAAAGATATACACAAGAGGAGATTGGTTTGAATCGAGTACTACTGCTATACATCGTTAAGAAATAAACTGGATAAAACATGCGGTGGGGGTGTCTTGGCAAAACGTTTAATAATATTTTGTTTAAACATGAATATGATTGCAAATCTTTTTTAAAACTGTAATTAACAAATATCAGGAGAAAAAATAAAGGAAGCCAGAAACTTTGTATGATGTAAAAAAAATAATATCTACAGCAGCTGGGAATCCAAGCGTGGAAAAGAAAAGCATCAGTTAGATCTGAGTGGAAGGAAGTGGTAAGGCAGGCCAAAGCACAACAAGGGTTGTCGCGCCGCATGGGTGGATGGATAGAAACTTTTAAAAGTTAGCCAACCCACCGTTAATGCAAGTAACAACGAAATCCTATCAAATATCTAGAGTTAATGCTAAAGGTTATTCTTTCTTGAAAAATATTGTTTTCGATTTTTGCCTATAGATCCGTGCAGAGACACTGTGGTCTCTGTTCGGTGTTATGGTTTCCTGCTTTACTGCTTTACCTGTATTCAAAATGTAAACATCCTTTTCTTTAAAAAGATGAATGGAAGCTTTTCCTGACTTTAGATGAATTTAAATAATGTGTCACTAGACCAGAGCCGTGCGTGGGGGCGAAGGGGGTTGCCGACACGAGCGCCAACATGGGGAGCGCCAAAATCGTAAGTTATCCATATATGTAATCAAATATCAGCTATTGGTTGAGCGGAGGAGGCCCCACGTTCAGGCTTCGCCGGGGCACAGCTTTTTCCTCGGTTCGGTCCTGCTTAAGGTATGTGCAGCAAATAGCTTATTAGTAGGTTATGCAGAACTAAGAGAGACTTTGCTCGAAGACGTTAAAACATGACAACTTTGGTTGAAACAGACAGACATCGTTCAGGCAGACATCACTTAGACAGACATCGCTTGAACAGAAATCTTTCAGACAGACATCGCTTAGACAGACATCGTTTAGACAGACATCGTTCAGAAAGACATCGTTCAGACAGACATCGTTCAGACAGACATCGTTCAGACATACATCTTTCAGACAGACATCGTTCAGACAGACATCGTTCAGAAAGACTTTCTTCAAGCCCAGATATTTTTGACACAAGAAGACATCGTTTATACCAAAGTAAATTACAGTTTTTTTAGGTAAAAATACATAACATTCGAAACAAAATAAAAATTGAAAAAAATATTGACCCAAATCTCTAGAAATTATCATGGAAAATGTTTTGCTTTTTCTAAAAAAAAGTTGGAAACTTAAATTTTTTTTTTTTGTTTGTTTGTTGTTTTTACACTTCAAACATCGAATGCGATGGGAAAACAATGTTGATACCAAAAAATGTCTCTCTTTTTTTTTTTAAACAAGCGACCTAATTAGTTTCAATGAAGTGAAATTGCATACCAAATCTACATATTTGTCCAAAAGTTCCTACATTTCCTCGTTAACTAAAGATCCTGCAGTTGCTTCATCCACGTCAATTTGGGCTGCCTCTAATATGGGATTGGAAGAAGCAGATCTGCGCGTTGTCATACTTTGAGATTTTGACAGCCTGTTCGGCAATGGTTGAGGTTGAGCCAACGCGTTGAACGAAGCCAGCGTCTGGGACGCGCCAGGCTTGGCGAGATGTCTCGCCGGACACGTCTTCCTGTGCATCGGAAGGCTCGTAATGTAGGCGAACTGCCGACCGCAGAGCTCACAGGCGAACGGTTTCTTCCCTAGATGCCGCCCATTCATGTGTCCGACATACTCTCGTCTGGATGGCAATCCTTTGCCGCACACCTCGCACTCGAAACTCATCTTACGTTTCTCCTTTACTTCTGGGGGGAATTGTGGCATTTCCGGTCGTGGCGTGACGTACGGCTTCGGCCATATTGGTCCCCAGCGCATGTTCGTTTGCGCTTGGTGTGGTAGGGAAGTGGACTTGACGTTTGACTGCAACAATTTCTGGACACGAACTGGGGATTAAAAAAAATGTCAGGATCCAGTGAATTTTTATTTCTAATAAATTAATTATCTCCAATCTAAATATGCAACAAGTGGATATAAAATAAATTATGTAAAATAAATCACATAGACTAAATTTCTGTGTAAAATTTGAAATCATTTTGGGAAAAAAAAAAGCTAAACATGACTGCCAAGATGATTGTGGAAAATGCCTGCCAATATGATGTCCTAACCAGAATGCCGAATAAAGTAACCACAATGCACAGAAGTGTAGAAGTACACTCTATAAAGCCAAGAGATTCCAATTAAATGTGGAAGAAACTTTAAAAATTTGTTTTTTTATGACTATTTGGAAATATTTTCTGCACAGGCTATCATAGCAAAATGCAATTTTAAGAAATTTTAAATTATTTTCTTCTTTTTTTTTATTGCGTTTAAACTCGTCTTTGATCAAAAGTCTTTGTCATAATGTTTGGGGGGGGGGGGGGGGGGTTGTTCTGTAATTGTTTAAATGTTCTACTTTTTATGACCCGGTATTCAAAGTAATCTACTTTAAATTAGCGAAAAAAGAATTATTAACTTTTTTTTTAAAACAACGGTAGCTTACGTCGATTACAAAAAGCCTTGTCAGAGTGGCTTAAGCCCCGCAATTCTTCATTGCACAATCAACCTTCTCATGTCATGACAACAAGCACTCGGTGCAGCGGCTCTCGGTTACGCAGGTGGAGCTCAGCACGAGGCAGACACGACCAGGCGTAACGCGACGGTCCCGTGGGCTACCAAACGTTGGGGCTACAAACAAACGCGATGGATTATTGCGTAGAAAGAACTTCTTTATACAAATATACAGTAGAATTTGGAATATTTTCCGCAAGCTATACAAAGGAAGTGGCCTTATTATTCCATTTTTTTTTTAAATGGAGGGAAAATACAAGTGGGTTTTTTTTTCAAATGTTGCTCACGTTTTTCCTTGTTTTGTTTTTGTTACATCAAAATTGAATCTGCAGGATCTTAATGTAGTGATGACACAACTTCAGCTGAATCTGCAGGATTTTAATATGGCGATGACACAACTTCAGCTGAATCTGCAGGATCTTAATATGGCGATGACACAACTTCAGCTGAATCTGCCGGATCTTAATATTTAATAATATGGCGATGACACAACTTCAGGTGAATCTGCAGGATCTTAATATGGCGATGACACAACTTCAGCTGAATCTGCAGGATCTTAATGTGGCGATGACACAACTTCAGCTGAATCAGCAGGATCTTAATATGGCGATGACACAACTTCAGCTGAACCTGCAGGATCTTAATATGGCGATGACACAACTTCAGCTGAACCTGCAGGATCTTAATATGGCGATAACACAACTTCAGCTGAATCTTCAGGATCTTAATATGGCGATGACACAACTTCAGCTGAATCTGCAGGATCTTAATATGGCGATGACACAACTTCAGCTGAATCTGCAGGATCTTAATATGGCGATGACACAACTTCAGCTGAATCTGCAGGATCTTAATGTGGCGATGACACAACTTCAGCTGAATCTGCAGGATCTTAATATGGCGATGACACAACTTCAGCGGAATCTGCAGGATCTTAATATGGCGATGACACAACTTCAGCTGATTCTGCGTGATCTTAATATGGCGATGACACAACTTCAGCTGAATCTGCAGGATCTTAATGTAGTGATGACACAACTTCAGCTGAATCTGCCGGATCTTAATATGGCGATGACACAATTTAATCTGCAGGATCTTAATATGGCGATGACACAACTTAATCTGCAGGATCTTAATATGGCGATGACGCAACTTCGGTTAAAATCTCTGTGCATTAAAACAAAAGTGCCTGCAAAGTTAAGTAGCACATCATTTTTCTCCCACTTTTTTTTTAATACAGAAGCGTTCTTTCTTATTAATATCATTTTAATGGCTTGCATTTGTACAAATGGTACTGGAATATTTATTATCAGGGGGTTCGTCACTGTTTTTCAAAGATTAGGGTGGGGTGGGTACCGTTAAAGTATACACCGGTAGGTATTTAAAACTGATTAAAATTTTAAACAGCTAAATATTCAAACTAAATGGTTGACTTCATTCTGTGCACAAAACAGTGATATGATACAAATAAAACCAATGCAAACTAAAAATTAAAAAAATATATATATTTTTTAAAAAAACTCATTCATGTCAACAGAAATAACGTCATTTATTCTTGATCGTTGACGGTAACGTCTCATAAATTAACTGCAAGAATCCATCCAACAATCTCAAAATTAGTCTCACGTGGTGTCGTGGAGCTATCTAAAGTGTGTGGCGCCCGGGGCGGTGGGTGATTTTGCCGCGTCTAGTTAACGAAAACCAGAACACATACAGAACACATACAAACATTAAGCTATTATAAAGTAGATACGAAGTGAACCGGAAATACCGCTCTAGAATATGTGACGCGTGGGGCGAACCGACCTCTCCACCTTACGGCCGAGCAATGGATGGAGACCAAGCAGAAACTGTTGGGATACCCGGACTTCCTTTAACTTTAATGAATACTTCGGGTAAAAGATAAACAGCAACTTCACCTTCGTCCATAGGGCGCAGATGTAGTACCGGGGGGTGATCTCCTCTTATTGAATCTCAAATGGTCATTAACAATTATTAACATTATTTTTTGAATACCCGGTAACAATAATTTAATTGGGTTTGTTTGTTTGTTGTTTTTTTTTTTTTTTTTTTTTTGTTGTCTTCATGGGGGTGGAGTTGTATGGTCTTTCATCCGAGGCGCGGGGGGGGGGGGGGGGGCTCCATTATAAGCACTCTTTTGTTTGCTGTGTGGAGTGACCATTTTCTTCCTTTTCACTTTTTATTAAAATTATCAATCTCGGGTACCGTACTTGAAGCACTACATTATTTAATAATATTAACCTTAAAGACTTAGAGAGGAATTATTGATAACAGTATAATTTTATCTAATAATTTGTAATGGACTACTTCGATTTTGTTACAATAAGTAGAAGTAATCATGTTACACAACTTGCTCTTGCTTTTTTTTTTCTAATTAATTACAAAACTTATTTGAATGTAAATTAAAAATTTGAGAAAGAATACATCATATGGCCCAAAAATGTCTTATCTTTTAATCATCTGCATCTCATTCAATAATGTTCATTTTGTGACGAATGTAGTGTGGTGGTTTTGTGTCGTTGTTGGGGCTTCTTGTGGTATATTCACGGGGCGTGTATCGCTACATTAAGTATCACCTGTGAACAGGGCCGGCCTTAGGTGCAGGCAAAGTGGGCAACTGCCTGGAGCACCAAAGCCTAGGGGGCGTCATTTTTTGATCCCAATCAAACACGATGAACTAACACTAAATTCACAGGGGAAATAAGTTTGACATAAATGTAGTAGAATATTACGCTTTTGTTCGACTCTTCGGTGATGGGTGTATTTTTTTGACAACCAACATGGCTTAATGGCAGGGGCGTGCTTTCCAGGGGTTTTTTTTCAGAGGGGTTGGGGGGGGGCAACACCAAAACTTGATCAGCTTATTAAGTTGTTTATTACTGGAGGCGCCAAACACAGTACATAACAATTTAAATAAAACCAGAAAATTCAGGGGGAGGAAAAAAAAAGGGGGGGGGGCAAATGGTATATCAATATAAGAGCAAGTCTATTTAAATGAAATAATTGGACATCCCAAAACAAATTTGTTTTAAATTGTCTTTCTGTTGAAAATCGTAAGCGGCATCTGCTGATAATAAAATAGATTAAATGGAATGCCATGCATTTTTTTGACTGCTTTTGAATTAGGAGGTCATTTTGTAAGATTTTGTTTTGAGGATTATAATACCGGTCCTTGAGACTCTTTTGATATCACTGTACGGTGAGTTCTGTGTGTAATGGAGTTTTTGCGTGTTTACATAGATTATTATTATTATTATTTGTTGTCTTATATAGCGTGGTACCCCAGCCTAGGTCTAGGCTCACCGCGCTGTACATAAAAATATTTTAAAAGAGACATAATGATAGCACGCCGCCGATTGAATTTGAATAGTTTGTTGTTGTTGCATTTACATATGCATCTGGAGATCCACGTTCGTGTATTTCCTCATATGAGCTATACAAGAAGTTGTACTCCTCTAAGCTACCACTATGAATTGCATGGTCATTTACTTCAGTCAGTTTCCTCCGTAAGGTACCTGGGTGTTACCATTCAGATAGAGGTCCGCTGGGACGAGCATATTAACAATGTGTGCAACCAGGCAAACAAGACCCTGGTGTTCTTAAGGCGTAATCTAAAGATCAGCAACTCCAGTGTGAAAGAAAGAGCCTATAAAGCCTTTGTCCGGCCGCTTTTAGATTATGCATCTTCGGTCTGGGACCCATTCATTCACTCAGAAGAGCATCGACAGGTTGGAGGCAGTACAGCGACGGGCAGCACGCTTTGTCCTGAACCATTAAAGGAATACCTCTAGTGTTGGCAGCATGCTGGAAACACTGGGCTGGTCAATATTGGAGGAACGACGACTATCCAGGCTCTCCATGATTTACAAGACAAATAATCGACTAGTCCACTGCTCTGGCATTAAACAGAAACTCGTCCCTCTCCCCCATAGACAGCGACGAGGCCATGACAGGCAGTTCCGGCTCATACCAGCGAGAAGCCTGTATAGGAACTGCTCATTCCTACCAAAGACAATCAGGGACTGGAACAAGCTTCCAAAAGGAACAGTTGAGGCGACAACACTTGACTCATTTGCTTCTATTGCCTCAGGCCTTCCAACCCCCATGAGTGCGTGATACCCTCACACAGTTACTCTAGTAACCAGTGAAATATCCTCATCAACACCAGGCACAGAAACATTGCAAATCCCATCTACATTCATAGGAGCCATAATGATCAATAAATTGATCGTGGGCCCTTAATATATAGAAGAAGAAACAGAAAATCATAATTTTGCGCCGCGGCTAGGTCGTTCATAAACGTTTAATGAATGCAATATAAGTTTTCAATGGTGCACACAAAGATGAACGTCTTTCCTGTGCGCGGTGCGTAAGACAGCTTTGCTCATGACATGACAGCATTGTGTTGAGTGTTCATTTACCTGACGTCTGAACGTTTTGAAACAGTATCATTGAATAATTATTCCTAGACCGGGTTGGACAACCTTCTTTTTCCCAAAATAGCCACAGTTATGGAGAGCGAAATGTAACATTTCGCCACACTATATATAAATCATAAAACACTACTATTAAAAAAAAATTAAATAAAGGCATAATCTTTGAATTTATATTTGAACCGATAAAGGCGTCGCCTCTGCTAGTTAACCGTTGAAATCAACCTGAAATTTTATAGTATTTAGGGGTGCCGAAATTTATAATTGCCTGGGGCGCAAAAATTGCAACGGCAAGCCCTGTTTGTGAAGCATGTAATAGTACAAGTACGGCACTACACGTTATATATTGGCATACACATTAAGTATCACCTGTGGTACATGTAATGAGATTACCAGTACGGCATTATTAAGTATTTCTTGGTAAATGCAGTTTCATTTTAAGATTAAAAATTAACAACGAAAATAATGAGTTCACACACATATTTTTTCATGTCCATGTGTGCACTATTGTGTTGTAGTTGTAGCAGATTTCTTAGAATCTTAGTTTTGTATTGAGCTGTATTGCTTTATGTTTTATTGTATAGGATTGAACACTATTACTATTGTTATATATTTAATTATTGTGGAGTGGCCTTGTGTGGACAGTATCCCTTTCAATGTATTCACCAGCAAATTTAAGTGAATACAAGACTATCCTTAGTATCATTATTGTAAGTGATTACAAGACTATCCTTCGTATCATTATTGTAAGTGATTACAAGAGTATCCTTAGTATCATTATTGTAAGTGATTACAAGACTATCCTTTGTATCATTATTGTAAGTGATTACAAGACTATCCTTCGTATCATTATTGTAAGTGATTACAAGACTATCCTTCGTATCATTATTGTAAGTGATTACAAGACTATCCTTAGTATCATTATTGTAAGTGATTACAAGACTATCCTTCGTATCATTATTGTAAGTGATTACAAGACTATCCTTCGTATCATTATTGTAAGTGATTACAAGACTATCCTTAGTATCATTATTGTAAGTGATTACAAGACTATCCTTCATATCATTATTGTAAGTGATTACAAGACTATCCTTCATATCATTATTGTAAGTGATTACAAGACTATCCTTCGTATCCTTATTGTAAGTGATTACAAGACTATCCTTCGTATCATTATTGTAAGTGATTACAAGACTATCCTTCGTATCCTTATTGTAAGTGATTACAAGACTATCCTTAGTATCATGAAGTAAGTAAATACAAGACTATCCTTTGTATCATGTAAGTGAATACAAGACTATCTTAAGAGGCAGTACTAAGAGGCAAGTTAGTGCTGTGCAAGGTTGGTGTAACATGATTTTTTTTTTAATGTCTAACAAATCTAACATGATATGTTTGTTATGCTGGTGTAACATGATATGTTTGTCTGTCATGCTGGGGACATGATAGAACTAAATGATGGGTGAACTACCAAGCAGTGTTACAGTTACACCCCTGAGACTCCACAACGTCTTATAGTAATATTAGGCACATAAGTAATTTATTGGCAGTTGACAATGCACAGAGTCTAACGAGCTTTCACTGTCTTACAACAGCACAGTTATGACAGAAAAATGACACGATGAGTACAGAATAACATCATCTGTCAAGTGAAACATGAGTACAGAATAACATCATCTGTCAAGTGAAACAAAACTTTTATTATATAGGATAATTTATTTAGGAATAAATCTTTACATAGGATAATGGATGATATTCATAATAATAGAGTGCACCTCCATCTTGTCTTTCAGATAATTCAGGAGACAATCAGAACAAGGAGATACTCAAATGATAAAAAAATGTTAAAATTTGTTTTAAAAATTTACAAAACAAAATATGATAAATGATCCAACGCAAAAAAATTTTTTTTAATAAAACAATTAGATGAGATAATTCAGATTATTATGTGTTCAAATATTTCCAGGGATAGGTAAATACAACAGACACACCATTGCACCTCAGCTCCCTAACATTTGATCTGGGGGGGTCAACATCTTCAACAAAAAAAAATGTTTACACCATCCAAAAACCATGTCATTATGCTGGATCCTAAATTATTTTGTCTACCCAATGTTACAGCAATCATCATATCCAATAAAGTGATGGAACAAATATATTTCTTTTTGTGTGTGGAGAAAAAAAAGTTAACAATGTTGTTATACAGTTTCATGTAACCGACATACATCTACCATATACCAGTAGGAACATAGATCATTATGAAGCAAATTAATTCACTCAGAGGCATTCATTCCTTTTTTTTTTTTTTTTTTTTTTTTTTTTTTTTAATAACAAAGCTACAAAAAACGCAAAATATTTTGTTTGCTAAAATTGAACAGCAGAAACCAAAAATGGAAGGGAAAATATAAAAATTGTATCATTGTACACAAGAATCATGTGTTTTCAAGTCAGCCATTACAAGTGCACTCGATGCTTTCGAATTATATACACAAGCGCTATTTCTGACAAATCACATAGCCATTCATATACTACATTCATACAACAACCAGGTGTTTCGCCATCAGAAAAGAACCAGGTGTGTATCCACAATAAATCAAAAAAGCAAACTAAATATCCTGAATCAGACAAAAAGAACCAGGCCAGTGTTCGCCAAATCAGACAAGAACCAGGTGAATTTTCTTAATCAGACAAGAACCAGGTGTGTGTCTCTTTAAGAACCACCAACTTCAAAAAAGAACGACTTCGGTCATATACTGGTAATCAAACATATGACAGGCACTCAAGTCTGCAGTAACACGCCGTTTCGTTCCTGTCAGGTGTTTGACCCTTGTTCTCACCTGTCACTTGTACAGCCCATTACCTTTTTCCAATACACATGGCTAGGGTTATAGGGTAGGGGTCAATGAACTCCTTATTTGGTTTGACCAACATTCTGCTCTCCGATGCATCTATTTTAATACCGTGGGTCATCATTGTGTGTTTTGCAGTGTAGCACCTACGCTTGGTGGTCAGGAAACAAAACTGGCACTTGTAGTGAACCACTTCTGGCTCGTGCTTCTCCGTCCAGTGCCGGACAAAGAAGGCTTTTGCCTTAAAACATGAAGAATTAGCCGGACATTGTGGCACGGGGCAGCCCATCAGTGGTCTCCACAAGCACGTCTTTATCCCAGTGGGATCTAACTGGATTAACTCATCTGAAGATTAAAAATAGAACATAGCAGCAGGATTGGTTTGGTGTTATAAGATAAACGTATAAACCAGATTTATGTGTTGGTTTTTTATTTTATTTTACTACTACTACTGCAACTACTAGCATATTTTGGAAATGGAAAAAAGTATTTCTGAAATATAGTATAAATTGTGTAGGTCTATAAAGCAAACAAAACAATGAGCTTTCTGTGATGGCGCTCTGAATAATGGAATCAGTAATACAAATAGAATGAGAAAGATTGTTCCTATATCTATTGCTGTGGCCCAGCAATAATGCCAGGCTAGTACAGGTGTCTGGAAAACAAGAAATCTGAGACTTTGTACAGCATTTGAGCAAAAGAAAAACATCAGACGGCACCGACTGCTGGGGAAAGAACTCTGAAGACGAGTCATGTCTTTGAGTGACAGGTTTAAGCCCTAACCTTACATGTACCCTAAAATTCTGTTGAGTGTTAGTGGAGCAGGGTCCACAAATCTGTCATTGTGAATGTATTCAACATCAGACAGCTGAACAGTAATGTCACCACCATGCTTGTGTTTCACATGCCGGATTAACGAGGACTGTCGAGAGTAGCACTGAAGGCAAGTGAGGCACTTGTAGCACGGCACCACTGTCTCGTGCTTCTCCAGCCAGTGGCGCCGATACTTGTGTGAAATGTACGTGTTGCAGCCAACGACCGGACATATTTGGGACGGCCTCCAAAGAGCATTTATTGGCACGCGGCTGTGGTGACCTGCAGACAATAAGAATACAAATTGATTCGAGTCAGCTGCTTAGGGTGGCTCTGGCAGTCCAATTTAACATAACATGTGACAGGTGGAGTGTGGCCTGACACTGATATTTACAAGAAAAATATTTCAGAGACGTGTTAACTTAATTACTTTGCTATGACACCGCTGAAATTGTAACACATAGGTACAATAGAGCCGACACGGGGGAAAAAGAATCACCAAACAGTGGTGAATATAGTCATGACAAAATTAAGATGGACAAGCTCTCCATAAAGTGATAAATGTGACATAAGATCCAACAGTGAAGTATTAAGAGAATGTAGCAACAAAAACAAGATAGATCAGCCTTTCAGTTAATAAGCCTGAGCATTTCAATGTGACTGGTAGCTTTTTGGGAAGAAACTGATTATGCACGAACCAAATCCAACAAACTCTTGTAATTACACCAATCTCTAGTACTAGTGCACCCCTGAATTTTTCCTACTTTGGACTATTGGCTTGTTACTACATCCACATTTGCCATTAGGGCACTTTGACCTATAGCACTGAACTCTTGTTCAATAAATATTTCTTGCTGCAAAAACCAGCCATCTTAACTATAATGTACAATGTATGTGCAAAAAAAAAATCTCTTAGAAAAGGTTTACAAAAACATTTTTTTAAATTGTGGAGCATTCATTGCAATTATAAGAAAATTAGTTATAGAATATTTAAAATTCGACATCATTGTCAAAGGTATTTTTAAAAATAAACTCTATTTTACATCACTGATTTGACCAAAAATATAAGCATCAGATTTCAGTGATGTCACTATCAATAAAGAGAGATTTCAACAAATCCGATGTAGAGGCAAAAGCCGTTTCTAAGGTGAACGGTCCTGGGTCAGAAAACTCTTTGTTTTCTTCATACTGGCATTCCATGTTCTCCATATCAAGTGTGAACGGTTCGTGTTTTGCTGCATGTCTTTTCAGGTGATCTTTTCTCTTGAACGCCGCTCCACAAACAGGGCACGGGAACTTAGCAACAAAAGGCTGGTGCCTGGCGTTCCAGTGTCGAGAAAATGTGAAATAGCTCCCAGTGAGAACCGCATTGCACCCTTCCACCGGGCAGGTTTTCTTTGGATGATTCAAACCGGTGCCAAAGAAATTGGATCCTGCAGAGATCAAAGAGTTGGTCATTGCCTCATTTGTATAAAAAAGTATATTCAACAACAGCTGTTTCAACTAGCCTGGCCTTACAGGACCCAACCCTTTAGTAGAACAAAATAGAACTTTACACTGGCATCTTAATTAAATTTAAAGTCATACAAATTATGGTGACACAGAATTGTTTTGTAACTAGAATTGTTACAATTACAGTTTCTTAATAAGTTTTCACACAAATTTTTTTTTTTTTTTTTTTTTACTTATTGTTAAAATACAATCAGTGTCTTTCAAAAATAAAACAACAAAAAAAATTTTAAATAATGTGAAAGCATGATTGCAATATAAGCATTAATAAGGACACATTTTAAACAATATTTGTACACTAAAGTTTTATTTTCAGCACTGTTTTCACTTATAGTTATACTACAATAAGAGTCTTGCAAAAACAAAACAAAAAAATTTTAAACAATGTGAAAGCATGATTGCAATATTAGCCATATTTAAGGACACATTTAAAAAAATATTTTCAGCACTTAAAGTTAAACATGAATAAACTATGCAGGCATCATTTAATCTTTAATATACATTTCCACAAAATTATATCATGAAAACTTGAATAAGAATTTCAAAACAATTTTGTCAATCAAATAGCTTTAAAAAGGCCACCTCATTTCAGCAAAAATGACTTTTCTTAAAGAAGTGAAACCAAACAGGGAAAGCATGTGACATTCGATAATAAGGCCTGACATTTCAACTCCTTCCTTAATCAGGCTGATAATCAATGGCTGTTTCCAAAGTAAAAGGATGAGGATCAAGAAACTCTTTGTTTTCAAGAAACTGGCACTCCACCTTCTCCATGTCCAAAACAAAATCTTCATGACGGTTCGCGTGTGCACGCAAATCATCTTTTCTTTTGTAAGCAGCTCTGCACACGGGACAGAAATACTTGGTTACATAGCGCTCATGCCGTGCTATCCAATGACGCTTGAATTTGGCCCTATGTCCAAGAACAAAAGCTTTGCAGTCTGAAACTGGACAGGATTTCCAACCCAAATGCAAGTTTTTTTTCTTACCAAAGCTGTCATGGAAAGGATGTAAATCACCTGGAGATGATAAGAAAATGTGGTTATTCCCCTTTTATTTTAGGTCAGATCCTTTCACTCATGGTATGTATGTTCAACAACAGCTGTTTCAGAGGTTTTAGATTTCTGCTGGTGATTGCAAGGCAATATTATTGTTTCAACCTACACAGACATGCCGAGATTGGAAAATAGACGGAGCGCATTGACACATGTTCCTTTTAACATCTTCAAACTTCTTTAGTCAATTTCAACTCTGTGACCAAGTAAAAGAGCAACAATAAAGGATATTGAAATGAGTTAATGTAAGCTGATGGTGGCCTAAACAAGAGAAATGAATCCCAACTGCTAAACTTAAAATTTTTTTGAATGATTTCAAATCTTTAACTCTAGCCATTCCAAGTGAACTGGAGATGGGACTAATCCCAAGGGTCCATGAGGAACATCAAAATTTTGGTTTCCCAAAAACATCATCCAGCGTCAGTGGATAAGGATCTTGAAACTCCCTGTTTGGTTGATACTCAACTTTTCCAACAGACAGAGAAATATCATTTCCATGTTTCTGGCGAAAATGCTGGAAGAGATTAGACTTTCTCTTGGAGAACACCTCACACAAAGAACAGTGATATTTGGCCACAATTTCTTCATGCTTTTCAGCCCAATGAATTTTTAGATGTATAGCTTGTCTGATGACCTTTGCACTGCATCCCGGTACGGGGCATCCCAGCCCTGGTCGCCACAATCCAAACGTAGGAATAAGAGGTTTCCCAAGCATTTTCCTGAGTGCACCTGGAAACACAAGAAGATAGAAAGATAGCTTGTTCTCAAATGTGTTCAGTTATAGCCAAACATTTTATCCACAAACTAAACCAACTCCTCAATTGAGTTGCATATCTAACTAGTTTCAATAGCAGAGAGCTGATCAGATCATAAGCCACAAGAAAGTGTTAGGTAGCAAGAGGTCCCTAAGGCCGAAAATAAAATAAAGTGTGAGGCACCAGAGGGATTGCTATACAATATTAATATTTTAAGAGATTGAACTTGGCAGGATTGGTGAAAGATTTGCCAAACTATAACAACTCTCAACCAACTGACAGAGATTTGTATATGGATTGATAGTCACTGATACTTCATTCAAGTGGAAAAAATGTAAATGACTGAACAGAAAAATTGTAAATGGCTTTACAAATTTCAGATATGGTAACTTCACAACATGTCACATTTTAGCAAGCATTCACACAAGACCTTGATTTTTCATTCAATGGTTGCACAAAAATAAGGAAAACCATGTTTCATTCAATGGTTGCACAAAAATAAGGAAAACCGGGATACAATTTTTTAAATTTTGAAGGAAAAAAAACCTTTAGATCAGTAAATTGTAATCAATATAAAAAAATACATGAAAGTGTAATAAGGAATAAAAATACATAGTTACATTCAAGTAATTCACATTCTTTGGCTCTATGTCAAACCCAAAACATGCTCTAAAGTGAGGGGGAAAGGATCCTCAAATTGTTGGTTGGGAAGCAGATCAACTTTCCCGACAGCCGACTGTGTATCCCCGCCATGCTTTACTTTAAAATGTCTGATCAAAGCAGACTTTCGCTTAAAGCCAACGCAACACACAGAGCAATGGTAGTGAGGGACTATTGCTGTGTGTTTCTCCTCCCAATGAAGTTTCATGTGACTGGTGTCTCGGATAGTTTTGGCATTGCATCCAGAGACTGGACAAGCAGTGAAAATGCATGGCTTCCACAGCACTGGAGCAGGGAGATGGGTGAGTTTGGTCTTGGTGGTGCCACCTGCAGACAAGAATACAGCTTGGTTTCATCAGACAGCCAGTGGATGATAACTAAAAATGTATTTGCAACAGAGAACCACAAATTTAAGAAATTCACTGAAAATAAACATTTCTGAGACGCTTCTTAGTGTATTCAGTTACAAATATTACCTCTAAAATATCCTGTTCATGAAATGTCATTAACAAAATAATAAACTCACAATACACATTAAATCCACATAAAGTTTTTTTGTTTTTTTTCAAACAAATCAATTGGCATGCAAATGGAGAAAAAAATGATGTGTTGAATATTTCCATTTTCAAGTTAGGGTAAAAAAAAAAAAAAAAAAAGATGTCTTTTTCTTATCTTCAGCAAAAATATAATTTTCTGACAAATTTAATTTGCTATTTTTCACACTGAAATAAGTTTCTTCAAAATGTAAACCTACTTCAAGATTTTTTCATCTCCATTTATCTCTAAGTATGATATTTTCTTGATTCCAAAATATTTTGAATAGTAAGTGGAAATGGATCCTGAAATTCATTGTTATGCTGATAACTAATGTCTCCAACACACAAAGATGGATCCGCCTCAGGATGCCTGTAACGAAAGTGCATCAGTAAATTGGATTTCCTCTTTGTGGTATGTGAACACAAGGAACATTGAAACTTGGGCACAATTTCTTCATGTTTATCATTCCAATGCTCTCGTAATCGGGTTGTTGATTGAATTTTCTTAGCTCCACATCTGGGAACTGGACATCCTAGTCCAGGTATCCAATGGCGTGTTGAATTGTCTGTGGGGATTTTGGTATTTTCTGATGGCGGAGACAGGAAAGCATGTTCTTTCACACGACCTGTTAATGGAGACATCAAAATATAGCACTGATGTATATAGCTTTAGTTAATGGAAGGTATTTCATTGGTACAAGATTTTAACTTTCCACTCAACAAGAGCCATAATTAGAATTTAAAATTTTTTTATCAGAGCCATATCAAATTTTCCATTACCAAAGAAAATATTTTAATGATAACATATGAAATTAAAATTTGAGTCATGTATGATGCACTGTTTTAGATATATGTATAATGTAAACACTTCTCAACTCAGAATCAAAGCAGTTCACACAAAAATAGAACAAAAAAGTAATCTTAGCAAAAACACAACATGCTTTTCTGTGATAAATCTATTTGAATATACATTAATTAGATATCTTTATACACCAATTACAATAAATATCATCATAATATAAAGATCAAACAGCAGGATGGTAGCCATTTAAAATTTTAAAAAACATTTAAGAAACACTATATAAAGTTACTTCAAAAATAAAATAGCAAAAAGTCATCTATTTAGTTGAATCACCACACAGTTATGTGCCTAGAAGGCTAAATTGCTGTTACCCAAATGAAGATGCCCTCTGATGCAACCTTTCTAAGCAGAAGCTGATATTGTGATGCATATGTTAAAAATTATATAAAATTGTGCCTAAGACTACCCAAAACAGCATCTAAACTTAATGGAGCAGGATCTAAAAATTGGTCATTCTTTTGATGGTCCACTTTTCCAATGCATGACGATATATCACCCTCCCTGTGGCGACTCCTAAAATGCATAAACAAATTGGTTTTTCTTTTGGTCAAATAGGGGCAAAGTGAACAGTGATATTTAGGAACAATATCTTCATGTTTTTCATTCCAGTGTTCCTTTAGTTTAGTTGAAGTTCTAATTCTGAGAGCACCACAACTGGACACTGGGCAACTTTGTCCTGGCCACCAAAGTGATGCCCCTGGAAAATAGGTCATTTGCCTTCTGCTCACCAAAAAACCTGTAGACAAGAGATGAGGCTCAAGGTCACTTGTAAATGAATATTGTTCCATTTTTTTTTTCCCCAACATAACAGAAGCTACTGCTAGTTAACTTTCGGCCCACAAGAAAGACTTGTTTGAATTTAAGTTTATTCATTCATTCTCCTCTAAAATATCCACAGGTAAAGTTTAAAACAATTTTGTTTAACAATAAGATGCCTAAGTAAATGCACTCTTTTTTCTGACTGCCTGCCATTGAGTGAAAGCAACTCTCTGGCAAAGTTATTGCCCAAATTTCTCCACTCCTAGAACAATGTTAAGGGTCAGAGGTGAAGGATCCTCAAACTCAAAATTCTGCATGTACTCCACTTTCCCAACACAAAATCTGATATCCTCACCGGGATGACATTTGCGAAAATGCTGAAACAAATTTGACTTTCTTTTGGATATGTAGTGCATGCACTTAGAGCAATGAAATTTGGGCACAGTAGCTTCATGTTTTTCAATCCAATGGGCTTTAAACAGGGATAAGACCCTGAGCTTCTGAGCCCCACACCGTGGCACTGGACAGCCTAATCCTGGTTTCCACAGAGCTGATTCTTTATTCATCCAAAAAAGTACACCTGCAAACATAAATTATTCCATCTTTACCTGTTAGTTTCCAGACAAGAAGAAATCCTGGCTTTTTTAATAAAAAAATTTAGGTTACCGGAAATTTGTTTGAAAGAAATTTCGTCAACAGAAAATTGATCTACGTAAATTTTATCGAATTGAAATTTGGTTGAATATTTTTCTCATTTCACAGCTTAAAATTTTGAGTCAAATTTCTTTTTGAATGCAATAACTATATAGTAAAACAAAATAATACGTTCAAAGAGAAATTTGACACAAAATTTTAACGTATGAACTCAAAAAAAGATTCTACTATATTTCCGTTCAATCAAATTTCCGATCAATTAATTTACCATCGACGAAATTTCTTTCAAACAAATTTCCGGATAAGAAAAATTAATTAACAATAAAGAAAGTATTCTGCTCTTGATTTGCCACAAGAAACACTATGACGCAAGACTGGCAACTAAAAGTGTACCGCATTTAACTCTGTCAAGTAGCAATGGGCACCAAGTTAATTAAGAATAGCCAGCAAACAAATTGTATTTTTCAAGAACATATACATATGTTTTATGTTGAGTTTTTGTGCACTAAGTTAAAAAATGAAACAGAATAAGATCATCCCACTTGGGCACATAGAAACAAGTAGATGTTACACTTTGCCAAGAATAATGTCCAATGTTAAAGGATCTGGATCATGATATTGTAGGTTCTTATGGTATTCTGTCCTCTCTAGAGCTTCACCGGTGTCACCGCCATGTTTCATACGAAAATGCTGAAGTAAATAATCTTTTCTCTTGGCATTTAGGAAACATTTGGAGCAGATGTATTTGGCCACCATTTGTTCATGCTTGGCTGCCCAATGACGAGATAGCTGTGTGAAGTCTCTCAGTTTTTTGGCATTACAATTGGGTACTGGACACCCCAAGCCTGGTCTCCAAAGAGCTGTTTCTGGGTTGTGAAGCTTACCAACATGACTTCTGATCTTGCAGCTACCTATAGATGAAAGCACAAGTGACCTTTAACCACTACAACCACAGAAAGCTTCCAATGTTGAGTGTTTTGTTAACAAATAGTTCGGTCTACACAAAATTAACAGGAGTAGCAGTAAGCCAAACAATATGTACAGAGTTGAGTAAAGAAAAATGTATTTAAAAAGCCAAAACAGTTTTGCTCCAAAAGTGAATAAACGTAATAAAAATTCAAAAATTTGTTGTTTTTTTAAAGTAAAAAAATGGTGGTCTAAAAAAAAATTATATTTTCAATTATATTTATGTCAGTAGCAATGGACAGCAACACTTGTAGATTGGAAGGTTACACTAATTCCATCAAACATCCCCCAACACTACAGCTAATGTCAAAGGCGAAGGGTCCATGAACTGCCTGTTGATTTTTTCCTCCAGGATTATTTCAATATCACAAAGGGCCATCCTATGCTTTGTGTTAACATGGTGATTCAGGTCTGATCTCCGCTTGTGAGAACTAGCACAAATGGAACAAGCGTATATTGTAACCAGCTTTTCATGTTTCTCGCGCCAGTGCATTTTCAGGCGAGCTGCGGAAACAATTTTTTTCGCCACACATCCTTCAATGGGGCATCCCTGACCAGGCTGCCACTTTGCTTGGTGTGGGTTGTATTTTATTTTAATGTATCCAGATTGAGCTTTAGCCTTTCGACCTGAAGATAAGAACACAGAACTTAAAAAAGAATATAAACTAAATACACCAAGATTCTGGATCACATCAAATCCAGCTGACGGTACTTAAGGGTTTGCTTTGCCATGTCCTTAAACAGATAGTTTGAATATTATACATGCTCGAACATACAACCAATTGGAGAACACAGATGAAAAGTTTGTGATAGTAAAGCAAGCGAGAAAATTAGGCAGTTGATTATTCATAACCCAAAACGGTATTCAGGGTCAAAGGTCTGGGATCTATGAACTCAGGATTGGACTGATATTCAATTTTTCCCAAACACTCATTAACGTTGGCCCTGTGTTTCATTCGAGTGTGAGCAAACAAGTTGGATTTCCTTTTGAATGACACAGGGCAGAGTGCACAATGGTAATATGCTGTGATCGCTTCGTGCTTTTCCAGCCAATGGTAGCGCAAGTCTGATTTGTTTCTGCAAAACTTGGCCACACACCCTGGTACAGGGCATCCACTTCCAGGCTCCCAAAATCTGTGTGAGCGATTTTGTTTAAGTTCAAAGCGGTGACCTGCAGAAGGAAAATAATCAGACCTGTAGTGCATGTAACGACTACCTTGCTTTGCTCAAGGTGTCACAGCTTATTTATGTGTTAAACGGGGTTGTCAAACCAAAAGTGACTAGCGGAGGTGGCACCTGTCCTATGAATGAAAAAAACTAAATTAAGCCCACTTCAGTTCTCAGATTTCCGTTTCATTACTTGGTGTCAGTGTCAGGCATGAAACAAATTCTTTAATTAAATGGAGTCGGGCAAGACCAAGGGTTTTTTAACTACTGAGTATAATGAAGAAAGTAGATGATTGACTCAAAGACAGAGCAAAATTTTGATCATGACTTTTTTTTAAAAATATAATGTCAAGATGTGAGATACTGTCATTTACTTCTCAGTGCAATACTAAAAATTAGGTCAACTAATGATGACAGAATCAGACAGTGTAAGCATTCAATAATTCCGATTGGGAGTATCAGGAAAATTGTATCGTTAAGACTGAATTATAGTTTTCCAAGACAAACATTTACTCCAGGATTAATGTCAATGTACAAAACAAGTGTAAAATAATTATATTTTAAAACCAACGGAAATTAAATATTTTTAATGGATTTTGCTTTCTCCCATTAAACAACTCTTTACTGTAAAATTACGTACACCTATGTGATTTTGAAAATGCTGAAAACCCTGTTCAATTTGCACAAAAGTTGAATTAAATTATAAAATCAAATTTTAATTATGTGAGACAGTCAATTTTATATATTAAAAACAATCCCTAATTCAAAAATGTACGTACTATATATATAAATCATGTAAGCAGTAAAACACTATAAACAAAAACAAAAAAATCTTTGAATATTTTTACATTGCAAATATAACCTGTGAATGACATTTACATTTAAAAGTAATAAAAGATAAGTTTTAAAATATTTGCCAAGTTAAGGATAATTTACACTAAGCTGTGTAAAGGAAATGTTTCAGCTGCTGGCCCCTATAAAAGCTGTTCCTAGGACTGCCTCTAGTGTCAAAGGTGCAGGATCCAAGAATTCCTTGTTTTTATGATATTCTCCTTCAAGTTGGGAGAGATCTAATGTGGTTCCATGGGCCATACGAGCATGTCTCGAGACATCTCTCTTTCTTTTGTGACGTCGATGACAGTTGGGACAAACATATTTGATCACAATTTCTTCATGCTTTTCTTTCCAGTGCCGACAATAATGTGATTTACTATCAAACAGTTTGCCAAGGCAGCCTTCAACAGGGCAAGGATCTCTCGGTCGCCAAATAATGTTCAAGTTGAGTCCATCACCCCTTTGCCCTGCCGACAGACAAAAGTTAAGAGTGATCCAGTGTGGCTTGACCTGACTAGTCAACTTTGGGGATAAAGCATTGGGGAATGCAAGTAATTCATTCAAAGTAAAAGTCACAGAAGTCAATATGAAGAAAAGCAAAATGTTTTTGGGGCATGACACAAAACTAACAAACTTGATTTTCAAAAATTAGTTGTCTTACTATCTTTAAAACCTAATTACTAAACTTTCATTTATTTGCATTCAAAAATTTATCAAACACCGGTACCCATTAAATAAATCGAAGAATGTTCAGCTGATCCTAATTTCTGAATTAATCAAAGGTAGCTTTAGTGGTTTGGTAGCACTAGCACTCTCTCTTTTTATTCTATTGGAATACTGATTTCCTGTTTTACTGAGAAGCTTTTCGTGCCATCTACCGTTGGTTTCCAAAGAACATTGCCAATGTGTATGGTGATGGATCCACATATTCCTTGTTCTTCTGAAACACCTTCTGCAACTCAGTTGATCCCGGCAAAATTTTATGAAGCACACGCAAATGTCTCAACAGCTCTCCTTTTCGTTTGTACTGACGATCACAACATGGGCATATGAATTTAATAACTATCTCTTCATGCTTTTCACTCCAGTGTCTTTGGAAGTCAAACTTGCAAGCGTATCCATTACCCTGACAGGTGGGTACTGGACACTTCTTTCCCGGCATCCAGCGCAATATGGTATTTAACATTCCTGTCAATGAAATGAAAATGCAGGTGTGAGTTCTGTTGACTCCTTGTAGTTGTCACTTTTTTTAATCCTCTGATTTTAAACAAATCCATTGCTGTAAACTATTTACCTTAAACTTAAATAAATGCCACCCAAACACAGTTTAGTGATTTAAGTTATTGCATAAGGAAACTAATGCAGAAGAATTTTGAGAAATGGTCATTTGCTTTCCAAGCAAAAATATCAAATAACTATGATCAAATCTACAACATTTAAATTTTATAAAGGAAATTTTTAAAAACAACAAATCAAATGATTAGCTTCTTCAACGGAAATTTTTAAAAAACTCAGTAAAGAGTAAAGTCAATGTTTTATGCAACTAAGTATAACCGGCTTCAGTATCAGCAACTGTTTTTAGGGTTTGAAGACATCCATGGAAGGATAAGGCCGAGATATGAGGAGACGACAATAGGATTGTCAAAAAGAAAATGCAATTAAGAAGAAAAACTTAGAAAGGTCTAAAGTGTGACCCCCCACAACCCGAAGTCATTGAAACTATTTACGGAAGTTTGTTTTTAAAATTCTCAAATTTAAAAGTAGAGATCCTTCTGATCTAAACACATAAAGGTAAACAAAACAAAGTAACAATTATATATTCCCTTCGTCACATTGAGGTTTTTTTCTTTTCATATCATATAACTTGTACACATAAATTATTGTTACAGTTTTGGAAATTTAATCTGTACTGGTATTAATATTATGCATCTTTTAAAACACTGTTATAATTTCAATAATAAAAAAAAGTAGGCTTGCACTAATTAAGTGTTTGCCTCTGCATTGAAGATAATTTAGATTATATGGGGACAACAAAACATCCCTTTTAATAATTTGGATCCATTTAGCAAATAACCATATTTATTTCCTTTGGAATTATGACATTCTTATGTATTTAGAATAATAGAGTACCTTATTTTAAAATATTTAGAACAAATGACATTTTAAACAATGATTTTAAATTTCAAAACCAAATCAAAGACTTGGACTATATTTTACAACTTTAATTGCTATTACCGTTTTTGTTTCTACAACTGTGTACCTTATGTGTAAATTAAAATTATTTAATTGGACACAGTACAATAATTTTAGGTTGTTATATTTTCATTGTGGAATAGGATCAAGTTTTTTTATTTTGTTTTCAGTGTGGAAGATTAATGCAAAGATTCTTGAACATTTTCAATTTTCAGTATATTGGATTTAAATGTAAAATGTAATCTTGTTCAAACTCCCTTGCACTCCATGTACTCAATACAATAGCAAAATATTTGTTGAGTACCGGTATATCATTTATTAAATGATTCTTAATGAAGAATTTCAGGACATCTGAAAATCAGGACATCTGCTTTTAACAAAATGTAAGTAAGGAAAGAAGTAAAACAAATATATAATATGTAAAGAAGGATATATATTATATGTTAAGAGTAATAGTGAAATGTGATGTTGCTATGCTGTGAGAGCTCAAGGGTAGAAAAAAATTGATTGTGAACATTTCAAAAATGCACCTAACACAAAATAAAAACAATTAATTTGAATTTGGTCATTACAAAAATTATATTCAAACAATTTTGTTTACTACTAGGCAAAACAATGTAGCATTCAAAGAGTATCATTCTCATCCTTCAAATTCTATTCCATATGACTATGACATTTTTGAAATTCTCAGATTTTGGATAGGATCAATGTGTGTTTTATTCCTTTGGAAACCAGAGACTGGACTGATTTATTCCTTATAATACTTTCCCAACAGCATTTCGATGCTGTAGGGTGAAGGGTTGATGAATTGTTTATTACGATGACTTTGACGTATTGTATCCGCTAGCACAATGTGGTCCCCATGTTTTGTACTGCGATGTCGATCAAAATGCTCTTTTCGTTTAAAATCCATAGCGCATGAAGAACAATGAAACATATCAACAATTTCTTCATGTCTCTCGGTCCAGTGACGACGCAGCTTGGCTCTATGGCAAAAACGAGTACTTTCACATCCCTTCACGGGACATCCTTTCCCAGGTGCCCAGTAAAAATTCTGCCACACTTGCCCTGGAGATAAAAACATAATCTTTGAGCTGCAGAATTTGCTGTCACTGACCTTGGCAAAATAAGATATTGTGATTCAGCTTTGCAATATCAAAAACAAGAACAAAAACCAGCGGAGCATCCAATGATAAATAAATCAGCACTCTTAACACTAGCCTGTGCTGATCCTGATAGCAGAACTCTCGAACAAGTCTTTGTAATAATTCTAATTAGCCTCAACACCAGTTTCATGCTTGACAATTCTAGTAGGCGACAACTTTGAAATAAGCCATGCTGTTATCTACCAGATTGAGTTATGCAGAACAATTTTACAACCAACCAAAAAATAATAATTTTCCCAATTTTCTGTCAATTAATAATTCAACACCATAATTTAATTATATTACATTAGTATTAAAGCATGTGTCACATGTATTGCCACTATTGACAAAAATTAGTTTAATATTGTTTATAATTTCTATTATTTTTAAATCAATAAAGTGATGTTCTTTGCTAAGACTACCACAAATATGTCAAAATACAGTTAGATGTCTACCAAGTGAAACCCTCATTCTGAACAAATTAGGGTTTTTTTTCACATGATTTATAAGTTAAATAAACAACTTTTTAAAGAAGCCTTATTTTTAAGAAAGTCATTGTTCACTGCTAGCACTATTTAGATCGTAACTTGGAACAACACATAAAAACAAAAAGAAAAAATAAGTGGTTTTTTTAATGTAATGAAAAATTAAAAATCAAAACATTCAGACTATTTATAGCCACAAAATAGAAAACAAAAATATTGAATTTACATTTTTATATGTTTATTTTCCATTATTCAAAGCAATCATGCTTGTCAACTTTTTATGTATACTATTGAAGAGAAGGACAAAGAAAGATTCAAGAACCATGCATACACAATAGTTAAAATCTGTATAATATGAGCAAAGTGTGATGAATACATACAGACAACTAACAGAACATATCTTTATCTCTATATCGCTATCAATAATTTTAAGCTATGATTTCATGTAGGACAACGCCTTCTGCAATGTCCATGGAGTGGGATCAATAAATTCTTTGTTTGTTTCATGATCTACATTTCCTATAGCATGTTCTTTTCTTAAGCCGTGAAGGACAAAGGCATGGCGAATTAAATTTGTTTTCCTTTTGGCTGGATAGTTGCAAAATGCACAGTGATACATAATGACCACAGCGTCATGTCGTTCTTTCCAGTGACGATGAAAGTCGCTATTGGAGCCTACGGCTGTGCCACATCCATTTACAGGGCATAGCAGCTGCTTCCTGGACAGTCTTTCTCTGTTAGGTTGACAGAAGAAGCCATCTTCACCACCACCAGAGTCTGAAGGAAGAAAATGCTATCCATGTTATGATGCACAGCAATTGGAACCATGTCTATACTATATTAGTTTTATTGAAAAGAATCTTGCCTCATGACGAACATTCACTATTACTATACTCCAAAAGTCTGCCATCCACTTTTCAAAAATGAGGCCAAAAGTGAAACTTGTACAAGAATCAAATAGAAGATTATGTTTATTCAATAAAAACATTACATTAGCATCAAATCCAAACGAAAAGTTCAAGACTTTTACTTGAAACAAAGATGTATTCCACAAAAATGTAATCAGAAAAAGCTATCACTGCATAAAGAAAGTTAACAAATTTTGTATTCCATTCCACTGTGTTCATTCTATGCCTAAAGCCATTTTTAAAGTAAACGGCTGAGGAGGTACATATTCTCTGTTGGGTTGGAGATCAACAGCTCCCAAATTCAAAGGAGTTTCTTCTTTATGTGCAGTCTTCAAATGCCTATAAACATTGCCTTTTCTCTTGGTCACGAAACTACAAATGTTACAGTGATGAATATAAACATATTCTTCATGTTTTTCTGACCAGTGACGTTTCAATTCACATTCTGTGAAGCCAATACGTTGATAGTTGTTACTGCAAACCGGAACAGGACAGAAAAACCTCCTGTAGCTCCGCATCATCACAGGCACTCGCCTTCTTCCCAGAATAGTAGCAAATCCTGCAGACAGAAATTTGCTGCATTTGAAAACAGTGGATAACTATAAGTATATAGTTCTGCGTAACCTTCAAATGTAAGTAGATCAATAAGGGCAAATAAAAGTGTAAAAGCTGTATGAGGTGAAATATTAATTATCTAAGTTTGAAGAGCACTTTTTGACAGCTGACGAAAGTTATGCAGCATTCTCACATTCCAACAAGTTTAAACACAAGATTATTCACTGCAAAGTTTGACCATACAGACCAATCCATGAAAAAGTTACTTCAATCCAATTAAACAAACATAGTCCACATTAACTTTAAAAATTACAAGAAATGAAAATCCTTGTTATGTGGAAGGACGATGGAATATAAAAATTTTATAAAAAATCTTTGAATTGTTTCAATCATTTAATTTAAAAACTACTAAACAACAAGTAAAACAATGTCTCTTCTTCTTCTGTAGCTATTTATATCATCTTGCCCCCCATAGGTCTCATCTTGCAAGTGATAATATGGCGGACACTGTTCCGTTTGTAATTGAAAGTTTTGAAGCAGTATGGACACGCATATGAGGCTATGCCAAGATGGACACTGTTGATATGATCTCTGTAATCTCGCAAACTCATAAACATTTTCTGACATGCCTCACAACAGGGTTGCCGCCTCCTGCCTGCTGTTCTTGCACTCAACAGAGCTGGGAAAGAACAAATAACAGATCCTTATAGTGAAGAGTGACCATTGTTTCAGTGTTTAGCTGTACACAGCCTATACACACTTAAGGCATTAGATAACGTTTTTGCATCAGGAAATATTTAGATAATTTGTTTAACACTATCACACTATTCCAAGACAAAGTTTTGGCTTTAAAAATTATTGGGTCAATATTTTATTTTTAAAATAATTTATCAATTTTTTTAGTGACAACAACTATTATTGCATTGTCACGTTTCTCATGGTTAAGTGAAAGCATCAGTGCATTAAAACATTTCTCTAAGTACCTCTATAGTGTTAAATTAATATTACTATAAAATAATTGAATTTTTCCATTCTTGGTTTCATTTTACAATTTAAAAATGATAATGTTGCAATTTTTCTACAACTAGCTGCTCTCACTTTATAGCATCTTACATAGGATTTCAGGACAAATGAACTAGACTAAATGTGTAAATAATTTTTCTCCAAAAAATCTTGAATTAAAATATGGCTGTTAAATTTATTACGGGTGGAACATTGTGACGATCTCTAAAAGCTTTCAAAGTTCTTGACACAAAAGTGATCTAGTAGTAAAAGATAGCAGGGTCGAACTCAGACCAAGCATTTCAAATAAAATTAGGAAGTTCCCACTAGTTTTACAAAATATTACTTTAGAATTAGAACAACCAGTTTTCAAAAAAAAAATTAAATATACCAGCAACACTTTAACAAACCAGAGGTAATAGGACTTTTTATAAACGTGAAAACAATAGAGATATTTTTATCAAATATTTTATTAAACCAATTAAAGATGTTTGACACATTTTAATCACCTATCAATTTATATTATATACATCCATTACTGCACATTCATCAGCTATTTTAACAATGTAAAAAATATTTTAAGCAGAGTGACATTAAAATCATGTTAAAAACTTTTTAAAAACAATAATTGGTAAAATGTATTTTTTACACCATAACAAATGGCATTATTAACATTTTTTAAAATAAAAAGAAACATACAAAAAAAGATTTTAAACACCCTTTTATTGAAACATTGCCAGGAGAAGCAATATTCAAGAGTAAGAATTCTTTTATGTATTTAACATATTACAATCTTGTATCAATTTCAAGGTAAGATTACAATAATAATTGAAAAACGTATAAATTCTTTACATTTGACATGGAAATGAAAAAAATAATATAGCTACATAAATGTTTAAACAAGAAAATTGAGGATTTACCAAAAGGAAGTTGATTAGTACGATTATGTTACCTGCCATGTTTTAAACTTTTTAGGACAAGAGGGGGATAGTGAGAAGTAAAATTTCCTGGAAAAAGTTTGAATTCTTAACAGACAATGCTCATAGCTTATGTCCATTTTAATAAAAGGAATAAAAAAATCCATGTAATTAGAAAACAAGGATGGCTATTTATTTATTTGGTGCACAACAAATTGTGCCTTTGAAAATTTCTCTTGTAACCAAAGCCCTTTCCACATTTGGAACATACAAAAGGGTAAACTTTGAAATGGACACAAAATGTATGTTCATTGAGATGAAACGAGTCTGTAAAACGCTTTCCACAAAAGTCACACTGGTATCTTGTCCTACAGAATATATCTGGGGAAGAATTATGCACAAACTGTAGTGAAATTAGCAAAGTAGTTTATCGAGAAAAAGTTTATATCTGCCATAATTTCAATAAAACGGGACTTCATTTTGGAGAAACAAATCAACACTAATCATACATAATCCAATAAGAAACTTGTTTAACAATGGCTAACATTAGGGGAAAAGACAATGAAACATTCGAAGGTCCAAATGAGACTGGAATCAACACCTTGATGAGTTTATTAAAACATTCTTCGCAGTAAGAAGGACATAATGAAAATAATCAGAAAACAAAAAGCTGTAAATAAGATCACTCCCGATAGTATGAATGTGAAACAAAAGTTTGGAAACTCAAAATGAACCTATGTATTATATCTCCTGCAACATAGCAATGCATGTCTGGTCATATTGTGTCTGTAGGCAAATCCTTTGCCACACTTAAAGCAAATGTGTGGATAGATCTTTAAATGAACACTATTTTTATGCTCCCCTAGACGGTATGAATCCTTGAACGCTCTTCCGCAGATATTACATCCATAACTTGGTAAAAAATGGATACCTGAGGAAGAGGGATAAAAAATGGCTTTATTTTACTGGTCAATTCCTTTTAAATGTCAAGCATGACAGGAATTCTTCTCCTGAATGACAACAAACAGTGATTAGTACTTCAAAGATCTAGTACACGTAATTGTGTGCCTATTCATGTTCTGTCGGTAGGCAAAACCTTTCCCACATTTGGGACACATATGAGGGGAAAGCTTAAAGTGGACGCTATTTTCATGTTCTTTAAGACAATAGCCATCTCTGAAACTTTTCTCGCACATTCTACAGCTGTGTGGCAAAACAAACACACCACCTGAGGAGAGAGTATAAAAATAATCCTGTTACAGACCCATTTCACTTCCAGATTTAACATATTACTGATAGAATGCATTTTTTAAAAATTAATTATCTGTAACCGAGGGGTATACCTTAGACCAAAAACACCTTTTTTGAGCTTTATGAAGAAATGACATGAGTTCCAGATGAAAAATGCCTTGACAATTACAGTCATATTAAATCAAAACATTAAAAACAACTTGAATGACTTGCACAAAATGAAGTTATCAAGGAAACACTATCAATTCTTTATTACAAAAATACTATGTAGAAACCTACTGGGACTTCACTTTGAAACATAAATAATTAATGATCTCTATACCTCATAGTAGCTAGACTTTACACCTCAAATCTTTACACCTTAAATCATGTCTTTTGACGTTATTTCTAAATGCAAACCTGTTGGCACAAAATCTCAAGAATTTGGAAGAACATAAAAATGAACACCATTTCTATGCTTTTTCAGTTGTGTGGCAACTACAAACCAAATGGTACATGACAAAAATAACATGGAAAGAAACCTGGACTGCAGAAAGGAGACAATGATTGAAAAGGCCAACTAAAAGATGGCAATCCATTCATCAATTCAGCTTTTTTTATAATTGCAAAGACAATTCATCAATCCCTAGAAACTAAGGAATGTCAATTGTTCATAATCATATAGTTCACAAAAATGATTAAATTTTAAGATCAAGAAAGTGTTGAAAAAATATGAATTTGATCCAATCCGTATTCGCCTTCCTTAAACCTTTTACTGCATATAGCCATGTGGCGTCTCATGTTTCTTTTATAAGCAAAAGACTTGTTACATAATGAACAGCGGTACTCAATCAGCCGATCATGAACAGCATTACAATGTTCTTGAAGATGAAAATTACTGGAAAAATATTTGTCACAACTACTGCAACTGTGCCTGGAAACGCTAGCACAATCTGTGAAAAAGGAAATGCTAAAATTTAACTTTTCAACAACCTATTTGTTAGAGCTCAAGTATCATAATAGATATAAATCAAGAATTTGAGCTCCAAGCTCTGAAATAACTCTGCCCTTGCCATGTCACAAAAATTCATATTACCAACACACAAAAAAAAATCCTGCTAAAAAAAATTTAAAAACCCAAGGACAATAGTTCATTCCATGTAATTTGGATTTGAATTGATAAGTCAATTTGTGGTATTTATTATCCAAAAATAGCAACACTGGAAGAAACCGTAACAACACCCCTTAGCAAGTCCCACTGTATTTAAGTTGTGTTTTTTTTTCTTCTTTTAAATAACAGTTAACATGGTAGCAGCCCAGTACAAAAGTAAGCCTTTGGATATAAGATCACACGATGGTTCCTATCATCAGTAAAATTTGAATTATTCAGAACTCTCCTTTACAGGAACAGAGCTATGGCTTAACATAATATGACGCCTGAGACTCCTCTTGTAACCAAAAGTCCTACTGCAATCAGGACATGCATATTGGTTCACTTTATGATGTACAGCATCGATGTGTTCTTGGAGATGAAAGTTGCTTGAAAAGTATTTGTAACAACTATTACAGAACCTGGAAACTTTAACAAACTCTGTGAAATGGATAAGAATTGAAAAATTGAAGGAATAAAACTACACCAATTATTTTGGCAATCATGCAATTATTTAATGGTTCCGGTTTCAAAAACAAATGGCTCTGCCATGTCACAACATGAAATGAAAGAAAATCAATTTTCAAAGAAAACAGACATACTTTTAAAAAAATTAAAGGTAATTCATTCCAAAACTTATTGCAAACTGACATCATTGGGGGTCAGTACAGAATTATGAATCTCCTTAATTTACATATGTGGGATATGCAAACGAATAAAATCATTTCAAAGAACTGGCCAAAGAACTTTTTGAGCTTAAATTAATTATAAACCAAGGACTTTTGTTATTATTTCCCACAACACTTCCATTAGAAAACACAACCTTGGAACTCAAAGAAGTCAAACAGAATGGAAACCTCCAGAACTCATTGGAACTAAACTATGATTTAAGACAATGTGTCGCCTAAGACTCCTCTTGTATCCAAATGTCCTACTACAATTAGGACATTTATATTGGTTTACTCCATGATGAACAGCATCGATGTGCTCCTGAAGATGAAAGTTGCTTTGGAAACGTTTGCCACAGTAAGCACAATTCCGGTAGCTTGCCAGATCTGTGAAAGAGGAAACAACTTTATTTTGCATCTTTCCCACCAAAAAGATTACAGCCAACTAATCATTATCTGAAAATGTTGTAAAGCTCATTGTCTTTTCAACAATATGTCAAGAAAACTACATAGATACTTGAAAGATGAAACAAAACCATAAGGACATCCGGTTGTCAAATTGCCAAAGCATAAAAGGAAGTCAACTGTTTACTAACAATTCACAGATTTTTAACACAAAGTGAGGTATAATGATCAACTGGATATCCAAGTTGCCGACACACAGTTTTCTTATGCCGCACCCAGCTCCCCTTGTACGGAAAACACTTTCCACAGTTCTGGCACTGATATGGGAACTTCTTGAAGTGGACACTATTCATGTGTTCATTCAGGTGCAAAGGTTTTTGGTATGACTTTCCACAAAGGATGCAAGTGGGTCGATTCAATCTCAAGCTATGATCTGAGGAGAAAAATTACTATCCTGATTCTTTTTTCATTCACCTCTTTTGACCAATTTTGGAGAATATATTTAATAATTAACCTGAGACAGTAATTCAAGAATTTCAACTAAAATTTTTGTTTTTATATTTATAGCAATACAAAAGTATTCTTGAAAATCTATATAACATTGGCCTGCGAGCTAAATACAATTTTTAATAAATTAAAAACGGTCAGACATTAAAAAAACATTATATTAAAGCATTTTCCACCTGAATATCAACATTATAACAAAATGTTGACTTGATATTACCATGTCACAAAAAAAGCTCTTATAACTGAAAAATATGTTTAACATGTCCATTTAATAAAGATAAATGCACTAATTACTCTAAAACATTTTAAAATCCTTAAATTACATTTGCATTTATATTTGCAACACTAATGAAATTATTATCCCCAACATTATATTATTGACAATTCAAAAAGCTATGCTCCTCTGAATGCAGTTGATGAGCATGTGCTGTAATTTGGTGACGCAGCATGTTGCTTTTGTAGCCAAATTTTTTTGCACAATAATTACAGGCATAAGGCAGTTTTTTAAAATGAACGCTATTCATGTGATCCTTAAAATGGCGACTGCTTTGAAGTTGCTTTCTACAAAGGTTGCACCATGGATGCGTTCCCAATGGCCCACCTGGAAATTCAAAAATGTTTAAATTTTATGGGTAGTGTAGGTGGATTTTTAAATTAAAGATCCAAACAATGATAGGCGGAGTTATAAAACCAGGTCACAAGAGAATATTGTTTGCCTTTAATGTTTATTAAAAAGAAAAAAGTCAAGCTGTAAAAAAGCATGTTTCACAAAGATTTATTAAAAATTTGTTGAAAAATCATGCAGTTTAATGCATTTACAATAAAAACAAATAGGAAGATAAAAATCCTTTTATTTATATTTTTATCAATTTAAATTTTTCAAAAGGTAGACTTTACCATTACCCAAGACCATTCATTCTATATGAAAACTTTTTTCCAAATAACACTAAGGAAAAATTGATACTTTATTAATTAAATTTTTGCTAAGAAAGAGACCATGTGCTGATTAAATGAAGTACAGAAGTTGTAATTAAAAATCTCCCAAAATATCGACCTCAACAACATGTTGAAACAAATCAAGTTAGAAATAAACCTCAAAGAACACTTTTAATACAAAATACACAATAGCAAATGCTCACCACTGATAACATTTCAATTAAGCACATCTGAGAATGTTAATTTGATTAAATTAAATGGTCATAAATAATAAAAAAACTAATAAATACTAAAAAAAAAATGTATATAATTGTTTGCAACATACTGCATTTTGCAATGTATATTCTTTACTGAAAGGACAATAAAATAGAAAATGCAAAGATTGTTACAGAAATTATATCTTTTTATTGTCAGTGGATTCAAATAATGACTATTTCAAATCAGCTTTCAAATATAACGCATGGATGTATTCCCAAACTATTTCAGTGCATCAACCCTCAACAGTGTAACTAGTCCTACATAACAATTTGTGTCTCTGTAGACTTCTTTTATATCCAAATTTTCTGCCACAAATTTCACAAGAAAATGAGACATTCCTAAAATGTACAACAGATTTGTGTTCAAGAAGGTGATTCTTGTGATGACAGTGCTTTCCACATAATTCACAGCGATACTTGGGATTCAAAGGACCTGAAAGAAATAAAGGGCTTTCAAGACTCAAATGCTCAACAAAATATATAATTACCGACATGTTTATGTCCGTCTGTCGGTCATTCTGGTCTCAGAGAAAGGAGAATTAACAGTAACATTTGAGTGACCATTCATTCTTTTTATCAGAAAATTAGTTTCAATAGTACTTAAAATAAATATATTACTTCCTAATTTTTGACAGTTTCAATCCCTAATAAAGTGGCCAAAAACTGAAACACCTTTTAAATTTCTTCCCAAAATCAATTAAGAAGAAATGAAGATACGTTTCATGACAATATTTCATTTTAGAAAAAAAAGGAAAAATATCAATTAAGATGAAATTTTTTTTTTAAAATATCAGCCTTCCAGCCATACATTAACAAAACAGACCACCTGATAGAACATTACTTTGAAACAGTTCTCATAAACTCATTATAACTTTTATTTGCACATCGCTGTTTCATATGACGAAGGCAGTTCTTTTTGTAAGCAAACCGTTTTCCACAAAACTGACAAAAAAAAAGACTTAAGCCATTATGCACAGCATTTGTATGTTCTTCAAGTTGCCTTCGATGGTGGCAAAGTAGTCCACAAGTTCTACACTGAAAACGGGAGTGCCCTGTACCTGTGAAATGGACAGAAGTGTTCACTGAAGAATATCTTTATGTCTTTTTTTTCAGTTGATTTCTGACAATTTCAAAATAAGAAAACGGAACCTAGTATACAGAATAAGCATCACAAAATAAATCATTTTTTCAACATTTACCAAGAGAAAGCGCAAGTGAATATTTCAGAATAGTAATCATTTTTTCATAAAGGGAAAGTTGAAGAATGTGAACTACTGTTTTATTTGAAAAGGCTAAATGATGTTTTATACTTTCTTTAAAAGAGGATCCCATTGTTCAACTCGGAAAGGGGTTAGCTAATAAAATGTGCAATGTCTGGGTGTCTTACAACACATAAGTTTATGACGTACAACATTCCTTTTGTAGGGAAATTTTTTGCCACAAAATTCACAAGAATATAGTAATAAATTATAATGAACACTATTCTTATGTTCTTGTAAATGTGTTCGATCTCTGCAGCACTTTAGACAGATGTCACACTGATGCCTATTCAGTTTTGAATGAGAATGAAACGTCACTGAACCTGCAGAAAAGATAAGTCATTTTGTCTGGATCAAGAAATGTTCTTGTTACTAGTGAGCACGACACTTACTCAGATAATATCAAAAATCTAATATAAATTCGCAACAATTTTATTGGGACATACATCTTGCTCACATTTTGGATTAAACAATTACGAGCAATAATTCAATTGTTTTTGAAAGGAACATTATTTCTGTGATGAATTGGAAAACCTCACTTGGTCTTGCAAATGGTTTCATAAGCTATGACAGGATAGGCAAAGAGAGAGAGAGGGGGGAAGGGGGGTCACGCCTAAACAAGTTCATATAAATAATGTGTTTAACAAGACTGCTCTAACTGCCCAAAAATAAGTTTTACACAGTACAAATAAATGACCATAAGATAGTGACGAAAATTTTAACTTAAGCACAAACTTTGAAGAAAATTTTTTCCTTTGAAACAAGCTATTTGAACAATTAGATTAATTAAAAAATTCAACCAATAACTTTTTGCTCCTCCTATAAATACATTGACCAAAACTGATTTTTTTTCTGAATAGGACCTTATACTATCAAAGATGGTTGTCGAACAAGGAGTTGAAATGAAATTAAATAACTGACACAGCTGGCGGCAAAAGTGAACATATCACAACTTAAAACATACTTGGCTCGGAATCGTCCAGATAATTTATGTAACCTGTTAAATTAATATTTAAACACTAAATTATTTACAAAATAGTCTGATATGAGAATTCAGAGTAGGAGTCTCTTGATAAATCAGTGCTGCTAGAACACATCCGTTTGTGGCGCACAAAACTACTCTTGTAAGCAAACTTTTTTCCACAAGGACATACAAAGGGAAGAAATTTAAAATGAACACTGTTTTTATGATCACGAAGATGTATTTTGTCACGGCATTCCCTTCCACACAGGTCACATCGAAATCTAGCATGAGAAAACCCTGGGGAGAAAAGAGTTATGTACTATATATTATGAGTCTATCTGCTACATATCCATAATTTATACCACATGCAATAATTATAAATAACATTGCATCTTCAGTTGCTACGAAGGAAAAACCATCAATAGGGTAAGCACATTCAGAAATGATAGTAGATAAAAAAAAATCATCCAATTCTTTTGTCAGCTTTCAGAGTGCAAAGTAGCTTTCAAGCTTAACTCCTTTATTGTGAGTCATCATATGACTGTGTAAACTCTGTGAATATGCAAATCCTTTGCCACAGGCTTCACATATATGAGGTTTAGTCTTAAAGTGTTTGGTGTTCATATGCCCATCCAGGTCTCGTGAGTTCTTGAAATGTCCATTGCAAATCTTGCACACAAAATTCTTGGTGCCGGAAGAACTTATGTGGGGCCACGATGAAACAAAGGCCCCAGAACGTTTTGCCAAACTGATGCCAACTGCAGAATAGAATAGGATGATTGCTTGATCAATTTTCCCTGTATTAAAACTTATACACATGGGAACAGATTTAAAATCTTAACCATACTTTTTTCCTCTAGTTTGTCATAAAGACCATTAGAAATTTTCTTAAGCATGAATTACATTGATCATAATACATGAAACATTCACGCCTCAAAGAACCAAATGTTGTTATTGAATCTTCATATAGGATTGTCACTATGCCTTCTGCACATTGCAAATAACAGCATGTCTCCTTAAACTTTGTTGATAAGCAAATGATTTTCCACATCGAATACAAACATGAGGACGCAGTCCATAATGCCTAGTGTTCATATGACCATCATAATCTTTTTTCCCACAAAAAGCTTTCCCACATGGAATACAATAATTTGTGAATGTGTTCATTCCAGGAGAAGTAACAGTCAGTTTTCCAATGAAGTGAGAATGCAATGCTGTAAAAGAAAGAAAAACAACACATAGATCCCACCCTCAGATTTAATAAAATATGCAATCTTAAGACTACAGTGTAGTCTGATAACTGGATACACTTTTCTATGAAAACAGCATACTTAGGATATGTGAGGTTTTATTTCAATTTTTGAGGAGTGCGTATATATAATAAGCTTGGAATTTTGAAACAAAAAATTATGAGCTATAAAAATTAATAACTAAATCAGTATTCGAATACAACTAAGGCCATCATCAAATAATCAAAAAATGCTTAAATATGTTATTATTCATAGGCCACTAACATGTGGAGAGGAGGATTCAAACAAATTATCTCTGACATTTTTTTCTATGTCTCATGTAATGTCCATGGTGGAAAAGTTTGCGTCCGCAAATTTCACACTCAAACTTGAACTTGGCCATATTGTCATCTAGATTAGAAGGCTCGGGTCTCTTAGTAGAATGAAAACGATTAGAAGAACGTCGCCTGGTGGCTGAAGAAAAGAAAGAATGATTGTGTCCAACTTTCCAACATTGTATGCATTAGGTGATAAAATGAAATGTCTAATTTTGGGCTCCAAATCTCACAGATGACATGTAAAAATAACTGTAGCAAAAATTTGACAATTAGATACATTTATTGAAAAATATTCTGTGATGGCTTTTTATAGTGCTATTGCTTATCACGTTTCATAACTATAAATTACCCAAAATAAAGTCAAATGTTGTAGCAAACTATTTCAATTGTTTAAAATTATCATGAATATTCTTGCAATGTCTTTTTAAATCATGTCTGTAGGTAAATGTACGTTCACAGAAAGGACAAACATGTCGTTTAAGAGTAAAACTACCACCACAGACATTTTGGTGTCGCCTAAGAGTTGACCGATGCATAAATGAAAGTGAGCATTTTTCACACTGAAATGGCTTTCTATGAGTGTGGGAGCTTAGATGCTGTACTAAAAGGAGCTCAGAATTGAAGCCCATGTCACAATAAAAGCACCAACACGAATTTGCATTTCTGCTTGGTGAGGTGAGTGAGGAAGAATTCGACAGCTTGCCTTTTTCTGATCTCTGCGAGGTGCCAAATCTTGCTCCCTCTGAGGATGAGAAAAAGGCAAAGCCAATGATGGGTACCAATTTCTCTGTCTCTCTAAGTCTCAGTTTATTTATCAAGCTCTGAATTTGTTTTCAGAGAACTAATGTCAGTAGTGATCCAAAGGTTACATATACACAGTATTTTATGACAAATCAAATTTAAAAAATTTACGCCAAATTAACAATGACAATTCTTAAACTATAAAAATTGAAGGGGTTATACAACAAAGACATTGCTGAAAATTTTTTTTACTAAGAAGAAATAAACTAGAGGTTCACAATCAAAGTGATAGGCTCCAAAACAAAAACATGGGCAATTTAATATTTTCTTACTATGGAAATAAGACACGCAAGAAGATCAATCCTTAACGACTTCCGAAACTTTTGCATTTCTAAAAATCTACAATAAACTTCTTCTTGCTATGGGACAAGTCCGTTTATGTCTGGACAAGTTATTGGCATAGGCAAATGAAGTTCCACAGTAAGGGCATGAAAATGATTTTAGATTTAAGTGTGTATTTATGTGCCCATCAAAATGAACTTTATATTTAAAAGTTCTGTTACAGAATTGACATATATATAGTCCTGAGGACGTTTTCATTCCTGCACTGCCTGGTTTTCGTTTAAAATCACCTATGCCTTGAATGTACACGCTCTCACTCACAGAGGCTGCAGACAAATAAAAAAACAAATAAACCCTCAATAGTGTACATAATTTTCTGTACGCACTTTTAGTTATATCGTCATGTTTAATTATTTAATGTTGTACATGTACAGAATAAACACCTTCAAACTTTTGAAAACCAACCATTACTATGCAAGCAAAATCACAAGCTCTGCTTAGAAAAAATATTAACAAATACCTTTTAACATTGCACTCCGTAAATAATCAACCTTATCAACCACATAAGGAAGCAAACAATAAGACCACAAACCCTCTCTACCTTAAATACATATTTCATAGAGCACAAAAATCAATGTGATTGATAAGCTATAAAACAGTTTAATACAAATGCAAAAACATTTACACTGCAATAGGGGAGCAATAATATATATTTAATACAATTCATATAAAACAGGAAGAGTACAATATTTGGAAAAAATAAATATCTTTCATGAAGAGCAAATAAAAAAAAAACATTGAACTGTAAAACATGAAAGATATGCACATATTTTTTAAAAGTAGTTTGTAAGTTTTGCAAATAAGAATCAACTAAACGAAAGTATCAAAACAAGTCATTTCATAAAGTAATCAAGGCATTTTAAAAGTACTGATATATCTAAGATGAGTAGCTTATTTTACTAAATGTCTTACAAACTCAAACATAAAGGTAGTATACCGGTACTGTATGCAGCAAAAGATAAAATTTACACTGGGAACATGCATAGCAAAAATATTATAGTTAAAGTATGCTGGATATTGGATATGATTGTGTTTTTGTGTGTGTGAATATGTTTATTTATCTTTATGTATAGACACAAAGTTGTGCATTTATCAAATGTATGAGTTTCAAGTCAAGGGAAAGATTTAAAAGGAAAAAGTAATGCTAGAGGAGAAACAGATTGACAATTGGAGTGGTGAAACCCATATATACTAAGTTTTAAACCAACTGAAACAGTTGCTGTTGAAACCATTCAATAAAAGGATATTATTTTCCCTGATGACAGAAATACAAGTCCATTCATTCTTAAATACAAAGACAAAGACAGAAAACTCCTTAACATAACAAAATTTGTTTAAATGATCTTTTGTTTAGAAATTAAGCCAAACAAGCCTTTCTTGTGACATGGCAGAGCTAACCCTCTTTCAACTAAGGCCTAATAATAATGGGTGAACACTGCACCCAAACTTTCGCCATCACAGAAAAATGTATCCTTTTAATTATAATTTTAAAACTTTTTTAGCACAAGATTTTTTAGAGTTAAAATAGAAATGTAGACAAAGAAAACTTTATATTAGAACCACCTACCTGTACAGCTCAAAGAAAAGCAATTTTTAAATTGAGATTTTTTAGAAGAAAATAAGGACGAGGTAGTTACCACAATTTTATTAAGTATTACCAGAGAATGAAAATATATGCACATATTGGGATAAAACTGGTTAGACTTTAACAATGTTTGTTATATAAAAAAAAGTCTTGAATTTTGGATAAGTTTTTCAAATATATTTAAATTCACTATATTTTATGAACATGTTTGGCCTAGATCATACCCCTTTTCATATAATTAATATTTAGTATGAAATATTGTCATGCGTTTGTAACCATAAAAACAGGAACTATATTGGAACTATAATCTAGAAGATGAAGAATTTCTAGAGATCTATAAAAATAAACATTTATAATGTAAGATAATTCTCTATTGTAGCTTCCCTGTTTAAATTTAATATTGTTAAATTCTTTTAGCTTTCCTTCCTTCTACTAGCCTTTTTCCCTAACTAAGGTAATTTTTCATACTTATCCTTTTTCCCTAATTAAGGGACTTTTCTAATCAAATTGAAATCTTACCATTGAAATTGGAAATAAATTAAATTTCATACCCAATTTTACATTTGAATGATATTTTGAGAGCCTTGAGAAATAAATCAAAACTCTATGTTAAATCCATCTCAATTTAAAAGAAGCTTTTCTGGTCATTTTGAATTGACATTTTTATGACAAAGCAATTCTATATTATGACTAAGAATGGCTTAAAATAAGTATTTCAATTGCTTTAATTAATTTTTTTTAATACACTAAATTAAAAGCAATTGAAAAGAGCTACAAGAACATCAATGAACAAATTAAAATTTATTTTTGTTCATATGTTCTCATTCAGGAAAGGATTAAAATACTTGAATAGAGCATTGGTATATAAAATGAAATATCAGGCTATAAAGATTTGTGGATTTGTTTATGGTATTCAAAATCTGATAATTTAAAAGATATCAAAGACTAGTGTTAAAAAAATGACCCACTTTCTTCACTACATACTGCAAAAGAATTTTTTTTTAATGATTGCAAATTAAACTGAAACCTTTATTTCAAAACAATTAGAAATAGACATGGTCTAATATAGGAAAGAATGATAAACCAATTCACTATTGATCAGCCACTGTTTACATTCAGAATTCAACTAACTAGGACACTGAGAATTTTGTCTGATATACAAGATTATGCATAACTAAATTTATTAAATGTTCAATTAGAGATTGTTTCAAGAGAGCCTCCCTTAATTAAATAGAATAAAATCTTGAGTTATATGAAAATGAGAGTGACAAATCAATACTTATTCAAAGAGCTACACCTTTCTAAAAAGAAAATATAATTCCAAAGGTTAAAAAAAACTCATAGAAAATGTTTTAACTATAAAAGAAAATTGAAAAAAACTGTAGTAGAAAGTAAAAGAAATTAAATTAATGAAGATATGACTGAATTAATCAATAGTTCAATGCCATAAATTCCTATAAAAGATAAACTGTAAAAATTTTAACAAGTATTTTTAATCCTTTCCATTCTTGATCATGGGAACCAACAGTTAAAACATTTATGCATGATTGATGTCATAAAATTTAAGGGTAAATGTTTTTTTAACTTAACATCATAAAATGTCAAGTCTGTATTCTCTTAATGTGTACATTTTTCTTATCCATAGAGTAATTTCAGATGACATAAATGTTAAACTCTGATCCCATGATTTTAAGATCTTGGCTTAATAGCAAGGAATATGTTACAGGAAAAAAAACGTTTAAAAAATAATATTTCAATATAAAATATAAGTACTTTTATTGAGTTTTACAACTTCAGTTTACATAAACAATGAAGCTGATTTCTTCCCCTTAGCATAATGTTGCTACTTTTAAACCAAAAAAAGAACTAAACTTGCCTAAACATTTTTTAAATCTGATGATTTGTTAAAAATGGGTCAATGATATAATCATATCTTACAGAATTACAGAAAAAACTTAAATATCTCTTTCCTTGCTATTTGCCACAAATGTTTGCTGAGTAAGAAAAGGGACCAACCTGATGAATCTCCTACTCCTTCTGAAGGTCCAGCACTACCTTGAAAAAAATCTTGTGACAAACCGCCTGGACCATAATCTGATCTATGACCTCTCCTATTGCCATCACCATAATATGGATCATAAGGCATACCAGGAAAAACAGTACTTTGATCTTGTGAATCATCATCTGAAAAATATATAGACATGTTGATAGTAAGCACATCTCTGTAGACATAAACAAATTATTGTTAATTTTTTAATGCAGTTGACAAGAATAGCAAATATTTCAGTCAACATTTTATGAATCACTACTCATAGAACTTAAAAATAAAGTGTTTTTTTTTTTTTAAATAGGTAATCATGACAACCGAAGAAGTACTGCTTAAAATTAAAATTTAGAAGTGCTCTTAGGACATACAATGTAGATACCGGGAAGCAAACTAAGTTTCACATATGCATACATAGACATCTATGTCAAATTTTCAAAACTACAGTTCATGATTTTACAGAATTGCATACATTGTGATAACCCTAAAATGGGGAAACTTGGCACTTTCGAAAAAGTGATTATATTGATTTTAACTTACATGTTTCTTGATCCTCCTCACCACCATGCTCAGAATGACTAAACTCTTGTTTAACTTGAATAATATTCATATCACCATCTAACTGAGGTTTAATGTCTCTTTCTTCTGAAGCACTTTGATTGTTGGAGGAATCACCAAATGTTTGTGGAAAGACTTTTGAAAGATGAGATATATCTGATTCAGATGCTGCAGCTAATGACGTTTCACTTGTTAATTGAGGCGGTACAAAGTTTGAAGAGGAGTTGCTTTCAGAATGTATAGATTCTGCTTCGTGTTGAGCACCATTTGGACCTGGTAATGAGGGATCAGATTTATGCTGCTTTGAATGTTTATGAACTGATGAAAAGTTTTGACTGTGTGGCCGTTTTGGTGGACGCCCTGCTTTAGTATGAGGACTAATACTTTTCCTACGAAACAGGTCTCTTGATGGCAAAGTTCCTACATTTTTACTTTCTGGTTCATCCATAATAATGATTTCTTCCTCATCCACTTTTAGATCTGCATTGTCAGTTTGTTTAATGTGGTCAGAACTGCCTTTTGGTGATGGCTTAGGTTTTTCTGCCGGCTGTGCATGAAAACTATTACTAATGAAAGTTACAGAATTTTCATCTGTCTTACAAACTTTCTCATTGAGAATGTAGTCTATCTTTTTTCCAGTGTCAACATTTAAATAAATATGCCCAATTACTTCAACACCACTATTGAATTCCACATATCCATTACATAATGACTGGAGAAATTTAGCCAATGAAGATATAAATTTTGAAGAGGAGTCAAAATCCATGGCTGCTGATTTAATCTGAAGAGGAAAAAATCATAACATTAGATTTTATTCAAAATAAATTAAATATGGGAGGACAAAAATATTCATCAATATGGCAATGCAGAATTTTATTTCAAAGTTATTAAAAAGAAAAATTTGATATCAAAACAAGACTTAAAAAGTATTTTACAAATGTTTGACAACTTTTGGAATATTTTTTTTATTTAAAATTGATATTTATTACCTGTATTATAAGTGTTGTTCATTATGTGAACCATATTGTTACCATGCCCTTTAATACTAAGGCTGCACCATTAAAAATCTGGCAAATTATCAGACCTTGCTACCTCAGCAATAACGTTAAATTTACTTTAATATAAATAGTCACATCAATTAATTTTGATATTGGTTTATAATGAGCCTGCAATCACTGTTTTTATTATCTGTCTTGGAAATGTTTTGTTTTGCATCATTTCTTTAACCCTTTTTGCGGCAACTGGGTGTAATGTACTCGGAGACAGACATTTATTGCTGATATCTTGAGTCTCCTTTTAACAATCTTTCTCATACTCAGCCTAATCCACAAGGTAGTGGGAATGAACACCCTGGTGGATGCAATTGTATAAAGCATGCGAAAGTGACTATTTTTGGTGGCCTAATCTTTTTTTCTACAGTCCCTAGCAACAGGGTGTAACACACCTATGCATAATTTAATAGAAGAAAAAACCTTCTAAACTGGCTTTTGTTTGGTTGTTGTTTGTTGATTATTTGAGTCTGTAATCAACACCATAAAATAGATTTTAAATTTTGACAAATAAATATTCTGAATGGATTTGGGTACCGGGGTATCAACAATAATAACATGTATTCAACATGACAAACCATTTAAAAGCAGAACAATAACATGTACATATGGAAAATAGGGGCCTTGCAGCTCAGCTTGCGCAGTTTTTACATAAAAGAACAGAATGTTGCAAATATGTCTAATAAACTTGCTGAGTTGAAGTGGTTTGGGAAGCTGTTGACAACATCAAAACGTTAATTCCTACTAAAAAATGGGTGGTATTTTAAAGCTTTCGAGATATAAATAGAATGCTATTTTTAGACTTTCAGAGGTTCGGGGTGAATATTGTAGATTTTTTTTAAAATGCAAATACTTTCTGCCGAGGAACATCTCCCCCCCCCCCCCCCACCCAAACTGTCATTACAAAAATGTGGCGGTGTTGAGTATATAAATTTAAATATTTAAACCCACGCCATACACTCTATCTCCTTTTGCCCCTGATTGCTAATGAAAAGTCCGACTTGCAGACTGTGCAGTGCGCGTATGATGGACTTGTAGATTGTGCAGTGCACATATGATGGACTAGCAGATTGTGCAGTGCGATTATGATAGACCCTTCTATGAAGAACGCAACTCAGTAAATTGTGTCTGATATTCAAGGTAGAATATCTGAGGATAAACTTTCTTTTTCTTTTGTTGAATCTGATGTTTATCAGTAGAATTAGAAGTTTCTTCTTCGTCATCGGTTTCGCGTGCCTTTCATTTGGTCGAGGCCATATCGTGATATACTAAGTAAGCTAAACTACGGTAACGAAAACAAATAGATCACATATTCCATTAATGATATTATTTAAATCCCGCAATTTGCACATGCATCAGTGTAGCCAAATTCAAACCAGAGCTGTTTGGATGATGGGACATCCATATATAACATACCCGGTAGGCAAAATAAAAAATATTCATACCCCCTTCCACAGCCCCACCTTGTCAACGTAAAGGGCTATCCAACTATTACATACATGCTAAGGATGCGGCATGATATCTTTGTTTGGGGGGGGGGGGGGGGTAATTTCACCAGAATGCACCTACATTTATGCATGAATTCTACAATAATTATCCTGACAGTCTCTATAGTCCACCAACACATCTTTCCGTGCTGTGACGTCATTTCACCGGCAGAACCAACCTTCCCTCACCCTCATTTATGGGAAAACTGTTGTATTAAAAATCGTTGAGGGGGGTAGAGCTGCTTCTAATAGTATTTTTTAAATGCCGCTGACTAGATCTTATGATATGTCAGAGAATACATTACGGTACATTTGTACAATTCGATCTACCTGAAGTTATTTTTCAATAAACACAGTCATCATTAGAAACATCCTATTCCATATAATAAATGAGGAATATAATTATATTAAATTTTAACATTTTTTATTAATATTTATAGCTTACGCATAAGATAAGCTTAGGCTTTTGATAACTAAAAATGACATTAAAATACATGTATATTATATCTATGTGTCTTAGGTACCCTCATATTTATTTCCTCATACTTATTTCTTAAGTAAATACTACTGTTAAAGATCTTGTAGCTTCTGTATTAGTTTAAATGTAATGTCAATTTATTTCAATGTACAATAATGTTCGCAGAGATCATTTTACATTACAAAATATTTATAACTGTAAGGTAAGCTCAATTTTTTAATTCGCTATGCTGTTACTAGTTACTCTTCTTTTTTTCTGACAGATATTTAGGCTATAATTAAGATTTACATTAAGGCTATAATTGACATTGAGGAGATCTATTTGAGCTGAAATTTTCTTTGTAATACCAGTAGATTATTGATTGGGAAGGATGTAGGCCCTATTTAAATTACTCTAATTTCACGAAGGCCATGCGATCAGCACAAAGTTATCCAGGAGTCGCCCAGCACGCTGCCATTGGTTTTGAACTAATAAAAGCTCTCTTTCCAATAAAGGTTGGAGCTTGGTAAGCATGTATTAGCTCTAGAGTTGCCACAGTTATCCAAGTGGGATCGTGTCATCTAAGGAACCTTGACTGATTTAATGAGCCATCCACAGTTTCACTGTCAAACAGTGAGAACTTAGACATGCATGGCTTAATCTTTGAGACAAACATATGACTACTGGCAGGATCAACCAGATAGCTATCAGTTATCAATTTTGCTTTTCTGGCAAGATTATTTTTTAACTTTAAATTTTATATCTAGGCTTATTTAAAAATTGCTATATTTTCAGATGAAGAACATTTGAAGGGCTGAGTAGAAAAAGTACTTAAGTTACAATTTTCCAAAAATGAGTTAAGACAGGCATTATATTTGAGTACTTCCCCTGAATCATTCCTGAAAATATCATTCATGAAAAATGTCCACAAGTGTTTGATTCAGAGTTACCTGAAACAGAATTTAATGTATCTAAATAAGAATTTAAAATTTTTAAACTCTATTTTCTCAAAACTTCAAAAATACTTTAAGTACTTTTTCTACTCGGCCCTTCATTTGTACTACCCATACTGAAAATTTGATTTATTTTAATGGTCACATAACTTTTCCTAATTTTTACTTATAACAATAACATGCTCAATACAAATAAAATAGCTTTTTTTTTTTAAATTTTAAGCCTAGCTTATTTGATTGTTTTTCAGGTCAAGTTTTGATAAATGGTGTATTTTAAGTGACTTAAATGAGTTAGAAGTGAGCACAGGAATTTTTAATGTAATTGTTATTGGCCTATTACTAATTTGTTATTGTTTAAATTTTAAGCATCTCAGTGATATGAAACTTTTAAGGAACTTCATAATTCATAAACTCTTATGTCATTTTAAGTGAGGAAGTTGTGGTTCACACTATCAAAGACGTATTTTGACAAAGTGGGTCCTGTAATTCAACATGGGTCTGAAATCTATGTTAAACTTGCTATAGAGGGGAGACAGAGCAATTAAAAGAAGACCAAACAATAAAATAATAAATAACGGTATGCCTAAAAATGTCTCAGCAACTTTATTTATACTATGGAACCACTATAGGTTGTTGGCACATTGAAAAAATTAGAAATCCTACTTTGGTACTTATAAAGTGGCCATAAAGTATATAGGAAAATGGGTATCTGCACAAAAGAATTAAGAGTTATGACGTGTTTTTTCAGTAATGAAAAAGACTATTTTGTAAAATATTGAGGTATCCATCTGCAAGATGAGAGTTGATATCTTGGCCTACATTTCTATCGACCCTAATTTTGACCTTCTTATGTACTGTATATACGAGACATTTTTCCTTAAATTGTTTTTAAGTAGTTCAAAATTTTATGTCTTTTAAACTAAATCTTCCCGAGCATTATATATAAACCACAGTATAACAAAAGATGCTTAGCTTTTTAATGGTGGAGGTCGCCTTTATTTTGAAAATATCAATTATTGCCATTATTATCAAAATATTAGATAACTTGTGTTTTAGAATGAACTTAGAAGACATTTCAAAAAGAATGTTTTAAATTGAGGTTGATAAACCCAGTAGAGTCCATATTGGGTAGGGTCCATATTCTAAATAATCATAACTTGCTGTGTGACAAACGTCGTCCAGGGCAACCATTCACCACATGTGCATGTAACTTTACTACTTTAGTATTCTCATAGTTTCATTCATAAAAGGCTGCAAATTAAGGACATTTGCAAAGGAACATGAGGGAAGCCAACAGAAATTAACGAATGGAACATCACCGCTGAGTATTGCTCCAGCTGGCCAGAATCAGTGTCCAAGAGTGTCATACAGGCAGAAAATGCACAAAATAAAGCCCTTGCAAAAAAAAAAAGAGCATAACAGAAGACCAAATTTAACCAGGAGTCAAGGTTCTCCTGTCAGAAGTGCAGCAGAGACTGCCGTTCCAAGATTAAGGTCAACCAAAGGCATTATTTGGTAAAGTGTCAATAGTTACTTGCAGGTGCAGCGTCTCGAAGAGACAGAAGGATGATATATATAAAGTGCATGACCAACGGAATCAGGTCACAAAATATGGAGGTGCAGTCAATAGTAAGAAATTACAAAGGAACTTGCGGTTAAAATTCATTAACTCAAAAGTACTGAAGCTAGAAAATTTTTCTAATACATTTTTTAAATTTTAAATACAAATGCAATATTTGTATATATTTTTAGGGGGTTAGGAAATTTTTTTAATTTATTAAAGTACATACAGTTTGCTATTTCTGAACACTGCAATGTCCAGTCTGTAATATATTTCGCCTTCACTGGAGAAGACCATTTGGGATTAATGCTAATACATCTTATTAAGGAGTAAAATATTTGGTAATCTACCACTTCAATGCTGGCTATTCATAAATGGTGTTTTTCGGGTCTGAAGTGCCATTTTACCGTGGACCCTGGCGAGAGGGGCACTGGGTTTCAGGAGCATTAAAATATGTACTTTTACAGAAATTTTAAATATTGTCTAATTGCCATAAAAGAAAAGATGTATCATATCAAAGGGCTAGCTATACGCTTTCCAAAAACACCAATTTCAGTCTATCTTTTATAGAAGTAGCAGTGGAGTTATGATTTCTTTAAATTTACACCCTTAAATATAAACTATATATTATACACCAACATTTTTTAATTTCTGCACCATTTGAGCCCACATCTTTTTTTATTTTGTTAAGGGGAGGTGCGGGTGAGAAATGGGCGAAAAATGTCAAATTTTGAAGGAAAATTTTTTTATTTGGTTTTATTAACCATTTCTTTATTCAATTTTTATATTTGTTTTTACAAAAGTAAGTTGGAAAATATAATAAATTACAATTTTCCTGACAAATTCAATTATAAAAATGTCAAATTTGCCCCATTCTTTAGTGTTTTTACCGCTTTGTAATGATTATTTGGAACCGCCCAATCCCAACGTTTTTAGTATGGTTGGAAAGTTGGTGATTTCCGGTTTTAGATAAACTTAGCGTTTTGTCATAAAGAAAATAATGAAAGCAACCGAAGCTTTCAATCACCTGTAATGTATAGCAAAATTGGGTATTTTCCTGATATTCTTTGTGTATCACGTAATCTAGCCCTAACCTTTGATTAAAATAAGCATTTTGATCGGTCCCTGTGTAGGAACTCAGTTTGTAATAACTACTTCCGGTATAAACAAATCATTGCTAATTGTGCGAGGTCTAGCAATTTCGATGGTAATTTGTCGCAAATAAAAACATTTGAGGCTGTAAAAAAACACTAAATAAGTAAATAACCAAACAAAATTATTTGCCATGAAAAACACAATTCTACTTCTTTTTCAGAGAAGACTAAGACTGAGTACACTAACTTTCACTAAGCTACTAAAACTAAAGAGTCCTAGTACTAGTCCTACTCGTAGTCACTTCAAGCACCTCTATGCTACTTCACTAGCAGGAAGAAGATAGAAATATACCATGCCAATAGTAATGGTAAGTCGTTAAACATCAAATTTATTTGTCACTTAGATCCAAACGGTATCAATTAGTCTTAAGGCTAAGCGTTTACTCACAATACTATGATTTTACAATGTCGTTTGAATGAAGGCTTATACTGTTATTATTATTATTATTAGTAGTAAACAGTTTAGTGATCGAGTAAAAAGACTAACAATTTATGAATTTAGTAAATGTGATATTTGAACTACATTGTACTATATTTATAGTATAGCTATTTAAATGGTAATATTTCAAATTTCTTATTTTTCTTATCGCGTCACACATGACATTGTCTTTTGCTTTATTTTATTCTGAAGTAAAATAAGACATTAAGAGCCCTAACATTCTAACAAAATTTGCTTGAAATACTTGTCAACAAGTACGACCAATCATTCACTAATGTCCTTAGCCTCATATTCTATTGTTGAGAAGCTTTTAATAAAAATATCTAACTACAAGTTTATTGTTTTCAGGAATGACCGAGGAGATGCGCAATGAGTTTGTAGATCTCAACAGAACACAACTTGCATTATATTTGCTGTTGATAAACTACACTGATCTGTTGTGTCTTAGTCCATAATTTCTACATGAAAAAAGAAAGAGTGCCCTAAGTATGTGTTTCAATTGTTACAGATTTCTCGTAGCAAAATACTTTCGATACATCGAAATAATAGTAACCTCAGGCAGAGAATGCAAGAGACAACACAGATTAAATCACAAGGCTCATTATATGTTATTAAAGGACAAAAAGAATAAGACTGCGGTTGAAAGGAACATCAATAATAACCTTGTTTTAACATTGTATCTCTATGCAGTGTGCTTTGCAACATGATTAGTGTTAAAACTTGATACAGTAACTAATTAGATTTTACAATGTAGTGATCACTCTAGTTTTCTGGCTCACACAAAAAAAACTGTTAACAAGCTTATGGGAAAATACATGTTGCAGGTCAAGTGATTCAAAACTGTGAGATAGAAATCAGAAAATTTACAAATGTCAATATTCATTCCGTCATTAGAACTTACAGAACTTATAATTTTAATAGATAATAATAATAATATTAATACATCAATCACAGGGAAAAGTTGAGTTGTCAGGAAAAAGAGACAAAACTCCTGGATAAGGATAAAAAATGTCCCCAATAGGCTAATAAAAAATGTTTACAGTCCAATCTGAATATAAATATCCTATTTTTATTGACATTTTCATTGTATTGTTGGTTTTCTTCATTATTTCACTTTTCTCGTTTTCAATATTTTTGGTCACCAATATCCTTATGACTTTTTTATTTATTATCCAAACCTCACCAAATTTTCAGTATGTTTAGTGACCAATAATAAACATTTGAATAACCTAGAATTAAGATAAATATCTTAGAGAAGGAAATATGTCAAAAAGAATTCACCCACACCCTTATTTTTTGCAAAAAAAATGGGGTAACAATTTGTGACCCTGTTGATTTATAACTCGTCAATACATCAAAAAGTCCTGTTATACAAAGTTTTATTATAGATTAAAATCTGATGGCAATAACTTAATATTTGTAAAAGCCTTAGTGTTATGAAAAACACTTAAAAAATAAAAATTGTGGAGGTTTTTATGGGCTAGAAAGGCAACCAATGGAATTTTTTTTCAAACCTGTTTTCTACCTCATTTACAACACCAAATAAGGTGTAGATAAAAATAATTCCCATACGAAGCCTAACAAACATTTTAGATTTTTCACCCACATCTCCACTTAAGATAATTGCACCAAATTTTCAGGAAACATTCACAATATACACCACAATGAACAAAAAAACTAATTCATAACATCAAGACTTTGTATATTGGATAATTTTATTTCAGGGTATGTAAAAAATATCATGAACAGAAAATTTAATTTTCATCACTGCATTTCTCTTCACAAAAAAATTACATGTTTATTGTATTTTAATTAAATATATGCTTCAGTTTAATTTTAAATCAATTATTACATTTATAAAAGGTAAATAGAAGTCTTTTTTTAAAATATAAAATTGAATGCATGAGATTATAAATAAAAACAACTAAAATCACCAATAAGATTAATGTGAGCATATCGATAGCAGTCGGTGCCAGTATGTGATTAAATTTTAAATGATAATGGGGACACTCTGCCTGTCATTTTCTATGTAGATTGATCTACACACCTCGTGGCCTTGTTGATGAATCCACAATCTATCCTTCATAAACTCTGTCTTTGCCATCTACGGGAGCAGTAACATCTAACATGATTACTTGTTGCCATTAATGGATACGAGGCTTGGGTGTCGGTTAAAACCCATGCCAATGATTTTAGCTACGCTGTCATGAGAAAGCCGCTCTTAGGCAACCGTTTTGTCCCAGCTTTCCGTAATCATGTGAGAGCACAGAAAAAGTTTGAACATAGGAAAGGGTGAGGTCACAAAAGCTAAGGAGACGAATGACTTGACAGGTAACAATAATTTATGAAATTAAACTAGTTCAGTACCTCTAAATATAATTGAAGTTCAAGAATCAATCATTTTTTAAGCAATATATGTTTGTTTTTAAAATTTTAGAACTCTACCAATGGCTATTATTTTCAAGATGACCACAGTTGCCATGACAACTATATAATTTTTTTTTTATTTTAAAGCATGAAGATATATCTCCATTCATAGCTAAACATGACCATAATAAAATATTTGCTCTAAGTTGGTTAATTTTTTTTTTATGTTTTGGTAGCCTACCCCCTTAAATAAAAAACTTCCAGTGCAATATAGCTTTCCACACATCAATAGATAGTGTCATTGTCCTGCTGAAAGTAAACAAAATACAGTGGTGCCTCTACATATGAGTGCCCTAACATACGACATTGAGATACGAGCCATGGAGCGAGCTATATTTTGCTTTGAAATACGAGAAAAAATTTTGATACGAGGAACCGGATCACAGTTCGTGGAAAAGAAACACCCCGAAAAAGTTGCAACTGGTCGTGCATCGGAGCTATTTAATGAAATTGGCCTAACTCATTTGCGCAACAATATGAAAGGGAGGAAGGAACAAACCTCCTTGGACAGTTTTTTTTAAACGGCCTGCAGGTGAAAGTGAGGAAAGTGGTGAAATAGGCCAAGACCACTGAAGAGTAAAGCAGTGACGAAAATTAAGCAAAAGTAACAAAAAATTGTACAGTAGAATTTAATTTCAGTAAAGTTTAGTTAAGTTCCATTAAATTTAGGGATAAAGTGTAGCAATTAAGAGTGTAACGAGTAAGCGAATTAAAGTGACAGAAAGAGTTTAGCATTAACAATTTAGTGAGTGAACAAAGTGAAGCTCCCCCGCCTATCTCCTCCACCCTACACCTCAGCCAGCACTTTATAAAACCAATTTATTCCTTTACATTCTCTTTTAATGTTTTTATACAATATTTGTCATTTATAAATACATTTTTCTTATTAAAAAACATATAACAAAAACAACTGGGGTGGCATTTTGGGGGCTGCAACGGATTAATGGCATTTCAATTAATTTCAATGGGGAAAATTACTTTGAGATAAGACTCATAAGAGCAAATTGAAGTAAGAGCAAGATTACGGAATGAATTAAATTGGTTTCTTGAAGCACCACCGTATTTAAAAATTAGAGTTTAAAACTAGTGAAATGAAATTTGAAATAAACATCAATCAAAACACAACAATACAAAATGAAAATCTCCCATCATAAGAACATCAGAAACTAAATGTGACAATGTTATCTTCTCATGATCAATGTCAGAAAATACCAACTTGCCTAACAATTTTCCAGATTTAGTTTATGTGCATTTATAGTTGTAATTATCAATAGGGCTAGATGTTATCTTAATTTCTTTTTTTTCTATTCTATAATAATGAGCCAATGTCCATATGAACTATATAAGGTCATCAGTAAAACTATTATTATACACTCTTAATTGCTACACTTTATCCCTAAATTTAATCAGTTATAAAAATGTACATGTAGATAAACTACTATGTTATAATACAGGAAATATTTATTAAGCCATTTGAAAAAAGTTTCTAATAATAATAACCACTCTTTACATTAGAGATTAACCTCTTACGGTAGATAGATTGGAAAAAAATGTCGGTCACTTGGCTGCCTTTAACTTTTTTTCAAATTTTGGAAGCAAACATAAACTCCCGCTATAATCCGTATTATTTTAAATAAGCGATTCCTTTTTAAAAACGTAAATGTAATTTCCAAAACGATTTATAAAAAAATATTTAAAGCACAGCGAAATATCACTTACCCAACAGATCATCTTAATGTAGTGGGTTTTCCACCACAGATTCAAATTAAAATAGAAGGTTCATCTATGTTAAGAAATAACGCGAAACAACGCAAATTCACGACCTCAACCGAAAAGGGTCAGCAGCGCCAGCTGAAAACATTGATAACCCGCGTTTTTCTACAGCCGGCTGTGAAGTATTGGAGGGCATATCTTCGGTTCAGAGTAATCAAGATGAGAGCTGGTGTCACATTAGAACGACTATGGTGGGCAGTGTTAAAATTTATGGAACCATGTTATTATTTAAACGGTGGTATAGCCAGGAACGGGAAAGTGTGTGTACATCCTGTATTGTTGTGACGCTAGGGACAAGTACCTGATATTCAGAGGTAAGAGTATGAGACGATCAAAGATTAGAAAGCAGGATTCATGAAAGATAATAAAGAATATTCCATTACTTCATGGGTTGCAAAGTGGGTGCTGGAGGGCCTTATGTGGCCCGCAGGCTATATGTTTTATTGTCCTTTTATGAATTTCGGTTAGACCGAACTGTGTGTTCTCTGCAAATACGCACCTTAGCGCTAAAAGTACTCAAGTCACAAAATACCAATTTTGAGATAATCAAGTTCAAATATACTTTTCGTCTATCAAAAGTAATCATTTTCATATTTTGTCTTGATTAAGGTGGTCCACGGGGGAAAATATCGATATTTATATAATTTTTATCAAAAATTAGATTTTTGTGAATTTTAATAGATAAAAATCTAAGGAATATTTTGGTTTTTACCATTTTCAAAAAAAAATAATTTTAAGTTGTTAAAAATGTATTTAAAAGTAGGATGGTAAGAGCAAATTTTGACCTCTGGGGCAAAATTCAGGTCCTACAAACCCCTGACGCGCCCCTTCGTATTTATAATATAATTACAACGCAATATAGACATATTTGATTTGGTATCGATCGAAAGCTTAGCCTATCTACTCGGTAATCGTATCGCCCAATAAAATGTCCAGAAACAAGCCTGGCGGGAGATCATTGTTCTGCAAACCCTACACAAACGAATTTTCTCATTGGTAGAGATTTAAATTTTTCATTTATCAGCAATTATCATTGGTTTGGCTAATTTTAGATTTAACGTAGCTGGAAGAAATCTATCCCGCAATGCCCGTCTCACTTTTTCAATGCGTCACGTTAGCATTACAAGTTTCCATCGATTGACTTTACTGTTGCAGTCGTCTAATAAATTCAAATTTGAACTTATTTCTTGCTTTGAAAAGGTAAGTTGAATTAATTATTGTATAATGTAATTTATAACAAATAGTTTTAGGTGTTCCAGCGAATCTTCAGCTAGGTTTAGTATAATAATACAGTGGTCATTATCACTAGGCCTAAGCCTAATAATACTAATAGTTATTATTTTATAAAACAGGCACTCATGTTACTAATGTAATCGGCAATGGATATAGGCGTATAACTGAATCAAATTAAAAGCTACATTATGCCTAAATATACAAAACTTTAATAAATAAATTATTACAATATGTTAATTATTCTTTTTCTTTACATTTGCGTTCTTACACGTGTCTAATGTGGTGTGATATTTTAAAATTGTTTTTCGTTGTCAATGACAACATTTATGAGATGATAATATTAGTAATAATGATAAATGTCAATAAATGAAAAAATTGAATATGCCTAGAGTCTATAATTTCTTATTTTGTATTTTTTAAAAATTAAATCAAATAATAAAAGAAATCTTACAATTTCATAAGATATTTAGAACAATAATACCGACCATTCTATTTACCTTTGGCCTAGGGGCTAATTTTATTTTTCAAAAGCTAATGAAAACATTTTTTTTGTTTCATAATACAGAAAATCATGCCCCCCCCCCCCCCAAGACCAAGAGATACAAGCAACTAGATAAAGCCAGACTAGCGCAAACGGAAGAAACTACCAGAGTTCAAACTTCGGCACCAGCCTCACCACAAGCTTCAGCACCTGCCTCACCGCCAGCTTCGGCACCAGCCTCATCGCCTGCTTGGGCACCAGCCTCATCGCCAGATTGGGCACCAGCCTCACCGCCAGCTTCACCACAAGCTTTACCAAAAGCTGCAATATCTGCAGAATATGTGGCTTCGAAGAAGAAACTTCTTGCTTTTGAATATCATCGTACCGTAGGCCTCTCTGCCTCATCTATCATGTAGATGTGCTACAGACCCTTTTTCAAAAGTTTTCATGCTCACAGTGATGAAAAGAAACGTTATGGACTAGCCTTATTTTTAGAAGTCGTATGTAATGTATATGACTTTGTCATCTCATCATCTTACACGTCAGTTGTATGCAGTGGCAAAACTTTTGATGACAACAAAAAAGCTGTGGCAGCATCATTAGTGACTGGATTGGGGCATGCTGGTATGGGGAAGTTTTTCAAAATAATCAATGTACCAAACATTCACCAAAAGACATTCGACCAGAATGCTACACTATCACCCTGCATCAATCACTACCAAACTACAAGGATAACTTGCAGAGTTAGTAGACATTGATGTGTCCTATGATGGGAGTACGCTCGCTCAGGAGGGAAAGTGTTATATCTGCATACCGTACCTCACATGATTCCAGAATTTTCTATATTATCATATTATTTACGAAAAGGGGTTGCTTTTAAAAACATGACTTTATTAATTTTCTATCTTTTATATTTTTTTTTTATATTGAATTTTCATTTATGAATAGTATATGCACATGGTATAAGAATCCTATATTGTTCAAGTAGTCTTTGATTTAAAAAAATATATTCTTTTGGTTTTCTCAACTTTGCGTTTTTCAGATTTTTCAAGTATGCCATCACGGGGAAAAGTATTATGGTTACAGGCTTCAAACTTTCCATGCTTCTTACCATTGATATTATCTACATACTAACACCTCCTACTATAAGATCAGTCCAAAAGAACTTTTAAAATTATTTTTTGTTTATTATAATATTTTTATTTGGGACGCGGGTTGACATTTTGAAAACACGACTTAGTTAATTTTAAATCTTTTATATCTGTGTTTTTTCATTCGTGAATGGTTCATGTCCATGGTATATGCATCCTGTATTGTTCAAGTAGTCTTTAATTTTTTTTTAATTCTTTTTTTGTTTTTCTCAACTTTGCGTTTTTCAGATTTTTCAGGAATGCGAAATGTATCAGGAAGAAAGGTATTACAGATACAGGCTTCAAACTTTCCATGCTTCTTACCATTGATATTATCTACACAATAACACCTCCTTCCATAAAATCTGTCCAAGAGAAATTTTTATATTATTTTTTTATTATTATAATTTTTTTTTGGGCCGGGGGTGGATATTTTGAAAACACGACTATTAATTTTCTATCTTTTATATCTGTGTTTATATACTGTTTTTTCATTTATGAATAGTACATGTACATGGTATATGCACCCTATATTGTTCAAGTAGTCTTAAATTAAAAAAACAAACATTTTTAAACTTCTTTTTCAATTTTCTCAAAGTTTTTCAGATTTTTTAGGTATGCCAAATTCATCAGGAGGCAAAGTTTTATAGCTAAAGGCTTCAAACTTTCCATTGATATTATCTACATAGTGACACCTTCTTCTTTTAGATCTGTCCAGCAGAACTTTTTAAATAATTTTTTTACATATGCTACCTGTATTTTGCCAAAAATTTATGTGACTCCACATATATGTCATTTGTAGATGCTCCAATAATTTTAATGCGGTAAGCTGGGTGTCATTTTTTTAACAACTGTATTATTAATGAGTATGGAAAGTTTCATTATGATATTGAGAATGCTTTTGGTGTTGATACATTTTGCGTAACTGTCAATATTGGTGTACAATTTTATATTATTTGCAATAAAAGTAAAAAAAAAATTTTTTAAATAAACTACTAAGTTTTTTTGTATTTCTATTGGTGTATAGTTAGTATGTACTAAAAAAATCTTTAATTCAAGAGACATAGAAAAAAAATTTTTGACCCATGGACCACCTTAAATAATAATAAAGGATTTGCGTACATTTAATGTGTTTAAATTTATGCAGTACAGTTGGCTAAAATGGATATGATTATGAAATATGAAAAGGTCACAAATAAGATTGATTTTAAAAAAATTGTGACCTTTAGCTACAGTGTAGAAGTAGAGGACTAGGGACTAGGGCCTTCAATTTGTCAGGATAAAAATGTGGACTGCCAAAAATGTCTGGTTAAGATCTTTAAGAATATGTATAATATAATGTGATAAATTTCTGAAGTGAAGATTTAAATGTACTATCTCATATAAAACGGTTCCATTTTTAATGTGGATTAATTAAATTAATAAAATAATAACCAGTGTAAATGCCGTAAAATCTTAAAAATAAAAAAAAGATTTTTTAATAGCCAACGCTGAAGTCAAATGGGGTAATCCCTTATTTTGACGCATTTTATTATTTCTACAGAAATAAAATAAAAAATCAATTTTTACCTCATGGAACTACATTAAAACACTTCAGTGGATATTATAACATGTATTTATCGTTTTCCGAATGTTTTGTCATTGGTTTTAAACTGAAATTTTAATATAAAACATGTATTTCCAGTGTCTGTCACTTGTTTGTGTTGTTTTGGTCAATTTAGCCGGTGTGCGGCCAGATTTTTTGCCAGTCTCAGACCACATGTATTATTCATACGGTTAAAGTAATGTAAAAATAATAGACAATTATGTCAGATTCGGGGCATCAGCTTACACTGGGGTGTAAGGACCTGGCTCTCTCGAGCGTTGAAGGTCCCGTCGTGATGTCCAGACACTGTAGGCCGATTTAATGCGGGCTGTGCCAGTATGAAGGTTAAAAATGTCATAGCTTGTTCAGCTGTTCAGGGGTCGCCTACAACCATCAGAAAAACTTATTTCTGAAGTAGTAATTTAATGATTGGGGGTCACCACAACATGAGGAACTGTATTAAAGGGTCGTGTCATTAGGAAGATTGAGAACCACTGTTCTAATGGATTTCCAACGTTTTGTTTTTATGAATCTGATAATCGGCATCACGCCCCCTACGCTCTCCCTTTCCCTCAGAGCATGATCATCGGCATCACGTACGCTCCAATTTCTCCCCCCCCCCTCTCTCTCTCTCTCTCTCTCTCTCTCAGTGCACTCGAAGTATACGGATAACCCCTTAAAGTTGAAGCCATGGTGGGGAGGAGGGGGAGGATTTGGAGTTGATTACCAGGGCAGCGGACACACACATCATCATTAACTTGTGAATAAAGCTATCTGACCAAAAGTGACCGGGACTTGGCATTATGTCACTATATCAAAGAATGACAACGAAGGAGTTTCAGGGGTGATGTAAGCTGACCAGAGAAACCGCGAAACAGTGGGCCAGGCAAAAGACGCCAAACTCAAAGTCTCGACGTAATAGTATTCAACCGACATCAAAGAGCGACCGATGTCCACGCCATCGACACCGGGACCAGAGCCCCGCGGACCAGAGGCATGGCTCGAGCACGTGGTGTTGATGTAACACTTTTGTTTAACTAGGGCTGAAGTTAATAAATTAATAGCCCGTCCCCCGGGGGGGGGGGGGGAGTTTGTGATAATGCGTCCACTTTTTTTTTCAATTTATGGTGATGGAGAAATTTGGGGGGGGGGGGGGGGGGAGATCGGCCATGATAGCGTTGGGTCAATACGTTGTCCGTGATTGGTCAGCTCTAATTTGAGCTCCCCTCCCCCTTTTTCGTATGCCAATGAGCTTAAGTTGACTGATTTGCGTTAAGTAAAATGAGGGTGAGGGCTGGTGATTTTATATAATAAGACGGACTCATTTTGAGGTATTAATGGTAGTGGGATCACTTCGTTGAAAATGGCAGGACGACCAAGGTTAACCCGAATTCAAATTGTTGATCCAACGGAAATTTTAAATGATGCAGCAGTTCGGACTGAGATTTGGTTTATGCGCACACTATGTGAAGCAACAAATAATGTTAATACAACAATGGAATTTCTAGCAAGGCGCTCCCTTTTAAAGAACAAAATGGAATGCAACAATTGCAATGTGGCTTGTAAGCTGGCTACCTACAATCAAGGGATTGATAAACAGATATGGAAGTGTTCAATTTGTGGTTTGAGGAAAAGTATACGAGATGGCTCATTTTTTACCAGGAGCCATCTACCATTATCTAAACTAGTCATTCTCATGTACTGTTTCGCCAATGATTTTCCTCAAGATGCTACAAAGCATGAGTCACAAATACAGAACCAAAACACGGTGATTGACTGGTTTAATTTTATTCGAGAGGATATAGGGATATATCTGAACCAGCATGCAACTCAGATTGGTGGCTTTGATGATAATGGGGAGCCCATGGTGGTTGAGCTTGATGAATCCAAATATTTTCATAGGAAATACCACAGAGGAGCGTGGCGTCAAGGCCACTGGGTTTTTGGTGGAATAGAAAGGTCCACTGGAAAATGCTTCCTAGTGGAAGTTCCAGACAGAACAGCTGGAACCCTGGAAAACATTATCGTCCAACAGGTTTTGCCAGGGACACACATAATAACAGATGGATGGGCAGGCTATAGAAACATAGGGCAATTGTCCCATGGGATATTCATGCATTCCGTTGTGGTGCATGAAAGAAATTTTGTTGATCCCAACGATCCAGAAGTGCACACACAAAACATAGAAAATCTGTGGATGCGCGCCAAACGTAAACTGAAAAGACAATATGGAACAAGTGAGACATTGTTTCCATCATATTTAAAGGAGTTTCAGTTCCGTTGCAATATCACAAAGTTTAAGGTGTTCAACGAGCTTTTGATTGTGTTAAAAGGACGATATCCTGTTTAAAGCATTTTAAACAGTTCAGTTTTTTTTTCTTGGACTTCTCAGAGCATAAAAGGTAAGATCTTTTTAATTGATTTGTTTTGTACCATTTAGTCCTTGTGTTACCGGTAGCTGAAGAGGACTTTTGCCGACGTCGTTGTTGTATACTTTATACTTAAATCTCCTATCGGATTGTTATTGCTTTCAATATTTCTATAATTTTCCATGATACACATAAGGGCCATCCATAAATGACGTCACTCAAATTTTTGACCCCCTCCCCCATCATCACAAATCGTCCCAAAAAGTTAGCCCCCACCCTCAAATATAACGTCACAAATCTCTGCACCCCGCTATAAAAAGTCACTGTGTCCACTAATGACCTTTTAAAGAACGAAGCGGCTATTCGCACTCGGGTACCAGAAGTGAGAGGTTGGGATTAAAAAAAACTATTTAAAATATTTTCGATGGATTTGTAAGACAAAATGAGGTATCAAATGAAAGATAATGGAATGGACTATACGTTTGTAAACTTAATTCTTCAGTTTAACTAAAATAAACTACCACAAATGACATCCGAATAGTATTTAAATTTAGTCAAAATGGACCCAGACACGCACCGCCGCCATTCGGACCCGGGTCCCATTACACCAGTGCTTCTCAACCTTTCTAATGCTGCGACCCTTTAATATATTTTCTCATGTTGTGGCGACCCCCGGCCACAAAATTATTTTCGTTGCTACTTCATAACTGTAGGGTATGTGTGTTTTCCGATGGTCTTACGTGACCCCTGGGAAAGGGTAGTTCGACCCCCAGAGGGGTCGCGACACACAGGTTGAGAACCGCTGCATTACACTTTAAAGAAATTCACCTCCCGTAGATATCAAATTACTGCACCCGTGTCAGAAACATTTCACTATAACAGTGGTTCTTAACCAGAGGTAAAAGTACCTCCCCAGCCCTGAGGTATGGAAGACCAGAAAATAGTATTCAGTGGCGTAGCTAGGAGGCTGCGGACCGCACCGGGTGACACCATCTCAGGGGGTGACAAAAAGTTGAAAAATTGCGTATATACAGAGCAGACACTGCTTACAGAGCATACACTGCTTACAGAGCATACACTGCTGTGTCTAACCGAATATCCATAAAACGATTACAGATGACACGTTCATTTTCCACCCATGTTACCAATCAAAATGCGGTTTTATTTAAATTTCCAGGTTGTTCGTCGGCAATTAGGTTACCTTATTATTAGATCAGAAATCCTCCGTTTTGAGAGCATTTACTAAGATATCCCCCCCCCCCGCGGTCAACCATTTTCGTTCTATCCCACTTCATGTTGTAGGCCCCCTAATCCTAATTCTATTCTATGATTCCCATGTCCACATAAAATAAGAATAAACGTCCTATTTATTGTAAAGAAATGTGTGAATTAATTGAAAAACCACATATTATTTATCTGAATATCCAATTTTATTAGTGAAACAAGACCTTTATTTCACAGTAGTAAACCGATAAAAGATACCTAAAATATGTGAGAACTTAATATTTAAAATTGTTAGCCCAACACTTGTTTAGAAAGAGATATCGGACACCTAGACATAATTAAAGTAATAAAATAAATACAACATATTTATTTTAATCTAGATACATCCAATTGGGCAAATTTTATAAGGTATCTTTAAGGACAGAAGAGTTCTCCACATTTTACCACAATGGCGCCGTGAAAGACAAAAGATTCATGAAAATGTACTTCTTCTGATCTCGTAAAATGTGTTAAATTGTTGTTGTATTCCAACAAAAAGATGGTACTTTAATTTTAAAAATACTTTTAATGAAATTCCATGAGGTAAAAATGAATTTTAAAATTTATTTTTCTCGAAATAATAATTTGCGTCAAAATAAGGGATTACCGTCAAATGGTAGATTACCAAATTTACCCATTAATGTACAATGTCAAAATATGTCGAGACTAAATCTACAATACATGGGCTACAGCTATAAGATCAATGCCTAACAATGGCTAACATGTAACATGCTTCTTCATTCGACGCTGCCGACAGGTCATATATAGTCACATAGGGCTTAATTTAATAAGAAAATTAAAATTATTCTGACCTCAATTTCAATTAGTTTAAACTCTTTCTACAATTTAAGAATGACCAAAAAAATTACCTAATAGCTTTTCAACAAAGTTTCATAGGCCAAAAGTTCCCTAGGTCGATTGTAAATTTCTTTGTGCTTCCTCTTAAACAGACGCCATGACGGTTAAGCTTCTCTTTAGTAGATATTAACATAATTTATGCATAAAGAAAAAAAAGAAGCGGTCGCGATGTCTAAATGTCGCACCATAACATTTAGCTATTGCCAGATAATGGAAAAAACTGTATGATCAGATATTATTTATTTGTCTGCACTAAATGAACAAAGAATGAAATATAAACCACATCCAGTGTTATTGTTTGTTTTCCTATAGATAAGTAGAGAAGATACGTCTTTATATATCTTAATTATTATAATAAAAGGAAATGTATTTTTTTTAAACATCCAAAGTTTCACTAATTATAAAAGTGTTGGACTGCGATAAAGCTTTAAAATAGATTAAATAGACACGAACAATCTGTAAAGATATAACAATATATATTAAGCTTTAATCATAATTTTACATTACAAATAATTAAACGTTTCGGAACTTGCCTTCATCAGTACAAGACATACAAATAAGTATTAATCAAATTTACATAATATATAGAGAGAGATAAATACTACCTAAAAATAGAAAACCAGACAGAAACAAGGTAAAGAAAAATATAACGTTCTTTCAGTATATGGGCCGGTATAACTCAGAAGACGGACAGGTTGAAGTTTTGTCAGAACGAATGGAAGAGCGTGAGGTTGGACTGATAAGCAGCACGGGGAGTTTTATATGTCCCACTTTATTAAAATGCTAAAACTGTACAGAGATCACTTGAAGGTTTGGAAGCAACTTCATAATCTGAGCGTTCTTTATGGCCCGGGATAACAGTTAACACTCTTTTCAACTGTGCCATGAAACATAGTGTGCCGTATGACCCGTTTGCTCCCCCCTCCCCCCAACTGTCAAACTCGTGTCAAGAAGTAAACATACTAGCCAGAATGATCCATACATTGATCGTGGGACAAAAAAATTTGGTAGAAGGCATGTATACGTACTACTGGTCAAGTAAAAAAATATAAGTTCTTTTTAAACTATTTAATTTTTCACTTCCCTTTGCTCCCTGAAGAAGGCCTTTTCCTAACAGGTTCATTCTTTCGTGTGTGTGTTTTTCTCGGATTTACCCCTACTTGTGGTTCTTATTTCCTATTGTTGTTGTCCAGCCCGTTAAAATAGGATCATACTGAGATACTGGACAGTGGTCCGTTCGCATTTGAGTCACCAAGCTCTACTGCTGGGGCTTAAGTCTCCAACACGGGTAAGATTTGATGAACTTAGGCTTAGGTATGTTAGCGTGTATGTCTTTGGTTTTCATACTATCTGCCCACTGACCGAACCACTTTGATCTAAAATGATCCGAACTAGAATCACTGATAGACATCTCTTTTTGTTTTTCCATTGTATCAAAATTTGGTGGCGTCGCATCATGGCTTTCAGTTGAATATATCAATCTCCTAAGCTTCTCCATTTCTAATATGATGTATGCAGAAATTGTAGATATAGGCTTACCACGGGCGTATTTTCATATTTGCAATTCTACACTTTTTTTCAAGTGTGTCAGATTAAATGTCAGCATAGATGAATTAAATTGGTATAAAAAGCAAGGTTGTTAAATAGCAAGAAAATAAATGATCTTCAGACAGAAATTATTAATTATAGACATATAAATTGGTCTTGGGGCTCGTGCCGGCCATCCCAGCAAACAATTATCTCACCTAACAGAAGCCAGATCGATAAATCAGAGCCAAACACTCACTAAACACTGACTTAACCTCTGACAACCTCATGAGCAATTACACCCGGAATAATATCAAATGCTTCACTGTGCCTCGGAGTAACACGGTGCAATATAAACAATCGTTCTTCCCACGCACGATAATCGCTTGGAACCACCTGGACGATACTGCCGTGAACTCGACTTCTATCGAAAGCTTCAAGGCAGCCCTGACATCTGCTAGGAGCCGTTAGAATGGCAGCATCGCTTCCCCAACCGTTGTACATATGCCACTACATGAATGCAGCAACGTACCCTACCAGAACCAGAACATGAAATTAACTTATAAGAAAATTATGGGTGATGTCAAAAGAGTTAATGCTATAATGCATGGCAACTAACTTGATTTCAATTAATCAAAAGATATATTCTAAAGTAAATGTTGTGGGGATCAAATGGTTGGTGAGTTTGAATTGTGTCATAAGCTGATCATATTAACTTTTTAAAAAAGCAGAATTATTAAATTTGATAAAATCCATTCCCCGCTTTTTCAGTTTAATGTCATCTTTCTCCTCACTATTTACAGTTATACCTTTTTTTATGTCCAATGAATGAACGAATACCATGGCTCCATTTACACTAAAGCCCACACGAATGGTCCAAGGCAAGGGTCGGTGAGCCAGGGTAAATGACTTAAAAGCGGGTTTAAGAAAATAAGAAGTCTTTGAAAATGAAGGTTCAGTTAAATATAATTAAATAGTGTGACTGTCAAGGTGGGTTAGTGTAAAAAATAATAATTAATGTTTAAACCAAAACAGTTCGCTTGAATCACCTTGGATAGTTTTTGACAACATAACAATGATGTAGACCCGGGATATTGGAAATATAAATGTTACTGTACTATAATTATCTTAGATTCAATAATAAATTACCTAAACAGTAAATTTAATAATATCTTTTCGTACTTCTTACACACGTGCTTAATTTTAAACATATCATATTTACTATGCACTGAGAATGAAGCATGCTAGGTGAAACCTCTCAATGCGATGTGAAGAATTTGTCCCTTATCAGCGATGTAGTTTTAACAGAAAGTTAGACCTCATTGCTATCTAACTACATTTGATATTATTTTTATACGTTGGGCTTCGCAGTGAACCTATATTGTTTGGGATTCAAATATTTTTGTAGCATAAACGCCAAAATAATTTTGTATTGAATTTTTTTTTTAAAAATCAGAAGTAATTATTGGCGTTTGCTCGTTTGACTTGTATGTAAAGTCATCTCGTTTCGTAATTTAACCAAACCTTAAATGTGACCAATGAGCTATGGTATTTTATACCACGTGATCAGAAAGATACACGTGACCGCTAAATATGCCAGATTGACTTCAAATGTGTAAGACATAATTCCCAAAGGTTGATCGTCAGAGAATACGATGTTTAAGAGTTAAATGTAAACGACGCACCTGGACAGGGTTCTTAACTTTTTCTCCATAGAACCCATTATTATCTGTGTTTTTTATCAGATGATTGATTCTTGAACATTTATGGCCAGTGATGCAGTTTTTTTTAAAACCCTGTGTAAATGATATATGCTACATTTCCTTTTTTTTTTAAAATAGCGTCTTTATAATAATTTTAATAAAAAGCCTACAATGAAGGATTTTTCCAAAACAAACTGATGTCCAATTTATAGTTTTTTTATCAGATTTTTTGGTTTTCTCGGAATTTTTTTTTTTTTCAAAAATGAAAATCACAATAAAAACAAATTAAATATTAAATCTATGTGTTTATTTTCTCATGAAAAGTTACAATAGAATGTTTGTTTCTTTGTCAGGTAATAGAATGTGCAACAGCTAGTTGATTTGTGTGTTGTGAGGCACTGATACGGGTTAGGCCTACTACCCAACTTAAAAAAAAAATAAAAAAATGTAAGGTTATTTAAAATTAATCATCTCGATTTTTATATAATAATTTATAAAACAACATTAATATTAGTAATAACTAAAAGTCAATGATTTGTATAAATACAAGCAAGTCATGGGAACCTAAGTTTGCTTAGCATCCCTTTTGTTGCTCTCCGATTTTGAGTAAAATGATGATATTTATACAATACTAAATACAATTATGATGTGTGAGGGTGGGGCATGCAAATTTGAAAGTTCAGACTGAGACTCCAAAGATGCCATAATATTTTTACAATTACTTCGGGTCTCTGCTGAGGGAAATTTTTTATTTTTTTTTCCAATCTCGAACATGTTCACTAAACCTATAAGAAAGCTGCACAGTGGTCGGAAAACTCATTAGTCAAAAGAGCCAATAATCAGCAGCAGGACGATTAAAAAACTTTGAGAACCAAATTTCTTTTCAAGAACCCGTAAAGAACCATGTCTTTCGGAGTCAAAACCGTTTTGTGGTCGACTGGCCGAGCCGCACTCAGGTCAATAAAGAGACGCATGCAGCTCGCGAGCCGCACTTTGCCGACCACTGAGATAGCAGATAGACTTCTTACCGTCTCACCTATATAACAGAAGCGGCATCCTAGGCAAGCAAGGGGCCATCCATAAATGACGTCACGCAAATTGTGCCGATTTTTACTGTCCCCCCACCCCCAAATCGTCAACAAAAGTTAGACCCCCCTCAACTATAACGTCACAAATCTCTGCACCCCCTACCTATAAAAGTTACTGTGTCCACTACTGTCCTTTACAAACCCTTAAGAAATTAACCTCCCGTGGATATCAAATCACTGCACCTGTGTCAGAAACATTTTACTAAAACAGTGGTTCTTAACCAGGGGTAAAAGTACCTCCCCAGCACAGATGTGTGGAAGAACAGAAAATTGTATTCAGTGGCGTAGCTGGGGGTGGCGGACAGCACAGGGTGACACCAAATTGAAAAATTGCGTATTTACAGAGTACACACTGCTCGGTCTAACCGAAATTCATAAAAGGATAACAGATGAATCGTATATTTAAAAGTGAAAGTCGAGGGGGGATGACACCACACGCTTACCGGACCGGGTGACACCAACCCTAGCTACGCCACTCATTGATTGTATTTGTTTGCTGCTTTTTTTATTTTAAATGGTTTTTACGCATTTTGATAAGCAGCAGTAAATGTTTTTCTGGTGAATTTTGTTTGCGCATTGCTTGTATTTGTATTTCCCCCCCCCCCCTTTGTTTATAAAGTTAATTAAAGAAATAAAACTAAGATAACAAAATTTTTTATTGATGTTTAATTTTATTACAATATAATTTATACGTTTCGAGGGAATGGGCCTGCAGCGCTGCAAAAAAAAGAGCATTTACTAAGCGAAGTGGCTATAGGTACACGGGTACCAGAATTGAGAGTTTGGGATTTAAAAAACGCTTTATAAAAAAAATATTATTGTTGGGTTTTTAAGACCAAATGAGGTATCAAATGAAAGATAATTGAATGTACTATACGTTTGAAATCTTAATTCTTCAGTTTTACTCCAATAAACTACCACAAATGACATCCGAAAAGCATTGAGCCTAATGGTACCCGGGTGCGAATGGCGGCGCTGCATGTCGGGTCCATTTTGACTAAATGCTATTCGAATGTCATTTGTAGTAGTTTATTTTAGTTAAAAATGAAGAATTAAATTTACAAACATACAGTACATTCCATTATCTTTCCTTTGATACCTCATCTGGTCTTACAAACCCAACAATAGTATTTTTAATCGTTTTTTAATCCCAACCTCTCACTTCTGGTACCCGTGTATACCAATAGTAGCAGCCTTTACTAAGATACCCTGCCCCCACCCCGGTCAACCATTTGTTTTCGTTCCATCCCACTTCACGGTGCAGTCATAATTCTAGGACTCCCGTGTCCACATTTACCCAGAAATTCTCACGACGGTCATTGTAACTAAATACCGATTCTCTCCTCCCCCCCTCCCCCCCGGGGCGTCCTGTAACTTGATCAGAGGCCATTTTTCGGACCTCTCATTTTTCATACCTGTAACGATTCTCTCAGTGAAAGCCGTGCAATCCTCTACCACAGTGGCTCTCAACCTTCCTGACGCCGCGACCCTTTCATGCAGTTCCTCATGTTTTGGCGACCCCCAAGCTACACAATTATTTTCGTTGCTACTTTATAACTGTAGAGTACATGTGTTTTCCGATGGTCTTTGGCGACCCCTGAGAAAGGGTCGCGCGACCCCCAAATGGGTTGCGACCCACAGGTTGAGAACCGCTGCTCTACCACAATATTCCACTTTTCATGTGACTTTATATTACTAGAGCCCTTCCCCCTCCCCCTAATCACACATCGTCACAAAAATCTGACACCCGCCCCCTTTTTTTAGACATGTGACGTCATTTATGGATGGCCCCCCAATCACATATATCACATTTCGACGAATACATTTCTTTAAAAAAAGGAAACGCGTGAAACAAAGTATGGGAAAACCTGACAAAAATGAACGCAACATAAAAGTAAAAACATAATTAAATTTAAAACATAATACTTAGCTGAAATGTAGTGGGATATATGACGATTCTTTAAAAATATTTATTTGACAACCACGTAATGAGAGTGCTAGGTATGGATAAGTTTTGTAGTATGTGTGATGGTGCTAACACATTTGAGAGGCGAAACTATGGTAGTTTCAGGACAAGAGCTGGAGCGGAAGAAGTCAACCATTTCATTTGCCATATATGTAGCCGAGTGGCGAGTGTCAGTTGACAGTTTTAAATGTATATTTGGTTTATAAACATGAAATTCAAGCCTTGAGAAACGGCAGCTTTTTATTGTTTCTTAGAGTGTTTGTATACAAAGGAGTGGTAGAATAAAAATCCTTACACAAAGTTCGAAGCAAAAGGATCCGAAGATAAAGGACAACATCTGGAAAGATACAAATAGTAGGCCTAAAGGTTAACATTGTCCTGACTAACATTTGAATTACACAGCTAACAAATGAACATGTTAAATAACTCTGTAATTAAATTTACTACTATGTTATAAAGGGGTCGTCCATTAATTAAATCAACAATTTTTAACCACATTTTTTTAACCCCTCCCCCCTTGTCAACAACTGTCAAACTTTCAATTACCCCACTATATTTGCTCCTCTTGCTTGGGAGGCATGCTGTTGAGAGCCAGTCATTCGCAGATGACACGCAACTATACAAGCCTACCCATCCCTCTCTTGTGGATTCCGCTGTCCAGACTTTGCGGGAGTGCATTGGTGATGTCAAGTCTTGGATGACACTCAACAAGTTAAAGCTTAATGATGACAAAACGGAAGCACTCCTCATTCAAAATCACAAATCATCCTCTACCTCAACTCTCCCCAACTCATTTCAAGTAGGTAACGCCGACATACAGTTTACATCCTCTGCTAGGAATCTTGGTTATATTCTTTCTAACAACATGTCTCTTGATAAACATATCTCTCACATTTGTCGTTCTGCATACACCGCTATCCGTCAGATCGGCTCCATCCGCCACTACCTCACAGTTAGTGCGAAAAACTCTAGTCTGTGCTCTTGTTCTCTCTCGTCTTGACTACTGCAACTCTCTTCTGTCAGGTTCACCAAAACACTTCATAGAAAAACTACAAAAGGTTCAAAATTCAGCTGCTAGGCTAGTTCTAAAGGCAAAAAAACATGATCATGTCACTACACCACTCACTTCATTGGCTTCCTATAAAGGCACGTATTGATTACAAACTGTCTTTTCACCCCTTCGACAGCTTCGCTCCTCCGCAGACACGCGTATTCTGTCCGTTGTTAAGACACGTACTAAAACATATGGTGAACGATCTTTCTCTTTCTGCGACCCCAAACAATGGAATTCTCTTCCACTACACATCCGCAATATACCAACCACACAGGCCTTCAAAACTGCACTCAAAACACATCTCTTTAAACTCTATTACCCCGACTGATTCCCCAAATTTGACCAATAAACGATGCTGCTGGCCGACGTCAATGGCTTCACGTGTAAAAGTTCTGGGATGGGTGGGGTGAATATGCATTTGTTTTTGCTTTGTCTCTATACAGCTGTTCTTTATTACATAAATGTATTTTATTTTATTGTCACGATTATGTTTCTTTTGCTAATAACATTTTTTTATGTACAGCGCGGTGAGCCTAGCCCTAGGCTGTGGTACCGCGCTATATAAGACAACATATACTAATAATAATATTTTATTTTCTACCCCCCCCCCCCCGGATGAATTATAATATACATAAATTTATAAATACATTTTACTTTGTGATCTATTTTAATGACACAAAGTTGTAGTGTAGGAAAAACAATTTATTACAACTTTAGCTTGTTAATATACAAGTTAAAAAGTTTGTACACTTAAATTTTATAATGCAAAATCAATTAAAAGGTTGTTAAATACTAAATATATTTGTTTGTGGTATAAATAAAGTAAATCTGACAATTACAGCATAGTTTCTAGCTCCTATCATCTTATCATGGAGTGGCCAGGTGTTGCTCTATCATAACAATGGACATAAGGGACATCATTTGGGTAGGATAGGAGGCATTTACACCCCCCCCCCCCCCCGGGACTTTGCAGGCTTTATTTAATTGCTATGTACTGTGGCGCCTCCAGTAATAAACAAGTTAACAAGCCGAACAAATTTGGTCCCCCCCCCCCGCCTCATATGAAAAAACTCTGAAATGACGCTCCTGGTGGGCATAGTCTAAAGTAGCTGACTTATTATTTTCATCTTGCGGAACTGAAATACCAGAAAAGTCAACATCATCCTCATCTAACCATTCAGCACTTAAAATAGAAGCATTGTCGGTGTGAGCAATAATTGTCATAAGATCTCTCTATCTTTTTGAAGCTACTCGAATTGGTCGAATCCCTTTTTGTTGAGGAGAAATGTTAATTTCTTATGCTGAAGAGGGCATTGTCGGTGCTGTTGATCATGCTTTTTCAACATGACTTGTGATGCAAAATAGATGTTACAGATTTTGCAAATCCGTTCAAGCAGCGATGTTATTAATTTTACTCACTTTACTTTTCCCCAATTCTCAAAATATCGTATTCCTACTCTATCAATATCATTTATCTTGACTGCACATGAAACTTGAACTTTGTCCATGTTCCATACCTGCAACATGATCGCAAACATACTGCCCTAGCTATTTACGACATACAGAATCTACAGTTGAAGGGAAGCCAACTTTTGACTTCTCTTGCACTAACAAAGTGTGCTAACATTCTGACCAGCCATGTGCAGTGCACAGATAGACACACATTAAGTAAATCGTATATTGTTAAAAGCCTAAAAATTATATTACTATTAACACTCATTTACACTTATAAATTCTTTTTTTTTAATGTAATAAACAGTCAATTTTTAAGATTAAAATTTTAATAGAGCAAACATGATTGTTGACGTCAACTAATCTACCCCCCCCCCCTTACCCTTTTGTCAACAACTGTCAATCATTTCCAAATCCCCTTCACCTTATTTTGTTGACATAATTAATGGACGCCACCAAAGTATAAAAACCGTTAGTTTGATACTTGTATCAATCAATGGCTGTATCTTTTTAAGACAAAGGCTCATTGCAGAATTTCTTCTTATTTAATATAGTTGTTACACACGTATCATTTCCTATATGAGAATTTGGCATATGGCAGGATAGTTACTACATATATTTTACGTATATCAATATCAATCGCTTATAAGCATATTGTACGATGTGTAACCAGCGCGATAAAAACATTAGTATTAATAGTATTATGCTCCTGTACACACTGGTATCTAATTCCATGTAAGAATTCGGCGAAAAGCTTATGTTCAACCATCACAATACACTGACTACAAGTTAAACTGACGAGCTAACAAGTCATGTGCTTATGATAAGTAATTATCATAAATTTTACATTATAAAAACCTAAAAATTGCTCTCTACAAACACCAAAATATTTGCTTATACTAACAAAGCGTCTATAAGGCACAATTTAGGGATGAGATTAATGCTTTGAATCCAAAAGCCCATTCTCGCGCACAATATAAATAAGGTCGCCCGAACAAACCAGGGAGAAACTACGTAACACAATGATCAGGCCTGGCTATTACTTCACTTCTGCCAGATTTACCACTGTAAATTGACAATCCCTAGAGACTCCAACCCGAATAAAAGTCAAAATCCCGGATCAAAACCCCAAATATTTAAATGTGTCTGTTCACATACAAATATTACATTATCCTCTAAAGATCTAAGCGTGCAAATATACTTAGGTATAGAGAAGAAAATCCCTTTTACGGCATGATATAATTCATATCATAACACCCTAGGGTTCCCGAGAATATATATTAATGAACTTATACAAAAAGCACAATGAGGGTTTCCTATCTAAGTGGTGGAGGAGAAGCCTGCATTTCATACAACTTTGTGGTAGCCTAATCTCTGGGTCAAATTCCATGACAGCGTTGAGTGGTGAACGCTCTGTTTCGTACAAGCGGGGCATCCAATGCCAATAAAAAGTATTCACCTGACAAGAAAATGCGAATTAGTCTAGGAAGCTTGGAAAAAAGGTATGGAGCCTTTTCACGAGTTGTGGGAGGATAAATAGCTATGACTGTCAGTTGGTTTGTAGTAGGCAGAGGTGAATAATCCAGTTTCTTTTAATATAAGGGAAATGTTCAGAAAGTTTACAGAGCTCTCAGAGATTTGTGAATTAAATTTTATAGATGGATGAAATGAGTTTAGAAACTCAATAGATTTTTGGAGTTTACTAGTATCCATAGTAGTGATGCAAATGCCATCATAAATTTATCTTTTGTAAAATTCTGGATTACAGCCAGTATAAATTTTATCTCCTTTTATATATTCAAAGTGACCCATGAAAAGGCAGGCATAAATACGTCCCATTTTGGTACACAAGGCCAGACCAATAATTTTTTAAAAAAATCATTAAATTCAAAAGAGTTTACGGTGAGTACCAGTTCCTATTATACATATATTACTGTAAATATTTAATGACGGATTCGGAAGTAATAAACATACATATTCTGGTTGAGGTTTGAGCTTACGCTCTTTGCTAGTACATTGGCAACCAGCTCTATCTGCTTGGCTATGCCATATAACATCGTCGAAACATAGGAATCTCCCACCGCCCTGGCCTCCCCAGTGCAGGGAACTCAATCAACAGACGAGCTGGTGCCTCTCAGGCCAGCGTGCAGTGCCGGCAGGTCGGGTCCCTGTTGTTGTCTAGCATGTTGAAGTATGATTTAGTAGGGAAGTGCTCAGTTTTCGTTTGGGTCACCAGACTGTGGTGTCGGATTTGGAACTAGAATTAATGACCCGCAAAGAATTCCAATCTGATAATGTCTTTACTTCTTTCGATAGTTTTTTAAATTCAATTTTTCTAGAAACTTTCAACAAACCTGAACATTGTTTTTTATTCATTAATAAACAATATAAAGTTTTTTAAAAAAAAGCCCACAATATAATTAAATCGCTTATAGTTTAATTCAGTTTATGGAAAATTTCTAAATAATTTAGGTGCATCCCTGGATGAGTAAAAGTTAATTCTCGTTTTCCCGGGATAAGCAAAAGAACGGAAATGAGAAACAGTAGTCGTCACGGATTAATAAAGATCTAACGTAAAAGGGTTAATGCAAAATTTTATGCGCATGCGCAATTATTAGACATCATTTATTTAAAAAATCCTTTTAAAATAAATATGAAGAAATTGAATACATACTGTACAGACTAGGAAAAAATCGTGCATTTATCATATCATTATATAATTTTATAAAATTTGTATAGTTTTATTTGGGAATAAAAAAAGAAATGTTACGGTCTTTTAAAGATTAGAAAAAAAAACGGTTTGGAAAATATAGATTTAATATGAAATATAAGTATTAAAAATAGTTTTACCATAATTTTAAGTATTTTTAAAATAAATTAGATGATAATTAAAAACATTCTCTTTAATTAATATTTATATTGTTATTTTCATATTAATATAAACAACAAAGTTGATGATTACTAAACTAAAGCAAAGCCAACAATTCTCGTTTAGGAACGCGTGCCTGGCGGATAATCAAATCCAAGAGGTTTTGGGAAGTAGGGCATTCTGGGCAGAAAGGAATTTTGGATACTCAACAAACTAATGAAAATTGAAATGGTATGTATTTATTTGCACATTTAACATTAGTAGTAGTTGAAGATCAGGTGAACGAATTAACAGCTACAATCACTTGTACATCTTAATGGAATTTGCGACAAATAGGTATCTGTTCTGAAAGAATTCCTTGACCGCACCATCGGTATTAACCCTCCCTGGCCTAGATCTTGTCACTTCTTTGTCTGAATACTGTTGTATTGGTCAATTAAAAAAAAAAAAAGTTAAAATCAACATGTACCTTAATTACTTTTTCACATTTACAAATAAGTCATTTGATGTGAAAATTAAAGTTAATTTGCCCCCGAAAAATTTAACTAAAACGTTGGTTGGTTCGAATGTTTTATGAGTTCAAGTCAATGACTTTGAATGAGTAGGCTCAGTAGGCCGATCAAGGTTTCAAAGCCCGCTCAAGACTGGTCAGCTAAAGTCTTACTCAAAAACTGGTTAGTATCATCTTACCTAGCCTATATTTTTTGTTTGTGTTGGCATTATAATTATACAGAAAACTCATAGTAGGATTTAAAAAATTATTTAAAAAGTAGGCTATCAATGTCACAATGTGTCCATATGAAATGTGGGCTAATGTCTAGTTATGGAGCCATGGTGTCATTTGCGTGTTTTCTAATACTTATGTTGCTGATGACTTTAGGGTTCAGGTTAGGTTTAGTGATAGATTTAGGGTTCAGGTTAGGGTGAGGGATAGATTTAGGGTTCAGGTTAGGGTGAGGGATACATTTAGGAAGTTTTTTCATTATTTTTAAACGTTTTATTCTTAATTTTACGGGTGGTGTCAACCAAGATGGCGGCGATGGTAAAAAACGCGGAGCCATGGTAAAAAACGCGGAGTTATCTCTCAAAATTTACCTGTGCAGTTAACGGCATGGGCTTTATGAGTTAATGCGAAGAGATATCACCGATAGTGTCAAAACCCAGGTTAGGGATACGTTTAGGGTACAGGTTAGGTTAAGGGATAAATTTCGGACATAATTTTGCGGGTCGCGTCAACCAAGATGGCGGCCATAGTAAAAAAAAAAAGGCGGTGATATCTTTTCATGAAGAGACTGGTTTTTTTAACCATTGCCGCGACCCTTAAAATAAATGATAAAATTTAAAATATAAAAATTTCCTACTAAATGTATCCCTAATTATAGGTACTTCAAAGTACTTAGATATGATGCTATTTTGACGCAATCGCGGCCCATAGCCATACTGGGCCATAGGGTTTCGAGATATTTCTTGTGTGTGCTGGATGATTGAGTTGACTAAAAAAATTATTTTTTGCGCTAGAAATGTCAGATCAACAAACGAATGACTGTTCTAGTTACATTAATGAACAGTTGGTACTTGGATAAAATTTTCAAATTGAATGAAAATGAACACATCTGTAAGATAGCACTTGTTAAATGAAGTAATAATATGTCTTCATTTTTTATGTAGCACTTTTTGTGAATAAAAACTCACTTTTTTTAACATAGACATAGATTAGGTACTTCGCTAAGCGGCGCGCGCGGATCGATTTTTCGGATGTCGGAAACAGACCATAAACCGGTGACCGGTCAATGCCGGTAGGTCACGGGGTCGTATTTATATTTAGTTTCCTTTGTCCACGTAAGGGAGAGACTATGAACTTACTATAGTCTGTTTTGTGCACACGAGGACGTCGATCATTACAACATAAACTTTTTCACCGGACTGACATGGCTTGTAACAGATATCTTTCGTTAGGAAAACCGGTAAGTTTGCTAGCACTATATTTCGGAAACTATAATAACATTGCAATTAATTTTTTTTGTTTCGAGTGTAAGAACGATTTAACTAATTGAAACAAGACACATGATGACATTTAGATAGGTCGTAAATTGTATAAATAGGTATGATGCCTGAGCATAATTCATAACCAGTTATCGAGTAGGCCAAATGAACCGGAAGTGATAGCCATTCTCAGTTATTATTATTCTTATTGCATAAGAAGTATTTAAAATCTTAATAATCTTTTGTTTTTAAAAGCCATCCAGTTCATTAATATTACTTAATTTGTTTTAATTTTATGACTGAAAACAAATTTATACATATTTTATGAAATTTCATTATTTTTTTTTAATAATAAAATTTATATTCATGAATACACCATGTCATAACTAAATCAACTTTAGTCATTTAAATCTATGTTTTAATTGTAATAATTATCAAAATATCCAATAGTAAATTATATTTTTGGTAATGGATAATAATGTCCTTAATGATATTGATATAATTTATCTTAAACTCATTTTATATAATCAATTAATTGTAGGCTCGGCAGCTACTGAACTTCATTGTCAATTTTTACTAGGTTACATAATTTTATTTATATTTATCTTCTAAATATGTATCCCTTTTTTAATTTTACTTTTGTACACCCTTTTTAAGCTTTACTGCTTTAGTTCAAAGCTATTATATTTGACTTTTCAGGCTTAGTCCAGTCACTCTGAATTCTGGTCATTGAATAAATTCATTTGACATTTTCATTTGTAAAATAACATTAACAGCTAAGCCCGTAGTTTGTATTCAAATATTGGTGTTAACATTTCTTACTTAAACGTCTTATCATTTTCTTTCTTTTAAATATACAGCCATGTCACCACCACTTTTTGGAGGAGCTGTGAAGAGTTGTGCTTCTACTTCTAGTACTACTCGTATCCCGGATTCACACCTGTTCATTCCATTTGGACAAGCTGTAATGGGGACTCGACTACCAGACTTTTTTTATATAAGTAACTTTATATCCGATGAATGAATAATGTTCCCTAATGGATATGTAATAAATACTTGGCTTACTCTGAATAACAATAATATTAGAACATCATAATATATTATCTATACTGAATAGACAGGATAAATTAAATCACCATTGTCTTAATTAATTAATAATTTAATTACAAAACTACCACACGGAAATATACAATCTTTACTTAAATATATATAAAAATCAAATATAGATGGTACCTTTTGTTACTTACGATAATATGCTTATTTTGTGTTTAGTTAAAATGAATTTATTTCTATCTCTATTTCAGTTTGTCTTTACTACGAGACCAACATTTAATTACAAGGCGTTTGTGTAGCGATGAAGTGGAAGATAGTGCCTCTTCTGCTTAGAGGTACTGACTAGGTACCTAGCTGTACCAAGTGTTTCTTCAGCAAAACTTTTCTGGATACTTCTCTTGGATATGGCCTCTACTGCCAAAATGTGTCTGCGTGAACAATTTAACTTTGTTGTATTGGACTTTCCTGTTTTAACAAAAACCTGTCAGGTGTGACTGAATGTCCAACTGGACAATCCACCACAGTATGGACTACCAGAGCATAACCTTAACATCTATTGATATTTTTCACCATCAACTGCATTTGTTTGGCAATTTATACACATTGGACTTCTATTTATCATCGTCATTTGTGGAATCAACAATATTGACACAGTGTAAACCATTTTTGAAAAACTGTTCATTACCAATGGAATCTACACTAGGACTACATTCATCTATGTCATAAACTGAATCATTACCAATGATATCTATAACTGTCACAAATTTGATCAAGATTGCCATGGGCTCAACCAAAACGTTACTTTTGACTATCATCTTTTCTAGTAAAGAAAATGTATTCTTTTATTCAGCTGCTCGGTGAACTATAAAAGTACTATTATAATATTAAGTGATCACCATTTCTACTGTGGATGTTGAATACTAATAGCACTAGCATGGCTACTTGGATTGTCAATTTCATGGATTGGAACATGGATGATTAGCATTTTTTCAATGCGACTTATCCATTATTATAAATAATTTTATAAATCTTTTCTGTTTATTCACAGTAATAATATTAATTGACTATATGATTGTATGCATTAACAATAGTTTGAATTGGTAATAGTAATATTTATGCAATTTGTATTTTTAATGCACAAACAGGCTGCATTTTAAAATTAAATTTATTCACTCTCAGTTGCTCAAATGCCTCTGATTTAATTAATTTATTGATGTATTAATATTTAAAGGGCTTATTATAATAGCCCAATACCTAATTAAACTAAGCTGAAAATTTCAGGGCTTTATCTTTACAGATAAAAAAGTTATGGCATTTTGAGTATTGAGAACAGGCGCTAAATGTTTAATGAAATATACTTACCCTCCGTTGTTCAAATCCCACGCATGAATACATTAGTTAAGATAATAATATGAAAATGGCTTATTATAAAAGCCCACTACTTAATTAAACTATGCTGAAAATTTGAGGGCTTTAACTTTACAGATAAAAGAGTTATGGCATTTTGAGTATTGAGAACAGGCGCTAAATGTTTAATGAAATTTACGTACCCTCTGTTGTTCAATTCCCTCGCATTAATATATTTATTGTAGCATTTGCATGACAATTATTTATTATTAAAGCCCAATACTTAATTGAAATGTGTTGCAAATTTCAGAGCTTTAACTTTGCTGAATAAAAAGTTATCGCATTTTGAGTGTCAAAGATGTCTTTTTTCGGTCACAGAATTTTGGAAATTATTTACTAAGGCTATATAAGGAAAAATTCTGACACTAAAAATGTCATAACTTTTTTTCTAATAAAGATAGAAACATAAACTTGGTATCAATGGAAAGGAAATACTAAGTCCTTTCTAATGATATAAGTTTCATTAATATATAACAACTTTGAAATTTTTAGTGAAGTACCTACATAGATTTGTGACCACTTTTCAAAAAAAATTTACAAAAAGGCACATAACTTTATAGCAGAGTAGACAAATAATATGAAACTTTCCAGAAGTATTCAAAATTGTATTATCAACATCTTTGTTACTTTAAAAATCAAAAAAAATATATTTTAAAAATATTTTTTAATGTCATTAAAATACTCCACAAAAAAAGTAAGACCAAACGTAATTTATTTTCAAACAGGAAACATATACAGGCGATTTCACTATGAATATTTTTTAATGTCATTCAAAAAAAAAAACTAAGACCAAACGTAATTTATTCTAAAACAGGAAATATAATAGAGATAATTTCACAATGAAAAATTATGAAAGGGAGCAATATCTGAGATAGTGTAATACGGAATAGCCATTATCATTATGCAAGTGACTGAATGGCTGCCCATGCGGATGGCCATGACATTTTGCACACTGCAATTTATGATCATTTATACCAAGTTTTTTAACTTCAAATTAAAATATTATTCTTTCAATAACATTTAAGCTCATTCTAAAACATAAGTTATTAAATATTTGGATGTAAATAGTGGTAATAATTAAATATTTCCTAAGTATAGACGTCTTCCTTCATGTCCTAACTCAATGAGAATTGACACAAATATTTATTGATAGATAATACAAAGAAAGATTTAATATGAAAGGTATAAAAGTTGAACTTATATACACATTTTTTAGTGAAAGTTGCTTTGTATTTAAAGGGGAATTTCAAAATACAGGTCGATTGAAAAATCCAAACATATGAATGAAAATGTAGCCAAATATGTCTTCTAAAGTGGCAGGAAACAGAACTCAAATATATGTCAAAGGTACTCATTTATTTATAAATAGAGAACAAAGTAGTAATCTCCCTTGCTTTACCGAAGTACCTACAATCATATATATTCATTTTATATGACATTTTCCCTCTGATTTTTATTAAATTTCATCTTACAATTCAAAAAGAAACTCATTCTTGCCGATACCTGAAGATGAACACAGGAAAAAAGACTTTTTAATTGGTAGACAACGAAGTATCCATTTGATAAAACCCATGCCGTTAGCTGCACATTTACCTAATTGTCTACCCCCAAGCATTTGCCTTTGCTATTCATTTCTTTAATGTCGCAGTTTAACAGGACATTTCAAAATAATTTGGGTGTGGGGGGAACTCACTTTTTTAACTTAACTTCTGAATTTAACCCTACTTCTTAAGTTATATGTACTTGTTTTGAAAATTTTAACATTGGTAAATTTTGTAAACCATTGGTATATTTTTTAAACATTTCTGTCATACAAAATACAAAGGGGAACACATGAAATGAGTTCAAAAATTTCCTCTGAAATGAGGTTATTAAATACTTTATTTATTATTAAATATTACAGATATATAAAACATTAATGTCTTTGAATATCTTTGGAATCCCTTCTTTACTATGTTTTTTTGGACTTAGCTGAGGGCTAAATATCTGGGTCTTATCTCGCCATCACCGCTCTAGCTAATACTATTAATCTTTAATTTAAGTCGACAAAAACATGATACAAAGCTTTACAAAGAAGGAAGAAAATATTGTTTCCAATTATAGCAATAAAATTTGATATTTGATTAGCATATATTTAATACTAAAACACATTCAACTTTAAAAAAGATTTTTAAGAACTGATAATCTTTTTTAAAATACAGACCTGTTGACCCTCAAACTCTTAAAATCGTACAATTTCATCATAAAATCTTTCACTATATTATCTAAATATTAAAAAAAATAAACATAAGTATATTTAATGTATACACCTCAAAATCATACATTGTACGCCTAAATTGTAAGAGTAAACAGGTCTGCAAAATAGTATATCTTTATTTTTTCATTTATTAATTTGAATGCATTGTACTGTAGAGTCATTCATAAAGTAAAAGCCATTGTAACATCGTTACATTCAACTGGTTTATGTTAGTTGTATTCGTGTTATTTAATCATTCACTTTACTGGCACATACATGATCTTCACAAATATGAGATAGCACATCTTGATTTTAATCATCACTATATTTATTTATCTATTTTTATACAAGTCACAATAATAATAAAGTCTCAGATATAGGAGGAAACTTATACTTTGTCTTAATACCTCACATAAGCTACTACCACAATATTACTCAATTACACAAGATGGCACAGAATGAAATTCTGGAATAGCAAAACACAAATCTCCATACTGTTGAATACCTAACCGTTTTTTCCCTCTGTCATTGACATTCATTTTAACTTCCGGTACATATTAAATTACTAAAACAATACGTTATCCGAGATAAAATAGTGTTCACATTTGACCTATAAAGCCATTAAATGCATTTTTTTAATTTACAAAAAAAAATTCTTTTCTTTTTCAGATTATAGATTGATAGATGCTGTGCATACATCAAAATGGATTTTGATTCTTCATCAAAATTTATTGCCTCATTGGCCAAATTTTTACAGTCATTGTGTAATGGCTATGTTGACTTTGACAAAGGTGTAGAAGTCATTGGACACATTTACATCAATGTTGACAGTGATACGGGGAAAAAAGTAGATTATGTCCTAAACGAAAAAGTATGTAAAAACGACAACTCTATTACATTTATCAGCAACAGTTTTCATGCACAGCCAGCAGAAAAACCTAAGCCAGCTCCAAAAAAGGCAGCAGAGCCAGAGAAGCAAGATGAAGACACAGTTGTTATGGAAGACTCGGGTCCAGTAATTCCAAATAGTACAAATTATGGAACTGTGGGAGCTCTTAGAAATTCTAGAGGTGGTAATCTAGATCCACCATTCACAACTGGCTCAAAGCGCCCACGCACACCTCCTCTTCGTCGGCATTTCAGTAAAGGTGGTAGTCCTGCAGCAAAGCAGGGTATGTCTCCTTCAACACGTTTTCAGGACTCGGGTGGTCCTGTTGCGAAAATGGGAAGGACAGATATTCCTCCAAGTCCTTCAAACAGTAATGCATTAGGTGGTGGTGAGGATTATGAAAATCCGAATGTCTTTCAGTCTGGTGGTGAAGAGGATGATAGCCAAAACTTTTCTTCAAATTTTCTTGATGATCAAAATTCATCAGAAGTTGATCAGAAACCAGTTATTGATCCTGATATCAGTATTGTTAAAGAAGAATATTTGTCCAATCAACAAAGTAGTTGTTCTTACTCTGGCAATAGTCAAACATCAGGTAAGTTACACTGCATATATGTTTTATTAAATTGTCGTTTTACTCTTTAAAATATTAGTTGTAACTAAACTGATAAGCATTGTGAAATGTTGAAGTTTTCTTTGATTGTAAATACTTTTTTTAAACATTTGCTTTGTTTGTAAATACTTAGAAAAATTATTAATAAATAACACAAAAAAAAAGTAATATTTATTGTCTTTATAAAAAAAATTAATAAAGTTGTATTTTCAAGGTCCTGGTCGGGGCAAGAGCCAACAAAGCCCAGCATACCCTGTGATGATTCACCCCAATCCTTCCAATTATTCTGGTTCAACTGCTGCTTCATCTCATCAGACTGATACATATTCTAGTTCTTTGTTAGAGAGTGCGGGAGACCCTTCAAGTAAGTATAAAAATCAGTACTAGGAATACAAATATTTTTCTTTCTACAGATTTCACTTTTTAGAATTTTCATTTTAAGTATTTCCTATTACATCTTTTAAACAAATTTTGATACTTTTTATAATGTATAAGTCACTAATTAAGCTTCAGGTAAGTTAGTTTCCGCCTACTTTTTGTGTGCAATTTTTAATAACTTTTGTGTTGTACATGAAAAATCAAAATAGTTCTTTTTTTCGATCTTATTCCCCTGAAATAAAAATACCATAATATTTAAGCTCTGCCCCCTCTGTTCAATTAAATTGCTATATTAAATTAGACTATTTATCGAGACCCAATAATGGTGTCTGTTCATACTCATCTAGACAAGTGGTTCTCAACCTTGTAGAATGGTGGCACCCCCCTTTTTAAATGAAATTTTTGGGAGGTGCCCTTACAAGTTAATATTGTTTAGTAGTAGTATTATGGGGAGGGTATTAATAACATAACACAATAGCAGGAATGTCTGCCATATTTGCTAATGGCGTGTCACATAGAAATAGCCTGTGACAAATCAGCCCCCATTATCTGCCGTTGATACTTAGGCCCTGACAAGCCACAGAAAGGATAATCTCTAACTCACCCTCTCTATGCTACGACTACGACCTACTCACCTAGTTAAATTTGTTATTACTAAAAGTCTCAAAATTTGTTTGACTAATACTAAAAGTCGCAAACAATTAAGTACAGAAATACCCATAAGTTTATTGAAGCATCACTTTTTCAATATAATAACAGAATAATAGTTTCTAATTAGTAAACAAATTATTATGCAGAAATTTTCTGTTCATCATGTCCCATTATAAATTTGAATGGAATTCAATAAACAGCAGTATAAACAGCACCTTAATTCATCAGCATTAATCGTTGAAACCATAACAAGTCACTATTGCAGAAATTATTGCTTTAAACAATCTATCACTGTGAAAGATTTTGGGCAATTCTTCTCAATTAAGCCCACATGCCTAATTACCAAATTGAGGGTGCACAGACTTATTGTGACCTCTCATATCTTTGCACATTAAAAGAGACTCCCTTTGAGAGGGTGTGTTTTTATATAGTTATTATTTTTATGGTATGATACAATAATATCATAAGCTAATAAGAAAGTTGTCTCGATGCTTGGGCCTGTTCATGAAGAAGGATAGGTTTGCTGCTATGCGTCTTTCTTTTCAATTTCGGCAATGGCTTATCTGCTCAATGTTTCAATGGCATTTTGTTTTATGAGAATTTATAAACATGATTAAATATTTCACTTCATGTTGTGAAGGTTAATAGTGGTCTGCAGAGAAGAATGTGCTACTGATAGCTTTTTTAACAAACAACAAAGAATTACCTGTAAAACAGCCAAGGCGGTGCAAATTTTGTTTAGTTGTCTTTTGTCTGGCTTTGTACTATCATTTGTTAAGAGATGATGGTGCATGATAATCCACTTTAAATAAGATGGTAAATAAATAATAATATGATGGGGAAATTAGGAACTTCACCAATGAACTTTTGACATTTATTCACAATCTGTGCCTTGGAGAAAGATAAAAATATTGTATTCTTTTGGTTTTCTTTTATATAGTTGATTTGGAAAACAGATTCTAAATTTGTACTATTATCATGACTACAGTAAATAAGGTATTTATCAGTAACACCAAAATTTGGAGGGGCAACTTCTGTAGTCTTGATGGCTGAATTTTTACTAATTAAAATTGTAACCTGTATCAAACCTTGAAATTATTTGTTAATTTAAAAATGTTATTGGTATGTACATGTTTAAGCTCTTTTGTTGAACTCTCAGAAGAATGAACTACCAGGATTGCTTTTATTTTTTGAGAGAGCCCTTTTTGTCAATATGCTTGATTGATATCATTCTTAAGCAATTTGAATTTAGCAGACACATAAATTTGTTTTACTTATTTATAAAGTACCTTTTTATAAAGAATATTGATTCATTAATTTTTTGGGGAGGTCATTTTGTATGGTAATGGCTGTATATAAAACTATTTATATATGGTATACTGCTAAATGAGGGATATGCTTTAAATAATGCAGCATTACACTTTCAGGTGAAGCTGTTAAAAAATTTGATGTAACAGTTTATACAACTACTATATTGGTATTTTTTTTTTTAAATTAACCTTGCTCATGTACTAATGAACTTTTATATTTTATTATATATTAGCTTATAAGAGAGTTCTTAAAATCACTTAAAATTTACCAGAAAGTTTTAGTTTGAGACATTTCTTCCCCCTCATACTTAAACTTTTATTATAAAATGTTTAATCAATGTATTATTGCTGACCGTAGAATATTGAAGGTTAATTTTATCCTTTGTATAATTTATGCACAATTATTTTGAAGATTGATAAATCTACTTAGTATTTATGGATATTATTAATATTATTAGGGTGAGGATCCACCCAATTGTAAATTGGCTAATTGTAGATTAAAAGGATACATTAGCCAATGCTAATCCATCACCCCAATCCAAACCCCCCACCCCCAATTTATTTTGTGAACAAAATGTTTTGTATTAAATTGATTTATTATGTTGTTTCTTAATTTTTCAAAATTATAAATATAAAGCAATTATTTTGGTTGTTTTTTGTTGAAGAAGGAATAGTCCAAAATGATTCACAATCATTTAACCATAGCACCTGTTTTGAGGATATTAATGTGTCATTCTTATTCTAAAACATGTTCACTAAATCCTCTCTTTTTTGACCTGGCTAGGAAAAGCTCATCTGGTGGACATCTGCTTTAGATGGTGAACTAAAGCTTGGCACATTTAATTTGCACATGTTTCACTATTTCTGGGTCTAGAGTGCAGAGCTGACAGTTTGAGTTTCTGCTTGTCTAGCTTAAATTAAAATCAAACTGGGGTTTGTTCATTCTCATCTAAATTTACCAGACATTTATAGGCATTAGTTTCCCTCATGTATCATTTTTATCAGGAAATTGCATGATAAACATTTACCTCTGATCACCATTACAAATAACTGACCAGAAGTGTGCCTCTGATAATCATATCATAATCATCATAAGCTAATGTCTTCCAAGTATTACACCTTGTCCCTAATTTCTCTGGTACTGACATCAGGGGTTGGGGGAAGTTAATGCCAAATGTAATGAAATTTTAGACGCCCCAAAGTTTTTTTTACAGAAACAAGTTTTTAATTTTAAACCATAAGAATCAAGCATTGGCGACTCCACAATTTCTCTTGTGGCATTTAATGGTGTTAAGCCTACTTTGTCCAACTGACACCTGGAATTTATTTTTAATTTTTTATATGGTAATCATATTTTGGAAGCTTCAAGACTATCATCAATCTTTGGCCAATATTTGGATGGTTCAATGCACTGCGTTAATCTATATTTGTTTGGTCTAGTTCAGTGGCAGGGTAATTTGACTGATCAATTAAATTTAACAATTCACCCCTGCTTGGGGCTCTCGCATTATTCTTTTTAAGACAATTTTTTCCTGTTCTTTGCCTTGCAAGGCAAGTTCCTTAAAAAATTTTGTTGGGAGTTTCTCAAGTTTCTCTTCTGCTGCAACAGGCATGTATGTTCATTCAGAAACATAATTTAATTTTTCTTTTTTTTTGTACCAGTATTTGGTTAGTAGTTTTCCATTTTCTTAGCAGTTTATCCAACCTTGTTTTCCCTCAACATTTTGAATTTTATAAGTGATTGCATTTGGGACCTCTATTGCCTAGAGCTACAAAGTTTTTATTTATCCAAGTAAATGATGGAGAAAAGTTAGCTGGATAAATTTTTTTAACTCACACAAGGTGGTCAGTTAAACATAAAGCAAACTATCATGTGGGATATGGTTCTCATCCTGTAGCTGCAAAGTTTGTGCACTTCTGGGTGGCTCATTTTAGTTCATAAATATTGTTTTTGGTGCTTACTAAAGTTAACCTCCACATTTTACCTAAAAGGGAATTAAGATACACTAGTTGGTGTTAGAAAGTTTCCCCACCTTTTTTTTCCTGTTTCAGTCATGAGACCTCTATACCAGTTCATTGTTGGTGGTGACAGTGGCATTCCACATAAGACACATCCACACTATTATGGGGCGGACAAGGTTCAAGTAATGGCAGATGATGGGACACCTCGGTTTATGTGTGGCCGCTGTGGGAAAACATTTCGCCACAGACAGCACCTTTCTCGTCATCAGTGGAAGTGCTTGCATAAAAAGAGCTTTGTTTGCTCTGAATGTCATAGAACATTTTTTCGCCCTGATAAATTAAAAGAACATATGCAGAGGCATTTGGCAGCAGATCTCTCAGGCCTGAGGTCTAAAGAGTTTTGGCCCAAACCTGAACCTACAGATTAGTACAAAATTTACTTGCGCATAAACCTTTTTACCCGGGTGGGATTTTTCACGTTTAGTCAAGACTGGAAAACAGTATTGTTTGTAAATAGTAAGTGAGATGATTAATTTTGTTCCATTGAACTTATTTGCAGACTTGCAGCTGTTTAATGTGTCAGATGTGGATCCTAGCTCTTTATCTGATCTTGCTAATGATAGAGGACAAAAAGTGAATTTTTTCCGTTTGAATCGTCGTGTTGAAGTTGATAAAGATGGTGTACAGTGGTATTCTTGCACTCTTTGTCTCAGGAGCTACAAAAGATCATCACATTTGAATCGGCATATTTATCAGTGCACCCAAACCAGATCATTTGCTTGTAGCTATTGTTCTTATGTTTGTTACAGAAAAGATGTTTTGAAAAAACACATTGAATCTGTTCATAATCGATGTCATACTGCTTTTTGAATACATTTTGTAGTTTTGATGAATTGAAATTATAGCATGTTTTCAGGAAAAATTTTGTTTCAACATTAACCTTTCTAAACAAAATTACATAACTGTCTGAATAGGTTTTGTGATACACCTTTTTGAATATATTTCATAATTTTTGATAAATTAAAATTAAACATGTTGTCACGACAAGCGTAGTACAAGTAGTCGCTTTTCATCTTCTCCCAACACATTACCTTATCTTCATTCATCTAAGTTATTAATTTAAAAAAAAAAAATCAATGGTTAGCAGGTTTTTCCATGAGAAATTTCCTGCACTTACCATTTTTAAAAGCCTTGTCCAAATGACAAGTTTTTTTTCTAACTGTATTTTCAGCTGCCTGTTTTAGGAAGCCAACTTTAGCTGGCCTTTTGCATGGGCAGCATAAAACCCATTATGGTTCATACTATAAAAGAAGACGCTCTGCTCTTGCTAATCACACATACACAAAGGAACAGAGAGAAGAGATGGGCAATTACGCCATTATTTATGGTTCCACTGCTGCCGCTAGGCATTTTTCAGAAATTTATCAAAAGCGCATTCCAAGAGAATCAATAAAAAATTTTGTGACTTTTTTTAAAAAGAGACAGACCTCCATGGAGTATCAATGAAGTGTTCCTCTGAAAATGTTTTCCTTTTTAAATATTATCATCGCAATTCTTGGGACTTCACGAAATCAGACTTGTAACTCGATGGATACCGGAATTTAATGTTCCTATTATATGCTGTGTATTCTTCCACACTTAATGTATAAAGAGTCATTATTAACTAGGGCGTCCAGAAACAAACTGAAAAAGAACATTTTCCTTCTTTCAGTTGCCTTAACTTTGGATTGTGCTGAGTTTCAAAATCAATTTGGTCAAGTGAGGAAAAGATATAGTGGAACGAATGAGACTTACAGCTACGAGGAGAAGTTGCAAATAGGAAATTATGCGGCCATCCATGGGGCTACTGCTGCCGCTAAGTATTTTACTGGGTTGCTACAGAGACGTGTTCCCAGAACCACAGTCAATGGTTTCATAAAATTAGCATCAAAATGTAACAAAAGTTAAATCATACTGAGACATTGCCATTTGCTTTCTTTGAAAGCTATATTCTCTAAATTGTTAGGAAAAGGTCCTGTTATTTTAGACTTCAACCTTTAGAAATATTTTAGTAATTAAATTATTATAAATAATTAGATTTTATAACATTGATGTCTTAATATTAAGACTAGTTATAGTCCACCAAACTATAGCGGCTGCAATGAGTTAACTTCTGATCTACTAATATTACTTGGCAAGTTATCCATTCAAGTAACACACTCTAAAAGAATTCCAATGTAGTGCCCTCTCTCATCTATCACTCTCCTATTAATTACACCATATTTAAATTGAGACAATTTCTATAATACAATAAGAAAATATTATGTGTCAAATGCACATTTTAATAATCTGATTTCACACCGTGTTCAAGAATTTTATTTTGTGAGCTATTGAACTCAACATTAGACATCTCTCATAACTAGTGAATTATATGTATTGATTGAGATGTATTAAAAAAAATGATGCTCCCCATTTTATTTTTGCACTATGATGTCATAAGTATATGTATTTTAGTAGCTTAAATTAGTGATTTCATTGAAAATACATTTTATTTTCAATCGGTGGTTCTCAAACAATGTGATATAAAAGGTGTTATTGAACTTGATTTTCTTTGTTTTCATGTAAGATTATTTGCAAATAAACATCATTTTCATGTGATTAATTACTAAGAGCTCATGGTATGTCTGATTTTTGGTTTTATTTTGTCATTTTAATAAGTTAAATAATAATTCAGAAACTGTTTACAGAATGTTTTAATATTTGTGTCATAAATAGCCAACTTCTATTGCTAAAGTAGTAAAAATTGTCATAAGTTCTTCTCTAAATAAATTAAAAGGCCACACTTTTCAAGGATGTGGAGTCAGTTTTAAAAGTTGTTTGACAATAAATATTTGTTAAAGAAAACTGTTCACCTTCAAAGCGAAATATGTTGTATATTCTGTTATCAAAATTGACACAGCTGAAGCGCAAATTGTTCCTCTATCCAAACCTGCCTTAACTAGAAGTGCTGCTCGATATGTGCAATTATTTTCAGTCTATTTTAAAATACTGTCTTGACTGATTTTAGGATAATCTTTTATGATAAATCCATGCTGACGCAGTTAGTGCCAAGAAAATTTACCAAAGCTTTAAAGTAATATTGAGTTTAAGTCATTAAGAACTTGGACCCAAGAGCTTTTACTGCAAAACAAAATATCGTCACAGGGCAAGTTGTTTTTAGTATTTTTGTTCAACTTTAACTCAAAAGAAGCAAACAATATTTCTGAACATGTTGTCTTAAGAGACCTAAGTTACAAATACCTTGGTAAATTAAATTAACCAAACCTAGCAAAACCAAGCATATCCACAGCATTACAAATATTTGAGCAATGAAGAAGTAACAATCAAGTGCAATATCTAAACACATTTTTCAATTAATTTCCTATTTTAATAGACTCCTTTTCTAACTCTTTTAATATCCACTGGCTTAGATATAAAAAAAATTTTTTTTGTATATTTAATGTTTCTTTATATGTTAATTTATTTTGGTTCTTAGCCTGTATATTTTTCATACATAACTTCTATGAAGAACTGGCTAACTGTGGCAGGTTTTGATGAAATGCGTAGTTTGGATGGGTGGGCTTTCTGCCAAATGCTACCAAATGTGTTCTGATATATCTAGTTGTTATTTCACTGTACTATCAAAATTAAACATCCCTGAGACTTCCCATGAGGTGTAAATTTTAAATTATTTCTTGAAGGAAAACTTACCCTCCTTCTCTCCTGAATTAATTTCCACGTTTGGGCAGAATTATATATTTTGCATATTTGTTACGCACTACTATGTTATCTCTAAACCATCACTTTTTTGTTTTTCATCTGAAAATGTTATGCACGCTCATTACAGACAATACAGACTTAGGTTTAAATTTTAATATATACATGTGATTATGCTTCAAGGAAGATAAAAATTTTAAATAAAAAAACTCACCAAATGTTCACAGTCATACCAAGCACATAAAGAATATTTTTAATCCAAAGAGTAACAAAAATGTTATTTTCTGAGCTATATCCATATGTGCATCACAAATAATAAAGATTGCATTAAAGAAAAGAAATGAAACACCAGAGCACATTTTCCATTGTCACAGCCACACAAAAAATGTTTGAAAAAAACTATTTCCACTGGAAACAATCTGTTGCTATCAGAAAATATTTGCACTGTATCCTTGTATGTATTAACATTTATTATGGTAAATGGAAAATCATATATATATATATATAAATGTGAAAATTTGTATGTTTGTTTGTCTGTTTGTACCACAAAGGCTTTTACACGGATTGATGGATCTTGACCAACCTTGGCACATATATCCATCATTATCCAGAAGGAGCTCATCTTAGACAACACTATAGGTGCTATGTGAATTGATGGATATAGGCCTAGAGTGGTAGCCATACACTTCACATTGCGTACTAAAATATCGTTTTAAAACTAATAAATAATATCCAATCTAGAATTTTCCGGAAAGTTCGATGAATTTAAAAATGCTATATCTATGGCATTATTCAATAGATTTTAATGGGACAAACTTAAACTTCATAACTTACCTGAATGATTTTTATAGGGCCCCATCTTAGGCAAAACTAATTCAGTACAAATATGGAATGGGCCCCCGGGGCCTTCTTTTAACGTTAATGTACTATAGTTATAAAAATGCATTAAGTTGTATAATTTTTCGTATTTAAAGAATAATTACTTCAAAAAGACCTTTTTACACATTTCGAGGAATACTTTTAATCTATAATGTTCCAGACAGTTCTAAAGGTCAATAGGCTTAATACTCCTACATGGATGGATGGATCTTGACCAAATTTGGCACATATATCCATTATTATCCAGAAGCAACTCTTAAGGGGTTATGAACTTTTTATGACATTCCTTTTGGGGCCGGGGGCACAAAATGTAGTTTTTTCCTTTATGAGCTTTATAAATAAAATTAACAACAAATGCTCCTACGTGAGTAGATGGATCTTGACCAAATTTAGTACACATGCCCTTTATTATCCATATTCAAATGCCGAAGGGTACTAACCTTATAATATCCATTTCTCTAGCCCCCCCCCCCCCCTCTGGAGCCGGGGGCCCCATTTAATATTTCCTAATATAAGCTATATCTAAATATCAATAGGCTTAGACCGGTACCCCACCGGTATCATGATCCTACAGCTATCGTTATCCCACTGGTATTGAGATACCAGAATTGGGATCCAGAGGGATCAGAAGCCCACCTGGAAGCGATATACTAACGGGAGTGGGATACCGACGGGATTGGGAGCCCACCAGGATCGGAATAATTATAAGGCTGTAGACTGTTGTAGTTCCTTTGTTCTGAATGCTATCCCGGCAAATTTGCCGGGTATATCCGCTAGTTTAACATAAATTTGACAGATCTTTTCACATGGGTTTAGCTATGGTAAGCCTGAAAATAATCCAGTTGGATGTGCGGATTTGAATCACATGCTGCACAAACGTATACCGGTACTGTCCTACAGTGTTTGCACACTGTACTTTTTTGAACTAATAGACACATGTTTTGCTCAGTTAAGTCTCTCAATGGCAGTGGGATGTCCAGGACCTTGAACTTCCAAATTTTTCCCCCTTTGGAATAATGGTTGCATCATATTCTGTTTATCTGTCTGTAAGTTGTAGTTTGAATTTCTGAGGGTTATTTTTGTCAGCTTATAAAATGCTATATTTTACACATTACTTCTAGCATGTAGAGAATTGTTCTCTCTGAAACATTGTGACATACCAGGGTGTATGCCATTGACCAAAAGTCACGAACAAATGGACGAGAGTTCATCCCCATCATTGTTGTTACTGCTAGAAATGTGTAGGTCTCATAATTGTTGACATGTTTCAAGTTTCTAAAAATAGATCTCTTGCATGTTGGAGTTTTGATTTTAATTCTGTAGGAAGCATACTCATTTATTGTGAGTACAAGCTTGTAAATAATATGTGTCTAGCAAAGTAAAAAAAAAAAAAGTCCAGGTCATTTGACTTACTAGTCACAATACAGGCCCCAGACCTACATTTTTCAAAAGTAAAGATTTGAAATTGCACTCAGTTTTAGTGCTAAAATCAGCAGCTTTCCAATTAGAATCTAAATTATTACTATTATTACTATTAATACTATTAGCTCTTCTACAAGGCACTTCAGCTGGGTGGGGGGGCTGGTTGTTCATCAGCTGATGAATTATCAATTTCTTTATTTCTTCACTAATACTACACTAATACTACTACTAGGATTATAGTTATACGTTTTATCAGAATCAGCCTCTGCTATTGAAATCATAAAATCACTGTCTGAATCGTCATCTGAGTAATACTATTAACCTCAGGTCAAGATTTCATGTTTGTAAAAAAAAATTAAATAGTTAATAAAAACATCTGCTTTAAAAACACTTTGTTCTCTGTAAAAAAAACTTGTTGAATGAAAGAAACTCAGGATGTTTATCAAAGGGAAATCATTCTAGATTTGATTAAAAGTAATTAAAAACCTATAGAAAAGAACCGATTCAAACATGTTTTTATGCATCAATGATCCCATTTTCGATCCGTCAGAAAACCTTAATTAAAATCAATGATGGGAGCTTTGATCCGGAGAGAAAGAGTTAAGATTGACTTTAATAATTATGAATGTTATTATGGTTTATCAGATTGGTACAGAATTCACATATTTAGATTTTTTTTCTTCTTGATCATGTATTTCAAAATGTAGTAATAATTAATAAAACTTGTGGTGTTTGAAACTTACTTTGTTCTGTAATAATTAAGTGGTCAGATGGTGTGAATGGGGCTTACATTGAACAAAAAAATTGGACAATGTACAGGAGTCAGTAAAAATGTACAAATAATAAGAAGCTAATTATTCTTCAAATGATCCCCCCCCCCCCCCCCCCATCTTACTCTTTACAGTTACTAGGTCCTTTAAAAAAAGTTTTTTTATTTTTATAGAGGCTGTGTCCATGTCATTCATGAATAATCAATGTGCATTTCCAAATGTACAAAATACAAGTACATTTGAAGAGCTTATTTTCAAAACACGGTATCCACCATTTTTAAAAAAATGAAAAAACCTAACCATTTTGTAGAGCAAACCAGGTTCGTTTAGGACATGGTTAATTCTATATACTAAACACATTATATTCCTATTTTATTCGTGTCTAAAAATGATTTAATCCTCTAAATGCTTTATTAATTTTTTGTAAAAAGTTGAATAATCTCAAAACCCCCAAAATGGATATACAGCATTTTGAAAATCAGCTCTTCATTTAGTTATTAATCATAACTTCATTCTAAAACAAGGTATATATGCTTTTTGTAGCTAAATGTTTTGATAATTTTTGTGTCATGAAAATATATTTGAAAAGAAACAAATAAAAGTGAAAGAAATTTTGAATTGACTAATGGTTTTTATTTTGTATTTTAGGTTGGTTGTTAATTAAATTGTATGCATTTTTTATGCAATGACATGAATGCTAAAATATATATATGATGTACCACATAAATATAAAGGAAATCTATATGGGAGGAAGCAAGGTTTCCAAATACTTGAGCAATGTTTTGCACACACACCCAAAGAAAAATATGCTTTAATGCTGAGATTTTTTATGGTATATATTTTATTTAATGGATGTAAATGTGATGATGCTAAATTTTAGTATTTCCTTCTAAGTTATATCTATCTCAGTACTTGTTTGAACACAAAGCTAAACCAGTCATTCTAAATATTATAGTTGGGCAATAACAAATTTCAAACATTCCTTTCATGCGTTTGATTTGTAAGTTTACTTGTAGAAATTCATGCAAAGAAGAATGTAGCTCATGGATTATGAGTTCCTAAACTTCACCCTCTCTTGGAATAGTCTGCGGTTCTTAGACAATTCATTTTAACAGCTTTTACAAATAATATATCCTAAGCTTATTGTCAAAATTTGAGGCCTAAAAAAACTTCTCTGACCCATAATTCAGGGAATAATTTGATCATTTAATTACGGATTTTCTCAAGACAAGTTTGTTGGCCTCAAAGATTAACTGGCAAGGCATCATCAACAAATTGCAAAAAAAAAAAAAAAAAAAAAAAAACATCTGAAAGAACATAATGCCCTTCATTTTTAATTCTGATTTTTACTGTCTTATTCTATTGCAAAAATTATAAACAAAAATAAGCCTGGCAATATGTGATGTGCTTGTATGGCAATATTGGAATGAACATTTTAATTAGACATAAGTTTTAATAATTTACCAAAAAGGAGGTTGAAAATTTGACATGAGCTTTTTGAAAAAGTGATCTAATTCTTGAACAAAATAGTGTGCAGATTATGTTTTGAAGTAGTATTTTAAGACATCATGTTACTTAAAATATTGTCTTCTTCAGGTTTAACCCGTGCACAACAAGAGGAACTAGAAATGTATTATAGAAAAGGAACTGATCAGCATTTAACATTCTTGGTAAGTTTAAAAAGAAAATATCTTTATGCAACTAGCATACAATAACTGTCATCAATAATGGTAATTGTTTTAATTAAAAAGTTCCCTTAAAATTAGGCTTGCACTGATTGGTAAATAGGCCTATAATGTACGATTTTGAGATTTCTTTTACGATTGTCTGCAAGACCTGACCAATTTAGATAGACCGAGTTGAAGATATATAAATAAATACCTTACCGGTAGATTTTTCCCATATTAAAAAAAATAATGAAAAGTACATTTTGAGATGTTAGTTTTAATCTTGCATTTGCATTCTACGTCTAGCAGTGAATAGATGGAGAAATATGATTGTTTGGGGACCATCTATAATTTTATATTGGTTTCTCTGAGAGGGGAATCGAGTGGTATTGTGTGTGGGTGGGAGGGGGTCTAAATTTTTAAGTGTGTAAAATTAACACAGCCACACTTTTGTAATGATTGTGGTGGTTGTCATATTGTTGCTTTTTTTTCTAATGAACTTGCTAGGCACGGCTACAGTAATATAATAATTAACGTAGTTGCTCATGTGACAATTTTAGTAAATTCTTGTCAATCCATTTAGTAACTACACAGTGGTGGGGGGTTGATTATTTTAGACTTTGCTTACGCATTGGGGGGGGGGGTGTTTAAAATTCTACTCTACAATATTCATCCTGAAAGTCCAAAAATAGCATATTTATATTTCCAATGCTGTAAAAATATCATGCAATTTTTTGTAGGAATTATCTTCATACATTGTGTGGCCATGTATTTTCACAAATGAACTAGCTAGATATACTCAGATGGTACTACGTAGTAGAGGTATTACAGCAATATTTAGCCCACACTATGTATATTTTGTTAGGCTACTCACTACGCCAGTGCTTCTAAACTTTTTGTTTTCTGATGACTTTAAAATTTAGGTTTTCACCAGGCTCCTTGTTTTAAATTCTAATAAGTACCTTTCGAAATAGTGAATAAATGAATAAAATAAAGGGTTGGGTAAAAATAGATATAACACATGTAAATCACAGAGCGCCACATAGTAATTGCAAACAGTAATAACTCTAGTGGGGACGGGGTTAGTAAAGTTGACTTTTTTGCATTCGACTTTACAAATGGCCCTTCCTCTTCATATTTTAATATGCCTATTACTGATTAATTGGCCTCACTAGATTGACATGTGATGAATTAACTGGTTTATGTATTGATGTAATCTTTAAGAAACCTTTAATCTCTAGAAAGTAAAGAGCATGTTTTACTATATGGGAAAAGCTAACTATGGTATGAAGGTATATGAATAAATACGTTGAAATCACATGCAAATAGATTATGTCAAAATGAATGCTCAGGATAATCCTTTTCAAGTAATGTTTGACTTTTATATATGTTCTAATGAAATCAACAGCACGTTTTTATAGCAAAAAAAAAATTAGCTTTAACCTTTTTTTTTTCCCCAGAGGAATATGCGTGAAGCTCATGCAATGTACCCTTTTACGGGTAAGCGTGATAAAGAACTTTTTGACAAGGCTCTGGCTGAGGTAGGTGTTAAATAGAATTGATCAATATCTCATGAAATATCTGTAACTTGCATTAAAGTTGTTACTATTACAAGAAATGCATAAGTCATGAAAAAGAAATGCGTAAGTCATGATAAAATAAAATCCTGCTGTGATTACAGAAGAAAGATATAGATGTTGAAAGAGTATTCCACTCTTTTTTAAATTAATATATTGCACTAAATGCCATGGATAAAGCAATATGACAGTACACTTTTATATTTTAATTTTTTTTCTAATATTTTCACATCTAAATACTCATGTGTATTAATGAAAGGCACGTTTTAATGCAAGCTTACAGGTAATTTGTGATCTAGTATTTCACCAAAACCATGTCAAATATTGTATTAACTATTTGTAAGAAGTTAACATGTTCACCTTTTTTTTTTTTTGCATCAACACTTAAAAAATAAAATATTTGTTTTCACTTTATGTCACGTAAAACTTATTTTTTTTTACATGAACATAAATTAAAATGAATTTTATTATTATTAGCAAATATTTTTTTCACCAATAGTGAAAGTGACTCACAACTTACACATTTAAGCTATATTTTGACATGGCTTTGGTAAAATCTATATCTTCTAATAAAATAGTTGAATACAAACACACCACATTTCTAAACGAAACTTTATAGCTATTGAATGCAACAACCATACATGAGAACTTTATATGGTTTTAATATCAGCTGCAATTTTTTCTATTGCATATTTGTGTTAATGATTAATGTTCATCCTTTTCGAAGCTAGAATTAGTCTCTATGGAAATGTGGTTTGTTTTAAAAATATTTATTTATACTTTTTAAGACCTATAGATGCTCTTTTTTCACGCATGGAGATTTCAAAAGGTATTCTTTAAAAGATATTATATAAAGAAATGTACTAAATTGAATTAAGATGCCTTGTGCCAATTTAAGCATTCAACCCTGCCTGCTCAGAAATTTTACCCTGAATTTTCAGTCAAATTGTTAATTCTTTCTTAAAAATATATTTATTTTGGTACAAAGTGATGCAGCGAATTACATTTACTTTTAGTTCATTAATTAAATTATTTTCCAATGCTTCTGTCATGAAAATTCTTGGTTGTCAATCTGAATACATTACCAGAAGAATGTTACGCCATTATTAAAACGAAGTGGCTTTTGGTACAAGGCTACCAGAATTGAGAGGTTGGGATTAAAAAACGATTTAAAATATTATTGTTGGGTTTGTAAGACCAAATGAGGTATCAAATGAAAGATAATTGAATGTACTATAAGTTTGAAATCTTAATTCTTCATTTTAACTAAAATAAACTACCACAAATGACATCCGAATAGCATTGAGTTTAATGTGTCCCGGGTCCGAAGGGGGGCGCTTTGTGTCCGTGTACATTTTGCTATTCGGATGTCATTTGTAGTAGTTTATTTTAGTTAAAATGAAAAATTAAGTTTACAAACGTATAGTACATTCAATTATCTTTCATTTGATACCTCATTTGGTCTTACAAACCCAACAAAAATATTTTAAATAGTTTTTTAATCCCAACATCTCAATTCTGGTACCTGTGTACCAATAGGTGCAGCCTTATTAAAATTCAGATTTATCCTTGCATCACCTGTCGGTCTCTCCTTGACAAATTTGACAGTTTCAGGGTTGAATGGGTTAAAACAAGTTATGAATAATATATTTTGTTTAGCATAAATGATTATTCCAACTTTATGCCTTGTCTTTATACTTATTTGTATTTAAACTGACAAATTTGACATTAAACCTATAACTATGATGAAACTGCACTATATTATTTATATGGGCCAAGTCCAAGTAAAAGGAGGGGGGCTCTTGAAACTGTTATAAAAGAAGTTGACTGACATTATTTATCCCAATAATTTCATTAAAAACACCTGTTAATTGCATTTGATAATAACCAAGAGACGAGGCTATAATGGAATCATCAATTACTCTAATTAGTTTTTAGTTGTAAATTAGATCATTCTATATTTTCATACTTTTAGAAGAGTAGGGGGTTCATTGAGAAGAATTTTTTTTTTTGGGTAATCTTAAAATTCCTTTAATTTTTCAAACATTTAATCAAGGACACATTTCTATTTCATGGTATGGAAGATTTAAAACGCATTACAATATTAATAATATGATTAATATAGAAATTTGTTTTTATTTTATATATTTTCTTGATGAGCCCTTGTTTGTTTTTTCCTAGCTATTTTATGGCCTATGTCAACAACTTTGATGCAAGTGCTCACATTTTCAATTAATTTGTCTAAAATCTCTGTACTTAAAAATGGAACTGAAAATGAACAAAATCTATTTATAGCCTTGCATCATGTTGCTACAATTTCAAACCAACAAAATAAAAGTATGAACAATTTTAAAACTATTTTTAAAATAAACAATTTTTATGCAAGTTTTTAAAAAATAAAAAAAAAGAATGTTAAGGAAATTTTTTTAAAAGCTTGCATTTGTGTCAATTAAAAATTTAAAACAATTAGTGTAATATTTAATAAATTTTTAGATAACCGTGCATTTAATGAAACAAGAGCATCTATAATTAGGATAAAGAGCCCTTTTGATTTTGGTGCTGTGGTGAAACAAAAAGTTCAAACTTGATAGTGGAAACAAAATTTGTAATTCATAATTTGAAACATTTGGAACTTTTAAACTTTCGGAAACCAATTAAAACCTCTAGTTCCTTTTGGTTGTAATCCCTTACATCAGTCCAAATACATTTCTGAGCACCTTGAGGTCTTTGATAAGTTAGGTCTTTTGTTAGGACTTAAAGCTAGCTTTAACTTGGTTCTTCTGAAGGTCTCTTTTTTTATTCTTTTATTGAAGTTGTCCTGGTTTTAGAAGTTTCTTCATATAAATTCTGCTTAAGTTGAGGCTTTCATTTCAAACGTTTCAAAAACAAATCAGTTGTTTATATCTTTTTTCTTTTTTGAATCGAGGCTTGTATTAGTTTTTTTTTTTTTTTGAGGATTCTGTCATTAGTGTTCTAAAAAGATAACCTGTTTGTCAGAGGAATAAGTATTGCTTTAAAAATTGTTGAAGGAGGGCATGATATAGGCATCAAAAGGTAAGTTTATTTTAAGGAGTAACAGGTGCCCGATCCTTCATTTCTCACTTGAGATCACCTGGTAAATCAGCTAGTTTGACGAATACCGTTGCTTCGCGGGAGTACAATGCGACAATCTGAAAACCTGTATTGTAACGCGAAAGCAAAGATGGCCTACAGGTGCAAGACCAGCACAGGAAGAAAAAGTAAGTTTTTTTTTCTTCATAAAGTCATTTACGTTTTGCGAAACCTTGACTTGACCTTTAGGATTAAGGTTGCCCCTCCTGCCAAAAAAGGTCTCTAAATCTCTATTATTGGGCTGTGTATAAATTTTAGTTACTTTTCTGTTTTTGTTGTGTTTTTTAAAATATAAATTTGCGTACCAAAAAAGTCTTTGGATTTTTAAAATAAATAACGGTTTTACATAGTAATGAAATTTTTTAAAACGTGCGAATGTAACTATTTCTATAATATGTCTCGCATGAAGAAAATTCAAGTTTACTTACCGTGATTTTCCCAACTGGTTAATTTTTGTGTACCAGTTAAGTTCTTTTATTTGGATTTCATGCAAGGTGTGTGGTGTATTGGTTCCTGTCTTGAAAATTGTAAAAACAAAAACAGTTATGGAATTTGCAGCAGTTTATTGTTCTTGCACAGAAGGGCTCTTTTACATAATGATATTTTTTTCTTTAAATAGTTTGCATGATCTCATGCCAGATTCTATTGAGGATGCCAATTATGCAGTTGGACTATCAACGTACGCGATTATATTTTTCAAAAAACTCACAAGCTAAGTTATCTTACAGAAGGTGCAGAGATAAAAGTAAGTAGTCTTTATGCCAAAATAGTTTCTGTCCAAGGGAAGTACTGTACTAAAATGAGGCACAAAATATGTTCTTTAAATTACAAAAATTCATAGCAAAAATTGTACAATTTCTGTTTGTGGCAGCTTTTACATCGCATGCCTTTGCTTGGGTGTCAGAGTTCAAGTTCTTTGGAAAAGTATGTCTACAAAAACTGCATGGCAAAAATTTCTTTAAGAAGATGCAGATATAGAAGTAAGTGAATATCTTATCCCCAGCCTGTTACCAAAGAGAAAAGGGCTCATTTTCATGTTTCATTGCACAGTTTTATCTTGTAGTGAAAAATAAATTAACTTCATGCAGTTACATTTGTTGTAATTTCTTCGATTCCGATTTGCCTATTTTGTTTCTTGTGCCTCTATAATTCAGTTGTTTCTGAGGCTGCCGCTGCTGGCTCATGAACCTCTTCGTGTTGAAGCTATTTTCTATGCAAACAGTATGAAGAAGATGTCATTGAGGAGATGTAGATTTAAGGATTACAGTGAGTTTCAAATTATACAGATTATTCTAAAAGAATTTTCCTGTGGTATCAATATCATCCCCACAGCACTGATACTTAGATACTTGAAGACACTTATTTCATGGTTGCAGATGGAAAAGTAGCGCAGGTATAGCCTGGTGCAACAAAAATTCTTGTTCTCCACTGTTTCTGTCTTAGCTGTTTTCAAGAATTCCCCTTTTGCGCTATAATGTTGGACGCACTCAGGCTGTCATGTATATTAATACCATGAAGCAAGTGCAGAGGATGAGGAAAAAGTCTTTAATTATTTGTAAGTATATGCTTTTCATGGCCCCCCAATGATGGCATTATTTATTAATTTGTAATGGATCACATACAATATCTCAATCAGCATTGCTCTATGCGAAGTAGTAGTAAGAAAAGTGTTTTTCTATCAAATGCATCAGCTGTTTTGGCGTATGCCTCTGTTGCGGATGAATTGTATTACTGTGGAGAACATTTTCTACGAGAATGCTAGTCGAAACTCCAGAAGATGGCGTAGAAAAGGGGGGATAATAAGCAAAGGTGAGTGTTCCTTCCCCTGTGAAAACTATCTGCTGGGTACTTTCACCACAGTTTTAGATTATCGGAGAAAAGTTAAAAATCTAATTTATTCCTTGTATATGTGTGCGATGGAAGGGATTGCAATTTTTTTTAAACTACCGTTTGTGCCAAAGGCATCTATGACCAATTTTCTGGTGACAGAGACTTTGTTTTGACATATAAAAAAAGATTTTACGCTATTGTCCTTTCATACAAAATTACTCTCAACACACCAGCTATTTCTTCGTATGCCTACCCTCACATACCATCCAAAAAGGGCTTTGGAGACTTTCTATATTAACGCCACTCGGAAAATGCAAAAAAGGCGTTTGAGAGCTCACATTAGGGGTAAGTATTCATATCCAAGTTTTCTTAAAAAGCTCAGCGTCCTCTTAGAGTCTACCTACATGATGAGCTACAGAAATCAACTGGCGTATTGTATCATCTATAAGCATCTATTACCTTATCTATAAAAAAAAGCTTAAACTTCAGTTGAGATAATCTTTGTACCCTACATATGCACAACTATAAAACCAACAAAAATTAGCTATATATCTCTGGTAAAGTCACTACTGCAATCCGTATTTGGCAGTTGGATACAGCATTTCAGATATTTCGATTTGATTGTGAGATGTGTGTATGTGACAAGAATTCAAGTAGCCTTCAAACTCCTCATTTCAGCTTGTCATTACGCTCTTAAGTTGTTACTGGTTTTAAGTAAGAATTATTAGGTAGTAGATAGAATTTATTGACATCCAATGACATAATACATTTTGGATAGAGCATTTGCTTTATTTTAAAGAAAGCTGCCTAAGGTACAATTAGTGTACAGAATTCATAAGGCTTTCTTGGTTTGAAATTCAATGGCATCCTCTAAGTTGTAAGGTGCAATGCTAACTGTTCATTTTGTGAAATTTTATTGTTGTTTTTTGTAGTAAAATGGTACCCTAAAAAACTATCAGATTATTAATGTTGCTTATATATCTCACAATTTATTTCCTTTTCTGACCTTTGGGTTTAAAGAATGATCCCTGAACTTTCAGTTTATATATCACCAGTAATTTGAATTAAGAGCTAGTAATAATAAGTGGGCCCTGAAAATAGCAGAAACCACACTCGTTAAGAATTGTTAATATAATTCTTCAATTGGAATTTAATTGAAACTGCGGTTTAAGAACTGTTATTGTAATTCTTTAATTGGAATTTTGAATGAAGAAATAGTTTCAGAAAAATTTAGAGGGAGCTAAAATAGAACTCATACTTCAAATCTTAGTTTGATGTTATTACAGTTCCTAACACTTACATTGATTGGAAAAAAACTTTGTTTCCAACTCAGAAAGAAAATAAAAGATGCCAGACCATGACTCATTTTCTGTTTTTCTATTGTCACCAGGAGTCATTTTTGCACTTCAAATTGTATTACCTGAAAAATATGGCATGAAAAACCATGACATTTAACTTGAACAGTTTATTTTAAAAAAATTGTGTTGCTTCGATATTAATAATAATTTGAATGAACACCACAGTTCTATCAGTTTGTAAGTTTTATAGCATTACATATGGTGTAGTAGAAATTAAAAGCATCAACCCTTTTGAAGTACATTTTCCTCCTGTGACCAGGATTTTTATGAATGCAATTCATTTGCAAAATCAGACATCAAAAGGGTGAGTTGGCCTAGTTTTTCTTTCTCTTTTGAAGTCATTTTCAGAACAAAAGTGTTCTTTTCCTTTCTAGAACCTGTTGGTTTTTGTTTCTTGCTTTCACTATTTAGAGATCATTTATTGTTTGTTATAGTTAATAAACGGATTCCAAATAGCCTAACTTGGTTTTTAAACTGAATCTTCTTTTTAAAATAGAATATTGGTGTTAACTACAAGTCAGAAGGGCTCTAATTTATGTTAAAGTTTATCTTTTGTTCATCTCTCAGCTTTTTCAACGAATGCCAGTTCTTGTGGCAAGATTTGACAAAGTGGTGGAAATGTTCTATATAAATAGTATGCGAAGGATGTATAGGAAACGAGATCAAAGTAAACATCAGCTAAGTATGTGAAAATCAATTTAGTAATTCTGAATTAACTGTGTGCCGATATTTTCAAAATGCACTGAGATTTAGAAAATCCAGTAAGTTATTTTAAGCACATCAAATCAAAAGTGGAAATCAGTTATCCTAATACAGACATTACATAATTTGTTATGTGCTTTTATAGTTATTTCTACGACTGCCTGTGCTTCGTTTTGAGGCAGTACGTTGCAGTGAGGTAGTCTACAAGAATGGTATGATGAGGGTGTCTCGAGCTAGACAGTATGGTACAGTATTCTTCTCCCTTATCTTTGTTTCCACTCATTAGAATCTATTTGTTCTATTGAATAGCACATTGTAGCTTTCATAAATCCAAACATCAAAACAAAAGAGGATACTGTTCCGTTGCTCTTTATTTCACTAGTATATCACATAAAATATTGTGAAACACTTTTTGTAGTTATTTAGACGTCTGCCTGTTCTACGTCTTCAATCAAGTCGCTGCAAGGAGATAGTCTACATGAACATTATGAAGAGATTGTCTCGTGCTAGGATAAGATATCATGGTATAGTATTTCTGTGCAAAAAAGAAACCCATAATTTTTTTTAAAGAAGATTAATATTGCATGTGAGCTAATTATGAAGTGCTGAGACTGCTTTGCCTGTTTTATTTTACACAATTAACGATTTGGAAAGTGAAGTATCTTTGTTCACATAATTCGTGGTTATGATTTTTCCCTCCTGAAGTTGGTGTAAAGTTTAATAAAACAAAAGGTAAACTTGGTGTAATTCGAGTTAAAAATCATTAATGCTCTTTAAATCCTAATAATTGACAAACATTTTTTTAAAATACCATCAGTGGTTCCACTTTTTTGTCCTAGATGTTAATGCGACTTCCTTTTTTAAAAAGTAATATGCAGCGTGCCGAGCAAGCACTTTACATGACTGCTTATCAAAAGAATTATAAACGGAATAAGAAAATAAAATCTCCACAGTCAGGTAAGATTTCATAAAATGATTTTTTCTCATGGGTTTCTTGTAAAGTCTAGAATCAAAATGGTGCTCTTCAACAAAATTGGTTCAAAATCTTATTTAGTAATATCCTGGTTTTTGTATAAATCAGTTGTTCCTGCGCATGCCTTTGTTGAAGCTTCATGCCGGACATATTGAGGAGTATTTTTATACCAATAGCTATCAAAAATTACGTAGAAGAATAGCAAGGAAGAAAGCTGTAAATGAAGGTAAGTGTTTGCTTATCTGACTCCAAATAGGAAACTTTTAGTATTTTAATTTCACTTTCCTAAAGTGAATGTCTAATATGCACCCCCCTTTCCAACTTTATTTGGGCTCTTTTTCAATTAGCACAAAATATTTGTAACTATTACTAGTTAAAAAGGTTTAATTTCTACCAGTTATTTTCCCGAATACCTATTCTGAAATTCAAAGCTGCATATACAAGAGAACACTTCTATAAAAATTGTTATCAGAAAATTTACATGAGGAAAGGACGATCGACTAATGTTACAAGTAAGTTCACTTGTATCTGATTTATGAAAGTTTTTGTTTCAACACAAACTCAATTCTTTTAGTAATATTCAAGAAATTCTTAATGGACTTGAAACGACTTCTGTATAATTTCACATCGCACCAATGTATATGAGGCTTTTCATCTTTTTCAATTAAAAAGTTTTATTCTTAGGTGGTAGTCATTTTCTTCAGTAAGGATGTAGTTAATACCTTGTATTGCATTTTTTTCCACTGTGGTAACCTGCTGGATCTTAGCTAATCTTGAGGATGCCCTATTTGGCATATGACATGGTCAGGGCTACGGATATTTTCTATCATAACTCTAGGATAAAGTTACACATGCGAAGATCTAGGACAATGGCAGTGCAGTTAAAAAGTGAGTTAAAATAAAATTAGAAGATAAATATTTGGGAATACTAAATCCAGTAAGTCCGTTTTAATCCCACTATGATCCAATCTTAATTTAAAGCACTCCTGCACCAAAGTCACTCCTCTAGCTTTAATGGAAATTGAATCTATTTTTTGTCTCATTTTTGCATGGTAGTTATTTTATCGACTGCCAGTTTTACTTGTGGATAAAAAAAGGACTGAGAGTGTTACATATACAAATTGTAGGAACAAGTTGTTTATGCGTAACAAGAAAATCCAAAGTAAGTTGCGATGCTTTATGCCATAGATATTTTAAATGTAACATTGTTCCACTAAGGATGGTTTTAAAAGTGGTCTGCTACTTTCCATTGTTGGTTTGAATAGGTCATCACAGCACATACAGATAAAAAGTAGGGCTGTGGATTACAGTAGTTCCTAATTTTAGTTGAAGGATCTGCATGTTGACATTTTTTTAAAATATCAAATGTAATTCAGTTGTGGAGAAGAATACCAATTGTACAAGTTGAGCCAGAGCGTGCTTCTGAATACTTATACATTAATGGCTATGCTAGAATCCATTACAACAAGAGAATTTATTTTAAAAAAAGTAAGTTTATCTTTTACCAGAGATAAATCTGTTTTTTTAAAAACTCTTGTTGATTCATTTCTTATGACCTCATAAGTTTGATCTTTCTATTGTGTGGATTACGATCAGAATGGAACCATGTTGCTTTTTTTTTTTTTTTTGTCAGGCTATCAGGAATTTTTTTTTGTTTGTTAAAGGGAATTTTAAAGGTTGAATCTGAATTTGGTCTCTTACAGCTGGTCCGCCGAATTCCTGTTATATCACATCACATGGAAAGGGCTGCTGAAGTTCTTTATGCTAACTCCAAATCTAGAATAGTCTATTGGAGGGCTAAAAGAAAGACTGGTGGTAGGTGGTGTATCTTCATCAGTGTTGAGCTGGTATTTTTTACAAAAATTTTAACAAGAAAGATTGATTGTGAACGTCCACATTCTCAATTTCTTTCGGACAAAGCTTTTCTACTTTTATTATTTTAGAAGTTGTTGAAGTGAATGCTCATGTTGAGGAGCTGTATGGAATATCACAACTGTTCTTTTTGAGGACTGTTAACAAATGTTTGGTTAAGTTCATTTAGGGAGATTTTTCCATTGGTGTTCTGTTGTTTCTTTCCTTTTAGTCTTATTTGTTATTGTTTCTAGTGTGGTAATTAAATATCTTCTTCAAGATGGTCTAATCAGTCAGATAGATATATTTTTGTTTCACCTGCTTTGAAAAATTCACTGGCTCTTGCTGTTATAGTTATATATTCAAATCAGCTGTTTCAGCGGATGCCAATGCTACGCTGGGATAAAATCCGCGTGACAAAAAAATTTTGTCATAACAACATGTCTAGGATTGGCATGATGAGAATGAACCAGAGGCGCAGTGAGTAATGAATTCTCTGATTGTAAATAAGAACAGCAGTAGAGAAAAATTATTGCCTAATTTTATCATGGTTTTTGTTTCTTCAAAATTTTCTGTCTCAGTTCAATTACACCATTTGCTTTGTTGTGAGATTATTTGCGCCTGTTATTCTGTGACAAAATTTGAGTAAATCTCTTTGATTTATCATATTCATCACCTAAATAATAAACAATTTTAGGAATAAGTTAAATTGGATATAATTTATCGGTCCTCATGGTGCTCAAAAACAACTGAGGGTTATAAAATTGTCCCATATTTACCACAGCCCTTATATACATAAAGAACTATCAAAATAATTTGTTGACCAAAAAAGTTTGTCTTAAAAATGTTGACAGTTTTTCAGTCGTCTACCCATCTTAAAAAGAGCTGAGGACCGATCAAAATATTTGTTTTATGCAAGATGTATGTCTAAAAACTCTATGAGGTACTGGCGTAATAAAAGTAAGTTGGTAAATTAGGTTTTAGCTAAGCAAAGGTTCATTTTTTTTTGTTCAAGCTCTGCTGTGAGGCAAATATAATTAATTGCTACTTCTTCCTTCATCTTTCTTTTCAGTCATATCAATTCTTGAAATAGCTAAAACCATTTTCTGAAACTCTTCTGAAAACATTTCTCTCTCACTCCAGATTATTGTGTTGTAACTCTTATTGTTCCGTCATATAACAAGCTGTTTGCACAGTTAATTTGTGGACGACATAGCAATTTACAGTTTTAAACATTTTTTAATGACTTGTTTGCATTAAGTCTTCCATTGAGCAAAGTTGATTTCTATTCCTTTCTGACATTTAATATTTCACTGAAAATCTAACCTTGAAAACCACATGCGCCCAGAAGGTCTCTTTAAAACCCCTAAAATGCTGAAGTTTAACTGTTTTGTTTGTTGTTCCTAGCTGTGCTTTAGAATGCCTTACTTAAGTAGCAACCTTGAAAGAGTAGTGGGACACTTCTTACATATTTGTCGCTCAAGAGTCAACATGAGGGCTCATCGTCTTAGAGCTCAGAAGAGTAAGTTATGAAATCAGTTTCTCAAGCCTCAATATTCACGGACAATAAAATAAGGTTCCATTAGCTTTGTATTTTCCCAGCATTTAAGAGTTTTATGCTTTCATTAATATTTGCCTGTTGTTCTTAAATTTGCAAAAGTAAATTATGTCTTCAAATTTAGTGAATTGGTAGTAATTACAGTGCATGACATTTTATACTCAATTGGACAAGAATTTGAACTTTGATTTCTCATTGCACCAAGCTGGCATAATTTGAAAAGGTGAAAGCTTTATACCAATCTAACTATGTAAAACTTTCCTGACATTTCTCAGCTTCTTCATCGCATACCAATATTAAAGTGGGATCCTCTTACTGCAGCCCATTTACTCTATGTCAATAGTAAATCCAGGAGGTCAATGCGTATATTCAGATTAAGAAGTAAGTTTGAAATGCTTAGCTCTAATTGTGCAGCAGTGAGAGTTCATTAATTTTCTTGAAAGTTTTTGAGATTTGAAGGGTGCATCTTTTAAATCCTTGATAACCCTTTCCCATTAATATTTTATCACTTCTAATAGAAATCTTGATGACCACAGCATCAAATTTTAAGGTCATACTTTATAAGTATATTTTAATCCTGCTCAAAGCCAATTTGCTTTTTTTGTTATTAAAATCTTAAAGTTATTGAGACGAATGCCTCTACTTGGTTCACAACTTATCCGTTCTACTGAATATTTCTACATGAACTGTCAAAGCCGTAGACAAAGAATGAGGATTAAGGAAAGTGAGTCCTTATTGCTTTAAAAAGTTTTTGATCAGCTTTTCATGTATTTGTTCCAAGCTCACAGTTGTTTTTTCTTTGTCTTTTCAAGTTAAATGGGAAATTTCAGCAAAATTATAAGTTGTTATGGAAAATATTTTCCCAAAAAATAAATGGAAAATTGATAAACCCAGCACAAAAATAAGCGGCTTTGCTAATGCTATCCATGTTTCCTGAGTGTTAATACTTACATTTAAAAACAAATCAGATCTCTCGTATTGCTTCAGCTTTTTCTTAGAATGCCAATTCTGACTTTGGACACTTTGAGAACAACAAACTACATGTATCTTAGCAGCATGTCTCGCAGGACCACCCGATTGTCCCGTGATAAACAAAAGTGTAAGCCATTTTATGACTGACTTGTGATTGACTACTACTTTAAGATTGCAATAAAGGATAAACAAATCTTCCTCTTTTTCATCAACATTATTTGGGGACGCATGTGTTTAGATATTAAAGAGTAGATATCCTTTTATTACCTTTGATATTGAAAACTAAATTGCAATCTTAACAGTTTTGAAACGGGATTTTTTTCTGTGTGCATTTGGCACTTAGATTTTTGATGTTATACATATAAATTGTAATGTATCTATGAAATCTGATACCATTAGAATTGTATAATGTCTTTGGATAAAATGGGTTTTTAAAAATGTGGCTATTAATGTGTGCTGAATTCAGTGACTGTTAGTCTTGATTTATCTGTAATCTCTTCTTAAAGGATCTATGTAGTGTTGATTTACTGTTATCTCTTCAAAAAGGATCCATGTCTTGCATTTGTTTCTTGCTGCTTTAAACTGTGATGAGTAAAGTAGTCTGACCTTCCAAAAAAAAAAAACTTCATCAAACATATTTCCTTGAGGTGAGAAATTAATCAACTGGTGGCTCTTTAAAGATTTCACAATTATTAAGTTCTATTCAAAGTTCTTGTACATTCACTTTATTCCAGCTTTTACTACGCATGCCGTTGCTTCACCAAAAAAAGAATTTTTTCTCTCATTATTTTTACCAAAGTGCAATGGAACGAATGAAGAAGCGTAAACAACGGTTGTGCATTGGCAATCAGAAAGTGAATTTACGTAAGTCTTGAGCTTTCCTGTTTCATTTCTTTAAGGGCTCTTTTTGCTTTTCCGATTAAGATGTTTGAAGTTTGCACTTACTGTTTCTTGTATGATACACAGTTGCTTTGCCATATGCCATTTATGAAGAAAGATATAACAAGGACAACGGAATATTTGTATAGAAGCTACATGACTCGAAAAACTTCACAAACTCACCGCCTGAAACTTGTTAGTAAGTCTGAGGTATTTCACCATTTCTTAAAAACAAATATTGAGCTGTGCAAAGAGCAACATTGCATTTAATGAGTTTCCCATTTCATGCAAATCAAAAGGGCAAAACACAAAAAAGTTAGGCCTAGAAGGTAGCTGCTTACACCTCCTTATTGGTGGTCATTCTACTTTTATTACAAAACAGCTGTTAATTCGAATGCCAATGCTGGCAAAGGTTGAGTCACAAGTGGCTGCATATTTGTACAAGACTGCTGTCACAAGAAGAAGTGTTTACAAGCATCGTCAGAAAGTTAGCAGTAAGTTTTCTTGTTCAGGACTTAAATTTGCTTGTTAATTTTATCGCTATCTTGGCTTTTTCAAGTCTCAAGCTTTGACAAAAAGAAATTCTACAAAATCTGATGGGCTCTCCTTTAGCTTATTTCAAATAACATGTATGTACATTGTTGATGTTATCAGTTGATTCAACGCATGCCTATTCTACAATGGGATCTTGAGAAACCAGCTAAGTACTTGTATCAAAGTGCTATGACCCGCCGCAGAGTAACTACTTTCTATGCCAGGGCTAAGAGTAAGTTATTCCTTTACTTGCGTTTTCTTCTGATTACATTGTCCATAGGTTTCAAAAAGCATAGCTGATCGTTGTCCTTCCTATAGCTTCTCCGCAGAATGCCAGATTTAAACAAGGAAACGGAGAGAGCTTCTTTGTACTTGTACACCAGCACTATGTCTCGACGTTCACAAACAACTTTCAGAATGAAATGTAAGTGGCCTTTCGTTTTCTTTTCTTTCTAAATTTTCAAGTACTTTTTGAAAACACTGAAAGATTCTCAGCAGTTTTTAAAACCTAAGAATCACTTGGCCATTTACATTTCTCTGGACATGTATTCTGAAATCAAAAGGGCTGATAAGAGCAATTTCTGATCAAAATATATCTGTAACTAAAACCTTTTCAAATAGCTTTTTATGAGACTACCAGTTCTGCTACTGAGACCAGATGCTTCTACCCTTTACTTTTTGGAAAATGCTCGAACTAGGATAGCCATGCGAATGTCTCGTTGGAAAGCAAAACACACTGTTAAAGAGGGGAAAGGCAAGTTTTTATTCCATTGTTGCGAGGAGATTTTCTTGTGTTGACTGAATGAATCTTATGATATTTTGGCATTAAAAACAAAAGGGCCTTTAAGTCACAAACTCCTATTTATTTATTTTGTATTTTCTCATTTACTTTAAATATAGCTATATAAAAGACTACCGATTCTGAGACGTAATCCAATATTGAGTCATCAGTATTTTCTAAAGACAACACGAACAAAAAGGGGCATGAGGAACCTTCGCTTGAAGGCTGCTTACGGGTCTATTGATAATGGTAAAGACAGGATAAACTTTCCAGGAAACTTTGTTAGGGTGAATCAAAAGGGCTTTGTAGTGTTGCTTTTGTCTTTTGTCTTTTATAAAAACTCTCCTATATGTTTCAATAATTTCAATAGCTCTTTTTGCGTCTGCCAATTCTTCGACTCAATCCAGTAATGGCGGATCAGTATTTTTTGAAGACTACACATACCAAGATTGGTATGAGGAACCTTAGAATGAAGTCTGCACAGAAGTATTTACCAGGCAAGATAATAATGAAATAAATTAAAATTGCAAATCTTTCTTTTAAAAAATATATGGTCAGTGGGTAACATTTCACTTAATAGTTGTAATTTTACAATAATGCCATTGTCAGTAGCATTTTAAAAAAACACTTTATTACAGTTTTTATTTGTTTGTCTCTTTTTAAAACATTTGAGCCATAATTTCTTTTCCCAGAAAGCTGAAGTTGTGTCCATTGCTTTGTCTTAGTAGAATTCAAACTATCAAAGTTTTGCAAAACTTATTACTTATGCCTAAATATATGTATTTAAAAAATTACTTATCAATCACAAATAATAATTATCTAAGTAAGTATGTGTGAGTATGGCTGTAAAGTTTCGAAAAATAAAATTCCCCATAACTGCATTAAATGGGTTCTTAACAATACACCGAGTGCATATGGTGTGTAATATTTTGTTTGGCTCTACGGAAATAGTATCAATTTATATAATATAATGTTATAAATCTTATTACTCTTATTTAGCAAAGTACATTGAAAGGTAAAAAAAAAAGGGTGGGACAAAAGAAAATTAATAAAGCTCAAGGGCAGGCAAAAAGTGTGAGTCTGCATGCATTACTTGAATGAATATTTTATTGAATGCATATTTTGTAATGTAACTTTAGTAGATGGGAAGTTTGTGCTTTGCGGCCACCATTTTTTGGTGGGTTAATTCCTGCTGTTATAAAGAATGGTGGCTTTAAATGTATGAATTCAAAAATAGCCCCCATGTGATGGCTTCTTAGATTTGAGGTATTGCTTATCTTACCGATATCTGTGGTTTGAGTCTGATATACTTTTCTCCAGTTTTGTTCTCCAACTTGTGACCATCGATTTTGTGGTTGTCGCGCCTCCCACCCCAACCCAACATTTTTGTGTTTGTGCAATTTTTTTGAGACCAGTGAAGATTATTTCAAGTTTTTATCTTAATGCAACCCTTGTTAATTACTGCCAAATTAGATGCATCTCTAATTTTGAGTTTTATTCAATGTATTTGTCATCGTTTCAATGATTTAAAAATTAGATTTCAACATTTGCATTAAAAAAAAGGCGCTTGTTTAAATCAATTTGTGGATGAGATAATCTCTCACATCCTCATTTTCTTTTTATTTATCAGCTATTAACTTTTTATTAGGCTGGCTCAGAATCTAGCGTTCAGATTTATTCACCATATTTTAGCCAGTATATTCTTAACATGGCAAAATCACAAGGCTCTCTTAGCTTTAATGTTGCGCAGATCTTGTAAAATATGAAATCATTATTTAATCATAGCTTGAGTCTAGACTACCAATACTTTATCATGACAAGGAAAGGGTCAAAGGAAGTTTTCTATATGTCACTCTTGATCGTTTAAGGAAAAGGCACAAAGGTAGGTTTTAAATTTTGTAAAAGAAAACATACACAACTAAAATTTTCTGTGTACTATGTTTAACGTGTCCACCGATATATTAACTCCCATCAAATCTATAATAATAGTACTGATTTTGGACAGTTATATGCTGTGATCAATTAAACTACAAAATTAAAGAGAATTATGTGGCTGTTAATTCATGCCCAAATATTTCATTTACTGCGTGCTAAGGACGTGTTTCAACATTAAAAAAGCGTTACAACAATGCAAGGTTTTACAGAAGGTTAAACTGTATTGCTCCTCTTACTCTCAGCCAGTATTTTCTTTATGTTACAAGAACACATTTCTTTTAAAAAAATTTAACACATTAGATTGCATTTCTAAAGAACCCTTGATGTTATCCTCTGCTGCTAATCTCTTAAAATATAATGGAATTGAATTGTGGCCTATTGTGGTTGCAAAGTTGGAAAAGTTAATTTTGTTGTTCCATGCAGCACCAAATGCACAGGTTCTTATGTATAAATTCAGTGTTTTTGTCACTTTCCAATGATATTCAAGTAAATCATGTTACAGTTGCAGCGTTTGATGCATGTAAAAGCTACTCGTCATTGCTATAAGATGGGATGTTACTTTGCTGACTATATTAAAAAACATAAATGGTATCAAAGAAATTACAAGATTCGAAAGGGCTATTTCACAGAAAATAGTAAGTATGTAACAAATGTAGGAGATCAAAATTCCATTGAGAGGAAGCTCAATATTCATCACCACAGTACCTTATCATTTCCTTATGTTTGAATGCTAGTCTACACTTGCTTCTCCTTTCTCAGCTCTTGTTTCGTATGCCCATTTTGTGGACCAGTCCTAAAAAATGTATTTCTTATTTGGTTGATACGGCAAAAAAAAGAAGGTGGTATCAACTTAAAATGAAATGTAAGTTCTTGTGTTTTTTAAGTTTTAAAGTATTCGAGAGTATTGCATCGATTATGCTTCAAGCAGCATCTTATAATAACATATGTCTTTTAGAAATTAAAAGAAAAAGAATGGACTGCTCATCTTCTGTTGCAGTTGCATATACCTTTTTTATTGCAAAGGACTTTGTAATAAATATTCCCTTTACTAATTTGATTAAATGACAATGTAAATGACAGCTTAAAATAAACTAAACCCTGTCGTTCTGGCTGTCTGCATTCTGGAGTATTTAAAAAAAAAACATCACTTAACATTGCAGAGATATTATTTTTATCCATGATTTACTAACTTCATGTGGTCTATTTGTGTGTGTATATGTATTTTGGGTAATCGCATTCAACAGTGGATCTCTGAAGTTAAAGAAATGTATGCCTAGCTTTTCAAGCTGTCAGGCTCATAAGGGTGATGGTAGAGTCCAATTAACATTTCAACCTATTTTTTTTGTAAAATAAAAAATTCAATCCTTTCAAATTTATGAAGAAAGTTGTTGTGCTTACAAAAATGTTGAACTGACCGATAACTATATATTTTTCTTTAATATTTAAAAATTGAGGATATTAATAACAAAACTTTTTATATGGTCTTTTGTTTCAAGAAAACCCTCAGAAAACTCGGTTGATTTATAAATTGTATGTAAAGCTTTTATATGATTATAACTTGTGTTGAAAGGTTTTACTTTTGGTGTTACTGATACTACTCAAATAAGATTCAGTACATTCAGTTATAAGTTTTCGATTTTGTTTTTAAAATATATTAACTTCTCATTCATATGTGTTGCTAGACTTAGTCTTATAGTGTTTTTGTAACAATTTCACACTAATCAGATGTGAAATAGATTTTAATTAGTTTAAAAAAATATTGGTGCCTCTATTAAAGTAGCCCCATAGTTCATTTTGTCATATCACTTCTGGGATAATAGGATTCACCACAGCAGGTTTTGAAAACACAATTGTTTGCAGAAATTCAGTCTTTTGGTCCTCAGCTCTGTTATCGTTTACCTCTTCTTCATTTTGACTTGGATCATGTAAGCATAATCTTCAATCAGACGACAATTAAGAGACGTTGGAGAAATAAAAAACATGGTAATTTTAACTTTGGTAAACTTGTCTGTTTGGAATGATAGATGAAAAGTTCAAATTAGATGTGATGTTCTCAATCTGAAGAAGATAATTTTTGTTTGCAGTTTCCTCTTGGCTCTAATTTCGTCATAATGCTCAGGTCATTTGAAATTTTAAATTTTCACCACAGAAGGGCATTAATTTTTAGCAACTGATATTTTAATATTATAAGTCACTTTGCAAATCAACAGTTGTTTCACCGCATGCCGATATTAATACTTGATAACAAACGGACAATATATCACTTCTGTGACACCAGCTCAAAAAGAAACTGGGCAAGAAAACAGGGTAAGTTTCTTCAACGTAATTAATTCAGAATCTCCCTCCCCCATTGACAGTTATTGTCTAGAATGCCAATTCTTCGCCATCAGTATGACAGAACAGCTAGGCTGCTTAACATTCGTGGCTCACAGAATCTTAGAAGAAGGGGCTTTAAAGGTTGGTTGCTTTGCCAATTTTTATTTTACAGACCTTCTTCGTTTTTATCTCTATTTATTAATAATAAATCTTGTTTCCGGCTTTTCTTTCACCACCTGAAAATTTACTGACTGTTGGGATATCTATTTACTTTTTTGCGTTTGCAGTTGATTAAACGTCTTCCACTGTTAGCATATAGCATGTCACGATTAGGCAATATATTTCTGGAGCGTGTTAAAGTCAAAAGGTACAGAGAAAGAAAGAGACGAGATGAATTTATTCCAGGTAAGTTTAGGAATTTGTAATGAATTCCCATTTCACCGTTCTTAAATTTTGTCCTGGATTAGGAATATTTCACCACAGCAATTTGGGAGCTATGGTTTTCTTTTCTGGAGGTCTTTGTATTTTGTTTTAATTATTTGTCTGACAGCTTGTGTCTCGACTTCCTCTTCTACGCTTTAGTTTACGCCGCTTGGAATTGCTTTTTATGCAAACAGTGCGAGTTCGAAGAGCATTCCACAAAAGAAAAGGTTAGTCCATTAAGAAGAGCTCATTGAATTGTATTGGGCATCTTTATTTGCTCTATTTACCACAGCATTAAAGAACACCTATAGAAACATTTACGTTCATTAAAATATGAAAAACAATTCTTTTACAAAATTTTTCTTAGCTTTTGCTTCACTTGCCCCTACTTTCTTACAATAAACGGCGTCTGGAATTGCTGTTTATGCAAACAGTTAAAGTCCGGCGATCCACACAAAAGCGCAGATCATTGTACAATGAGATCCAAAAAGGTTAGTTTAAGAATACTACAGCATATTGCTGTTTCCTTAGTTGGTGAAAGAGATTTTGGCAGTCAGATCTTGCGTCTTTTATCCTTTTGGCCATTCCTTATAATATATTGGCAATGAAAGCTTGTTTCAACACAGCATTTTGTTTCTAATTTCTTTTGTAAAATTTTAAACTTTTTAGTTTAAGCTTGTATTTGAGTGTACAATCTTTACTCTGCAGTTGGTACAGCGGCTTCCTCTACTTGAATATGATTTGGGGAGAGTAGGCAATATTTTTGTGGCCCGAACTCATAAGCGTTTGTTTGACTTGCGAAGTAGAATTAAAGGTGACATTATATTACTTTAGCCTAATTAATATCTAAATCATTTGAACAAATTATTTATTAAAATACTTTTTTTCAATGTGCTATTTATCCTTTTTAAGTACTGCCTACAAATTCTGTAGCTTTGAATTGACAGTTTGCATTTTTTCTTATTTACACAATATCAAAATTAAATAAATAATTGGGATAGTGGTATAGCTTTTTAGGTTTCGACTTGTCATTACTCAAGCAAATCCATGTTACAGGAAATGAGATAATTCATTACAAATTTGAGTATTTTGTGTGATCTTGTCACCCCATTTAGACAATGGCTTATTACTCTGTTCATGGTTTAATACAAAGGGACATTGTTTCTATTGGCAACTAAGTTCACTAAGCTGTTTTTTGTATCAAGTGTTCGAGAATACTTTTGCTCTTGTTTCAGTTCTTCTCCATGCATGTATTAGAAAGCGCTGTTACAAATGGTTTAAAGTTGACAACTTCATTTTTCATAAAAAAGTTTCTTCATAAAATCTAAAGAAGGTGGCTCTTTATCTTTGATGCCATGTTAAAAGAGCTAATAATATCAGCATAATGCTTTCTCAACAGCTTATAAATCGAATTCCATTGATTAAGGTTCTCCCTCAGTTGGAATCTTATTTTTGTGCTAGAGCTGCAGAGTTCAGGTATCAGGATAGGCAGGCCCGCAAGCTTGGTCTTTCAGCTAAGTACCCCAGACCTGGTAGGTTTGTCTTGTTATAAAAACGAAGTGGCTATAGGTAAACGGGTACCAGAATTGAGAGGTTGGGATTAAAAAATGATATAAAATATTATTGTTGGGTTTGTAAGACCAAATGAGGTATCAAATGAAAGATAATTGAATGTACTATACCTTTGAAATGTTAATTCTTCAGTTTTACTCAAATAAACTACCACAAATGACATCCGAATAGCATTGAGCTTAATGGTACCCGGGTGCGAATGGCGGCGCTGCGTGTCCGGGTCCATTTTGACTAAGGCTATTCGGATGTCATTTGTAGTAGTTTATTTTAGTTAAAATGAAGAATTAAGTTTACAAACGTATAGTAGATTCAATTATCTTTCATTTGATACCTCATTTGGTCTTACAAACCCAACAATAATATTTTAAATCGTTTTTTCATCCCAAACTCTCAATTCTGGTACCCGTGTACCTATAGGTGCAGCCTTATAAAAATGTGGACAGGTGCCTTACCATGCCTTTATTGAATGAGCACATGCATCAATAAAAAAAACATATCTTGTTCTCTATTCTCAAAAAATATCCTGTCTGTTGTAATGAAATTCCTTTGTTTCAAAATATGTTAAGGAACAAGATTATCTTGGTCATAGCTTAACACATGATCCCTCAATGTGTACGCTGTTCTCATGGGCACATGATAATAAAACAGAAGACAAAGTGTCAATGTTGTTCCGGTAATAATATGTAAAAATCATTAAAATCTAACAAGAATTACTTGTTTTTTACTAGCATTTCACAAGATAGCATTTGCACACAGACATTTTAAAAAAAAATTACAAGGAACCTGGAGTTCAAGATAAGCTTGTTTTTAAATATCACCAAGAGCACCAAAAAAATTTTGGGGTCTACTTATATGTCAGCGTATTATTTTGCTACTTAAATATTCTTTTCCCAATTGTTAAAACCTGTCATCAGGTAAAAAACTTTCTAAAATGCTTACAAGAATTTTAATGAAGTTGAGATTTTTGAAATCACACATTTTTAATGAACATTGCTTTAATGTTCATATTTTGAATCAAAGAATATTTAAAATTATAATGCACACGTGCTACTTCACCCAGGAAAGAGAAAAAATTAGGGAATTTTATTTTGATATTATGATCAGAATTTTTTAGTTTCTATTGCACAATGATGCTATTTAAAATACACCTTAAGACACATGGGATTTTTAAATCACATTTGTACAGTTGGTTTCACGTTGTCCTATCTTATGTCGAGACATGTTGAGACTTGAGTCTACTTTTGCTTTAAGAACTGCAGACATCCGGTATAAAAGCAGAAAAGCCAGAATGAAAGGTAACCCCTTTTTAAAAAAAAAAATTTAATGTTACTTCAGGTCGAATTCAGGAACGTGGTTTTTTCTTCTTGTAGAGGCAGCCTTTGTTTCCTAGATAATTTTATTTGATGTAGATGATTAGCTTCCAGTCATCCCCACAGCAATTATCCTATTCTGAAACTAAAGCTTTTCAAAACACACTATTGATAGATATTTACAAATGTCTTCATGCACTACATACAGCTTTTGTCCTGCATTCCTATACTGGGTAAAAACTTGGCTCGCTTGAAGCTTACTTTCAGCAACCGATGTGCTGAGATTCGCTATGAAGCCAAGAGGTCATTGAGACGAGGTAAGTTCATCAGTACCGCTACTTAAATTGTTTCAACACAAGACCCAACTTTGTAGCTTCTAGAGTACCTCTTACTTTGTTACTTGGTCAAAATTTTGTTTCCAACCAGCACTAATCTCAAATGTTATTTTAATTTTGGTTCTAATTTGATGGTATACTTCATCTCTAGCTTTTAAAAAGGATGCCCCTATTCAGGTATAATTTGCCTCGAGTCTCCCATCTGTTATCTTACAATACTACTTCTCGTAGATATGAAGCCAAGAAAAGGCAAGGTAAGTGCTTATAGAGTGGAAAATTCAGATGTATTATACTTTTTTATAGTTTGGCTCATTTCTGGTTTTATTTTTTCTCCAAGTCTTGTCCAATTAAGTTTTATGGGCTCTTTATTCTGTTTCAGTTGATTTTTTAAATTCTTGGTTTATAATGCATATAAAAGTGGGGTAAAAACCAAGGAATCTGTATTTGAAAAATATTGTGTAATTAACAGCTGTTTTCTCGCCTACCATTGCTATGTCATGATGGGAAAAGGGTCTGCCTTATTTTTAGAGCACGCTCTGCTGAAATTCATTATCGCCACCGAAAGAAGATGGGAAGTAAAGGTATGGTTATTCATTTCTTTTTTAAAAGTGCGCCGTCAGTGGTTTTAAATAAATAGGTTAAATTGTAAAAAGTTACAGTTAAAATCACACAATCAACCTACAAAATCTCAGCATTGTAAAATCCAAAAGGCTTCTTTATTGCAATTCTAAACTGAAGTTGGAAAAAGTTTTGCTCTGAGGACATCGTGGTATGATAAATTATATTTGTTTTATCTAATACTTTGCTTCATCAGCTTTTTCGGCGGATACCAATTTTGAGGTATGATTACACATACTTCAGTGAAATTTTTTTGGCTCGAGCCACTTGGAGGAATAACTACAATCGAAGACTTAAAGGTCAGAGATGGTTACAGAGGCATTTAATAAAAATATTCTTATCTCTAACTTAATATTTCTTCCATATTCTTTGTGGCATTTTTGAATTCTTAATAATCTTTAACTATCTGACTAGTCTGAAAAATTTGAAACATTCATTCAAAGGTCATTGTTACAGAGACATTTGATAAAAATATTGTCATCTCTAAATTAATATTTCTTCCATATTATTTGAGGCATTTTTGAATTCTTAATAATCTTTAACTATCTGGTCTGAAAATTTGAAACATTTCTTCAAAGGTCATACTGTGACCTTACAATGCAAAGTTCTCGAGCAGGAATTTTGTTTGTTTCGCCACTGTTGCCATTTTCATCTATCAAAGAATACTGATTAACATAAGCGCACAATCTTCACAGCTTTACTTCCGTCTACCTCTATTGAGATTTGATAAGAGAACAGATTTTTATTTAAATAAAACGGTGCATGACAGGTCCTATTTAATTCGTAGAAAAAAAGGGCAACGCAACCAAGGTAGGTTACACCTAACTCTTTCATGTATATTTATCTCCATGACTTGCTTATGGTGTTTGGCTACTTTCATTCAATATATAACTTTGTTCTGAAATAACTCTTAAAAATTGGCAGGTTTCACCCGGCAACCTTTAACTTGATGTTTTTATAAATTTTATAAAAAGTATGTCCATTCGGTTATTTCCCCTCAATTTATCAGATGATTACAAGGCTGCCAGTGTTGAGATACAATCAGTTAGTTTTATGTGAATATTTAGCCAAGAATGCCAAGGACCGTAAAGCACATATTAAGCGGATGTTACGTTTGCAAGGTTTGTAAAATATTATTTTAACTTTAAGAGTCATGTCTAGATGGAACTTGTTCCCATCATATGCACTCACTTTTATTATTCATTAAATGTTTGTTTTCATGTTGTTAAAAAAATTCTTGAATGGAAAAATAAGGGATGAGTATTTGGCCTTCCACATGTGGCTCACATATTTCAGAATAATTTTGTAGTCATTTCATTTAACTTACAATGGGTTAAAAGTTCATAAACTTGTTTCACCATAGACATCTTTAATTTCATCTTTTGTGAATGAAATGGATGGGTCATTATTAAATTTAACTTTCATGGTTGTGTAACAAAAAATAAACAGATAATAAGAAGAATACCAATTTTAAAGTATCGTCTACGTCATCTTGAGAACAGCTTAGCAAAGAACTCTCATGACAGGAAATACAATAATACGACACGCACACTACGCAACAAGCAAGGTGAGTCCACGCTTCAGTCGTTAAATATCTTGAAAAAGATCTCAAGGGCCATGATTTTGAATGGGAGTAGTTGAAAAAGAGAACTGATTAATATATATTGTTTCACCACGTTTGTGCAGATAATTACTCCCATTTAACCCCACATAATGCATAATCAATATTCTGTAGTTGATCTTCCGAATTCCAATTCTGGCTCTCGGGCTTAAAAGAGTTGTGGTGTGTTTAGCAAAAAATGCAATGGACAGAAAAAATAAGAAGTGGAGCTTATGCACAGGTTTGTATATGTACATTTTGGGTTGCTTCTAAGTTATTTTAGAGGTGCATTTATTATTAAGGAGTTCACTCTGTGATGTTCTAAGTTTACAGGTAAGTCAGTTGAAAAATTATTTCTATAATTTTCTTGATTATTCATCTTTTCTTGTTTTAAGTCAAATAGTGAGATGTGTACACTAATTGGGGTAAAATTAAAATTTGAAATAGTGGTATTTTCAGGATATAACAATGTATTTCAAAACTTTCAAGGCTTGTTTTTTAGTTGAAGATCCTTAAAAATACACTCATTGTTCACCACAGCCACACAATAAGAGATACTCCCAATGGACAAGTAACAAAAACTGCTCACCCCTAATAATTATTTGGTATTGTTCTATTGCAAAAAGGCTAACAATAGAATAGTACAGGCATCTGAATAATTTACATTTTTTAAAGTAAAAGATTCAGTTGGCTTGTTCCATTTTTTTTTCTTTTTTTTTTTGGGGGGTGTAATTTGCGAAACTTGTATACTCTTCATTGTCCATATGATATTAAATATCATATACATCACGTTCCTCCTACTGTGATGAGCAGTTGTTTTCTAGAGTGCCCATCTTGAAGTATAATGTTGATATTGCAAGCTACTATTTAGTGAAAAATGCTCAGGACAGGAAAAATACAAAATCTTATCGGACTAAAGGTGAGCCTTAAAAATCTTATTAAAGTTAAAGAAATTTTGTTTAATTTGTGAATGAGTAAAACTGATGAGTTCTGATCTAGTCATACAAGTTTTCTTGCTTTCTGGGTGTGTCCTTAAAAATATTTTGGTTAACTTATGACATATGCAAGGATTTTAATCTCATGTGTCTTTTGGCCAATACATTTGTCATAATAACATTCTTTTATTCCATTTAATTTGTTTTGGATCATGTGATCATCTTCAGTACGAAATGACTTACACTTGAATAGAAAGCTTCATTATTTGGATGGTATAATTTTTAAACTATGTTTAAGTTTAATATTTTGTTCAGAATTGTCTACATCCTCCCGTAATTGTCAAGGTCTCCATCTCTCTGTAATTTTCAAGAATTTTTTTTAAGCTTTTGAAATATTGGGGGGGGGGGGGGGGGGCTATGTTATATCTTAGTTTTTGCTTGCTCTCTTATAAACTGTCATTTCCTATTGTTGGTTTTGATTTGTTTTATCCTGAAAATTTGTAAAGGGCTCTTTGAATAATTTTATCAAAGATGGCATAAAAAATACAGTTAAAATACAAATTGTAGTTGATTTCACGCCTTCCACTGCTGCGTTATAACATGGAGTTGGCTTCTACATTAATGATTAAGAGGGCTAAAGGAAGACGGTATTGGGAAGGTGTAAAGAAGAAAGGTAAGCAAATTAATTGGCTTTAGACAAGAGAACTAAGCATTAAAACATTTAATTTATATAAAATGAATCAGAAGGGCTCTAGTTTAGATATGCAGCATGAGTTTAAGTATGAGTTTATCAATACAGTTGATTTATCACATCCCCCTATTGAGATATGATATGAAGCGTGCTTCCATTATTATGAGTCACAGAGCAAAGGAGAGAAGATATAAAGCACGTCTTCGTTTTCAAGGTGAGGATATGTAACATCTAGAGTATTTTACAGTTGTCACTATGAAAGCTTTGTTAAAAAAAGGCAGTAATTCTATGAAAACATGATCTTTCTCTTTTAAGTACAGTGGTGACTCAAGATAATGTCTCTTTGGTTTAAAAAATTTACTCTAAGTATATAAACTGAAGCCTTTGTCTTATGGCAACTGTCATTTTACTGTTCACCTTACTTTCGCCCTAAATTTGAAAGGCCTGTCCATTTAGTCTCATCCAACTTCTATAAATGAAAGTTCTGCACTATATAAGAATTTTATACAATATTAGTAACTGCCAATTAACGTTTTATTGTTGAATTCAGTAAAATGAAATAAATACAGCAAGACTTAATTATTTTTATAAAATATATATAAATAAGAGCCACAAGCTATTTACATTGGATGGCTAAATATTGTGATTACTCGTTGTAGACATTTGTGTCCAACTTAAATAAGAAAAAATGGCCATAAGAGAACAAAAGGGCTCTCGAGTTTTTTCATTTAAACTTTATTAGTCTTTATTTTTGTGAACAGTTATATTCGCATCTTCCCTTATTGCGATATGATAAGGTGCGAACTGAGTTGGTTATGAGTCAGAGGGCAAATGAGAGAAGGTATAAAAATCGTCTAAAAATGAAAGGTAGGTAGGTGTTTGTTGCACTAGTGACTGAAAATATTTGAAATTTATAAGGTTAATAAGCTATACCATTAAGATTCTATGTGCAACAATGTATGCAAACCATCTCCACAACACCCCCCCCCCCCTTTTTTTATCTTAAAATATATCAAACAGGACTTAGGTAAAGTATATAAAAAATAGTTTTCCCTGGTCATCACTTGGCCAAATACTTTTTGAAAGACTCTGTACTTATAATCAGTGACAAAAGCTTTAATGGCTGTAATCTATTGTTCATTCTACCTGTGGCTCTCTGTACTTATAATCAGTGACAAAAGCTTTAATGGCTGTAATCTATTGTTCATTCTACCTGTGGCTCAAGAATTCTTCATACAACTTACTTGACTCAGCTCATTTCTCTTCACTCAAAGTGCAATAAACTCTTTATTTCAATTGTGTGGTTTACACTTAAATAGGTTAAAAATAATTTCAAGCATTCACTTAAAGTTTTTCAGAAAGATAATTATATTTTATTGTTCTGTTTCTTCAAAAAGTGGTCTGTTTCTACTAAGATGCTTTACTTTTCTGGTTCACTGCAGCACCTTTCACAAGCTAGATAATTATATATTTAAATATAATGAATTGAATTTGCCTACTAGTTGTTTATACGATTGCCTATTCTGCGATTCAACTCAAATGGCGTGGCAGAGATTTTTCGAGCTCGATCTGCTAGAAGAATTTCACGGATGAGAACAAACACTCGATTAAGAGGTAGTAGGAGCTATCATTTTCAGTTAATTTTTAAAATGGAAATGTGTGATTTCTTACATTTCTAGTACCTTTAGGATCATTCGTCAAAAGTAATGTAGGCATTAAATAGAAGGAAAACATGTCTTAGTCCTAATGCATTTCACCTGGGCTCTAAAAATGTAAGTTTCTATTAGTTGCATAGACTATATCCTAAATTGGGTCATTAAAAGTGAACCACCTAAATTTTTTTTTTAATAAAAAAGCTTGTCACAAGAATTCCAGTACTGAAATTTAACATAGAGCGCACTTCATTGATCATGAGTATAAGGTCAAAAAATTGGAGATACAGAATGCGAGAACATCTTAGGATAACAGGTATGAAAGCAGATTAAAATATCAATTAAGTTACATTTCTTCCCCAAGAATAAGAGGAAATTGTCACCAAATTCTGAAGTGGAAATTTGGCTCTTTATTTAAACAAATGTTCTGTAACACCTATATATGAGGTGAATAACACTGAAAACAAACATCTTTGCAAACAGTTGTTCTTTCGCCTTCCATTGCTGATATTTGCAAAAGAGAAAACTATTTTGCTAATGTGGCAGCGTGCAAAGGAAAGAAGGTCATATAAAAATCGTCTTCATAGAGGTAGGTTTACTTGATGTCTCATGAGAAAGTGGCTAGCTGTTTATTTAGTTGTTTTTTTTTTGTTGAATAAAATCCTCCATTTGGTGCATTAAGTGTAGTCTGCGTTTCTGTTGCATTGAGCACATGAAAATGGAAAGGAAACTTGTCGTGCACTGTCATAATTTATGGCAGTTTATTATGACCATTAAATATAGAAAGATTTGCTCTTAAAAGACTGCTACTTAAAAACCTCAGTACTAAAGAAGGGCATCTAAAAGTTATATTTTATTGAATTACTTGACTATCTTTAGCTGTTTTTGACAGTTGTTTTTGCACATACCTATCCTTCGGTATGATTCTGACCATGTAGCAGAGATTTTCAGAGCTCGCTCTTCTAGAAGAGTGTCTTGGATGAGAACTAATGCCAGACTGGCAGGTAAAGTTTATCTATTTCCCTCATCAATATAAGCACAAGAAATGTGGTTGTTGTTGATACCACTTTAACAAAGGGGCTTATAATATAAGTTGCTTTTCTTTGATGCAACATAAAATGCACAGTTTTTTATTAAAAAAAAAACAAACTAAACAGTTGTTCAGAAGAATTCCAGTTTTGGAATGTGATGTGATTCGAGCTCAAATGGTTTTCTATGCTAATACACTGGCAAGAATAGCTGCTCAGCGAAAGAAGGGTAAAAAAAAAAGTAAGTGTGGTGGCTACTTAATTATAAGATTTGTGCAATTATATGAAATTTTTGCTAACTTTGAATCGTCTCGTAACATAATTTTCTGTCCACAGCATACATCATTTAGTTCTTCTTTCTTTATACTTGTCTGCTTCCCTGAAGGGAAGAACATTGCTAAGATAGAAATGTAGAAACTGGTAATAATATAAGGTTTTATGACATTTATCGTTTTTGCATAATTATAACTTTCTGCCGTCTGTGCCTGAACTTAAAAATCATTGCACTGAGAGCAGTTTTTCAAAATGTAAGAAATTGTATTGAGCTGCAATTCTTTGTCAGGGATGCCATAATGAAAGTGCGTCAAATGAAATGGATTAAACAATTGGATGGTCACTAATGACCTCTTGGGCAATCTCCCTTTATATGGGGGGAAAAAGTTGATTTTACTTTTTAAAAAAATAATGTTGAAAATGAAAAATACACAAATACATTTAACTTTTATGTATGAATTTGAAGGGAAAGGTTTCTACATTTTTTTCCTATTTTGGAAACTATTGGACAATTTTATATTTCCTTTAAAAATGATCAAGATATTTTGATGTACCGTTAGATACATTGTTTTTGCATTTTGATATGATAAATTTTAATATCATTCATTAAATCTTAAACATAATTTTCAAGCTATATAAATAAATGTATTGACTCAATGAAAATATGGTCTTGTATTAATAGTAAAAAAAAAAACTACTACATTGTACATTAATCTACAAGTGTAAACATCTTACTTTCGGGAGAAAATTACAATGTTTGAGAAGGAAAAAACATTGTGTTGTGTGCAATAAATGTCATCCACAAAATATTTCTTTACCTCTCTGGTGGAAGATGCCGCACTAGGTTCAATAAGATTTATTTTTAATATAAATATAAGAAATACATTGTTAAATTTACAATAATTACATAATTATGAAATTTCTGTTAAAAGACAAAATGACTGAATTTAAAAAAAAAAAAAAAAATTTGTGGGAAAAGTAATGTGGCAAGATTGTTAATAAAATGTGACCCTATTTTATAGAGCTGATGTTAAAAAGTCCTAGAAATGTCTATTACTTTATTTCAACATAAAGTATGTCATGCCCTGGGTGGAAAGGGGGGGGGGGGGTTAAAAGATATGTGAGGTCACACATTTTTTTTAATCACATATAAAACCTGACTTTGACAGTGCTTATTAACTTTCTGTTGTGGTGGATGTATTCTGACAGAATTCACTTTTATAAATTTAATAGTTTAATCTCGATGTGCGTTTTTGGAATTTTAACAATTTTTTAGTTTGAAAATGTTAATTTTACTGGGGGGGAGGGGGTGTACAATAATTTTCCAATAATATAGTGACATACTTCATGGACGGCCCCATATCTCTTAAATAAGTTGAGAATTTTTTTAATCAAGTAAAATAAGAAAAGGTAATTATCATTTTTGCTTAAATGAAAGAAAATATTACATTTATTAGAAGTCAAAATTTTAGGATCCAACTTTTTAAGTTGTATATTATTTTTTTCTCTAGTTTAAGAGTGATATTTTATTCACAGGTCAATTCAAGTCACCAGGCCAGGGGCCTAGAGGTCAACAGTATGGACGACAATCTTTTCATGGAGGACAGGGATATCCTTATCAGCAAGGGGGCTATCCTGGAATGTCAGGTCATTCAGGCATGGAGAGAAGAATGTCTTCAGCAGGCTCAGAAGGTATTTTTGAATAAAGTTTTTTTGATATTTGCAGAGTTACATTTTGTAATAAGTAGTAAGAGGTGAATTTGTAAATTAAAAAAAATTTATTTAAATTTTTGATGAAGAGTTTTATTTGACCATTTTTTTGTGTGTGTAGGAGACAGCTTTCTTCAAGGTCCAGGAGAGGAAGGATATGATTATCAACATTTAGCATCAGATGACAGTCGAGACACACAGCATTCAGTAGGTGACATGAGTCAAGCTCAACCAGGGTTTCATGGCGCTTTTGGAAGCGGTGGTCAACCTGGTCTAGAAGCTCATGCAGATCAACAATTGAGTGGCAATGGCGGTATAAAGACTGGTGATGCTGGCGGTGGAACTGGACCACCACAAAGTCCTCCTGATATTAAAGTTGAGGTCACTCCTTATCCTTTTATGAAAGCTAATGATTTTGAACTGATAGAAATTGATCCTGATGATGAAGATGATATTTAATGTGTGAAATATTTACTTAGTTAATGCATAGCATAATTAAAATTTTTAAGTTTTATTTAATAACAGGATTTTTAAACAATTCTTTGATTCCATGACCAATCCCAAGTTTTGGATTTAAAAAATAAAAAATACCCTCAAATTTCTTTTAAAGATGTCATTTTATACATCTTAAACTACCGGATTATTATTTTTTAAAGTTACTAGGACCATTTAATTTATAATTATATAATATTATACAATTTTCATTAGTTATTGTTCAAAGTGGGGGGAGGTCAATTTGATCACTTGATAACACATATGTATTTTTATTGAAGGGCTATCCATGCATAGACTGTAACTGACCTTTTGATAAATTAGCGAGGCTTGAGTTTCAGTGAAACTATTTGCTATTTTATAATATTAATTAAAATTTGTTCAAGTATTATTTCAGAATTTAAAAAAGTCTAAAGGTACACGAAAGCTGAACCAATTTTGTAGAATTTAAAAAGCCTAATATAAACAAAACATGAGCCAATTTTTTAGAATTTAAAAAAGAAACATTATTAAAATGCAACTAATAATAATTATCTTTGTACCAGGTGCTCACTATATAAAAATAATGATTTAAAAAAATGTTTTATGCAACTTCTTATTTGGTTTGTAGAGAAGGAAAGCTGCCACTAAAATATGATTTTTTTTGTTTCAATTTGTGGCAGCAATGTGTTAGGATTATGTTACTGACATTATTATGCATATGTATACATTGTTTGAGATGTTCTCCCCAATGCACCCATTTGAATAATGGCCGACTTCAATTTAAAACTTAATTAGGAATGTTTTCTTTTTATTGCTTGGAAAGACAAATTGAGAAACTTTGCATATTACTTTTCAAAAATCTTTAAAAAAGGAATTCAGTCTTCAGTACAATAATCCTGAATATTAGTAGCTTAACTCATTCCCTCCGTCAGTGCTACTTCCGTACTTAATTTATTTTCCTGAGAAAAGGGAAGTAACTCGGTTTTGAAAGTGATTTACATTTTAAAAATATTTTTTAAGCTGCTAAATATTAATAAATGTTAATGAATTAAGGACGAATGCATCAAAGAATGAATAAGGTTTAATAAAAAGATAACATTAGCGGCGAAAAAATAATGAACAATGGCCAAAAAATCGATTTTTGGCACCTCGGTCGAATACATGCAAGATATAGACGCGCCGTACTAAAGCACACGTAGTTTAAAAATGAAACAAGACAAAATTGAAATCACGCCATCGCCGGAAGTCTCGATGGATGCGAGATTTCATTGCTATTTTTAACTAAAAACGAGAGAGGTGTGTCGCTATGCGCCGGGACGCATTTGGACGCATCCGTCGGAACCCCCAAAGGACGCATTTAGTCGCATCCGTCGGGAATGAGTTAAAAATTACAGTAGATCTGTTAAAGTTTAATCACTATTTTTGTATGATTGGCACTTTTTTCTAATCACTTGTTTTCTTTGCTAACAAGTTCAGAATTATGAAGTCGTAAATTTCCAAAAAGCATTTCATTCTTCAGGGTTTCCCAGCTTTTCTTTATTCTGCACCCTCATGTAAAACATATTGTTTTACCAACAATACAAAATATCTTCTTTGAAATAAATAATAAAGGAATTATATATTAAATACATTACAAAGAAAACGCAAGGAAAGTGTACCCGATAATTGTCAAAGGCTCCCTGAAATGACAACTAAACCCTGACCCTGAATTACTAGTACCTAGAATTTAGTCTGATTTTTTATAATGGCATTCAAAGCTTCATTTACTGATATTTTTATTTAAACTGAACAAAAATGAAAACATTCTGTTGGTTTGTCTTGTATATTTTTGGAGTATTCCTGTGTTGTGCTGAAAGCGAAGTTCTCCATAAAATAAAATTGATCTGAATATTGAAAAAAATCAGAAATATTTTATGTAATTAAAATATTTTTTTACAATAATCTGTTAACATTGCAGCCATCAAATGAATGTCTTTGACAAAGGTACACTTACTACTGTCATTTATGATGTAAAAATGTTTAATTTGATTATTGTCCATTCCATCTTAGCTACTAGTACTGTAGTTATGTTATCTCATTTCATGTGACAGTAGGTAGTTTATGATCAATGATATGTAAAATGTAACAAAAAAGTAAATTTATTTACCTGTTTATGTATATTTTAAAAAAATGTTTTTCACCTTACACACACTTAAAATTTTGTCAACCAGTGCTATGAGCATGATCTTAAAAATAAGCTGATTTTTTTTCTTTCTGTTTCATCATTTAATCTTTTAATTGAACAATTTTCTAATGAGGAGTAGAGCTAAGGCCTTTCTTTAAACACTTTATGGAAGCTGTGCAAAGTTTGTTTGACATGTTTATCATCCAGAAAACAGCATTTTTCATTTTAACTCATTCCCTCCGTCAGTGCAACTTCCGTACTTAATTTATTTTCCTGCGAAAAGGGAAGTAACTCGGTTTCGAAATTGATTTACATTTTAAAAATCTTTTTTAAGCTGCTAAATATTAATAAATGTTAATGAATTAAGGACGAATGCATCAAAGAATGAATAAGGTTTAATAAAAAAATATAACATTAGCGGCAAAAAAATAATGAACAATGGCCAAAAAAATCGATTTTTGGCACCTCGGTCGAATACAAGCAAGATATAGATGCGTCGTACTAAAGCACACGTAGTTTAAAAGTAAAACAAGATAAAAACATCCGGTTTCTAAATTGAAATCACGCAGAATCACGCCATCGCCGGAAGTCTCGATGGATGCGAGATTTCATTGCTATTTTTAACTAAAAACGAGAGAGGTGTGTCGCTATGCGCCGGGACGCATTTGGACGCATCCGTCGGAACCCCCAAAGGACGCATTTAGTCGCATCCGTCGGGAATGAGTTAAACAAAAATATAACTTGGTTCCTCCTGAACTATAAAATTTATGTTCCATTTTGGAAAGAATTCCTGTGACATGATAGCCTTAAGGTGATTCTTCAAAATTCTTACTCAATAAGTACAGTACTTGGTAGTTAAGGTTGTTAAGCGTCATCAAATATTTTTAGTTTTAATGTCCATCTTCTTAACCTTTATCATTTTTAATGTATTGATTCACCCATGGATGATCAACTAATTCTTATCAAATATGTCAAGATAATTGAAGTTATTTAATGTTTGGTTTTTACTACTGTTGATGCAAATAAAGTTAGTGAAGAAAAAAATGTGAATTTTCCATTTTATTCATAAAGTTATGTCTTAATTGTTTACAAATCTTCTTAACTGGTGGAAGAAAGCAATGATCCACAATTATTTCATTGTTGATTAAACCATACAATTAATTTAAGGGACCCACAGAATCGCTGATGAAAATAAAAAAGTATATGAAGTCACAGAGCAAGGCATTGTCATGAGTGCACTGAAGTGGAAATAAAGAACAATATATTTTACATGTCTACTTTACTTAATAAAGAACACATATTTTTTAAATTGTCAGCTATGCATCTTGTTTTGAATTTTCACTGGGTTTAGATACCTAGGAATCTGAACTGATTTAGCCCATAAAACATTCAGCAGATGAACACAACTTTTTTTAACATTCTCAGAGTGCAGATTTGTTGGAATCATGACAAAACATTTTTAAATTGGTATGGTATTTTAAGTCGAGATATTATTTTAAAAAACATACTGATTTATAAAAGACCATTGAACAATGATTTCAAAATTTAAAAAAAAAAAAAAAAAGTCTCCAATAACAACCTACAGTGGCTACAGTATACTTAACTTAGATGCTTCAATCATCATTACCTTTTTTTTGATCAATAATGGAAAATAATGTGTAATTTGACAAGCTATTTCTTTTAATGAATTGAAAGAACTTGGCTGATTTCAGTATCAGGAGATTCAACATACCCGTATCCAAGCAAGATTAAGATACTGGTAAACTATTTTTTAATAAGTATGAGCTGTAGTAAGTGCAGTGAACACTTTAATTACTAATATAATGTAAAAGAACCACATAAGATGGGGTTATGAAAAGTTGTATATTAAATTATTTAAAACACGAAAAGAGTTCAATGGGCATTGTTATTTTTAGAGTATGATGCAGAAATTCTCAACCAGTAATGGTTATACCTCTTTGGGTGCGTTAGGCAGTTTTGGAGTTGCAGGAAAACCTATAAAATAAGGTTTATTTGCATTACCTGTACCATTTGTTTTTGTCACTGAAATGAGGGTGCAGGAAATGTTTTAGAATCAAGAATAGAGATGCAGCATTTTAAAAAGGTTATGGTATAATGGCTAATTATCAGGTTAAAAGTTCAAGTTGCAAGCAAATGATAAATAGGACTAAGAGTTGAGTAAGAAAATTAAATTTATAAAATTTGGGGAACTAAACAGCAAACTGTCTTCTTAAAAAATTCACATTACTTTGCTTTACCATCTTCATGCACCAGTCTACTATTGTCTTAATTATTTACCTGGTTAAAGAGGACGGGACGTTTAATAAATGTTTGTTAAGATTAAGAAATAAGAAGGTCTACACAGGACCAACCAAAAAAGACCATACCAACCATCATTTAGCATGTGAGTTATCATTAACAACTAAGATTTCAAAAATGACTTTTGGTCTAGATTGACACATCTAATTGTCATCTAGTGATTTTATTACTTTTGATTGTTTTATGGTACCAGTACTCATTAATCCTTTGGATAAATAATTTGTCAGCAATCAAAATAGGATTAAAGTTTTATCAATGACTTTTACTTTTAGCGATTATGTGTATGAATGAACAACATAACCAAAATATTTAATTACAAAGCTTTTTTTAAAAACCCGGTACCGATAACATAAACATAATATTTGCAGAATGAAAATGAAAACTAATCACTTTCGGGAATTATGTTCAACATGAAATTTAAATAATTTTCAGCCGCTGCTTTTCTCAAGTAATTGACGAGGTGTGGTGTTGTTTTTTTTTTGGGGGGGGGGGGGGGGGGGTCATAATTACAACAAGTTTTAAGGAGCCCAAACTAATAGAAGTAGAAGTATAAAAACTTTATATCAAAATTCTGCTAGAGTTCATTATACAGTTTTACAGGTACATATACTGATGTGTACGGTACATGGGTCATATAATACATTTAATTTATAAACAAGGTACAGGTAAGGTACTTTTAGCAATTTCATTCCTTCTTTTCGTCAATAGTAGAACACTTAAAACTTAAAGAACCAAAAAAAAAAATATATATATATATATATATATATATATATATATATAAATAAATGGGAATACTATTAGTACCGTATTAGTATTACTAATGAAAATTGACTACCGGTACGTAAAATAAAACATTCCAATCGCCTCCCTTCTCAGGGATCGCCCAAGACCACCTGAAAACACATACCGGTATGCTCTACAGTTATAAGTATAAGTTATAAAGTAGCAAAGAAAATTATTGTGTGGCTGGGGGTCGCCACAACATGAGGAACTGTATGAAAGGGTCGCGGCCTTAGGAAGGTTGAGAGCCACTGCTCAAGTGCAAGCAAATATCCATTAATAAAATTAAATAATAATTCCGTGTAGTGTGTAGACGTTGTCCGCCCCATTCAAGAAAGGTAACACAGTTTAACCCCTTATCGTTGTTACGGCTTAACTCCCTAAACTAAAGCCTTTTAAATTATCAAAACAATTCATCCTTTATTTAGCAATGGACAATACTAATAATAGTATTATTACTATTAGTGATACCGGGGTGGGGTGGGGGGGATTCCAGATTGCACTCCATATATCCAACAATGCTAAGTAGAGCAACCACAAGTGGGTACACGACCCACTACTTTTGAGATTTAGTAGGTCGTGACACAGCACGGTGGGTAATAATTGTTTTCTTTCGTGTGCCGGATCAACTTGAATCAAGGCTGGAATTTTATGCACCTCTTCACTCTTCCTATATTTTTTTTTACATGCCCAACGCGGATGCCTTGCCCCAGCTAGTAATAACTATAATTAATTGATAAGCATAGATTTATTAGAAGGTGTGGTTGGGTAGGGTGGGGAATAAATTTTATATTCAGTGGAGATTTATTTTTATTTAATTTATGCCACAATACTTTGGACTTTTGCCCCTTATGGGCATTTCCGCTAAAAACTAGATGGACCTAATATAATATAATAAATACATTTTAATCAATATAACTTAAATAAGAACAATTCCCTCACAGAAACAGATTAATTTTTTTTTATTAAACTTGAATGGTGTCTTGCCTAACCTTTAATAATTTTAGTGCAGTCACATCTTCAGCTGAAAAAAGGTTGCAAACCCTCTAACTTAGCAGTTTACACTTAAATGGTAGAACTAATAGAAGTATTAGAAGACAGTATTGTAACTTTAAAATTGGCAATGACTAGAGTTCAAATTAACAATCTTATATATCTTGTTTGGTATTTTGAGTTTTAATTGTTTGTTTACATGTCTTAAAACCTAATACTAATATTTAAAGCAGACATGTCTATATAATTGGATTCACATTGGTGCCAGACGAAAAATACATTATACACATTCAGACACCTAATTCTCAAAAAAAAATATTAAAAAAATTAAAATCTCAACAATGGTTTCCTATACTATTACCGTGTATTTAGTCTCAACACAATGTGGATTGTAGGAATCAACACAACACAGATTTGAAGGAATCATCACAGAGCGGATTGAAGAAATCAACACAGAGCAGACAAGGAAAATAAAAAGAGAACATCAAAGAGCGTTAATATATAGTTATAGTATATAAGAGATATACTGTGCAATGCTTACTTTTATCAATGACAGTGACTGAAGTTAAAGCAGGTCAATGAGTTATTTATTTATAGCAATCTCACATTTTTTTGTAGGTATAATTAAGTGTGTTTTATTATGTCTGCTTTCATTACTTGATTGGATTATTACAGGTTTATACACAGAAGAAAGTCATTTTGGATTTTACTAACTTAGGATGTCTGGAATAAGAAATGTAGGTTATTTAAACTTATAATTCATTTAAATAATGGAAAGAATAAATATTGTCTTTATCACTGGTATTAAGCATTTCTCCATTTCAAAAAAGTTATTATAACCAGATACTTAACATTACAAATTAATGGTGGTTTGTATGAAATCCAGTTCAATGTGTACAATGGAAAACTTAACATTTCTATTATTTTTGCAGCAAGATTATCCAACAAGGGTGTAGCAGCTCAACTTATCTGTTTTATTTTTACTGATTTGATTTTTGTAAGTACCGAAACATAATTTTTCAGTTTGAGTTAGTTACTAGGATAAATATTATTTAACATATCTAGAAATCCTCTGGACATTCCTGCTGGCATTGACCCCATTCTGTTGGCCAGGTCACTTAGACTAGTCTCAGATGTTCTAACAGACATAGCTTCTAAAGGGTTTATTGGTGTTCTGACAGAAATGTCAGATGACATTCTGACAGCTGAGACATCTGATGACCTTGTAGAAAGGTTACTGGCAGATCTTGTTGAAAGGTCATCTGGAAGACGATTAGAAGCATCAGCTGAAATTCTGCTGGTTAAATCTGTTGGTACACGCCCTGAGAAATCATTTGAAAGTCTGCCAGACATATCTACAGACATCCTCCGTGTCAGGTCACCAGCTGTTATTCTGCCAGATAAGTCAATTTGGAGTCTATCTGAAATCAAATCTCCTGGTGTAGAAGTTGGCAGTCGACCAGAGATCATGTCACTGCTTGAAATGTCCCCAGTAATCTCACTGTAATTCCTACTGGTCACATCAGGAGTTCCTCTCTGAGCAAGTCGCATTGGAAGCTCATCACTTTGAGGCAAACCTCTCGCAAGGCTTTCACTGGATCTCCTGCCACGTCTTCCAGTGTGGGCTTTCATTGGTAAATCTAATGGCAGACCTCCAACTCCACGCCGGGCCATCTCCATAGACATCCTTCGGGGTGAAGCCTCCACCGAAATGGATGCTGGTGTTGTTTTAGGGGAATCTGGATCCTGGGTTTTCTTCACAAAGTAAAACTTGGCGTAACCTATCTTCTGTTGGATGGTCCTACGAATGTCAGTGGCAAGTTCCCGCGAATGGTGCTGGCAGAATCCTGAAAGGAGAAAGAGAAAGGAGTCCACCTTCAGTACTTGAGATAGCAAGCAGCTTGTCAAGCGATGAAGGGAGTCTGAATGGCAGATAATGTTCTTTATGATATTTAGTTGATTGATGAATGGTTTGATTCAGCGGGGAAGCAAAATAAAGTAGCAAAATTTAGAATGAGCAAAAGTCAGCATAGGTTTAAATTAGGTGCCTTCCTTTTTCTTACAGAGCTTAGCAAACCACATGAACAATTAAAACAAAAAAAAGACTAATTTTTAGAACATACACATTTTCCAGATCGACTAACAACACAGATAATTTAATTTAATTTAAATCTCATCATCTATGACAGGCTTACTTACAAAATGTAGATACAGATTTCTTACAAAACAATTTTCAAAATAAAATTCAACAATAGATAAACTGAAACATGAAATAAAAATGGACAAAGCGAATAGTATTGTACTGTTTTCTTTTCTCAAATCACACATAGTATATACAGGCATACAACACAAGTGAAGATCTCCTGTTCTAAGAGAATTATTTAAATCAACATACATGTTAGCCAACCACATACACAATTTAGTTGACAATAAAATTATATAAAATGTAGAAAACCTGATAGGTTATTCTCACATTTTTTGATCAGACATATAAGCAAATTACTTTACATTGTTATTATCTAACCAAAAAGTAATGAAATAAAAGGACATGAGTCATCGCAAACAATAAATAGGTCATGAATTTTTTAACCCCCTGGCTTACTTATTTATAATTTAAAAATAACATTGTCCATTTTTATTACATATGGTAACACACAATATCAAATTTAACATTAAAAAATAGATTAAAAACCATAAAATTAGATACAAATTTTTAATACCGTACTGTTTAGATCCCTTATAAAGTTAATAAAGTGTTGTTGAAACAATAAAGTGTTGTTGAAACAAATTAAACAATTTTATAAAAATGTTATCAATGCCGATATGGAAGATTGACTCTTTAAAACATGAAAGAGATTCATTAGGTTTTCAGCAATATACAACATTCTTTATTGATGAAACTTAAAAATGCATTTATTTCATCTAATTTCTAATGATTAGGCCTTTTAGAAGTGCTCTCCTTGCATGCGTTCCATTAGCTGCTGATATTTTCCAACCAATAGTACTGCGGATCAAAGATGTAGGAACTTTTCCTGCCAGAGAGCTGAAACCTGAAATGATTCGGGTACACAATTTTCAATTTCTCATTTGCATGTTGTTGTTTTTTTTTTTAAAGAACTCACAGGCTTTTTAACACTATTTGCGTCTTGTTATTCATTTAAGAGGAAAACACATGTTTTTCTATCTGAACTCAGTCGTTTATTTAATAACGAACATCAAATACAAATTAGTTTTGCTCATTTATTATACGAAATTTTAAACATGTTATGCTCTCTTTTTTTTCCAAAAAAAAAAAACAGGAATGCAAACAAAAGAATTTGTTCATATAATACAACTACAAGAACATACACCAAAAAGTACATACTATATATTAACAAAACAGGCATATGATATTTTTACAAATATTTTTTTTCAAGACAATTTAGTAGACAACAAGTATCCAGTAATCCCTTAAATTGATGAACACATCATACACATATTTCATTTCATTCCAGATTCATTGCTTTGTAACTCTATTAAATAAATTTCAATTTTAAAAAATTGAAGAAATAATTGATTAATTTAGGTCCAAAGTTATTTTTAACTCATTGTGATGGAGAATTTCCTTTACGTTTGAACAACATCATTGTATTAATGCTAAAGTAAGTTACTTATAGCACTTCCAAAATTTGACAACAGTGACACTAGCAAGTGATCCTAAGGACATCTTTTAAAAACTGCCAAGGCTAAAGTAAGCCACCCATTCTCATTATCATCTGCTGTTTCCTATAGGTACTGGCAAATGTGATCTTGCTCCATACGGCCTGACGAATATCTGCCTTTGTGTTGGGGCTCCACTTGCAACAGCATCCTGAGAATGGGAAAGTGGGAATGGGGCTAGTCAGCAACCGAATAACCCTTAACAGTCACCATTAACAAGTAACTCACTCTTGTTGCAGTCAACAGGTACCCCCGCTCTGTCGTCATTAACAGGTCACCCTGAACTGCCCCCCCCCATGAACAGGTCACTCTCTTCTGTCACTCTAAACAGGTCACCTCTCTGTCATCATTAAAAGGTCACCCTCAACTGTCATCATTTAAAAGGTCACTCTTCCCTGTCACCATCAACATTCCCCCCCCCCTCTGTCATCATTAACAGGTCACTCTCAACTGTCCCCAATTAAAAGGTCACCCTCTACTGTCAACATTAACAGATCATCCCCCACCAACAATTTTCAACACGTAACCAACTCCCTGTCACCCTCAAAATGGCTTCATATCTGATATATTATTATAGTCAAATAATAAAGGAATCCTGAAAGTCAAAGGTTACGGTATATTCCAATAATATAGGTATGCTGGAAATTTTGCAATGAAAAAGCATCTACGGAGGACCCAACATTTAAGTTTCATAGTTTATGTGTGCAAGTGCAGTTGCCTTGGTGTTTACTATTAGCACTAACCCAACCTTCATCCAAGTACATATTTATGTATTAACATTATGAAGAATTTGAAAATCCTTGCATAAAAGACATTAACCTGTTCTACAATTAATGTCACATAAAAAATTTTTTTTGGTATTCAAACATTACTGGCTGAATATTTTAAATTTGAAATTCCTGAAGTGAAAAATCTGAACAGCACAAAAAGAATCTAGCTACACTTTCAAATTTTACAAAGTAATTAAATTATATAACATTTGAGTACAGAAAAAAATGTATTAAAAGTACTTTGACACTTCATGACATTAACCAAAAATAAAACAAAAAAGAGACAAAAACAATAAACAGTTTCTTTATTAGACCTGAAACTAGAATAACTGTTCACAGCACAATGTATTTTCCGAAAATTAGAAAAATATTCATTGAAAAAATTTCTTGTATTGTAAATAAGTTTAAAATGATAGCTTTTCCTGCTTGAAAAAAAAACACAACAATTAACAGAAAGAGAACAAAACATGTGCACATTTTACAAGATTTTTCTGCATTTTTTTATCATCTGAAAATTAATAAAGGACAAAAAATTAAGTTTCATTGCAAACAGATTCATAACATCTCATTACAGCTCTAAGTTGAACTTTAATCAAATGTGAACCTGCACAAATAAATCCTTGGCCTTTCATAAGAAAACCATTATCAAAACGTGCATCCTGATCGCCACATCTTCCGTAAATCTTTAATTTTCTGGCAGTGAGAAAGACTCCCGATCCTTTTCCACATAGCCTGACGCAAAACTGTTACTCTCTCTGATGAAAGCTCGTTGCAGAAGGCTGAAAGGAACAATGCAATTAACACATTGATAGTGGCACCTGTAGACTTTAGATTTCTTCACCAGAAAATACATGGCACAGCAAAAAATAATAGATACAAAAGCTTTGGTGTTTTTTTTCTCCATTACTTTCAACTTTAACTATTTAGATCAGATGAAGCCTGCAGAGTTGAAAATAAATGATTCCTGGGACGACATGGATATAATTCTGAAATGTAAAACTCAAGTTGGATGCTGTCATTAGTGATGCACACAAAAATTACAAACAATTAACATCACATTGTCTATTTTTCGGGAAAAAAAAAAAAATTTAGAATCTGAGAAATGTATACGATTTTGACTCTTGACCAGAAGTTTATAAAGCAATTTGTTGGACATCAAACTGGTACCGGTTGATAGCTAATTCAATTCCTTATTTGAAAATTTTTGAAGAACAGAAATGTCCAACCATTTAAAGTAGAGATCAGAAAATCTTAGTGATTCCTTGTGTTTATTATTTGTATAAAATTTTTGCCTTCATTTTAAAAAAAATATATTGTAAAAAACATTTTTAAAAAAAAAAAAAAAATAAAAAAAAAAGGCAAAAAATGATAACCAAGTCATTTTTGGTGACTAGATAGCACAGTTTTGATAAATTTTGTTCCCATAAGTGGTATTTCAAGAAAAGTGGTTAATTATTGTAAAAAAACAACCTAATTAACCACTATTCTGGACAAAAAATTCATTCATCCAGAGTGTACAATTACGTAACCAAAAATTACTTGGTTGCTGCTTCTGCAATGCGGATTTAAGAACAAGTATTTGAAACATATTTTTGACATAGAGTGTTCATATAGTTTAATTTGATTGAAGAGGCGTGAAAAAACTAAGTCTTGTGCACCAGTGTAAGTATTTATATTTTCTTATTAAAATACACACTCGGGTGTCTTGACAAATAAGACAACCAAAGTGTTAATGAAATGCAGTTGAAAACACAACTTTCATCATGGGTTTGGTTATCTCTTACTCTTAGCTGATTTTTAACTTGTAATATCAGAGGTATCTCCTAAATAATTTTTGATGAATAGAATAAAATCAAATGGTTTGAAAACCTGGCCAAAAAATATTGAGGCAAATATTAAGTCTGGAGATAGGAAATGCACATTTTAAAAAGAGAGAGCTTTGTTAGACTAAGTGCTTTTAAAATTTAATTTCAGTAATTGCAGGTTTTAACCTACAACATTGAATCTCTGGGCCTAAACAAGTTATAATGAAACAACCCCTAAAAACAATGTTTTTCTTATAAATCCTTAATAAAATGTAATTCAAAGTAATGGGGGATGGGGCTGAAAATTTGACAAAACAAGCATACAAGTAACGCACTTAGTAAGAATTCCAATTAGTCCCACCCCTTCCCCCCGGGCTCGCAAGCGCACATTTATTTCACCAACTATTTCAGAAAAACAAACAAAAATATTACACCACAAATGCACTTTTAGCGCAGTTATAGGGAATTTTCCTTCATGGTCCCATTGAAAAACAGGAAAAACTGATTTTTTGGGGAGTGGGGCTGAAAATTTGAAAGAATGTGTTCTAATCTGCAATGAGTCTCCCTCCCCCGGGCTTGCAACCGCACATTTATTTCACCAACTATTTCAGAAAAACAAACAAAAATATTACACCACAAATGCACTTTTAGCGCAGTTATCGAGAATTTTCCTTCATAGTCCCCTTAAAAAAAACAGGAAAAACTGATTTTTTGGGGAGTGGGGCTGAAAATTTGAAAGAATGTGTTCTAATCTGCAATGAGTCTATATGCCAAGTTTCAGGTCAGTAGGTGGACGGGAAGTGGGTCAATTAGCTGGCTGAAGATTTTGCCAATCCACCAGCCAGCCACGAACAAAAGTGAAGTTATTATAATGGATTTAAAAAGGAAATTCAATATCTCTGACAGCAGCACTAAGGGTGGAGAAGGATATTGAAGCTTTTTAATTGGTGGGGGAGGTGAAGAGGGGCATGGTGCAAAAAAAGTTGGGAAATACTGCATTACTGGGAGTTATCACACTTGGAAAAACAATTTAAAATGTTATTAAAGAAATACATCCATTGAACAATACTTTAAAATCTGTCTCCAGAATGTGTAAAATTATTCAAAGCTACTATAAATGGGGGGAAACAATTAACTGAAATGCATTAAAGAAAAATGAAACGTAAGAAAAATGCTAACCAAAATCACCATTGTAGTTGTATCATATGTTTAGTTGATGATGAGTTTGTTTAAACATTTTGTAAAAAATTAAGCATTCAAATAGTTTTGAAACATACAAAATTTAGAGCTTTTGTATCATTAAAGAAAAAATGCTGCACACTATAAAGCATTTGAAATGTCAATAATAACCCTATAATCTGAAAAAAAAACCAACATCCTTCACGTTGGTAAAACAAGCAAATATGCACAACACTGTATTAGCTATTTAAATATACAGATAAAAAGACACCAGATTCATTAAGTTATATAAATGAACGGTAAAGCTCAAATTTCATTCAAGTAGGAGAAAACACACCTGAGAGAACTTAAAATGCCAGTATTTAATCAGAGAAATAAAATCAAAATTTATTTTAAATAACAACTAAATGAGGCAATAAAATCAAGGGTTTAAATCTCCATTACAGTTAAGTAATTTGAAATTACAAAATGTACTGGAAATTTAGCTGCAGAACAAATTGCGTTTTAATTTTTAAAATAAATTAATTTTCACGTTTAAGTGACTTAGCACACAACATACTGGACTTATTTATATGGGAATGTCATCCATATATATAAAATAACACATTGATTAACAGATTTTAAATATTTTTTGGAAATTATATAAAGTATTATTTATTTTTTTTTACATTAAATCTCATAACCGGTAATGCATTTACCCAGATTTTTTATTGCTTTGTTCAGTCCTTAGTAATTATTTCACTTCAAGTTTGAATTGTTGCTTGTTTACCTCGCGAGACTTCTGATAACAAAACACAAGTCTGTTTAAATGTGAATATTTTGAGCAGCAAAAATTTATTCGCAGAATTTTTTTCAAAAAATGACGCATAGTGAGTTCCAAAAACATGTACTTACCAAGAATGGCATGGATGATGCCTCGATCGAGAGATTTTTGATGAGGCTTCGGCGGCTCTGCAATACTGGCTCCTACAAGCTCACTCTGACGCCAAAAACAGGACATAAGATATCTTGCCATGGCTTTACCATCTGGCCGGTCTTGTCTGGTCTTGGACAAAACAACATTATAGTTCTCTTGGTGGATGAACACTCCAGATCCAGGCAGGAGCTCAAACATCTGGAAGATGGCCATTGTAGAAGAAGAATACAATTAGGATGTCAAACTCAACGCAAGGGTTGTAATAATTTCTGATTAATAATTCATCGAAAAAATTTACTTCACCATAATTTGTTTTTGCAGTGGCTGAGCAGTTATGATTGAGCACCAACACTGGGCAGTTATGATTGAGCACCAACACTGGGCAGTTAAGATTGAGCACCAACACTGAGCAGTTATGATTGAGCACCAACACTGAGCAGTTATGATTGAGCACCAACACTGAGCAGTTATGATTGAGCACCAACACTGGGCAGTTATGATTGAGCACCAACACTGGGCAGTTATGATGGAGCACCAACACTGGGCAGTTATGATTGAGCACCAACACTGGGCAGTTAAGATTGAGCACCAACACTGAGCAGTTATGATTGAGCACCAACACTGAGCAGTTATGATTGAGCACCAACACTGAGCAGTTAAGATTGAGCACCAACACTGAGCAGTTATGATTGAGCACCAACACTGAGCAGTTATGATTGAGCACCAACACTGAGCAGTTATGATTGAGCACCAACACTGAGCAGTTATGAAGGAGCACCAACACTGGGCAGTTATGATGGAGCACCAACACTGGGCAGTTATGATTGAGCACCAACACTGGGCAATTAAGGCTAGCACAAAAACAAAGCATTTATGACCCAACACAAAACCCAAGCTTTTATTTTTTGTTTATTTGGCTACTACTACCAGTGCTATACATTTTCTGATACATTTTTACATTATGTTTGGTGCCTTAATTAGCCCATTCTTTCATTTTATATTCATTTAGTGTACCCATTCCCCCTTCCCCCCTTTTCCTATATTATCCCTTTGTTTATCTCATAAGACGGCATAGGATTTCAGCACCCCTGGAATGGAAACTGTTTAGCCCTAAGAATGTCTGACTAAGTCTATCAGTGTGCACAGATGTCCATAACCCAGGCTTTGCTGCCTTTTACATATTACCATTCGGATTACACCAGCTGAGCTCTTGACCAAACGGAACACCTTCTCTGGGTCACCGAGGTCTGCTTAAAGACTTACCATCCACTTTTTAGCATCATCAGGATGGACGTAACCACACAATGGTTTGACACCTTCGGGCATACGTGATGGTGGTCCTGCTGAGGCATCATCTGTGAATTGACATAATAACTTTTTAAAAATTTTACTCCAGTAAACCTTTGTACCGCTTTATAGCTCATTAAAAGAAATGTATTTTGTTTAGGCTTTTCAAAAGACACGTTGTCTTCAGTAGAGATTTTGTGATGTTTTCTGTAAATACAGTGGAACCCCGCTATAACGCGCCCCGCCATAACGCAAATTCGGATATAACGCGGTCGTAGCATGGCTCCCGAAATTTTGTATATTCATTCACATGGAGGAAATTATTTTTACAAAATTATTGAATATTTTAAATCTGTACGATTTTTCAATGAAATTACATCCATTATGGATGAACTGCATGCCACGACGGCACGGTAGCATACGGTGTTGATACACTTTTCATGATATAGTGATAGTCTGGTATTATCGGTCAATCTGTATTATTGTTCAAACAAATAAAAATTGGTAAATGTTTTTAATGCACAGTAATAACCTATAAATATATTAGCCATCGATTATTTTGAATATATCTTAATTAATGCATTCCAGTTAATATTCATCTGATGATAAGCCGACTTTTGATCATTGTAAATTTATACATGTATATGTTCTCGGAAAAAAGTTAAATATTGTAAAACCGTGCATTAACGCTACCCCGCGATCCGATTTTATGGACCCTGATCATCGCGTTATAGCGGGGTTCCACTGTATAAATTCTGAACAATACTTCTCAGGTCCACAACAAGCCAAACCATTCAAAATTATAACTCTCAGTTTGTGGAAACACTGGATGTGACTGTCTTATGGCCTCTCTCACAACCTAGCTTGAATCCCTTTAAATATTTTTTCAGCTGTGGCATTTTTTGGGCTAATTTCTATGTCATAAATTCCTTTCCATACATCATACCAACACCTAAGCGAAATTTCTTAGCTCCACACCCTCAGTTGAATATGTTTTATATTATGAATTTGTTCATGTACATGTGTCTGCGAGGGTGTCTATGGTAAAATCCCTTTTCCCATTTTTAATAGTTTGGCAAAAACAAGAGCTGCCATCTTTATTTCCTTAAGTAGACAAAATAAAAGCGGAAAATGACATTATCTAAACGAAAGAATCATCATAAAAGTGAATTAAAAAAAGAGTGTTTAACTAAAGGATAAAAAATTCTAATAAAATGATTTGGATTGAGATTTTATGCTATGGATATAAATCTTAAGTCATAAAATCATAAGTTTTGATCCTATAAAACAGAGTGTGCCAATTATTATTATTGCTGAGGTGATAAAAACCTCCCGTGCTGAAGTCAGAAATCAGAGGACAGCAACCAAGCTGGCCAGGAATATACCGGTACAAAAACAAACCCTGTCCATCTATGAAAAAATAGCTGTAGTTCTAACCAGTTTGACTACAGTTTACAGAATTGGCTCTGGAATCATCATAAATGTGGGAATATTTTCAAGTCACAATCTTTTTTCGTGTGCTAAGAGTTTAAATTTGTTCTTGTTTGGAGGATTTTTCAGGATGTACAATGTAAGAAACATCTAATTGTGTCATTTGAAAATTGAATAACAGATTAGGACATCAAAATCAAAGAATTTAGCACAATAAAAGATTTGAACAAACACCGGGAATGTGGTACTAAATGTTTATTTCAACTACAACATGAAATCAAGTGTCTGGATTGCATGGAAGATCCCATTAAGAAATTAGTAGACTAGGTTCTAAATCTATTAATGATGATATATAAACATTTCTAAATAACACTATAGTTAGGAAAGCAAAAATATCTGATGTTTTCATTATTAATTGTTCAAAGGACTGGTAAAACGAAGTATAAAAAAACACACACAAAAAAAAACATTGACTAATATTTACAATCAATTATTTTTGGAACATTTATACATTTAAAAATTTAATTTAAAAAAAAAGAATAAATATCAGTTTATTTTAAAATGAATGAAAAGTAAAACTCTGCTATTTCTAAAAAAAAAAATAATAAATAACTTCCACTCAATCTTAAGTAGGATTTTTGGGCTTACCTAAAACTCAGAAGCCTCACCACCAGAAAAGTTTCATATTCTTTGGCCTACAAATTTTTCTAAAGACCTTCACATCATCTATGACATCTCATTTAATCAATCCTTATTCAAGAGGATTTGTATTTTTTCTTATAGGTCAAGGAGAGCTGTTTAAGTTGCAAAAGCACTTGGTTTGCTAGGGGCTATGTATGGGTTCATGGACTGACTATGAGTCTAAGACTCTGTACATACTTATTTTAAAAAAAGTATTTATTTTCTTTTATTAGTGATTAGATTGGAAAATAAACTTTAACTCACTACACAGTAAAGACACAGTGAATTCAGCAATTTCACTTTTGCTACGAGATTGTGCTAAATAAAATTAATGATAAAATTCTATCCCACATACGGAGACAAAATAAATCATACAAACCATGGGTCACAACGCATTGAACCATTGAAAAGAATATATGAACTCAGTGGTGGTTAAATGAGGTAGATCAAATCTTTAAGCCGAGAAGCAGATGTGAGAGTCACTGACATAGATATAGAAAAAGAATGTGACTCAAGAAGGATTAATATTTTTTCATTGACGATGGAGGAGGGACAGGACTAAAACTTGGCATTGAACTTAATCCACAGACAGCAGAATAAATTAATGTTCGTACAGTGTTCATTTGAAAAACAAGCCTATTTACTTTACACTACCATATGTAGAGGATGAAAACTCGTATTAAGAATCCTATAGGAATGAAATGAGTCAATTTTTAAAAAAAAATAGTCCATTAAGAAAACCACTCCAATTGGTTTCTTATTGTAGTGCAGTGGAATCTTATGCAAGTTCCTTGGGATTTTAACTTTATTAATTTTTCCGTTTCGGAATGGGGCGAGGGGGTTTCTGCATAAGCAGAAAAGCCAAAGATGTTGAATTTGTTTTACTGAATTTTACTAAATGTTCTAATATACTTCATTTCTATAATCCAGAAGTTACATTTCTTGCCATGCTTTTTGATTGCATGTGTTGTTAGAACATAGGTTTTCAACATTCCTCTGAATAGATGTCTTTGAAGGCATTTATGAGAAAAAATGAGAGAAAGATTTCAAAAGAAGTGGGTGAAAGAATTCAATAGATAATCTTTTGCTTCAGTCCTTAATTTGAAGGCATTTATGAGAAATAAGGAGACAAAAGTTGCACAAGAAACCTAGGTGCTAGAACATTGCCTCGCTTAATTCTGCTTGTAACTAGAAGGTGTCCGATGATGCTTCGTTGAAGCACACTGTGCTGTAGATGTTATTGTGTCTATGAAAAAGTTTGAGCCATATTATGTAAGTTCACAACACTTCTTCTTATTACTGGTCTTATTTAAAATATATACATAATTAATATGCATTAAGAGGCGTTCCCCAATGCCAAATTAAATTTAGGGTGCCTCCATTATCAGAACAGTTTTTTGTTGCTGATATGGCAAAATTTGAAATAATAAAACGTTACAGCTCACTTAGTGCAGTGAGTAAGGGAGTTAAACAAAGGCTCCAAGTGCTTTATGCAGACAATCACTCGCTGAGTTCAATAAAACAGTTTGTAATATGTTATAAAATGGGAGTAATCAGTTGCATGGACAATGTAAACAATAAGCAGAAAGAACATAATGAAACTACGTAAAACAAGTCATTTTGCTTTCCCTAATGAAACAAACATTGACTCCTTAACATGTCATTTTAATGAGTTTAGACTCATTAAATGCACATTTATTTTTACATCAATTTTATTGCTGCAGTAATGAAAGACACATGCAAAAGTCTTCTGCCATTTTTTTTCTTCTTTCATTTAAAGAAACAAAAAAAACTGATACAAAATGTAATTTCAGAATGACACATTTTAGGTCAACTGGTCAACATTTTGTAAAGAATATAAGACCACTGACCAGGTGCCCTCCATTAAAATGAGAAACACTTCATTTATTTTACAGTAGTGGACTCTGTGTAATCAGGACCCATTTAGTCAAGAGTTCATCATGACTCAGCAAAAACAAGATAAGGCATAAATAAAGTTAGAGCTGTTAATTTCTAGCCAGATCCTGTGAATGAATACAGGAGCATATGGCACAAACCAGGTCAAAATATGTTTGTATGTTTAAAGCTTTATGCTGCTGGTGTTTGCTATGGTCTCTTTATGAGCCACAACTTGTCAAAATCATTGGAGAAATAGTAGTCCAATAGGAATAGTATGAGTAGAAATAGTAAGCAGATCATGGCATGAATGTCACACAGACACTGGACCATGACAGTTGTTAGTTCTTCAATATTAGAATATACAAAATATTTTAACTTTGTAATTTTGGAATCAGTAAATCAAGGCTCTGTCAAAACGTGATGGATGAAAATGCTTGACAAGATGAAGTTGCTTATTAAATTGAAACTTTGAATGATATGGGGACGTTGTTTGAAATGGAAAATAAAAAAGATAGGACAGACAAAGTTCATGCAAAAGTGGATTAAAGGGGGGTAAAACAGTAACAATATTGTGTCTTGTTGTGATTCAAAGATATTTATAACAGCTTATTGCCAATTTTGGTTCAAATATCTTTGAACCATTAAGTCTACCTACCAATCTAACCTAATCAGTTAAAAGTTCAATCACCACTGGTTCTCAGAGCACCCAACCCTCCCCCAGTGTGTTGATGTTTTCTATAATGCCTGCAAAGGAAGTACTGGAGTACCTATGATCATTATACAACTTAAAATTCAAGCTACACAAAGAAAAATTCTCAGATTTTATTACGTGTTTTAAGCGGAATCAAGAAAAGGTTCATCTGTTTCTAGGAAATGACACCTTACCCAATAAAAATAATAATTTCAATCACCAGTTTTTTTTCAGAGCTGACACCAAGCCCCACTCCCCACCTCGCCCTCTTGTTGTAGTGTTTATGAATTATTATTTTTTACAATTATAGGCATTTCTAGAATTTTTTTCCTTCATAAATGCAAAAAAGTTATTTAATTTAATTTATTGTGTAAAATTGCAACAACAAATAATCATTTACACTAACAAAACCCATAGGAGGAAATTAGACTATCCTATTAAATCCCAAAGTAAAATATGTCTTTGTATATTGAAGATAAACATATTTAGGTTGTGTTAAAATTGTTAACAAAACCAATAGGAACCTCTATTTCGCTTGTTTCTTTATATTTTTATAAGAAATTATGTTCTCGGTTTAATATAATTTTTATATAATCGTTATCATTATTATTGAATTATTAAATCTGTCTTATTTGCGTATAATGGTTTGGTTTTGATACCAGCTTCCTACTCCTTGGAGAGTGTCTCATTATTTAAAGTTAGCATAGCCTGAAAATAATCCTCAAAAGAGTTGAGAACACATGCATTGGTGTAAGTCTGACCCAGCTTGGCCTGAGCAGAGATTTTTTTCATGAAACTTTTCTCTCTGTATTCCCTTATCTCCTCGGGGAGGTACCACACCCCCTTTTCAAGCAAATCTTTTGTTGCTGGCACCTGCAGTAGGACTTTTACTGCGCGATTACGATGCTCCATGTAGAACCGCAATGACTCCACTGTGCAGTATGGACCCCCTGTGGCCTCAAAAATTGTCACCTCATTACAGTTCCCTAAACCGCAGGTGTTCCATGTCACAGAAACTTTCCCGGCAGAGTTTCGTGAAAAGAAGAAATGTTCTGCCAGGACCTTACTCCAGTCAACTTTGCTTCTGAAATGCATCTGCAGCTCAAACCAGACTTTATAAAGAAGTGATTCAGGATTTGCACAAGAGAGTGTCCCACTTGTGTACATTAGCTTGATGTCTTGGACAGATATGGTTTTGTTGACTTTGATGCAGGTGGCCATGAGTCTAGAGAGAAGAGCATTGGACTGCTTGAAGCTATGGGACGTGGCAATACTTGTCTGCCTGCCACACTTGTTGTTCAGGTAACGACTGATGGCAGTTCGAAAAGCCAAAAGTGCTGTTGCAGAGAATGGTGCTCCATCTTTTTTCTGTCCCGAGGTATAGAATCCTAGTAGCATCTGGTCGAGTTGTTCATCAGTGAATTGCTCAAAGTTGATATTCATCCCATGGAGTGATAGCCATTCTGATAGGAAAGTGGGGAAAAAAAGAATGCAAGTCACACAATTTTGGACATGAAAAATTATTCACACCAGGGCAAAAGATTTTTTTAGTTCTTTCATCTCCTTAAATATTAGGGAACAGTTGTAACATATTCTATTTTTTTTTTTAAAAACCTAATGATGATAATAGTGACTGCTGTCTCAAATAAGCAATTAGTAAAAATAAATATTGTCAATAGTTTATTATTTTGAAATGATAAATTATCCATTTTTGGTTAACACAGAAAGAGGTTGCCTTATTTCTATTACATTTAACTTGCTAAATCTAAATGTACATGTAGAAATGAAATCTACATAAAACTTACCTTGAGCTCTTGCAACTGCCCATTTGGTCTGCCGCATGGTGTGGAGAATTTCTTGACCTTTGGCTTTCTGTGAGTTCTGCAGTGATAGCCGAGGTGACACCGACAGGTCAAATATCGAGCCAGCCGGAGATGGTGGGGACATGAGACGGGGGCGGGCATGGGAAGCCAGCAAGGCTGAAATGGGTGGAGGACCAGTCAGTGATATCTCCACTCTAGCTGAGGGATCCAACAAATACGAGTTGGAAATAGGAAGGCTCCTCCACAAAATAGTTATTAATCTATGGCTTGTTATTTAATAGAACATTCATCTCTTTCATTATAGTGGGTCATATGATTTAGGCTGAGGAAATGACCAAATTCTTTGTGCAATGTGGCTACTTTTTTATGGCTGCTACATAATGCTCATGCACTTTTTTAAAAAATGCATTTTTTAACAAAACAACTAATTCTGCTTTTCACATCCAACACCTGTATTAACACACAATTTATCTCTTTTTAACTGAAAGGTTTAACCCTTGGACGGTCCATATTTAATTTTAAAAATCTATCAACATTCTAAAAATGACACTTGTTAAAAAAATATAGTATTCAAACATTTTTATCTACAATTGTAGCTACAGAATGATGATGAGCATGTATGTGTGCTACCAACATTATGACCAAAGAGATAGATAGATATACAAAGAATGTCAGGACTGGAGATATAAAAATACATCTTTGTAAGAAACTTTAAAGGAAGAATATGAAGTAGGTTGCTCAACAAGTTTGAGCTTAAAGTTTACTTAACTAATGTGTTTTACATTTTTTAAGATGCATTATCAATAACTTATCAATACCATGGTACTGGTACAGCATATATTAATCAGACACAAACAATTTGTGTAAATAAAACAATATAGATTAAGCTTTAATAATGGTTGCATAGAATACTTTAATTAACCATTGTTAAAGCTTAAACTACTCTGTATATTGTTTTATTTACACAAATTGCGTCTTATTAATCTACTCAAGCTTTATTGCAGTCCAACACTCTTACAATACAGCTGTATAGTAATTTTATTTTGAGTGCTTACTTTATAAGATGATTTGAATATCAGAATCAGAACATTAAAAAAAAAACCCACACAGAATTTAAAAGCTTTATGTTGCACACAATAAAGTAGCATCAGTAGATCACACCACATACAGTCAATCAGACTTTAGCTATTTTATCGTTGGGTATGAGACATCCCCAGCTGATTAGTTTTACACTTATATTCTTTCAATTAGTTTACCATTGATCTAAAATGCCATTTTCTTCATGAAAAAAAACCTTAGTTTTATTTTCTTATATTTTCTAAATTTCTTTCTTTTCTAATTGCCTGCAAATATTTTACTTTGGTGCTGACCTAAAACAGAGTACTGACAATGGACCATACAAAATATTAATGATTTGATTTAGAAATGTACTAAATTAAACCACTGTAACTGAGTTATTTTATCTACTGTTTTGTTAAGAACAAATAACTGATGTACTAAGCATTAATCTGAAAATTTGATATATATTTGTCAGCATGTTTTAGAAAAAAGAAAGACATTAAACATGTGTTTTAGTGGTATGCAGACAATTATGGAGATTATTGAATTTAAAACAATGATAACAGACTTAGTGTCAAAAGAACATCCTCCCCACTCCACCAAAAAAAAATATGTATGAGAGGAGAAATAAAAGGTTGCATTTTGTAACAAAATGCTGAAATGTTATACATAAGAAAGTTGGCTATGGTCAGCCTGACAACGGTTAAAAAGCTTTTACCTCAAGCGTTCATCTGTGTTTAACTAAGCGACCATTTAAATTATAATTCAATTATCTTATACCTTTTAAGAACTAATTGCCTAGCATCTTCCCATATCGAGTTTGTACCTTAAACCTTGCCCGTATTGAAGCCATTATTCTCTTACTGTGTGTCCAACACATTCACTAGTACTCAAGGATAGCACAAAATCAGTGCTTCAAAACAAAGCAACATGTATTGAATATCAATCCATTTTATTAGGCTATTTTTGGATGACAGATCTATAAAGACTAACAGTAAAAGTAGACTTGCTTAATACTACAAAAGCATCAAAAACAGCTCAGGACATTCAGATTAACAATAAATGCATTTACATTTCAAAGGGAAAAGCAGTTTCATTATTAATTCAAAAACTGCTGCAAGACAACATGTAATTCATTAGGTACAAGACACAAAATTTCAACAGAAACAAGTGTTATTTTTGAATTGTTAATTTTTAAAAGAATACTTTCCTTCCACTTTCACATAAACAAATTTTATATAAATGTTATTTAACCTTTTCCCAAGATGTGGAAAACAAGTAAGTTAATGCTTAATTTATGATTTGTGGCAAAATATTGGCTAACAAAATTAAATTATGTACATAAATTTATAAACATTTCGTAATTATATTAATAAGGGTATTCTTGTGTGTCGAACCATGTTTAAATATTTTCCCCTGTGTAATTATTTCCTTTTTTTAAATATCACACACTTTTGATTATGCCATAAGTTACATGTGATGAAAAAAAGGCAACTTTAAGCCATCATCTGGCAAGGATATATCAAATGTATTTGGACAAAGATTAAAGTTTACTTCATGTTGGTATTGATCTGATGATCTACTGATATAAATAATATAAAATAACATTTGTATTTGACAAAAAGACTACCAGATTGGACAATTAAGTTCTCAAATCTAAAAGGTTGGGATAACATCATTTCAAGATCACAAAGTCATATAAAACAGCAACTAACAAACTCATTGTCATTGACTAGTTAGTCAAAAAAAAAAAAAAAAAAAAAAGCAAAATTCTAGTAACCGATTATTTATAATTTGTTAGACGCTAATGAACTAATCTGGTGAGGCTACCAACTTTTTCCCTTGATATGAAGAAGAACCTAGTAAATATAAGGAGCAAATTGTTTGCATTCTAGTACAAATGTTTGTGCCCTAAGCTTTCATATTTTATAGATATACTTTTGAATGTCTCAAGCTTTAAAGATCAAATGTAGGTGGAGAATTCAGCAGACTGAACATCATAACAGATTTATAGAATAACTTTGTTGTTCACACAACATGATAGACCAACATAAGGATTTATAAATCAATACAATGTCAGGCAACTGAAATTTCAAAATTTCTTAATTAATTATATCAAAATTAATTATAAAACATAATTTCATGTAAAAATTTACTATAAATGGAAGCTTATTGAAATGTATTACAACAGATGATAGATTACAAATCAATTCTTCAATGCAAAATATATTAACACTACCATTAACATAAAATAAATTTTCTGTCATTATTCCAACTATATACCACAAATAGTTGCCAATAAGATATTTTAGATTTTATTGATTTAACCTAATCATGACATTTCTACTTAACAATGTTCGGGCTTTCTTGATGATTCCACACTTTTAATAATTTTTAAGTACATGCTTACTATTCAGAATATACAAAGTTGTTTTTTTTAAAATTGCCCTATCTGTTAGAAGACTAACCATTTAAAATGTTACATTTATTTTATAAGGGCAGGCTAAAAATACACTTGCAACCAACCATTGCAGTTTCAGAAAACCTCTAAGGTTTATAATAACAATAAAAAAATACCAACAATATATGAAGTTTTGAATATGTGTGCTATCTTTAAAGATTGCTGGTCTCAGATTATTATTAGGTTCATTATTTGATATTAATTATAAAATTAAAGATCAAAGCTATAAATGGAAGTAGAGTTATACAGCAACAACAAAAAAAAATCATGTTCTTTACTTTTAAATTTGAGCATAAAATGCACTTTAAAATTTCAAACAATAAAAACAAGCAAGTAAAAGATACCATAAGAAAACAGAATCATAAACTGGCCTTTTGCTAGTTTTATAAGGATTGTAAAATATAACAGAATCTGTTTTAAAAATTAAAATACACAGCTAATTCCAAATGTACTGTAGGGATATCAACATTTGAAATTCAAAAGATAAAATTCATAATCCAATTATAATACTGCATTTTACTCCATCATTGACTTTGTACAAGAAAATTTATTCAGGTAATATAGTTTTCAAAAGCCTAAAACACAGTACATTCGCTCTAGAGATGGGGGTAGATAACACCATTTATTGTAAAATTATGCCTCTTTTAACAAAACCCAAAAAAAAAAAAAAAAAAAAAAAAAAAGGTTGCACAACATTTCAGCTTTAAAAGAAGAGGCTGAGACTCTTAACAAAGAAATTAAGGATTGATGGGAGGAATGGCATGCTTTTTTTCACGATGCTTCTGCATTTTCCATCTGCATGTCCCTCGCCATTCACACAATTCACAGTAAAACATTTCTCCTGTGTGTTTTCTCATATGACGCCTGACATTCTTTCTGTGTGTGATTAGCAGGCCACATATGGGACAGTTATAACTTCGAACTGGACGCCCTCCTTGAAGTTGAACACCTGCAGGGGCAGTAACATAGTGCTGTGACCAGGGCTGTTTTACATCAGGATTGTTCATAGTAGTGGGATCTGTAACAAATAAGAAAGCTTGTGTTTATGCCCAACTTAAAAGACATTTAATATAGGGATCAATAAGACATGCACTAAGAGACCTGTCTTTTTTTCCCTATTCTCTTTTTGGACAATTTCAAAACTGAAAATGATGTTATTTTTTACATGCCTATTTGGGGGATTAAATTGAGCAAATATAACAAGCTTTCTTATTTCTTCTCATGTGCTTTCTGTTTTGCAGTTTGTATGAACTCAAACCTGTCTAAAATGTGAATATTTTCCACGTGGTTACTTCTTCCTGAAATTAGGCTTAAAAATCATTCAGGTGTTTTTTTTCATCTTCCTGAGTCAAGTCACTTTGGTGGGATTCCACAGAGAAAATGAAATGCTTTGATTCTAAATGTTTCTGCAGCTGCCAGCGGCAAGTTTGAGTAGAATCACAGAAGGAACATTGAAAAACGTCACCATTGTGTCTGCGCATGTGTCTCTTAATGTTGTTCTTGTGACGGATGACAATGCCGCATACAGGGCATCTGAAATATCTCACAGGAACACCAGGAACTTGAAATGTTGGAGGTTTCATGTCAGTGTCTGTGGGTTCCATTTTACCTGTAAACAAACAATTGGTCAACTGTCACTACTAAAAGTTTCAGTCTCTCAGCCATCATTCAAATATTGTCAAAATACAATTTTTTTTTTTTTTTTTTTTAAAAAAGGAAATAGTCCACAGAGTTATAATTCAAAATGAATTGATGTAAGTTATCTCGAAAGAGATTTTAAAAATAACAGCTGTCAAAAATATAACAGTCCAAAGCAAGAGAATAAAATAATTTACATTGACACCAACAAAACATTTAAGCAGGAAATAATTTAAATGTAGAAAATTTTTAAGACACTACACTTAAACAATGTACTTAGAGCTGGAGGTTTCTGTACTTTTATAAGTAATAAATATGCTTGATACAATATATGTTCAGGACTAGAACATAAAAAAGCAATAAGGAAGTTAATTGTTATTGAAAGGAAACCTGGCCAGAAATATGGCACAATGAAATCTGGTAAATTAGTCCCTTAGTTTACAGGCGCAGTTATAATGAATATGAAAAATATTCTTAAAAGTAACTTTTTTTTTTTATATTACAAAAAAAAAAATGAGGCAGAATTTTAAAAAATCATTTTAAAAACTTGCTCCTATCACAAATTATATTTTGATTTATGGGATATGTTGGACAAAAAACAAAAATGAATGTCAAATATGTGCCTATCAAACAAGAATTTTTACCAAAACATGAGAGAGGGAGATAAAGCAAGTCATTTTTAAAATATGAAACTTTCTAAACCTGAAACAAAACTGAATGTATTTCCAAGGATATGCAAAATTGTGTAAATCATTATTATTTTTAAAAATTTAATTTTAAATATTTTATTTACTTTGATAAATATTAAACTAATTAAAAAACAAAAAGTGATTTGAAAACATGAAGCTATCCGGTAGGCTAAAATAAGGAATAGTCTTTAAGCATAAATAACATTCAATTATTTGTACAAAATATTACATAATATTTAAATTCAGTTGTATATAGAAATAATACTGTTTGAGAAACTGACTGCTTCTTTTATTTTAAACTTAGATGATAAACCATTTTCATCTTTAATCTCAACTGTTTTTTTAACTAAAAACAACCCCACAAAAATGTCAAAAATAGAAATCAATAGTAAGTGGCCAGTAAAAAATATATATAAGATAACAAAATTTAAAATAAACTGCAATGTTTATTTCTTCACTAACAGTAAAAAAAATTATGTAAATTATTATAATAATTATTTCTTTATAGCCAGGTACATAAATGTTTACATTCAAAGGTATTACTCTTACTCTTTTATAAATATTGATGTCAATCAATTTTAATTTTAACTACCGGTACCGGTATGTGAAATGACAATGCAAAAGAATCACACAGATCTACTCAGATTAATTTCTGGAATGCTTAGAAATACTTGACTAATTCACTAACGACTGTTTTTTTTTTTTAGTTTTACTTCAGTTTAGTTTCAATTAGCAATATACGGATATATGTGCTAATGTATTTAAAGAAATAAGTCAATATGATTCATATTACAAAAAACTGGTTCTCACGGATATATATATATAACATTACAAATGCATTCAACAGTTCTATGCATTTCGAACTAACTTATTTCACTAGGCTTCTAGTCAGTACAATTATCAAATATTATTTATTGTTTATTTATATCACAAATCTTTTTTAACAAAAGCTATATTTAAACATTATAAGGGAGATAAGAAAAGGAAAATGATTTTAACAATTAAGTTGCAGAAGGAGCATAAATAAATTTGTTTGAAATGACCAAGTAAAATAATGACACATTTTTTCAGAATTTTTTTTTTTTAAAAAATAGGAGCTTTTTTTAAATACAACTAAAACATGTTATCTATCTACATTTCCACAGTCACTATGTAATTGATAATTTCAAGACAGAAATAAAGCCTGCAGCAGTATATATACAATTTTGAAGAAAAAAAAAAGTGCAACATTATCACAGCAGATATAAAAAAATATGCAACAGTCCTTTTTTATAATTGAACTAATATCCACAGAACTTATTTTTTTTAAATTACATAAACTTTCTACTGGAATACAAACAAATACAAGTAAAGTATGAAACCCACCGCAAAATACCAATCTGGAAGACTTTTATCAGAATATTATATTAGATTTAGACAAGACTTTTGCCTTTTGGCTTAGAAGTACACCTCTAGTATGAGATGAGATAATATAAATTTAAAATGACTTACTAACATGATCATGACAAAAATTTCCATATTTAACACACCTCCAGACTTAAGGTAAAAATAAACATGAAGCAGGCTCACTTTAACTAGGCAAAAAATATCAATATACATAGCGTGGGATAAAGTGATATCAGTCAAAGATTAAAACTAAATTCCTAGGAATGTTTGTATAGGCCTAAATTACAAATAGCAATTTATATCAAAATCTTAACAATCACACTTTAAAAAATATCACAAAATAAAGGTAAATTAAGGTATTTCCTTGAAGGAATAATACCTTAAGATTAGTTCATTCAGTATTCCAATCTGAGTGTTATAGACCAATTAAAACATTGAAATTTATATTCCAAATAGAAACCTAATGAAATGTATGGGCTCTATATATTTTACTTTCATAATTATTTGCCAAAATTAGTGTATTTACCGGCGTATAGGACATACTTTGTTCCTCTCAAAATATGCCTACAATATGGCATGTGTCTTATGACCAGGTAATAAATAATTAATTTTTTTCCCCCTTTAAAATGTGTATAAAAAATGGTGTGTGTCTCATACGCCAGCAAATACAGTATGTTCATAGAATGCAATAACTGTATGGTAAATTTGAAATTTTAAAATAAAATTTCATTCTTTCCCTGCACATGATTCCACCATAGGAACAGTGACTTTGTTACTGCTCAAAGCTAGAGAAGATTGGTCAGGTGAATCACATCCCACTTCAAGTTCATGTGTACTTGACAAGTCATGAGCTATACAAGTTCTCTGTTGGCATTCAATACTTTCAGAAGTTCTGGTCAAATTAATTTGCTCAGGGTTGGAAATGATATCTTCTGAGTGACCAATAGTATTTTTGTGTAAATGGCTTTCCCTAGGATTTTGCTCACTCTGCTTCATTTGCATGAGGAAAATATCCATTTTCTTTGTCCACGATCGCACTGTGGATTCAGGAATATTATATTTTCTTGAAGCTGCTGTAGATCCATATTTTATGCCAAATTCAACAATTTCCAGCTTATCAGCTGGCGTGTACTGTCTGTATGATCCTCTAATTCTACGTGAAGAACATTCTCCTAATAACAATGGCTTAAGACAGAGATGTTCAGCTGACAGAGATGTTGTTAAATCTCTCTTGTGGAAGGAATTATCTTCTTTCCCAGTGAAATTTACAGATGTACTAGTAATACATTTTTTTTCATCATTCAACACATTTTCAAGCAAAAATTCACTTTTTGACATCATTTTGAGAATTTTTGGTGGTCTTCCACGCTTTCTTTTTAATGGTACAGAGCAAGGGTCTGTGGGAAACACATTTTGAGATTTTTCAGGTAAGGGAGGAGGTAACTGACTTTCAATTTCCAAAGGTTTTTTAACAGATGATCTATTGCGAATTTTGCCAAGATTGGCTTTCCTCATCATTAGACTTCTTTTTATTTTATCTTTGCGATCTTGCCATAACACTTTGTGACCAGGTTTTACGGAGGTGCTTCTGACTGTGGTAACATCAAACATTTCAGGAAAAACACTGTCATTAACAGGTTCTGTTAATGCACTCACACTTTCATCTGTCATATTTAATGGAACTGGAAGGCTAAGATCTCCAGCAGTAACATCTGCCACAAATTTGGGCCCAAACAATTTCATACCCAACTGGAGTGTGTCTGAGATGCTTGTCATATCAACTGAGTTGAAAGGCTGGGATACTGTGAAATCCATTGCTGTGGGCAATCTGCAGTCCCCGTGCCTCGGAGTGGGGCTCCCATCACCTGAAGAATGAGAATATCTCATGCCATAGCAGTTTAATTGTAACAGTTCAATGTGAACTACAAAGACAATTTGGCCACCATAATATTTGCCCCAGCAACAATGCTACACATGTATAAAGATGAAAAACAACCACATTTTTTTCCCCCTTTAAATGTAGTAATATTTGTTTTAAAAGTAATTTTAAATATGTGCACCTTTAGTTCATTAATTCAAAGTACTGTGAAATTTACAAAATGCAATTTAAAATTCTGACACAAAAATAAAAAAAATAAATACTTCTGTTTCTTATTTCAATATAACAAAGAACTCAATTTAAATAACTTAAAGTTGACAAAGAATTCATTTATACATTTTTGCCTAATTAAAATTTCATGACAATAACTAGCATTTCCCATCAAATATGTTTCTAAAATTTTACATGACAAATGGCATGACAAGGTTTTAAAAATTGTTTACTTATAAAAAACTATTTTAAAAAAAACACAAGACAAGCTTACACAATCACAGTACATTGAAAGTGTTGGACACCATTTAGTTAGAAACTTTAACTATTTCTTATGTCAGGTGTTTTCAAATTAGCTGCTAACACTTATTAAAAAAATTTATTAAAAAATGTAAGACCACATTTTATTTTGAAGACTTGTTTAATAGTACTTAAAATTAAGTTGTTTAATTTTACATTTATTAATACAGTTTAATTTTTAGAAAGAGAGCTATGTAATTCTTCCAGGCAAATACATTTTGGCAAATGATTTGAGGAAACTATCCTTGTTCAAAAGTTGCAAGAAAAAACAATTAACCTATATCCATTTAGCGGCAGAAGAAAGTCGCCAGAGAATGTCATTGCATAAATCCAGATCTACTCAAATTTGATCATCAACTTCGTATCAGTGGAATCACAGTCCAAAGTTGCAGTAAGATTAAAATAAATTTAAAATATGGTGACTTACTTCTAGGGTTTGGAGGTCCTTGTGAAGAATGCTGTGACATGTCAAGTTGGGATGGATCCTGAAAGCTTTGGCTTAAACTTCCCATATCACCAGCTGTCCCACTAGCAAACTGCTGGGGTGCCTGATGGTGATTGGTAGAGTAACCAAGGCCTCCACTATCATGCAGCATATTTGACTGACTAGAGGACGGATCTGTTGAAACATAATTAAGTCACATGAACAAAATATGCAAAAGTTAAAAATGGTAACATAAAATATGAATAATTATTTAAGTCTTCAAAATGACTATATGCCCGTCAAGTGTGGTCTTACTTTGAGCATTCACATCCTTGTAAGTGCAATACAATTAGTGGGAAATTTCTAGCTATGAAGTTAGGCATAATATTGGAATATGTGTTTTAATTTAGTAATTTATAATATTAATGAGCATCATAGCAGAAATATATTATTACAACTTAAAGCTATGGTCCTGATAGCAGAGCAGGTTTGCTATGAGGGAAAGAAAACTACCTTGACTTAGTCTGGATGCTGTAACTCCCCTCTGACCAGAATTTCTCTGACTCTCAAATTCTTCTTTCACAAATGTTACATCTAAGTCTAGATCATCCTCATCATCATGGCCCATACCTGAGCTCTGGTTGCTTTCACCACCAAAAAACTCAGAATGGGGAGGATTGCTAAAATGTTCAGAATGGTTACGGTCCCCTGCTTGCTTAGCTGATGACAATGCACTATTAAAATAAGAAGATGATGTGGCCTGAAGAGTTGTGTATTTGTATGGGGGCTGCATACTACTGTAGCTGCCATTATGTTCTCTCTTTCTCTTGCTTGTATTCTGGGATGGTGGGTGATGTGTTGAATGGTCAATAAGTCTTGATTTATGGCTATCATGCTGGGTCCCTGATAAAACATTACTAATGCTGGTGATGGCCGACTGCAATCTCGAGGAGGTTCCTGTAGTTGGTGACATGTTTGAAGAATCTTCAAAAACAGAATGTTCATCATCTTTCTCTTTTCTAATAATGCACTCTTCAGCTGGCGCCTGAGCTTGAAAACTCTTACTTACAAATACTGTGGAGTTTTCAGCATTTTTGCACACTTTCTCCTTGACTACATAATCAAAACTTGACCCACTGTCAATATTCAGGTAGAGGTGGCCAATAATTTCTATCCCATCGTTAAATTCAACATAGCCATGGCACAATGTCTGCAGTGATTTCACTAACGCCGAAATAAATTTATTTGCAGAGTCTCCGTTCATTGCTCTAGATGTGTCTATCATTAATGAACCTGTAAGAGTAAAAGTATCAAATTGAGATATAAATAAACTAAAATCTAAAAAAGGAAGCTTCTTAAAATTAAAAGTAATATTTGCCTTGATATTTATAAGGAAAGCAAGTCTAAGCTACACAGTAAATAAATCAGCACATGAAAAAGAAACAACATTCCTCATTTGTCTTAAAATGTAAGGGGGTATAAAATTATTGCCATTTTTGTTTTTGGGTTTTGAGTCCAAATTGTTTTGTTAGAGCAGTCTTTGATTCCTCTCTGTATTTTTTACTCTCCCAAAATAGGCACTCAAAAGGCAGTGAGCTTTCCATACTACAAACTGAGAGAAAACTAATATTGACTATATTGTGGCCAAAATTTGAACATTCTATATGAGTAAATCTCAGTCAGTAGCCTACATCACAAGTGTGTAAGTTCTGTCATTTAATCATCTAATTAAGTTTGTACGAGACAAATGATTAGATTAAGGTCAGTTGTTAAATAAAGTACTGTCTTTTCATAAGTTCAAACACCAAGTACCTGTTGTATGCTATTCATTCTATAAATACTATACCTATGTCCCAATTTATTTCTGCATACCCTTCCCTCATTTTCAATACAAAAATAATAATATCAGGGGAGGGGATACCCACTTTTTTACAGAAAACATTTTTTAAAAACTTTTATAAAATTCAAATAAATACCGAGCTAAAAATTTCTGCATACCCCTCCCTCATTTTCAATACAAAAATAATTATATCAGGGGAGGGGATACCCACTTTTTTACAGAAAACATTTGTTAAAAACTTTTATCAAATTCATATAAATACTGGGCTAAAATTTGAAATCTTTGAAAAATGGAACCAACTCCATGGCGGTTAGTTGACATAAGTTGACCACTGGAAGATCCATGACCTGTATTATACTGTATACTGTGGGAGACATCGCAGCCCCCCCCCCCCCCCCCCCCCCCGTAATTGCATTTTAGCCGTAGGCCTGGTAAGTTACTACTTACTACTATAGTTAGAATGTGGGTGTGGAGCCAAACAAAGAGTAGACCTAAGCCTAAGTTTGTAAAATTAAATTGAATGCGTCTAAAGTCTATAACTCGTCTAAAGTCTATAACTCGTAACTGTATAACTTATATGCTGTTGTTTTTTATAAGCCTGCTTGTTATACTAGGGGCCTAGCGGAGTGCGTCTCACTCTCAGTGAGACAAGTCTTCGGCAGGCGTCAGGCCTTTACTTTTACATTGAAAACAGTACATGGGCCCACACAAATAGCAGTAATTATTATTTTTTTAAAGAGCAATAAACAATCTAAAGTTTTTAAACCTTAATGATCCTCATAACATTGACATCTTTTGATATTCTGATACACTTTTAAAAGTTCCTATATAGCAACAATAAGACAATGGAATCTCAACAACAATGATGGCCGACATTACATTTCTATCCAGAATTATGCGCATGCTCAAAGGTTGACAGTGACGTGAAATATTTTATTCGATTTCTATTACTGGGGTTTGAATCTAATGCGGTTCATGGGTCCAACGCGAATAACATTAACACAAGAAATCAAACACTGGCTTACAATTAATGGTAGCTGCGATGGGGAAGATGAAAAAGAGAGAAAAAAATCATTTTATGTCACCTCCTGCCTTTGACAAATCCCAGATCCACTCTTAACTAAGACAAAAAGGGAAAACAAAGTTATGGCAGGGCAGTCCGAATGCGACGTGCGAAAGGATGCGCCGAATGTGCACAAGTTTATATTGTATTGTCGGTGCACAATGGGCTGAAGTTGAAATTGCATAATGGATTATTTTTTTTTTTTAAAGTCCATGCTTATTTCTGAAGTAAAAAAAAAAAAAAAAGCAACTTTAACACGCGGCAATATCATTCCATATTGATATACCTCCGCATCTGCAACTTGATGGGATGTAAATCACCACAATCATATAAGAATGAGTAGGACGTTATTGTCACACAACAGAAAAAAACAAAACGGGACATGAATATTAATATACAACTTCTTCGACAATGCCATGAATTCAAATATCTTGCAAGCATTTCGCTCGGAGCGGACAAATGGACAGAGAGGTTTCAGACGAGAGTGCAGCAATTAAATGTAGTCATCTACCAAATAGCCACGCTACCAATACACCCAAGAATATGATGGGTGCAGACCAAGGTCATACTAATGAAATTAGTAAAACAAAGTAAGGTTAAACCTGAAAAAGGAATGCAAAAAAAAAAAAAAAACAACAACAACAAACAAAAAAAACGAACATGTCGGCAGGAAGCCTTCGTCAGCCAACCAACAAACAAAAACAGAATATTAAAAAATAGCTGAGAAGTAGAATCCAAGAGGGCAGCAAATGAATTGCCACATGAGGATATGCGACAAAAGTTTGGCGTCAAACCAATGAACCGGTACATGACCAACAAATCATTTGGTTTGGCACCTGGTCAGAATACTGGTCAATAAAAATAATAAAAAAGCTAGCTTATAATAGCAGCACTCCGTTTGCAGGCCAGGTAAAGAGCAAGAAGTTAAGGATGTCCACAACATGGGTCTTCAGTAGGCCTAATATTGTGACTATGGCTTCTCTCCTTGGATCCCGCATGATTTTTAGTAAACAAAAGACTACCTGGGAAATTTTCCAATCCCGAGAAATCCAAGTTACACACTTATAAAAATATATTAATTTTTTTGTGTTTTATTTTATTTCCAGCAAATCACAGCTTGCCACAAAATGTCATTACAAGATTTCCCATAAGGTCTGACTGAGCCAATCATCATTCAATCATTCATACCAAGGAAAATAAAATTAAATAGCAAGCATATTTTTTTTTTCTAATTTAAATTGCAGATTTATCTTTAGATCACCTACAATTTTGTCATTAAATTTTTTTTTAAAAACTTTAATTTATATATATATATATATATATCAGTGGTTCTCAAAGTTGTGGTGGGATAGCACAAGGGGCACTGAAATGGAATTGAAATTATATACTTTTTTGGGGAAATATTACATACTTTTTGAAAGCAGGAATCAATAAGACTGTTTGATAGACACCAGACTGACTTTACATAATTTGTTTGTTTAGATGATTTAATATTAGAAATTGAAAAAAAAGTAGGCCTACACTTTTAAATACCGCTAAGTAATAAAAAAAATATTACGGCATTTTAAGTGAAATGTACATTTTATATGCAGTTAATATTAAAATATGGTTATCGGATAAGTCTCAACTCATAAGACATAAGAACTAACAGTAAATTGTTAGCAAAGTGGGGGCCTACACATGAATTGAAACTGCCTTACGGCGGCGATACTTTGTATGCTTATGTTTATCAACATAATGCTGTAATTATATTATGTTAGTTTCCAAATCTTTCGATTCATGCGCCCGTGCCGATAAAGGTTTTCCCATGGTGCCATTATGTCAATTTCTAACTAGTACATTGTGTAATAGCATGTTAAATTAAAGGGGAAAAACGGCATCATGCAGGCCAATTTAAGGTGGGGTTTGAGGAGGGATGGATGAGCCAGTTGATTACGGCACATTTTCTCAAATCTTGGCAAACACTGAACACAGCCACCTTCATCTCTTTATCCACATTGATGAAAATGGAAATTGTATGATGTTTTGACGGCGCCTATTATGTGAGGAAGCCGCGGTTCATAAGGACGCTCGCTCTTGGAACCACTGGCTTAACTGATTGATGTCGAAACTTGACACTTCTTATTGAGGGTCGTTCAGAGGCTGTGGCAACCGAGTAAATCACTCGGGGCCCAGTTCGCATATTTAGGGCCATTTTAAGGGCCACACGGGCGAACTTTTTATATGCTTTTACGGTTGATGGTTGAAATTGAAGGGGGCCCAAATTTGGATTTTCTCGGGGCCCAAAAAATCCTCTGCACGGCCCTGGGGTCAGGTAAAATACACAGCAAAAGAGTATTAAATTGCGATATAACTTTTAAACGGCGCGTCCGTTTAGGATATGAAAGTCGAAACAGACGAAAACGAGGCTTAGTATCAGACTGAGAGGATTATAATGAACTCGGGAAAGTATAGACACTGCCAAGCGTTCAAATCTGATGGATTATTATTAATTTTCCTGCAAATCATATAATTTACTTGTGGTTTTGGAAAAAATTATTACATTACTCAAACTGCATATGCATTGTACGTATATAATTTGCCTCCAACTAATATATGTTAGTGTAGCTTTAATTTCTATGTAAGTGAACTTAGTCTACTAAGGTCTAATAGTAAGAAGAGCCTACCTAACTTAGTCCCGGCTGCTTCGGCTGTTTTTCCAACTCACAGTTGAACTGACTAGTAACTATTTAGTACATATTAGTGTAGTGTAGAGGTTAGTCTACACTGAAAGATGTGTAGTGTATAACTGAGTGTCTGTAGGTACTTTCAGTTACTATCTGACTTAAAAGTATCTGTAAGTGTAAACTACCACTTGAGACATGAGCTAATAATAATAATAATAATTTACCACTTGAGCCAGTGGTCAGCAAACTCAGTAGTCAAAAGAGCCAAAAATCAGCAGCAGGTCTTTGAAAGAACCTGTCAAGAACAATGTTTTTTGGAGTCAAAACCGATTTGCGCCCGACTGGCCGAGCCGCATGCGGGAGCCGCGCTTTGCGACCACTACTTTGACTTTGTGCGAGGGTTATGAAAAAAATCATGTTTAATGTTCCGGTTTGAAGTGCTATTTAAACGGTTTTTGTTTTGTTCTTATGGCATAGCCATAAAATAAAAATTTAATAAATTGAAATGTTTTTTATGACATATTACATTACTTTTAATATTCATTTCAGGGTATACCCATTTTTAGCACTTAATATAAAAGTAGGGCCATCCTGAAATGATGTTAGGCAAATTTTTACCCCCCTCCCCCTATCGTCATAAAAAGTTAGAAGCCCACTCAAATATAACGTTACATACCTCAGTCTGCACCCACTCTACACAAAGCACTCTATCTAAACTACTGTTCTTCACCACCCCTTAAAAGAATTTCACCTCCTATGGATAATAATAATGAATTACTGCAACTGTGTCCAAAACATTTCTCTAGAACAGTGGTTCTTAACCAGGTGTGAAAGCACCCACTGTGTTGCGAAAGACCCAGAGAATAAATTGTATTTTCTGCCATTGCTAGTTGTTCCTGGCTTTAAACTTTTAAAAATGAAATAAGTTTTATATTTATGCATTTTGATTAGCAGCAGTAAATGTTTTTTTGCTGGTGAATTTTTTGCTCATTATTTGTATTAATTTATATTGGTAATTTTTTTCTTGTTTTTAGAAAGTTAATTAAAGAAATAAAACAACCATATTTTTTGTTTCATCTGACTTCACTTCATGACTCCCATCTCCACAATTCTACATAAAGTCTCTAGATTGTCAATGTCACTAACCCTGATTCTCCTCGTCTATGGTGTCCGGTAACTTGATCAGATGCATTACTCGGACCTCGCATACCTGTACAGATTCTCTCACTCTCAGTGATCATAGTTTAAAAATAAAATAAGTATAATATTTGTATTAAAGAATAATGTTAAAATTTTTTAATTTTAACTCATTCCTTATGGCAGTGCTACTTCCATTACTTAATTTATATGCCTGAGAAAGGCAAGTAACTCCGTTTTGCAATGGATTTACATTTGTAAAATATTTTTTTAACCTGCTAAATATTATTTAATGTTAATGAATTAAGATAAATGCACCAAAAAATGAATAAAGTAAATAAAATAAAAATATAACATTAGCGGCGAAAAAATAATGAACAAGGACCAAAAAATCGATTTTCGACACCTCAGACTAACACATGCTACATATAGGCGCGCCATACTAAAGCACTCATAGTTTTAAAATAAAACAAGATAAAAACTTCTGGTTTTTAAATTGAAATCTGGCTGAATCACGCCATTGCCGGAAGTCTCAAGGAATGCGAGATTTCATTGCTATTTTAAAATAGCATCCGTCGAAACCCCAAACGGTGCATTTAGTCGCAACTGCCGGGAATGAGTAAATGTTTGCAATTTTTTTCAAGGATGTTCCGCTTTTAATTTGATGTCACATTGCTTAACCCCCCCCTCCCCTTGTCACACATCACAAAAATGTGAACCACCCCAGACGTGTTACATCATTCAACGGTCTTTCAAATATAAAAATTTAAACAATTTATTATATGAAAAGAAAACAGATTTTGAGTTTATATCATCTACATGAAAAGGATTGCGAGACATTACATAAGTCATGCATATATAAAGGAAAAAGATCGCGGCTTGTGCCAATCTGTCTCTTCAGTTTGCGCTTTCCGTGCATCCATAAATTTTCAACAGTCTCTGTGTGGACATCAGTGTCATTTAAACTGACTAGAGTGATATCATTTTTATGGTTTGGTGAATTTTGTGACCTGCAACACATTTACTTGATTATATATATTGGTATGTACTTAATCGTTTATTATTTTTTAATGTAAAATCATAAGACATAGGACGTAGTTTCATAGTAGTTTACCACAATACTGCTTCATTCATTCACAAACGGGAATAGGTTTATTTATTTAATAACCACATTTCCCCAAGAAGTTATGCATTTAACGCTGGAACGTGTAAGAAAATGAAAGTGTCAGTTTTCACAGTCCTCCCCTCACAGAAAAACAATGTTGTCAGAAATGGCTGTTCTTATCAATTTCAATATATAAATAATTAAAATGTACAAAGATTTTCATTATTGTTTATCTTTAAAAATCCATAGAACACTAATCAGTTAATGAAAGGGAAACAGTTTTACAATATTATTAGAAATTAATACAACACTATAAATTAAAGAGTTTTTAAAAATTTTAGTTTTTGAAGTCTGTAATTTTCGGACTAATTTCAGGAACAAGAGAACATTTTAATTTCCTAATTGCAGAACTCTGAATTCCTTCCAATGAGGCATGTTTGAATGTAGACGACGAAGACAAAGTTTATGAAGAAGAGATTTTGGAATACATAAAAAAGACAAAGAAGTCTGCAGAACAGTCTACCCAGAAAATGACAAGCAGAACATCCCAATAGTTTTTAATCACATATTTGTATGCTCTTATTAATATTAGTATTAGTGTTATTGGAGCTATTGGAAGAAGAAGACACTAAAATGATCAAAAATAAAAAGTCTTGATGTTATGTAAATGTTTTGTTGTTTATTGTGTTGTAAATTAGATTATGAATGTCTGCTGAAAATTTGGTAGCATTATCTTTTAAAATAAAAAAAAGTTGTGGGCAAAATAAGGCAGAAATTTGGAAAGTCATAAATATGAAATTGGTGTGTTTATGAAGCTTATAGCTAGCCCTTTAATTTGATGTATCATTAATGGCAATAAGAAATTACAATTTCTTTCAAAGTACCTAGCCTAATTAAAAAAGAAAAAGTCTATAGGCTCCTTTACTGTACTGTCAGACTAATCTGTAGTACCGGGTAATTTATATTTTATGCTATCTTGGCTTACGAAACTCTTGTCAATTGTGCAAGTTAAATTTGTTTCATAGTAATACTAACATAGAATGCCTAGTTGTGTCATACTCTCTCCTCATTGTGTTGGTACTTTAACTTGTGTTTGTTTCTTAACATAATTTCTCATTGAACTTCAACATGTGACTGAATGAGTGAAAAATTGTTCAAGAAGCTGTGCAAATCAGCAATGAGGTTGACACTTGACACAAAACATTAAAATTAAATTGGGGAGAAGGAGGGGGGACTATAAATATAAATTTAGGCAAACAAGCGCTAATATGATTAGGTCAATGATTCATAATTTTTACAGGCCCTATGTTAGCTGTTAAAAAAAAATGAACACACCAATGGCAATGATTTCTGGCACATTCATTAAATGTAGCAAAGCCATGGATCTAGCTATGTGTTTAGTTTAATGCAGCTAAAAGCATAACAATACTACAATCAATAAAATTATTTTTAATTTTCTAAAAACTAAACTATGATTTAAAATAGAAGTAGAAGTGTTACCCAATAAGAAATTTAATTGTTTTGTTTAGTGTTTGCTAAATTTTTTTTAAGTTGCGTACTAGTTCAGTATCCTTTATTTTACATTCCGTATTGCTATCTCTCTTTTTTTCTTTGTCTTTTATCATTATTAAATACGCCCAGTTATGGTTGGAAGGGGAAGAAAGGGGTTCAACTAAAATACTATTTTGTTACTTAAACTATTGATTTTGAGAAAGGGTGGGGATGGGTCGGGGTTAAATACCAAAAATTTTCTGGTAGGCAAGTCTGATAATTTATTTTTGCAATAGTAAATAAAACTTAAGATTTATAAATGGTAAGCTAAATTGAGTAAAGAACGAAGAGTTAAAGATTTGAACTTTGCTATAATATCAAGGCTGTCAAAATTAACAGAAATAGTATATTTTTCAATGTTTGGCAACTTTTGAAATAGATTAAATTTTATGCAATATTTAAAAAAAAAATTAACATAGGGCTATTTATTATATATAATCTCTTTTTTTTTTTGGATGAGAGTCAAAACAAATGAATATAGGCCAAAGAAGATGAAATTCAAGACAAACAGCACCTAGGAATAACAGCCCAAAATGGGTTTGATGTGACAAGCTCATTCTCAACCACTAAACTGCATTAAATTAATACACCTTATACTTTTACAAAATCAAGCTATTTATTTATATAAGATGTTTTCTTATCTCAAAACAAGGTTGAAATTACATCTATGATCAGCTTTTTTCCAATGACATTCAGCGTTGCATAATATTAGTGCATGCTAAAAAATCTGGTGAGAAGCATGTTTAGAATAATTTGGAAACCTTGTTTAAGCTAATTCCTAAACTATATTTTTATTTTAAAGCGTAGGGTAGGATTGGGTGTTAAAATAATCACTTAATAATCGTAATTTTAATAAATTTTAAAAATAGAAATTGCTGTTCAAGCAAATGCAGCTTTCTTATTTAAATTAATCTTATGATAGATGTATGCGTCTATCAGCCAATGCATTCGTAGCATACTTACATAATTTGACAGGTGCTACATAACAATGACAGCTTATGAACGGATAAATTCATGTGTTGAACTAGATATTGTTCAACTTTTTCAAAATCTATATATATTATTATTTAAATTTAGATGAATCCTATGAATTTATTCTTACCATGCCTTAGATATAGATTCAGATATAAAAAGAGGTGCTAATGAAAGGCCTATATAATATCAATAAAAGCCAGTGGGATTGTTTGTGTATTATTAGATTTATCAGGCCAAATACACAAAAACTAATTTCAAATATAAAGGATTTCTCTTACTTAAGATAGTTAATTAAATTCACTGTCTTTGGGTTACAGAAAACTAAAGGGAAAGTAATTGTATTGTTAATAAATTGAATTGAGGAAAAGCAGATGCCAGCATTTTCTTCATTATATTTTTGGGATGTTAACTTTACTTCTGTGGTGTTAGTAAGCCAAGGGTATAAAAATGTATGACATCTGTTTCATAAATATCTTTAACATTTAAAATTACTTAATATTTGTTAATAAATAAGTCGGGGTAGAAAAAATGCCAATAATGGTAGGCATCATGGCAGCAATATTTATTTTAACTGCAACTTGGAAGTTACATGTAATTCATAATGAGAAAATGAGGGTTCACTAATCTAAATAGATAAAAACTGAAAAAGTTCTTTGAGACTGAGTGGTGTACCAAATTTTAGCTCTGTATTAAAAAGTCATAAAATTTTCATAGTTTTATCACACATTGAAATGTACAGACATCACAGTCGCAGAGTAACATGGCAAGGGAAATGATAAAAACTTTGAAAAATTCTAACAGATATGTACCGGTATATACTTTGTCATATCAAACTATAATAATTTTTCCTTTTTTTTTTCTCCAGAAAATCTTCGGATAATTATTTAAAAATGCCTGAGCAAGAGCTAAATTCACCTGCTGCTAAATTCATTTCATCTTTGGTTAGATCTCTTCAAATTCTTTGTAATGGTCAAGTTGACTTCAATGAGAGCATAGAGTTAGTTGGTCACATAAATGTGAGAGTTGACAGAAAATTCAAATTTGATTACATTGTGGATGAACAAGTTTCAAGGGAAGGTGGTGATTCTTCTACAACATTCTTAAGCAATAGTTACCACTCTTGTCCACCTCTTAAGCAGTCAAATAAAAAAGTTTCTCCTCCAGAATTTGAACAAGATGTAATGTTTTCAGATGTACCACAAAATGTACATAAGCGTGGTAGACAATCTAAAAATAGTGTTGAGATCCCAGGAAAACATCAACTTGAAGAGAGCTCTGCAGGAGGAGATGAAAGCATTCAGAATTATTCTGTAGCTATTGAATCGATGGCAAGAGAAAGTGGGCAGTCTAATCAAATGGTTGTGAAAATTGAAGGAGGAGATGATTCTAATGATTGTATGGTGCTTCCAGCATCTCCAGGTATGACATACCAGATTTAAAGAGATAGTTATGGTTGAATAATTTTACTTGGATTCTCATTTGCATAAGATTAACAGCAATGTTGGATAACAATAAACCTGAGAGACTTTAGCAATTGATCTAGTTCAGAGGTTCCCAAACTTTTTTGTCTCGCAGACCACTTGCCATGTTTTTCGGTTTTGGGTAGACTTATCTGATTTTGATTTTTTGCAAATTCATTAACTTATAACTTATATGTATTTTTGACAGCCGGCATAGTGCTACTCACTTTGAAATATTTACATTTCTAACGGTTGGGAAGTGTAGTGTGAAAAACTTTTTTAAAAACATGTTAAGTTTTATAAATTTATTAATTAAATTCAAATTAAAACGAACCAAATTAAAATTTACTTTCTGTTACATTAAATAACTAAGAAAAAAATAAATGCTGTTAGTGTGAGAGATGAACCTGATGCTTTAATAATACATTTTCAACATTTGGCATCAATTTAGTTAGGTTTTTATAAGTTCAAATTGTATTGCGACCACAAAGCGAATGCCTACAACATACAAAATTTAATGAAATATACTAATTTAATTTAATAATATTTAAATGGAATAAAATGGTGCATTATAAAATCCCTACTTCGCTACTAATATTATAATTGCGTAAATAAGTTTGTATACAAAACCGTAGTAGTGTATTGTCGGTCTGTTTGTTACGTTTTCACGTAAAAACCAAGCAACAAATCTCAGTGATCTTGTGCGCAGATAAAGTTGGAGGTCTAGCTAGCTAAAGAGTTGACACAGGCTCCAATTTACTGCTTAAAGACATTTTTTTTTACAAAATAAAACCTTACACGCATAGAAAATAAAAACGTACGCTGGCAGGGCTGCGGGAAACTGTTAGTTTATAATAATTCTTAAACAGTTTCATATATCAGAAAATATACCTAATAACTTAAATTTTAATATGATTCTTCATCACGTTTCATAAACATTTATGTTTTTAAAATATTTTCTTCATAGGTACTTTTATAATTTATGTAGGAAAATATATGTCTTTATATTATAAGGTAATATTATGTAAGTAAATATGTACTATCTGTGTATGTGGGTTATTCTATTAATGGAATGCCAAAATAGAAGTCACAACCTGCTTACATGAGATTCACTATCTTTGACCCCCATTTTCATTTCATGGACCCCCAATTTTATATTTGCTGACATGGACCCATTGCAAGTTGTCGTCGATCTCTGGGGGTCGATATAGATCACTTTGGGAATCACTGATCTAGTTAATCAACTCTCTTTTAATAAATTGCTTGTTAACAGTTTAATTGATTATTTTGTTAAAAGTTCAGTCTAATGAATTTCATGAAATAGAGCAAAACCACTTCCATAACAACTTTAGAAGCATATTTTTAAATCTGTTACTAATTATGAAAACCGCTTTGTTTAAAGTTTCTAAAATGTCCAATCAAAGTTTATAATAAAATCATCAATACCCCTTGCTGAAGGATAAAATAGAATATAATGCATCTATAGTTTCACAAGTATGACTGGAATATATCCACCAAGTTTTTAATTTTAAGATAACAGGGAAAGAGAGGTGGATTGGACGTCTTACTTAATTTCTGCAGTACTCATAAAATCCATACATAATCACATATATACTGCTTAGGCAGTTTCAGGAATGGATCTATGGTGATTTGACACCAGGCCATTCTGAGGAAGAAATTACTTAAGAAATTACTTATTATAAATATTTTGAGGTTTTAAAATGTATCCAAGTAAAAGTTTGTTAGGTGGTTTCTGTTTGAAGTTTTTTTGTTAGTTCCACATAATCTCCTACATGGATATTGATGACTTCACGTTTTATTTATAATTGATATTTTTAGCACTTTAACAGATGCTCACTAAAAGCCACCTCTATATTTTGTACAACCATAAATGTAAAAAGGTGATCGTGACTGCACCCCACTTCCGATTACACAGAGACATAACAATTTTATGTGGCCCTTCTAGCATATGAGAGACTATATAAAGCTATTTAAATTAAATATAATATGCGCTCTTGAATTTTCAACATTTTTGTCACCTCTAAATTTATATTTTGTATTTCAATAATTTTGATATCTTTGTCCAATAAAAACGACCAGCGGCGAAATGGTGGCTCTGAATCTTCCCATCCCCCTAAAAAATATCCATCTCAGTTATAAAGTTTTCAGGATGCTACTGTAAAACATAACTATCTTTTAGTTGTAGTGGAAATTCCCATTGCTTCATATTTTGAAATCTTTTATGACATATAGATCTAGTAATTTGTATGAAGCCTAGTCAGGTTCTAATTATATTATTGAAGAGTGCAATGATAGTGAAGCTTACATTCTGCTGTTATTAGTTATGCAAATGCAAAGTGTGTAAAATTAAATCAAATAAATAAATTCATATTTTATATGTTTTTATAACAAATTATGTTGCCAAATTTTTAGGTGATTATGAACCAGTAGGAGAAGTAAGTGGGGCTGAAAATTTTCCAGTGGCAGGTACAAGTGGTTCATTTGATGGTGAGTCATCTTTTTATTTTAACAAACAAATGTTATTATAGAACTTTCAGCAATCATAAAACAGTGATCAGATTCTTGCTATTTAAAACAAAAGTTTTTAAAAATTATTTGCGTCAACATTGTTAGTCTAAACTAGCTTTGATTGTGTTTATTTTAAATAGGTTATAATTCACACCAAATTGGCGAATATTTGTATATCTTCAATTATTGAAGGTTCTTAAGGAAGTTAAAGTCAATTTACTGAGTAAAAATGGTTTTGAGAACTGAAAAGTTATCTTTATTTTTTCTTTTTCCAGAATCAATAAGCATTCAGATGAATCGGACAAGAAAAAGAAGGAAAGCTAATGATCAAAGTAAGTTTCCTTTTTATTTCATTAATTTACTTACTTTTAGTAGCTGAAAGTAAAGAAAATGATCTCATGTAAAAGAAAAATTGAGTGGAAAGGAGCCAAGACTAATATATTACACAAATAATAATTATTCTGAAGTACCACTGTGTTTGACCCGATTTTTTGATCTAATAACAAAAGCTACTAGTTTGCACTGAAAAATCTTGAATTCATTATAATTTGCCTAGCTAATTGTACACTACATGAACTAAAACATAAAAAAAATTCATTGTTACAAAAACTGTAACCTCTTCTCAATGTTTTATTGAGTAGCAGCAGTAATTTTTACACTCATTAAGAATTTTAAAAATTAAAACCAAGTATTTTGAGAATATTCATACATTATATGGTACGTGTATATATCTTTAAGGATACCTTTGTACAGTGTATAATTATAAAGGTTGTTAACCTTTTTTTAAAAACTCTTTGCAATTGTATTGCTTATGCCAAGTTGTTCATAGCACATAGTAATATAAATTAAGGTACATTCCAACAACTCTTCCAAAAATCTCTTGTCACATTTGTTGTGTGTCTTGTTATTATGGTTGGAGTGGAATTTCAAGTAATTTAAATGTGTGTATTAGAAAGAAGATGTTCAACTGCCGCTGAACCATTTCTTGATTTAGAAATTCAAACTTTGCAACAGAGAATGAAGAGTGTTGTATTCAGAATCATCCTTGAATGTATTTCTTTAGTTCAATTTAAGTGTTCTGTTTTTTTTAACACCAAACTTTCAAGGTTTCACTACATTCTTGATATAATAACGATTTTGTCCTGTGAGTATGACTTGTTAAAAGCTGCTATTACAATATCAGTGCAATTACATTATCAGTAGTGAAGTGAAAGAGAATCAATACAAGGATATGTAAAATCCTCATTGTATCTCGCAGGTAACTCTGCTCCGAAGGATACAGAGCTCTCATCCTTTGGGTTCAGTGGCTATCAGGAAAAGACAACAATGCTTGTGAAAAAAACTAGTGCTGCTTTTTCTTGCAGAGAGTATTTAGACAGATACAACAATTTTTACAAAGTGAAAAATAAACACTGCGATAAACAGGAAATGATGAGAGTATTTTCTGATCTGGCTCAAAAATATGGGGTGGCTATTACAATCAAACCTGCAAAATTTGCAGTTCAGTCTGCATTTCCTACCTTTTGTGAATCTTCAAATTTGAAACTACCCACAAAAAATATGACCAGCATTATTTTACCAACAGCTCATGAACCTGCAATACCATTGTCACCAAGATCACCAAGAATGGAACAGTTGCCAGATTTACATTCTGCTTTAACACATGCTGTCATTGTTAACAAATCATTCCCTTTTTTCAATTCTAGTCACAAACCTGTTGCACACCCAGCACAAATTTTACCAGTGATTGCAGCAGGTGCTGATACCTTGCTGGACACCAATGACTCATATCCACATGAAACAGACATTGTTGACAACATTGTTGGGCTGTCAGATTCTATGAAACCATTTGAAAATTCTGTGCAGGCTGGTGTTAATGTATCTGAACAAATGTGTAAGCAAGATGCATTCAGTCATATTCCTTATGTAAGAAAGTTTTATCAAGAGGCTACTCACAATCAGTTTTCCCTCCCTACATCTAAAGTAATTACCTTGACTGCTCCATCCAGCAATAACATCACTACTATTGTTGATCAAGATACACCTGGTAATGAGATAACTGTAGCTTTGGCAAAAGAAGGGACTTCAGATTTTTCTCATTCTGAAAAGCCTTCATATGAAGTTTTTTGTCAGCAAACTAGGCAAAAGCGTCACCGTGGTAGTTACCTTGTTCGCTTGAGAAAAGAAGATCCAGATCGTTATGAAAGATATAAGCACTTATCAAAAGAAGAACAAGCCAGGGAACGTAGACGGATCAGTGAGGCTAATCAAGATCCGAAAATCGTTGAGAAAAAAAGTATAATGAACAGAATTCTTTATATGCGAAAAGTGGGTAAGCTCCCTGATGCGTTAAAAGACAAAAGTAATGATGACATAAGGTTAATTCCAACAGATGTTTTAAATTCCCTTTTACCTCCTGCAAAAAGTCTTCGGCACATGGATCCCGTGGCCAAAGAAGAATGGTATCGCTTGGGCAGAAGCAGAGAGTGGAGGCGCAAAAAAAAACTTTTAGACCCAGAGGGATTTAAAAAATATAACAATGAACGAGCCAAAAAGTACCAAGATAATTTACGAAAAAACAATCCAGAAAAGTTTCAAGAGCTTAGAGCCAAAGCAGCAGATAGACTTAGACAATACAGATTTAGTCAGAGAATAATGAAAGCTATGAAAGAAGTCAAAGAAATAAAGGTACAAGGACCAAATAACAGCAAGTCTAAAAGGCTGCGGGGCAGAAGGAAAACAGATGATTTTGTGGAGGGGAAACAGGAACTGTTAATTGGAGAAAGTTTGGAAAATGCTCATTATGTCATTCCTGAATGTGCCACCACTCATGGTGAAGCAGCCACAAGACGGGAGTCATCTAGTGCAAGGACTGGGCAATCTGTACAGCAAGAGATCCTGGATTTAATGTATAATTATTGAGGATGTATCGGATGATTATAAGTGCGTGTTCTTTTAGCATGTGATTTTAGTTATTTCAGTGTGATTAAGGTCTATTGCAGGAACATGCAGAGAATATGGCACTTTTTTAATTTAGAAATAAATATAATTTTGAAACATGCAAATTGTTTTACGTGTCCATTTGAACTGACTTCTTCTAATTCTAAACACCTGGAAACTTTATACATCATAATACAAAGGCAATTTGAATTAGGATTGCTATTTACCATTTAAGTTTAAACTAACTTTTAATGAAAAAGTAGATGATAAGAAGTTGTATCTGCAGGTGAAAGGGAAGAGTGTAACAAAGCTTACTTGTCTTTGGAACAAACTGAGCATCTTCCTCCTAATGATCCTGCAAAAGAATGTTCTCATCGCAATAACTCTGGAATCCTGACAAAAAACCAAGTTTCTTTGTCGACAAATTTTATCACTCAGAGTACTATCAAAAATGTTTTTTCATTTTTGAGTTTTAATTTATTTGTTTTTTGTTTTCTGATAAAAATTTTTGATTGAATTTGCATTGATTTTTTAAACTGAATCTAAAAATATCTAATGACAAATAAATTAAATGTAAGAAATAGATCTATAGCTTTTCAATGTGCTTTGAAATTTGTTACAAATACCTACATACAATAATTATCATTTATATCTTTAAAATACTCACTGCATAAAAAGACATGCCTATAAATTGATTCATGAACTGAGTCTGGCTTTAAAAAAAAATTCAAGCCAGTTCTAATTTAGAATATTGTTCTTAGCAGTTTGAGGTTGTGTAATTGAATATATTGTTATTCTTTATGAATCATAACAACTTTTCCATCATATAAAATAAATTAATGAAGACAGTAGTTAGTCTAAATTAACATCTTAAGTACATTGAAAGCTTTTGTCTGAATATTTGATAAATTGATATCCCATTTAAGAATTTGAACATTGAAACTCATTGCATATTTTTTAAATACAATTTCTTCTTGATGTTTTTTAAACATAAAACATTTGCTATGAGATAATTTTTTTACATAATTATGTTTTTTGTGTTACATTTTTTCAAAAGTAATTTTTTATTCTTAAATTTTGGAATACTTAAATATTTTTAAAAATATTTTTTTTTCATATGAGATCTATTTGTACATATATTATTTATTTAAAAAATGTAATTTAAGTTTTAATAAAAGTTATAAATTGTTTATAAATAAGGGTTAAAAGAATTTATTTAATATTGATTATTAGTGATTATAAGTTTAGTTATTGTTTGATAAATCTAAGTGAAACCAAAAAAATTCATTTAAATGCGATCAGCACTGTCCAACATCTGCGCTGCATGCAACAAACCCTGCAAAGTGGTTTTATATGTCCAATCAAGTCATAAAATGTTCAAAAAATTTTTTTTTATAAAAAAAGGGTTGTATTAATTTATTGAAACTACAAAAAATCATTTATTTGGAGGATATGCGAAGCATGACTTAAAATAATGGTATCTGCAACATGATCTGAAGCATTGTAATGTGCAAAAAGATTTGTTGCCAAATGAGTACTGAATGATGAATGTCATGGATTCCTTCGAATGAATTTCCGGCACATTGAAATTTAATCATTAAAAAATGTTCAACCATGTGTGGTAGCACCAGAACTCTTTTTGATTGATTTAATGAGGGATGCAGTTATTAAATTGCAATTAAAAATTGTTAAAAAATTGCGAGCATAATACAAAGCCAAGGAATTCACCTTTACACGTTTTAATGTTTATTTTCTTATTGCTATTCTTTTGACACTTATTCCGTTAGAATGCATACATAAATGCCGTTTCTTTTAGCATTTAAATTTAATAAACTTGATACATTTCAAATTAATTTCTGTTACTGCTTTTGACTTTTTCTGGTGAGGCCATCAGCTTCACAACAAATTTATGGATGCCCCACAGTCTCAAAAATGTTGGACAGCGCTGGGTTAGATTTTTTAAATAAAAATGAGAGCTCTAATTTGTGTTATGATATGAATTAAGTAGAGTTCTATCTGCAGGTACCCCTTGTGAAGGAGCCAGCAATGAGAATGTTTCAGAGAAAGAGACAACATTCGGAATGCAGATTCATTCAACTAGTAATAAATCTGTTGCTAAAAGTGAAGGCCCTTTAGAAGTTGATGGGTCCGTACCAAATCTTCAGTCCGATTGCTTACACCCAAATACCTTAATTGACCTAAAACATTTAATTGCCAAGTTAGCAGCTCTGTGTGATCTGCCCATTGTTCAGGATGAATTAGTAATGTGTCCACCCAGATATATGCTTGGGCCTTCTGAAGAGGACATACGAATGGCAAAGAAAAAGTTTCTGGACAGTGTTGATAAAGATAAACTTAAGAAAATCAAAGAGGTGTTAAAAATGAAAAAGAGCAAACAGAAGAAACAACGACTCAAGACTCTTCTATCTGAATCTGGCCTTTCTAATGAACAACTCATGCTACTGGCCCAGGATACTAATATTCGAAGGAAAAGGATCAGCTGGAAAACAATGCCAGAGGGACCTAACAAAGAATCTATGTTAAAGGAGCACAGAAAAGCTCTGAGGCTTAAAACTCAGGAAAGACACCAAAAGCTGCTAGAAATGGCAGAAATGCTTAAAAGAAACCAAGTTAGTGATCCAGGCATCACAGTGGTGTCGAAGAATGGTGGAAAGAAATGTATTCTTCACAAGTCATCTGTCTCTGTGGTGTCTCATAACACACAGCAGTTGTCTCTTGAAAACATTGATGATGTTGCAGAAGCTCTTACTGGAAAATCCAGAAAGGCAACACTTGTGCAGCAGAGCTGCCAGGATAAATCAAAGGATCAGATTAAAGTTGAGTACACTAGACGTATATGTTTAAAGAAAAAAATGAAGCAAATTGTTGGAAAAATGCTGGCTGAAATAGGTGAGGCTGGATATCGCGTTGTTGTTACAAGTACTGTTGGGTCAGAAGCAGGATCGCACAGTGCTGAACTGGCCATATTACCTTTAAAAGTGGATGATTTTCTCCCAGAGACTAAACAGAGTGATGTAAAGCCAGAATTGACAGAAGAAGAGTATGCGAAGCAGCTTGAGAGAGAGCAGATTTTAGAGAAACAAAAAGTTAATGAAGAAAAAATGAAAGAACTAGAGGTAAAATTATTAAGAATTTTGACTGGTGCGGAAGAAATTTTTGTTCCAACCAGAAAGAGGTATAGCCCAGGTGAATCTCGTCCAACAGATGCTGAACGCATGAAGGAATATAGAAAAAAATTGAAACAGGACCCTGAAAAATATCAAGTTTATAGGCAGAAGAGAGCTATAAATAAAAGGCGACGAAGGCTAGGGGAATATGCGGCTAAGGTTCGGGTAAACAGCACAGGAACTACTGTGTCTGTTATACCTGCTGCCCCTGTCAATGAAGAACCTCATGGGTCTCAGTCTATGGGTGCCTTAGTTAGCATGACCCAGCCTGTTGGAAGTGTAGGTATGCATTGTCCTCAGGTGTATGAACACTCAAGTAGTCATCAGCCCACAGCCTCTGTTGTCAATGTTCATCACTCTACACAGTATGTTGGTCAAGTATCAGGGATACATGCTTCTCATCAGCATCAACAGTCCATTACTTATGGGAATGAAATGGACATTGTGGAGCTAATAGCAGCAACTCATAATGTTCAGAATCAACATTTCGGATAAAACAAAAATCTTGTGAAAAAGTGCAAAATCTAACAAATACAAACCAGTTACACAATATAATTCTTTTGCTGAACCAACTAAAATTTCATGTGACATTTAAAGAAAACTTTTAAAAAACACTCTGGAAATTCCAGAACAGTAACTGGAATAAAGTTAAAATTGTGAGAATCATTTTTAGAAAAAGGACAACATTTTGTCAGTTTAAAAAAAAAAGAATGTAGTTGAAGTGATGTGAATTTAAATTCTATTGGAGAGTTCTTAAAGGGAAAAGTAAATAACTTGGACTTAAATTGCCTGTTATAATAATTTTGTTGACACTAATACCTTTTGATGTTATTTTTAATAGAAGATATTTTTATACCAATGCACTGAACTCTTCAAAGTTTTTAATTTTATGAGAGACTGACATTTCTTTTAGTATGTTAATGTATTAAATCATTAAAATTTCTGTTGCTATTTATATTCATATTGAATAAAGTTATTTTTGGAGTGCTTGTTTGAAGGGTTAGACAAATTTAATACAAGTTTGTTAATTTTAAAATGTTGAATAAAGGTTTGAAAAAAACAAACATGACTGGTTTGCACTATCTTATTGTTATAACAATTTATTAGTAAAATTACAAATATTCTCAACTTTCTTTTTATTTCACTTTGACAGGATGGTTGTTTTGCATGGAGTGTTTTGTTAACAACTCATTCAGGAATTGTAATTCAGGACAAATTTAAAAAAAAATAGAAAAATACTAAAACATATTTTTAAAATTCAAATTTTACACAAAGCATTTCAAAAGCAATGATTATACACACATGCTTTAAGCAATGTAATATCAAAGCCAATATTCAATACTACCGTATACTAATGATGAAACATAGGGGTAATATTCAATACATTATATTATAAGCACTAGAAAATGTTCCCAACAAAGACACTTACAAATATGTTCTTTTATCGAGGTTTAAAAAATAAAAGTTATTTACTGATGTGTTGTGGCAGTGACCTAATAGAAAATGTTTCTTGCAATTAAATAAAATATCATATACATAAATTGCTTTTTAGACACGCAATATGACATGCAACTAATTGGTACTTGATTTTTCTTAAAATAAACCTTAAATTAATATAGTACCAAAAAGCGTAAAAATAAAACTTTGTTTTCTTTCCCCCCAGAACTCTAATTGTTTGAAAGGTACCTTTTAAATATTTAAGATTGAATTTACATCAGAAATGGGATTTAAGGATTCCCATAGCTTCTTGATTACTTTTAATACAGTATTTTTTAACGTTCCTCTAGGTACAGATGAAAGAGAGAGCCAGGTACGTGATTATAATTTTTGTTTCTACTTTATTTATTTAAGTTTAAGTGAGGCTCAATCCTGATGGATGCAATTACTTTGCACGATATATTTTTTTTTAAATGGAGAAAAAAACAACCCAAGTTGTTAAGATCATAGAAGAAGAGCTTAAATTTAAAAAAAAACTGGATAATAAATGAGTGAATGGTGTATCACATTGTAAACTTTCAGTTGGTAAACTCCATAGATAAAAGTTGACCTGGTCTCTGTGAGACAAAATATTGTGGGCTAAAAAGTGAATTATATTTTCTAATAACATTAAGTTAATCAAAGCTAGTAATCTTTAATGTATTATATATATTTATAAAAACAGAAATTTAAGTCTTTCTGAATGGCATTTGCAAATAAGTGAAAGACACGTTGTTATGTAATACTTAATAATTCTTAAAAAATAGTTGGAATTGAATAAGTACTCATTAATTGATGTCAGTAAAGTGAAAATTGAAACCCATTATTTACCCTGATCTCATAATAATGGAACTTTAACACATACTGCATCTCATGCTTCATGCTCCAATTGCTTTAATATCTTGACAAATATTCCCCCATCCTCCATCTACTCTTTTACAGTTACAGATATCTTCCCCATCCTCCTTCTACTGAGCGGCGTAGGAAGGTGGTGCGAAGAGGGTGGTCTGCGTTGGGTGCCAAATTCTTTTCTCTCTTTATATGGGCGGGTGGCCTTTTCTACTAACTGCAGAGTTTCTTTGTGGAAGTAGGGTGGAAAAAAATTCTCAGCCCATCCCAGTCAGCACTAACCTTAGCTACGCACACCACTGCAACTTCTCTCTCCATTTCTCTTAGATTCACTTCTAAATGAACTTTTTCCTTTTGATATTTTAAAATTCCGTACATTTAACTCTCCATCACCCATTTTATGTCAGCAGGGGCATTGTTAAAGTTAATTCACATACCATAATGCATATTGTTTATCTACCAACCTAAACTATCAAACGGGGGTGGGGGGCGTGTGTGTGTGTTTCAAACTCCAGTCACTCTTGGGGGCCATGCGAGGAAGATTAGATCTCATGAAGTTGAATTTACAAAATGTAAACATATCCCATTACACATGAGTAAAGTTGTTACATGGTGTACACATTTTACAGTAACATCTATAATTTATAAGCATATAAAATTATTGCTGAACAGTACATGGTAACAGACATGGACATTTTTTCGGTCACTCGTTTACCAACATTCAACTCGACTAGCACAGATATGTTTGTTAGATATCCGGATATGCCATTAACCTCAGTGTTCCTGCCAATATAAATCATCAGTGAGTTTTGTAAGACTGAAATGAATATTTTTATAACCTGCTTACACATAATATTTTAAGAGTGTGATTTCAACTTCTGTCAATGAATTCAATTGGGGAAATGGTATATTTCCTCACTCAGGTTATCTTTTCTTCAAAAGAGGTTAGATCTGTTAAGAACGTGAGATTACAAACAAAGGTTGAACAGAGAAATGTTTATTTCAGTCTCTCTTGAGTGAAACTCGTCAAAACATTTTGCTTTACCCGGCCATCTCACTTCAGTGTGATAAAAAAGTTTCCTATATTAACTTTGCAGGAAGAGTGAGAACTGCCTGTGTGTTAATCCTATTGAACAAATGGCATTGATAGGTTTAACAATGTAGTCATAATTTTAATGTTCATTCTTTAAACAGTTCATGATTATTACCCTTTGTGATTAAAACACTTAGTGGGCTGGAGAATGAAGCAAGGAGGGCCATGTTCCAGTTATTAGAGAACCCCACTGTTGAGCTAGGCAGCATTTTTGTAATAAAATTCCCACCATCTGCATCTATTTTTCTTAGAAGGCATTTATCTAAACCAATTGTTATCTTTATAGTACTTGGCTGTCAAATTTGTTTTTTGATATGGCACAGCTAACTGTAAATATTTCTTTGTTTTGACATTTAAAATATTATTTCATTTTGTAATTGCTATTACAAATATTTTTTTGCTCTGGTTTAAACATTCACATAAATAGTTATGCAGATCCAGATCAGAAATGACCAATTATTCCGTACCGGTAATTTATAAAAATTAATTTCTCTTAGAATTTTTTTTGCTTCTAAATTTTAAAGTCTTTAAAAAAAATTTCAACCCATATAAAATAAAGTACGCTTTAACATTTATTGAAATCAACTATTTAAAATATTAAAAAATTGAAATGTGTTACTCTTAAAAAAAATAAACCAACCTAACACCAATTTTTAAAAATTATAAATGATATTTTTCATTTTATGCCTTGTTAGTCATCAAATACACCACTTAAAATATTATTTTAGACTATTGCTTCTCAGATGGAGTCTTTCAAAATAAATATTTTGTATAGATGAAGTTTAAATTTCCAGTAAAATTGTTCAACTAACTGCTGGGCTGCCGTGCCCCCCATTATTATGATCAAATAATTTCAATAAAAACAGAGCAGTGTACATTTTTTTTTCTGGCAGCCGTTACCACATTCATCACAACGTAACGATGGTGTAGATTTCGCAGGACGAAATCACAAGGCCTGGGATTATTTTTTAGGAGTATAAGCTGTTTCCCAACTAAGGAAATTTCCACTTTCCACACACTTGGATAACCCAATGGAACATCATATGTGGATGATACAGCTTGGCACCAGTAGCGTTCCAGGAGTTATCCGAATTTGTCATTGTGTCAATGTTATCCGCCTACGGGACTCCCCATCTCTAAGTTTGAATTCAGAGTTTGCCTTCTCTTAGATGAGTTGCCATCCAAGGTTAACTAATCCTATCCACCCGGCGTGCTGGTGATGTTTATGCTTGACTTGGCTTTGGTGGGGATTGAATTCTAGACCACGAACTTTGGATTGACTTAGTTTAGACCACTCTACCACCCAGCACACTAAGTGGAATGTTAGCTAAGATTAAAAGTAAATGGACCTCAATGACTAACTTATTTTAAATATCAATAAGAAAGATTTAAAAAAAAAAAAAAAAAAAGAAAATCTAGTTTTGAAGAAATTAATCCTTGTGTTCTGTCAGAAAATGTCTCGGAAAAGAAAACTTAAGCCAGAGTTTCACTCTAAATCAGTGGTTCTCAAACTTTTTATGTCAATTGCCCCCTTGAGGCCATAAACACATCCGACCGCCGCACTTTCTTAACCTGTTAGAACATTGGTTCTCAACCTGTGGGTCGCGACGGTCAATTGTCTCAGTATCCGAAAATGGTTTCATTACGCAATCTGGGATGTTAAATCAAAAGTAGATTCTAAATTACTCAAACATATCTTTAAGTAGCATATCAAATGGTCATAAAATACATCATGATCATTATTTGGTATCCCACTTTTCTCTTCTAGTTCAGACATGCTTGGAATAACTGACTGCGTTTGAATATAATTAATTAAGATAACAATGTGGAGATAACTCAATTGGCTTTAATAAGATAAGTCTTATTTGCAACTTAAACTGTAAATTTATTTAATTGAATTATACAAATTTATATTATAAATAGCAGTGCCTTTTTTTTTTTTGACTTTGAGGTTAGCACTTTGAAAAACATTTGCATCGTCAAAAAATTCCACCCGTGTCAAATAAATTGTAAAAGCAATTCAAACACTTGTCGTTTGATTGCAAGGGAACTTCAGTATTTAGTATACAGCAGTAAACCTGCTAATTTGTCATCGCTCTCGGTGCAGCGCTCCCTAAATAGTAAATCATTGAGAGCATGGTCTTTTATTTTATTCACAACACTAATGACTGGTGCAATGGATCATTGAGCTTTTTTGCCACCAGATGTTGGCGATAATTCTTGAACCAAAGCAATGCATCAATACCTGGAAAAAGTCGACTCAACCAGTTGAAATGCAAAGTCTGTTGACTCTAGTATGCTGCACAAATTATCTTCATATTCTCAGCCGTTTCTGAACTGTTATATAGCATTGAATCATGAAATATTGTATGCTGACCACCTGTGCTTTATTGAGAAGCATAGCAAAACATATTTGACAGTGTGGGTTTCTTCTGACGTTTGTCACAGTGATTGAAAATATTTTGAGGATGTGCTACGGCTGCAATTTTTTCTTTCTATGTAGTGGCTAAATTTTCAGCCAGCTGTTGAGTTGTTTAGTGGAAAGAAGGTTGTAAATGGGACTAAACAAATGCTTTTGACATATTAGTCACATTGGCATCTGCTTGTTTGTTTCTGCTTGTAAAAATCCATACCTGAGATATTCCAAACTGTATTGTATACATTCTTTCTGTTTGTTTCTGCCATTTTTATTCTGAATGCTATTTAATATTAATTAGAACAAACAAAATTTTAATAAAATGATGTCCTTACAACTTCTCTCTCACCAAACGTCACAAAATGATTAAACAAAATATTACTTGGTTACAAAATTATCAACAAAAACTGTGTGTCTCGAGAATCGTTTTTTTAACGTATTCTAATTAGGAATACATTTTATTTAAAATTATCGTCTTAAAAAATATCTTTTAAATAAGCTTTTCTTTGCTTTAAAAAAAAATGGCTTAGCTTTAGATTTTTTTATATGAAGAACAAGTGAACTGCTGCACCATTTCTAAAAAAAATTAAAATTAAAACACAATCACACCAAGCACTATCAGTTTTTTTTAATCCCATGTATAACCACTATTTATTAAACAACGGAATCAAGTGATGTTCATGAAAGCTAAAACATAATAGAAGTTATACCATTTAGCTTCCACTGGTTTTATTTCAGTGTCCCATGTAAATAATGTATAAAATCTGTCAGCGACGCATCTTCAATCAATTTATTAGGCTTGTCTGCTCATTTCCCTTGCTAAGTATACACATTTTGTTGTTATAACTGGGCCTACTTTTGAAAAGACCAAAGATCTTTCCTGGTTGGTCTAAGGGTATTTATTGTATCTTAGTTATATCTATTCATAACTTTTTCTAATGCTAAAAATCTAAAATTGTTTGTTTATTTTTTTAAAAAGTTTTCTGATTTTAAGAAGTTAGCAAATCAAAATTCACCAGCGCCCCCTTACGAAATCCTACCACCCCTCCTAATATTACAGAACATCTTACCGCTTCCCACCCTAGAGAGTTCAAAATGGCATTGTATTGGCTGCTAGGAAAAGTGATTAAAAGAAAAGAGGAGCCACTGACGTTTTTACTCTTTAAGAATTGACTATATGTGACAAGTTTATTTTCTAAGTTCTACTGTTCTCTTTGTAATTTAAAATGCATTGAAATTTTCGTTTTCAAAGTGGGGTGAGAATTAAGTTAAGTCAAACAATTTTTAAGGAGTATGAGGCTTGATCAAACAATGCGATGGGCTTGCAGAGTATAGAAGTAGTTGGTAAACCCTGACTTAAGGGAACAGAAGAAAAATGAGATTACTTATCAAAAGAAAGCTGGCAGGAAAGGCTTCGGTCAACTGAAAAAGTTCTGCTGGTTGAGACCATGTGGTGAACATATGGCATAACTGTAATAAAATGATTCACCAATCTGGTTGAACATTGACTAAGGTCACCACTTTTTACAGTTATTTGAACTCCTAGCAATGTTATCTCCTAGCAGTCATAGGAAGTTTTAATTTGGACTTTACAATTGTAAGAGTGTTTCCTGCCCCTATCCTGTTAAGCTCCATTGAAATGACTACTTAAAAATATTTTTGTTTTACCTTAATGAGTGAGTGAAACAAGTAGTAAATCTTAATGTTAATAAGGGGTAAATGTCTTTTTTTTTTTTCTTTTTCATTTTTTACTTCTCCAGTCACACAGTTGGGTTGAAACTTTTTTTTAGCAAATGTCCCCTTGTCCTAACCTAGAAAGGTGAAATTGGACCTATAAAAATTTGACACGGATCAGTCTCCTTAATACTGCCATGTTTTAAATCAAAATTTTTTACAAAGAAAAAGTGTACATATAGACATGGACATGATGGGATGCTAGTGGTAGTTGTTAGGTTTTTTGAAAATTAAATGAAATAACTCAGTTCATTCAGGTTGTTCGTGTTAATACATATGTGAGCTCAAACCCCATTCTTTACAATTTTTTTCAGATTTGTTTCTCAACAGGTTACATTAAGCTACTTCAACAGTTAGGAAGGGCTCTCTAAATTCAACAATTTATGAACACAATGGTTTAATATACACATCTCTAATAATTCCTTAATTTTCTCTTGGAATAGTTAATGCTTAAAATCAACATCTTCGTAAAGAATAATGCAACATTTAAGCACTAATAATACATGTAAAAATGGGTCCTTAAAATATTTGTTTATTTGCTTTTTATTCAGATTAAAAAAAGGATTCTTTGCTCCCAAAGGAATAAGTAGTGTCTTTATTTTTTATGAAATAAAAATCAATTTGTCACAATTAATTAGTTTAGTGATAATAGTTTAGTGAAGCATGGAAATTTTGTTGAAATCAGATCCATAGAATCTAAAATTGTACATCCTTCACCACACTTTGCTTGTACATGACAACAGCTGATCTGTTCATAGTATTGCTTTATACAAAGATATGCACAATGGAAGAGAGCATTTTTTTAGGTTGGATGGAATAATTGCTTCATTTGCATGGTGGGATAATATTTTACATAACCTGTTTGTAGTCCATTGCTAGTTTAGTTTTTAATTTAAAACCATTCTCATCTTTTCTATTAGTAATGTCAGTTTTGCATCAAACTTCATAGTATATGTAAAGAGTTGACTTTGTGACAATGTTAACATAACTTCAGCCTTTGAACCATTGATGCTGTTAAAATCACCACCACCAGAATCAAGTCCAGTTTTGTATATATTACCCCAGATATAGAATAATATTTAATTCATGTGGTCTGTAAACAGATAAAGTTAGATGGGAGAGAGAGTCTGTGTTCATTCAACAGCCATTGTGTTTATAAGTTTTTTTACAACAGATAAAGGATATTGGATTAAAAAACAGCAAGAAGAACTTTGGCTGAGTATGTTGTATTTTCATCTTGCTGTTAATTCACATTGCAAATGACATCTACGATGCTCACAGTTAACACATTCCACCCATTTCTCTACCTCGCCAGATCAGTGGACCCTCAACACTAGAGAGCCATTCTGCCTATCCTCAATTACCTTCACAAGGCCGAGCTGCCAAATTAAAAGCAGGGATTGTTTATGAATGTGTGTTCTGCACAAGTATGTTTCGCACCGAGGAGGATTTCAGAATTCACACCCAAGTCTGTCAACAACCAGTCTTGTCCTACTGTTGCTCAATGTGCTTTTACAGAGCGGACCAGCAGGAACGAATTGACAACCACTTGCATGATGCCCACCAAATTCCTCTGCATCAGTTTGTGTGTAAAGTATGTCCTTCTAGCTTTAGAAAACGGATAGGCCTTAAGAAACATATGGAAGTAAAGCATTCAAAAACAGCCCGGTTCCAGTGTCCATTTTGTGGAAAGTTCATGTACAATAAGAATGACTTGGACGGCCATGTGAACCAGCATAAAGGTGTTAAGCCACATTGCTGCTCCTATTGTGGCAAGGCATTTTGCTACAAGTCTTCCATGGGCTCTCATGAAAAACTCTGTGCCTTACAGTGGCCAAAATAACATGAAACTCCTTGCAAATTTGATCAAATTTTTAAATTCATGCACACGTTTTTGTTTTATTTTTGTTTCAAAAAATGTTTTTAAATATTTTAAAATGTTCTAAATCTGCCTGATTTATAGTGTTTTCAATTTTAAAATTTTAAAAATTTAATCATGTAAATATTTTTTGAAATATGTCAACTTTTTTTGTTTTGAACAAAATTATATTCCTGCTTTATGATGACAATCATTTAATATTACTAAAACTATGGTAAAATTATGTCCTCCAGTTTTAAAGGAATGAGATGAGAAATGTTAAATAATTTATTAAAAAACAACCCACCACTGTTCATTTGAGCCACAAATTACTGTATTATAATATATGGCTTTGCAAGTAACCAATGGCACCACTATTTCTCTACCTCATCAGATTGAAAAACCAGAGGACAGCCTCGGTGTCCGGTTTCCCAATAGAGATGACAGATCACCTCAGATCAAAATTGAGAAAATTATGCATGGCTCACCAGTAGCATTCAATTTTGACCCTCAAATTAAATCAAGCAATCGGGACATGTCCCTTTCGGCTGTAACCTTCTACTGTTCAATGTGCCACTTTAAGTCTGCATCACAGGAGCAACTTGAACACCACGTGAACCAGCACCACCAATCCCAAGCTGATGTGATCCCATGTACCCAGTGTGGTGCTGTTTTTAAAACCCAAACGGGCCTCAAAATGCATATGGAGGTTAAACACACTACCAACCCGACTTTGAAATGTCCTATATGTGGTAAAAGCATGTACAACAAAATGAACCTTGATGGTCACATCAACCAACACAATGGGGTCAAGCCACATGTGTGTACTTATTGTGGGAAGAATTTTTCTTACAAGCAGTCGCTTAGTGCTCATGGAAAGATGTGTGCGATGAAACATATATAATCCTTGATTTTGGGCTAGTCATAAATGTAATGACTTTACATGTGCATCCAAGAGCTCGTTGACTTCCCTGTTTAAGATTTACAGATTTGTTACAAATATAAATAATGTACTATAATTGTTTGCAAATATTTCATTTAAAATATATAATAGATCTTTGGAATTTTCTCATTATAAATAATTTATAATAGAAATACAGAAACACTGATAACATCTTTTGACCATAGCAAAGTTGTGTACAAACAGCTTCATTAAATTCTCATACAACTAATAAAAGAGTAATTCTCACCTAAGTATATTTAATAACAATTAGATGGATGCATATAAGTGACCTGTGTTAATTCACTCAAAAATTGCTCTATAAAAATATAGAAATTCTTGTAAAAATATCTTTTAGCAATGCTGTAATAACTGTCATTGTTTATTTGATAGTGTTCTTATGTTTTTTCACATTTTCAATTGCCTTTGTTCACAAACTATTGCTACTAGGTTGAGAAAATGTTAGTGTATAATTTTGCTTTTCAATGAAATTAGTTGATTTGAAATGTACTCATAAAGAATATGATAAATTTCTTGACATAAAATCAATTATCATTTTGTTGCATTCTTGATGGTGAGATATTTTGTCCTAAGCATAGCTTTTTTTGAACAGTGTAATCTATTTTCTTTGATTACCGGTACCTTGGCAATACTTGAACCCAAACAAATGTTGCTTTATTTCTACTTTCTCAAATGGGAGTCAGTTTAGGAGATTTTTAATTATAATTTACCACTCTAGCCATGACCTTTAAAAAATGGATCAAAAAGGTTTTTCTGACAAAGAATGACATTATTTGCATAATATTTATATTAATTTTATGATAGTTTAGTAGAGATATATGTGTTATAAATAATCACTTTTAAGGAAGAGTTTTTATTTTTTTAAATAATTAAAGAAGATGGGGAAAAATATGCATCCATCAGGGATTGAAACAGAATAAACATGCGCATTTTTTTTTACCAGTTACCAATAACGAACAATTTTCCCATAAGTTTAATCAGAAATACATATTTGCATTTAATTTAACTTTGTATGATGCTATTTAAAAAAAGGGACAACTTGCTTGTTGTTTGATGCTTCCTCTTATTGTGAATTATTTCCCTTATGGACATACACATTTTCATATACTTGGAATTAACATAGTAATTATATTGTTCGATTTTATGTTTGGTATGCTTTTTGATTGAGTGATGGACATTTTTGGAACAGCCTTATGCTATCAGATTTCAATTAAAACTTTCTGTCTCATCAGCCATTTTGTATCTTGAGCACCATGACAACAATGTAGAAATATGAGCTACTGTGGCCTAGGGAAATTTGTGTAACTTTGTTTTACTCTCTGAGGACAACTTTGGTCTCAATTTTATCTTCTCATCTACCAACCAGGTCCCTTGCGACATTCCACCTCAAGCCTCCACTTTCCTACATTATCAGATGCGACATCAACCACGGGCATCATCACACAATGCATTTGAGTGCCAAACCTGCTCACTATTCTTTGCACAACCTGAAGCACTTAATGCCCATGCACTTGTCTGTAACATGGCTGGGAAAGAGCACTGCTACCAGTGTAGGGTTTGTCCCGATGTGTTTAACACCATCACAGAATATAATCACCACATGTCGGATATACACAAGTTTATATCCTGTGCAGAGTGCAGTACCTGGTGCCCGTCCAGAGGTGCTCTGAAAGGGCACATTCAACGAAAGCACAAGCCCAAGTATGTGTGTAACATCTGTTATAAGACTTTCCACTGTACCATCAACTACAAAGGTCACATGAACATGCACACTGGTGAGAAGCCGTACCGATGTTCTTGGTGTGGGAAAGCCTTCACTTATCAGCAGTCACTTATGGCTCACCAAAGATTATGTTCACAAAACAAATTCTGAGACTTATAAGGAGTATGTCATTATCTGGTGTTCAGTTCTTCTATATAAAAATATTAAAAACTAATTACTGAATGGGGAGTTTTTTAATAGTTATTTGTTTGGACCTTTCACACCCTATTTCTTGCTTATATTAATTTTAAATTATGTTTACTTCTGAAATTTAGTAATGACAATATGAGAAGAATTAATGTTATTACTTATCAACATATTATATGTATATACAAATGTAAATAACATTTCACTCGAGTGATGTAAGCAACAATAGAAAAAGCTCAACTTATAATCTCAGTATGACCATTATCTACAAATATGATAAAACAAAATATTTCATTTGGTTGTATTATTTTGTTAAATAATCTATTCATGCTCTAACTTTTTAACAGCAAGTTGGCTGTTAACATCTATGTAAGCAGGTGGTTTAGAAATATTTCTCACCACTGCCATATTGGATATAACCCCCTCCTCCAAGTCCTAACCAAAACAGTTACAGGAAGTATATTTGACCAGAGGAGTAGATAGATAGATACTTTTTAATAGAACATGCTACTAGATGAATATTTTTATATTTTTCCAGTTCACTATATCAGTATAGGTCTAGGGTAAAAAAATGTATGACTGATTCCTAAATACAATGTTGTAGGAAAATGACATTTCAATATTTTGTGTTGAGTCCTTGTGTTTTGTGCACAGTTTTTTTTTCTTTTATAATCATAATAGAAGGCCCTTATAATCTCTTAAGTAAAATTTATTTGTATTTGTATGTTTGAAACTGAAAAATTGTACCCGATTTTTTTTTGCCCAGGTGTTCAAATGGTACGATGTAATTTACATTATTAAAAATGTTTGTAAGCTACAACTTAAAAAAGGTGTCAAATTGTTTTTGATGGAATTTTGAATCAGTTGAAACAAGTTTTGATCTTAATAAGATGGGTCCAGTTCATTTGTTTTAATAAATAACTTGTTCAACATAAAAACAGTTTGCCCTCACTTCAAGTCACTAATTTGTACTGGCAGTGCGACAGGTGCCCAAAGTGATGTTAAACGGGGCCCCAGGTAATAGTTGCACAGACACAGAGCTGGAAATATGCTGTACCCAAAGTTATTCATTTACTTTATGTGTTTCTATAGTTATTACCGAGTTTAAAATGGATATTAATTAACATATTACAGGGTAGAGACACAGTATAAAAGCATTGTTTTTCTTAATCGTTCACATGCCAAGCTTGAGGTGATGGAGAGATTTGAGAAAGATTAGTGTTTAGACAGTTCTTTTACAAAATGTACTCCTGCAGGAGGTGCTCTATTTTCTAATATTCACGTTGAAGAATTTCTTGTGAATAGTAAATACAGTATATATATATATAGCTCTATAAGCCAAGAGACAACAGTATGGGTGAGAGACTCCTAAATGTTTCACATGAACCTCCATTTATAGGGGCAAATATGGAGGATTTTTTTTTTTTATAGTCTTTTATGCACCTCATCCCTTGAGGTGTCTTGTTAATATATATGCTATTTGTCACGAATGGTGGTTGGGGGAGGGATATTTGATTGTAGGTTAGAGAGAAATTTGTGTAAATGGAACCGTCACTACTGTTTTTTTATGGGGTGAAAAGCCCCAAACTGGCAAACTGAGACAACATGGCCTTCTATCACAGCATGTACCGGTACTCAGAAATTTTAAAGAATTTTTGAAAATTATAATAATCAGACTGTAAGAAAAAAGGGTTACCGAAAAAATTGTTTGAAATGTCGTAGACGGAAAATTGACGGAAATGTTTTCTTCAGTTCACACTTTAAAATTTTCGTCAAATTTCTTTTTGAACGCACTATACTATATAGTAAAACAAAATAATGCCCTCAAAAAGAAATTTGTCACAAAATTTTAACATGTGAACTGAAAAAAAGATACAACTAAATTTCTGTTTGATCAAATTTCCGTCGATCAATTTTCCTTCAACGAAATTTCTGGATACGAGAAAAAAGACATCAGGTTGGATTTGAGCAGCAGGCCATAGTTTGCCAACATTTGGTGTAATCTATTAATTTTCTTCCCAATTTAAATATGCCATTATGCTCTCTTTAAAAGAGTACATGTATATGTTAAATTTAAATGGTCTTCTTGTTTAGTGTGAAATGCTTGGTTCTCCTACTCTTTTTCTAAGATTCCACCAAATGTTTCCTCTTCTGCTGGGTCATACTCACCATCATTCATATTTCATTGTCTTTACTTGAAATAAGAATAATAGTTGAAGTAAGAAACCAACAAATGAAACCATTTTGTTATGTGTTTTCATTTACGTTTTAAAACTTGGGGCATTTGTTAAAGGTCCACTGTACGCCATGTAAGAACACAGTTATGTTTTCAAATTGATCTTCATTTTTGTTATTAATATTAATTTGTTAACAATTAGTGATGACAGATTATTCTTAAGTTTTTATATCCTTCCTAAAAGTGAAATATATACCAGCTTGGATTAATTTTCAACTAGTTTCCTGATGCCATTAATCTGTGCTGAAATTATATAAACTTGGCACTTGTGTGTAATGTGGCTAACTCTACTAATTGTTGTGCTGTGTTGTTGACACATGAAACATACACACAGAGTTCAAAGGTTGTCTTTTTTTTTCTAACTTTATTCCACCAGGGGGAAATGGAAAGAGAAAAAGCAAGTGGTGGAGGAAAACGCAGTGCCTCTGAACTGTTGGGGAAGTTTGCTGCATATGAATGTTCCTATTGCTCTGTCATTGTCACAGACTATGATGATCTGAGTCTACACAATAAAAGCTGCCCCTCTCCCTCCTGCAGTATGATCTGTCTGACCTGTGGGGAAAAGCTGCCCAGCAAACCTGAGATGAGACAGCATCTAAAGTTGATGCACAATCATAAAACATTTGGGTGCAAATTCTGTGACATGATGTTCCTCAGCAGTTCTGGTTTGCTTAGTCACACCAAGGCCAAGCATAAACCTGATCCAAAGACTCTGTGTCAGGTTTGCGGCCAGGCTTTTCACAATCGGGCCAACCTGGAGGGGCACATGAACATGCATTTGGGTATCAAACCTTTCAAGTGCAAAAAATGCGGCAAAGGGTATGGGCATTCAAAATCGCTGATGACACATGAAAAAATGTGCAAGAAGTCAATGACATCCTTGGGTAAAAGCAGGTCTCAGTCTAATCTCAATCATCCTCCACACTCCTCAACCAGTGGTTCCACCCCCCTTCATCCTCGTAAGGTACAAGTGCCTGTAGGAAATAAGAGAGATGCTCCAGACTCTGATCAATCATTCTCTTTCAATGACTCCTACCAGCCTTTTGAGGACTCTAAAAAATTGTGCACCGATGGTTCTGTCTTGGAGGACCTACAGCATCCTGTCCAACCGTATAGCTATAGTGGCCCCTCTTATGAGCCCCTGCAATCTATGACTTTGACCAACCTGGCCAACACAGGCAATGCAAGTGGAGCTGTCAACAACAGTGTCTATGGGCAGCCAAACAATGAATTTGTTCTCCCACATGTGGGTTATGATATGTACCCACAAGAAATGTTACAACAGGGCCATAGATAGTAATTAGTTATTAACTGTGTACATATGTTTAATATGTACGATTCAAGAGTTGAACCAATCAATGACATTAGAAAGAAAGTGGTAATGCAGAAGAAATGAACTTCTTTTTATATTAGAAGTATAGAAGTTGAAGGGTGAACTACTGCAGTTTTGTTTTTTCATTATTTTCTAGTTTCCTTTTTAAAACTCAATTTGTTTGTGAAATAAAAATAAGTTTTATCCACTGCAAAAATTATTACTTTAAAAACTATTTTTAAATTATTACTATTTTGTTTTAAATGGTGTATAGGCCATGAATATATTCCCAAGTTTTGTTACAGTTACATTACTAATTATTGTTATGGTGCGGAGTGGTCTAAATGGAGTCAATCCCAAGCTTGTGGTCTGGAGTTCAATCCCCATCAAAGACCCAGTCAAGCGAAAACCTCAAGTGGATGGTACCCGTAAATCTTGGATGGCAACTCATCTAAGAGAAGGAAACTCTGAATTAAACCTGGAGATCCTTAGGTGGATAACATTGACAAAATGAAAAACGCCAACTCCTTCTGTGATGCTTCTGGTGCCAAGCTATATCATCCCTTGGCTTATCCAGGTGCATGGAGAGAGGCGATTGGCTGTCTAGGGAACCAGCTTATACTTCTAAGAGAAAAAAATCCCAGGCCTTGTGATTTCATCCTGCGAAGTCTACACCATCGCCACAATGTGACAGACGGATACCAGAATTATTATGTTGTTGCTTCAAACCACACAGAAAAGTAATTTTTTGCTCGCATTAGTCTTATTTTGTTTGCTCATTATTACATTATCTTGGTGTAAGAAATATTATTATTACATTTCAGACCTGATAAATTAACTATGGCTGAAGGGGCAATGGATCATGGGGTGGGATTGATGAATGTATATATTATCTCTTATTGTATGTGAGACATACCATTTGTGTTGCCTTGATCTGTTTGTGATGCAGTAAAATTGCAAGAAGCATAATTTTATAGTAATCTGTATTTTTATTTTTATAATTTCCAAAAGAAATATAAAAAAATATTCTTTAAATAAAAATGTTGTAATGAAAGTGAAAACAAATTGATTTTTTAAATTCAATATTGAAATTACATTATTATCCCTTTTAAAACCGGAATTTTATTAAAATTAGATTAAAAAAAAAAAATCCCAATAGGAAACTTAAAAAATACCAAAACAAAAAAAAGAAACCACACAAAAAAAAAAACAACATAGTTTTATCAAAACTTTATCCTATTACATTTTGAAAAAAATTATAACTTTACTTTATAATAGTTTAGCAACTGTTCTTGTGAAGAAATGTTAACAAGGTGGAGGATATGGGTTTGGTAAAACAAAATGGAAAAATCTTGCATGACATTAAACCTGCACTTGTAATTTCTGAACCATAATTCTATAATAATTTTTAAAAAGTCATATTTGAAATATGAATTGTACACCTGACAATAGACTTTACTATCCAACTTGATCATAAACACAAAAATCATTTAAAGTAAACATAATGGTGGTAGTTTATCAGTCAGTGCATATCCATATTTAAACTTGATCTGTCTAAATGAATGGGCTCAACGAATTCACCTGGAAGTCAACAGCTCGATTTCATTTCTATTACATGATTCAATTTTGTAAATGTAATGTAACTTAAAAGGTAAAATGTTAAATTTGTTAACATAAGTTATGTTAATTTTACTTATGAATGGTGGCCAGCAAGGATTTCTTCAGGAATTGCAAACAATTTAAAAGAAGAAAAAATGTCTTAATAAGAGCTTCCTGTAGTTCTTTCCATATAGTTTAATACTAACTTGAATCATATTGTAAAGTCATATAATTTTAAATACTTTGGCACATCTGGTAACACATTGGTGTGGTCAGATGTAATTTGGAAAGATTTAAAACCATTTTCATATTTATTATATAAAAGTTTAAAACCTCTAAGAAGCATTGTCATCGTGGGTTGTGGGCAAAGAGTGGTGGGTTACAGGAGTGTCAAAATTCGGAAGGTGGTAGAAGGAGATTTCAATAATCTAATGTCCATTAATTTTGGAACACAATTTATCAATTATCCCCAGTCTATTTTAAGTGTAACTCATTCTCTGGTGGCTTGTATTGGCTATACCATTTGGTTGATGGTCTGTTTGTAAAATATTTCATTCTTTATATTATTAGTTAACTACTTTTACCTGCTTAAAAAACCATCATCATCATGTCCCTTAGTCCTTGGACCGTTGGGGCGCCACAGATGAAATGAAAACTATCCTTCTCCATTCCTCTCTGTCTTCTGCACTACGTACAGCAACGCCTAGTTTTAATCCCGTCCACTCTTTGATGTTATCTTCCCATCTTTTTCTCTGTCTTCCTCTTCTTCTCCCTCCTCTAGTTGTGCCCTGCATGATTTCTTTGGTGAGCCCTTGTTTCCTTGTTACGTGGCCAAACCATTCAAGTTTTCGCTTTTTTACCAACACCAGGAGGTCATCGTACTGCCCAATTGCTTGACGAATCCTTTCTTTCACTTGTTCATTGGTGATGTTGTCTCTATAGCAGATGCCAAGTATGCTTCTGAAACATCTCTTCTCCATCGCCTTTATTTTCCTTTCGAGTTCTGCTGTTAATGTCCAGGACTCACAGGCATACAAGAAAATGGAGAGGACTAGTGAGCGCATCAGCCTGATTTTGGTGCTGGGGGCTATATTTTTGTTGTTCCATATTTTCTTGAGCCTCTTTAGTGCTGTTGTGGTCTGCGCAATCCTGGCCATCAATTCGGGCTTGGAGCCTTCTTCCGAAACAATTGATCCTAGGTATTTGAAACTGCCAACTGTCTCTAGTCTTTCCTCCCCGACCTTAATTTCAGTGGCGATGCCAGTGGTGCTGTTCGTCATCATTTTTGTCTTTTCTGCACTGATTTGCAGGTCAAAGGACGCTGAAGTCTTGTCGAGACGCTTTACAAGGTTGGCTAGCTCTTCTTCGCTACCGGCCAGTCTGTCTATATCATCCGCAAAGCGTAGGTTGGTGATTGTTCTGCCTCCAATGCTGACTGTCCCTACATGCGTTTCCAATGCATCTGACATAATCCTCTCTAAGAAGATGTTGAACAGGGTGGGGGAGAGCAAGCAACCTTGTCGTACTCCAACCGTGGTCCTGAACCATTCTCCGATGTTGTTGTTGAAGAAGACTGCACTGGTGGCCTTATCATAGAGGCTGCATATCATTCTGGTTAGGTTTGTGTTGATGTTGTAGTACCTCATGGTGGCCCATAAAGCAGCATGCCAGACCCTGTCGAATGCCTTCTTGAAATCCACAAAGGCGTGGTATAGGTTTTGTTGATGTTGAGCATATTTCTCACATAGTATTCGGAGGTTTAAGATCTGCTCAGTAGTGCCACGTCCTTGCCTGAAGCCCGCCTGTTCTTCAGCAATGATTCTGTCGGCATATGGTCTTAGTCGGTTCAGTATGACCTTCAGCATGACCTTGCTTGGGTGGCTTATTAGGCTAATGGTGCGATAGTTTTGGCATAGCTGTAGGTTTCCTTTCTTGGGGAGGGTGATGATGAGCGATTGGGACCATGAATTGGGCCATTCCCCTGTCAGCCATACTTTGTTACAAATGTTGGTTAGGGCATTTATCATTGCTTCTCCTCCTTGTTTCACCAATTCGGCAGGGATATTATCCACTCCTGCGGCCTTTCCTATTTGGAGTGCTTGGACTGCTGCTTCTACTTCTGCACGGAGAATAGGGAAGTTTTCATTGTCCATTGCTGGAGGGACATTAAGGATCTCTGGGTCTATCTTTATATTTTCATTATAGAGCTCTGAGCAGTATTCAGTCCACCTTTTCAGGATATCATTTTCCTCGGTCAGACATTTACCATTATTATCTTGTATGGTAGTACTTCGTCCTTGCTTTGCAGTGGTTAGTTCTTTCACCAGCTGGTATGCCTTTTTGCTATTGTTTTTCTTCAAGCAATTTTCAATGTCGCAGCATTGCTCTTCAATCCAGTTCTTCTTTGCCATTCTCATACCTTTTTTGATGGTTTGGTTAATTTTCCTATAATTTTCTGACCCCTCTGTATCCACCATCTTTGTTTTCTTCAACTGCCTCCGTTTATCACACAGATCGAGGATGTCAGCTGTCACCCATGGTTTTTGGTTTGGTCAATGTTTACCAAGGATGTCATGCGCTGTGTCCGTCACAGCTGTGTTGAATTTATCAATCAGTGTTTCCATGTCTGAACAGTCTGCATCAATAATGTTAAGCGCTGCAAATTTTCCTCCAATCTTTGCTTGGAAGGCTTCCGCTACTTTAGGATCCTTCAGCTTTTCAAGATCAAATTTGATTCTGGTATATCCCTGTTTATTTACCCTCTTTAACGTAAAGGTCAACATGACTAGATCGTGGTCACTTCCAATGTCAGCACCTGGGAAGCTGCGAGTCATGGCAATGTTTATACTTGACCGGAAGCGTGTTTGCAACATGATGTAGTCAATCTGATTGTGGTGTTTCCCATTGGGGCTATGCCATGTGGTTTTCCTGGATATTTTATGTGCACCCAGTGTGTTGGCCAGTATGAGTTCGTTGAAGCTGGCAAATTCCAAGAGCCTCAGGCCTCTCTCGTTTGAATTTGCGTTACAGTGGCGTCCACATGTTCCTTTCCAGTTTGCATAGGCATCTTCTCCTACTTCGGCATTCCAATCACCTTGAACAACAAGAATGTCTTTCTTGGGGGTTTGGTTCAGCACATCCTGGAGGTGATGGTAGAAGTCCTCCACTTCTTCATCATCGTAATCTGAAGTTGGTGCATACGCTTGTACGATGGTGATTTTGAACGGTGTTGCCCTTAGACGAAGAGTGATGAGCTGGCTCGAAACTGGTGGACAGCTCATAATACTGTTCTTAATGTTTTTATGGACGAGGAAGCCAACTCCTTGTTCATGTGTGTCCTCCCGTCCACTAAAATATAGTCTGTGGCCTTCTTGAGTTGATGTTTCTCCAAAGTTTTTCCATCTCATTTCGCACAGACCTAGGATGTCCCATCTGTATGATACTGTATCTGTTCATTTCATACACTAATTCCTCCACCTTGCCCGTTTCTCTCAACGATCTCACGTTCCAGGTACCTAGTGTAATGTTATTCCTGGCACTCATATTGTTTTTTGGCTGACCAGTAGTTAACTTTCCACCTCCGTCCTGGTCAGGGGCGGTAGGCGCGGCCCTTGATAACCCGGGCGACGGACGAGCCGGTATGGATTGTGAATCTATTATCATGTACATGTAGCGTAACTCGGGCAGTTGTCGCATGGCGGCGCACATCCCTCTCCATGCCTAACCACAGCCGATGACCTCCAACTAGGTGGCTCGCCTTGGTAAAGAACACGTGGCCGTTCAAGTTCGTCTCGGAACTCTTGCGCCTTGGCCGGTAACCTGCATCAGGGAGGTTTTACGCCCAGTGGTGCCATGTTAACACCACCCCCTCACATGGTTTAGTCCGCCAACTGAGGCAGTTTTCCAGGGTATGGCGCTTGGAGCCACATGTGAGAGATTTAGAGGATGGATAAGGACCAGTGATGCTGTTCACCGGGGGGGGGGGGGTGCAGCATGACATACATCGAAAGGTACTACCTCTACCCAGTGCCCCCTATACCCTAAAAAACCATACAACTAGAAAATAAACTGCATTGAAGATATTAGTTTTAAGAAAGTACATAAATAAAGACTAATACAATCTAATACATCTTTACCATCATTTGGGTGTGGAATTTTGGGATCCTGATTGACACTTTAAATGATGTTTAACTTTAACCTTACACTAAGGCAGTGGTTCTCAACCTTCCTAATGCCGCGACCCTTTAATACAGTTCCTCTTGTTGTGGCGACCCCCAACCACAAAATTATTTTTTATTGCTTCTTCATAACTGTAGAGTATATGTGTTTTCCGATGGTCTTGGGTCTTAAGTCGCGACCCACAGAATGAGAACCGCTGCACTATTTAGAGACAACACAATATACATATTTCTGGTTTACCGAAGTTAATTTTAGTAAATAATACATTTTTGAAATTAGGTTAGAGATTTCTCTTTTTCCACAGTTTATTATTTAGACCTTAATTCTTCTAGATATGATTAACTTGATAATACACTCATCCATGCGACAAGTTTGTCCTGATGTACATATGAAATGGAAGGCTTTAAGTTTGCTCTCCACTTCAACTATGCTTTAGATGGTTGACTTTCAGAGTGATTTTTATATGACTGTTATTGTTAACACCGTGCAGATTGTAATAATTTGTTTGTCTGGTAATAACATATTCTTACACTTAGCGATACAGAACTATATTTACTATGTAGCATTACAGAAAAACCTGGTTGTTTTAATTTGTTACTGGTATTATAAATTATAGGATTTTCAAGTGTTTATACTTGTTTTACTAACTAAGGGAGGGATCATAATTTCATGAAAAATTAAAAAAAAAAGATAATTAGGAACTTTGGACATTTCATTAAAAAAATGATTTATGTTGGCCAAGAAAGAACATGGACTACAACAACATGGCACACTGTTTTGCTATAGCCTAGATGCATTCTGAACCAGGTTTTTTATTTTGCACCAGTTCTCTTCACACATGTAACTGTTCATAAAACATCCAGTATCCAGTGGGTTTGATCAACAGTACCTTTCCCCCATTTGTAGATAAATTTGTCACTGCTGACAAGGGACATAATAATAATTTAACTGTTATTAGTATTAGCCTATTATTGTAATTGTAAGATACCCTTGGTACAAATGGTGAATTTTTCAACAGTATTAATTTTATTTGATGAACACACCACATCAAGTTATATTAAGTTATAAACAGAAGATAAACGGAACACAAGGTGAACTGAAAGAGGAAAGATTGTAATATTAATTACCGGTAGTTTTTATATAAATATTAATAACTGGCTTCGAACTAATCTATCAAAACAGTCATTTTATTACAGTACAGAGTAAACAAAGGGCTGCATCATCATGCCAACACGTTGAAAACTAATGAATGTTTAATTAATGTACTGCATAAATATTTAACTTCTAGATCAGACATTAGAAATTGAATAATGTAAAATAAGCATGCCTTTTATCACAAATTTAAATATTACAAGCAGTTTTACTGTTCAATGCCTGCAAATATATTTGTAAACGTTTGCAGCCAATGTTGGATTGAATTAAATTTTTTCAGTTCACCTATTGCTCAGTTCTGTTCATCTTCTGTCGTCAACAGGTTTCCAGAAGATCCAACTCTAGGGGCTCCATATTGTACAACAACCCATATCCCACACAGCCTGGTCTTCAGTGTTTCAACTGTCACCTTTCCTTCCTCCACCCGGATGACCTGGCTAATCATATGTACATCTGTCCATGTTCACCCATGCCATTCAGTCTACCTCAAATGTCATCTTCCACCACATCAACACCAGGTGACACAGTGGCATGCACTATGTGTGGGGAGGTTTTTCAGAACAGCAAAGAACGCCTGCAGCATATGAATATGAGTCACGGTGTGTCTGTCTATCCATGTCAGTCGTGCGATGAAGTTTTCGGCTCTTCCCGTTTGCTCTGCCAGCACAAGAAGAGCTTTCATGGGGATCACATGGCCCAACTGACGTGCCCTCTTTGTACCAAAACGTTTACGACATCACTTAACCTTCGGGGCCACATGAACATGCATAAGGGCTCTAGGCCCTACAAATGTCTCAAATGTGGGGAAGCCTTTGCTTACAGTCAATCCAAACACAGGCATCAGAAGTTGTGTAACAAGTAGACAGATATCTTAATGTAATTAGACCATTACTTTAGTAATATGTATTAGTATTGTACCCTAAAAAAATAAGTTCAGTTCAAAAGGATATCAAGTGCTAGCCTGCCTAACCACTCAAAAGGCCAGCTGCAAAGCCATATGATGAATGGGTTTATTTTTTTAATCATTCAAATGATGAAGCAGTCTGCCAAAATTTACAATATAAAATATATAGTAATGAAACTGGAATAATTAAATTAAAATTAATACTAACTACACAAGTTATTTAAGTTGTGAACTATTTCTCATAATCAATTGATGCAATGGCTGCAAACAATATGAAGTCCTTAGTTCTAAAAGCCACAAAATTCCTATTTTGAGATAATCCAGTTCAAATATTATTTTAACCATAAAATTTGATCATTCTCATTATTTGGCTTGTTTAAATAAGGGACTTGGGTATAATTTAATGTGTTCAAATTTATGCAGCACACCTTGCTAAACGAGATAAGAAAAGGTCATGGTTTTATACTGATTTTGATTTAAATGTGACTTAATTACTTTTAACGTAATAATTTTTTTTAAAACGTGAATACACAGAAGGATTTTGTACTTGTCTTACTCATACTGGTCAAACATACGCAACATAGATTTCCTATTTGATAGGATCTATCTGGTTTTGCCATTTTTTTTTTGTTTTTTAAAAACAAATAATAGCTACCGGCCTCTGTAACATAGTTTTAACAAAAAAATTAACGATTTGCTGTGCAATGAGAAATGAACTGCTGAAAGAGTTTGTTATGTGTTCTGATTAAACCAACTTCACAAAAAATCTGAGTCATGTGAATATTAGCTAGAGACTGCAGATGATGTCTTCTTTCAAAATAAAATTACTAAACACTCAACTGTCATTGAAACCACCATAATGCGACAAAAATTTGGATGATTTTTTAAAAGATTCTTTGATTTTAAAATGAATATCACCGCTAAATGCTTTAAAGTGGTTAACTAAAGTGAAAAGTTAAGGGTGATATCTATATTTAATTCATTTCCTTGCTTGCATTTAACAAAATGATGGCATCTTGATGATTTCATACAGTGGTTCATATGTTAGACATTCTTGAATTAAACCAAAGGTAATATTTTGTTAGTGCTTAACTTATAATGTATTATAAGAAGAATAATGTTATTCCGAGTAATGGATTAAGTTTATATTTTTAATACCACAAGGTTTAACAACCAATGTATGTTGTATAGACTGAAACTGAAACTGTTAGATACAATTATAAAAATAGCTGCATTATTCAGGGAATGTACTGTCTTTAATATCTTATAACTTATATGATGAATGTCATGTCACTTCATTGACATGAGGCTTATCTGTGTGGCAAGATTGTGTACCGTGTCTAATTATTGGATTCACAACCACTCTTTATTTTATTTTCATCAGTTCTTTCACTACTTTATGGAAATTTCAGAATGCACAACTGGGTGATTCATTCATTGACTTCTCCTGCCAAAACTTGAGAACAGAATTTAGTATAAATAATTTGCATGTAGCAGTAGCTCTCACTATTGCCCTCAATCTGAAAGGCGCCATTTTGCCCCAATTTTCTGCATCATTCAAGAAGTAGTGGTTCAGCTTCAAACTATGGCAATAACTTTTGACTTGGAACTTAGCTAGGATTTGAAAGTTGGATGATTTCTTTTAATTTCTCACTGGGGGAAAAAAAACAAAATTTCTCATCATCTATAGTTGATAGTTGGTACAAAACTTGGTTAAGCAAAATACACAGTTGTGGACTGATGTTCATCAAAAGTGACTGAAACCCAAGGCTATACGTGACATGCATTTTAAATTATATGTGTCTGAGATCTCTGGAATGTACTGGACGTTTGTATGATATTATCATTGCATTCTCAAGTCTATGCTTATTTTGTTTTCAGATGTTTAAACATGAAAGGCAGCTCAGTAAATTCCAGCGTAGAAAAAACATATCCCCCAGCGACAGGACGGACACGTATCCATATCAGCTTGAACCTGCTGACGATGGTCCTCACGATGATTCAAATTGTGGTCAGGCTTGGGGGGATTCCAATAGGTGCAGGTTCTGTCTGGTGTTGTTCTCTTGTAAGTCTGAACTGTCCCAGCACTTGTCACATGTCCACTCTTGCAACCGCGGCTACTGCTGCCCTGAATGTGGGAAATGGTTTGCACGCAGAGAAGATAGACAGGGCCACTTGAATATGCACACAGGGGAGAAAACTTACATTTGCAGAGTGTGCGGTAAAGCTTTTCATTATGCCCAGTCACAGAGGAAGCATGAAAAGATGTGTCGAGCACCTTTTCATTCATGACACGAGGATCATGATTAAATAACCACATTCTATGAATACTTCAATTTCAGCTAAGGTTACTTATTATTTTTTTTTTTAAAGAAAGAAAAGTACCATGCTGATAACTCCGCTTGAATGTTTCAAAGTCTTGCACTTTACAAACCTTTACATAGAACTAGCTTAATTTAAATTTAAAACACCTGAAAATTCTTTTTTTGTTTAGCTGGGTTATAATTTATTATAGATATAAAATAAAATTATCTTGAATTAATTTTTAAAAAAACAACACTTCCCTTTATAAACCTACCTGCAGACCGATTTACAATTTTTTACAATTTAAAAAAAAAAAAAAATGTATTGGAAATTGTGTTACGTGTAGTTTTAATGTGTGAGAAATGAACAGTTGGGATTGATTCAGATAACCATTAAATTGCAATAACAAAATGTGTATGATAGAAAGTCTTGAACTTCAGAGATATGTTTAAAAAATGTGAACATATAATTTACTGCTGCTTCTCTACTTAAATATTTGAACATCTGTAGCTGCAACCTTGTTGCCCAGTGATGAAGAGCTGCGATGACTCCAGATGGCTTCTCTGTTGTTGTTTTTTGTTGTTTTTTTTTAAGCCTTGTTGATTTAGCTGAAAGAAGTCTTCTCACATAAACATTGTCAGACCATGTGCTCAGCTACAATAGCTTGTTCAAGGTCTGTCAGGAAATATCTACAGAGCAGCACCTGACCTGGTCTACAGTACTAGAAGCTTATTTATTTCATTGTTAAATCAGTTTTTAATCTGACCTTTTAATAGGTAAAAATTGTTCAATCTCATTTATTTATAATTTTTGAAGGCCTAAGAATACTAAGATTTTTAAAAGCAATTTTAATGATCATATTCTTTTTTAGTTCCCTTATAATAAGTTATAACTTATTGCATGTTATTATTATTATAAATTATTTGTTTTTAAAATTCGATTGTGTACAGTATTGAAATGTCAATAGTTCCTAATTATTATTAATTATATTTTATGGAATTAAGTTCCATCACATAAGAAGACTTGAAAAATAAGTGTAACCCATTTAGGAAATGGCGTGTTGGTGAGTTCAATTTGAGATTTATATTAACATGATTTGTGTTTTATATTTTTGTATGTTCTTGTTTTTGGAACAAAAATCAATGTTCATTTATTGTGAAGACTTCAGTTGGCAAATGTATATGATGTAATATTCATTTAGTACTGAGAAATAAATGTCTGGAAATGAAGCAATGTTGTGAATATTTTCCATTTTTTTCAACCTATTATAATTTAATCTGTTAAATAGTTATTGTTCCAGTAGTAGTAGTATATTCCACAATTTTTTTTTAGCTACTTTAATCATAAACAATTCTTTGGCAATAAAAAACAAAATAGGCCTACATGATTATGTTAAGAGAAGAATAGACAGATGAAACCATTAAAATTTAATAAAATTAAAAAAACCTCACTTTTGAATTTATTAAAAGAAATAAATTAATGACTTACAGAAAAAAAAGAATATCGGCTGGAAACAAGGCATATTTCAGTAATCAGAAAATACTCAAAGGTAAATACATTACAAGAAAAACAAAGAAAAGTAGCTATAAAACTGTAATCAGACCAGTTGTAACATATGCAAGTGAAACTTGGAACCTAACAAAAAATGGCAGATACCTTTTGCTGAGAGGAAATATAACAATACAAATACTTTCAGAAAAACTAGTTTTTTTTGTTTTGTGGAAAGTACCTCCCCTCCAACCCCGCAGATCTACACGTATGTGCAATCTGATACACGCCAACATGCAGGGGGCTGAGTCCTGGAAAATACGCTAGGGAACGCACCCAAGATCCCCCCCCCCACTCCCAAAATAAATATGTATTTGTTGCATGGCAAGAACAAAACGTTCTAACGCGTTCCCATAGGACTCGACCCCTGCGCACCGTATGTAAAATGTAATACATATTTTCTGTGTCACGGCGTTGCTATGTTCGCTATGAAATGTTTGCCATTCAGGGCCCTCACTAAGTCGAATTCCCGCAATGCCAGCACTTATCGATTTCCTCGGGCGAGGCTCATGTGTAATCTAGCTCTTAGTAAAGCCATGTCATTGTTTCGAAAGTGAGACCACGACGGTTGGTTTGGGACACTTTTGGGAGTTGGGGAAAAAGGGGGGAGGGGGGCACTCGAGAATTTCTTCTTCTAAAAGAAAGGTTGGCGTTACACATTTACAGCACGCTTCCAACAAGAGAGCTTAGATAAGTAAAAGGAAATAAATATATATAAAAAGTAGTTTTAGTAGGTCTAAAGCATTTTAAATTGGATTTTATTATTTAAATAAATGTAACCCTAAAGACCTTTTTGTGTGACGATATGCGCCATTTTGGCTGTACCGGCCTCTCTTGTGCATCCCTACATTTTGAATTTATGTAAAATTTCATCAAACCCATCCCCCCTCTTTCGCACGGGATGCTCAATTTCTGCTCCCGCACCCAGTCAATTAAGGGGGCAGTGACCGGCACCTTTTTATCAAATTCCATCCAATGATATTTATTGTTACATTCTTGGAAGTGAATGAAGCTGTTTACATATTATTAATTGTTATATGTCAAAATAGAGTAAGAATGATACATTTACAAAATGTAAGTCCATTTTAACGCCAGAATCGACGTACCTATGAAAAAGAGACAGTTTATGTAAAAGTGCGGTGAGAAAGGCGCACTGTCTCAAGATAATAGCAATCGATTATCAACGTTGCTGCACGATTTTACTTTGTTGATCTTCCTGAAAGTAATGGTTCTCAAACAGTCGTAAATGTGATTATTAGGTTAGAGGCCTACACACCGGCATATAAATTATTCAGCTGTATAGTGACACAATTTAAGAAAGGAAAATTATATGAAGTTATTTCAGTTCTGACCATGTCACAAATATTTACACTATATAGAATTTTTTTTAGCCTACCCAAAGCGAACTCAGCCGGCTACCGGTACGCTTTTGTCAATACAGTGCTGCTGACCAGTAGTTAGTGGTGAGATATCACTTGTCAGTGTTGGTTGAGCCCTTCTGCACCCAAACTGCTTTAAATAGTACAGGGTGGGCCAATAAAAGTGAGAACATCTCGTAAAATGTGATTTAATCACATAAAAGTAGTTTAACCATACCCATACTAGATTACTTACTTACATAATGAACATGATTTCTGATAAGCTAAATATTTCGAAAAAAAAAATGTATGAAGAATTATAATTAATTAAATTATATTTTGAAATAACTCATGTGATACGAGATGTTCTCACTTTTATTGGCCCACCCTGTATATATCATCAATGTCGGCGTAGGTTTCCTGCAGCCATTGGTGGTCTCCTGTCCTTCTAACGACGAACCAACAGCACGCCATTGGCTTTTACCATAACAAATCAACACATTTTCCTTATGTTAGTACCGGTACAGTCAAGTACGCCCATTTCTTTCAGACCAACAGTCATTCATGGAGATGCGTTCAAATTTCGTTTTTGAGCATATCTTCACACTGCAGCAGGTCGACACTCACCCCACAATGCATGGGGATATACAGCACTACACAAATAATATATGGACGTTTTTTTTTTATATAATCGATAAGTAGTGAACAGGTTATTTCTTCATTGGAAGCACTACTACTTGCGGTATTTAAAAGTTCACAACAGCCATTGATGAAACCTTGGCCCCATTTTTCTTGATATTCGCCCTGTTACTGTTAGGGAAAGACTGTGGTTCTGCAAGTCCTGTACGCAGAGGCGTTACTAAGTTTGGTGTCACCCGGTGTGGTAAACTCACGGTGTCATCCCCCTCCCTCTTTTTAATGGACCCCGCAGGACCTGCACAGAGTGATGTTTAACCTGATCATATAGATATGCTCACAGTATTGTTTGTAATTTGTAAGTTAGGAAAGTCTTAAATAAAAAAAAGACATAGAAAGAAAAACAATAGAATTTGAGTTAACAGTGTTAAAAATAGAAACAAATCTACTTTTTTTTAACTTATTGGAACATTAAACTTTACTGTTAAAACTTTCTTCAAAGAATCAAACGTGTCCATCATTTCATCAAAATCAACGTTCTTCACTTTTCATTGGCGTTAATCGCAAGACCAGAAAGCCTGGACTGTTCCATGTTATATCGCAAATAGTTCTTTATATGTTTAAGTTTTGAAAATATCCTCTCACAAAACAGCTACAGACACACAAATTGAGATACATAATTAATAATTGCACACTAAATGAGAGGATTGTGAGAGATTTCTAGCCCTTCACTTGGGGCATTCTTCTCTTGTGGCACCCTCCTTTGGTGGCACTATGAACATGTGACAATCTGCTCTGGTGGCACCCAGCTCTACCGATACGCTGTTCGTGTGTCACACCCTTTTCTGTTTGCAATATACTCTGATGGCATCCTGCTCTGTCTTGTGACGCCCTGTTCTAGTAGCAACCTTCTATGGTGGCAACCTGATATTGTTGCACAGTGTTCTGATGGCACCCTGCTTTGTCGACACCTTATTCCTACTGCATTCTGCTCAGGGAGCACCTTCTTTTGGTGGCACCCTTTAAAAAAATTAGATTACGTTCTGTTAAGAAAACGATTTGAGGGAACTCTGTCAAATTTACGTTTCCATTTGGTGTCATCCTCCTATAAGCGTGTCAACCGGTGCAGCCTTCACCCCCGCACTCCCCTAGTGACGCCACTGTCTGTAGGTAAATATGACATTGCACACATCCATATAACACAACTGGATTTGGGCTAAAAATAATTCATATATGACGAAGATTCTAAAAAACGGATTGGGGGGGGGGGGGGTTAAAAATAAATAAAAGTTCAATTGTGGGGGGGGGGGGGGAAATCAGGGTCGGGGCGGGATGGAATCAATAATCGATCAGTCCCATTTAACAGGCTTGCTGCATCGATTTTAAAAAAAAGTATTAGTGGCAGTGCCGTTTCTACAACATGGTTAACACATATTATATTGGATTACCTTGATGGCACACAGGTTTACAGGAAGGTAAGATAAAGTATATTCCAGTGCTTTTAGACAAGGGACATAAAAAAATTTAAGCTTCTTTAAAGGCATTGTCCAGATTGAGCGGTACTATTAAAAAATATCACCACCTTAAAAAAATAAAATGAACAAGATTACTCTGTGCATGATTAGGTTAAATGCTTTTGATCTTTTCAAAAACCTATTTCACCAGTGCTGTTTCACACTCTGACAAAGGGTTACACAAATTATTGCAGAGTTTTGAAATAATAAACCATACTATGATTTAGTTTTAAAATAGAAAATAATACAACATTTTAGTGAGAACAAAAATAAATAAAAAGTGTAGAAATCAATTTATTTACAAGGTTTGCTAAGCATGTCTATAATAGGCTTAAGTGTCTGTGTAAACTGTGCAGAAGAAAGGGACACGTGGCTCGCATGTTGTGGATACGATCATGAGCACCACCGATGCCCTGTCTTATAACTTGGCATGAAACCATCCCAAATATGTGTACTAAATCCTGCATTTGAAGTCAGTTCCATTACCATGGTAACTGATTTTAAACACAATCTGACAGTCGCGATGTGTAGGATGTCAAGTAGTTCGACTTATAAAATTGACTTCACAAATTCACTTAAAATTGTAAATCATGCGATAATCTAATACCACTCTAGAGATTTTATTCGTGATATTGATTAATTCTTACAATTTATTGCGTCGAATAGTGTTTGTATAGCCAGGAGAATAAAATCACTTAACATCTCTGTTTTTTTTCGTAGCTTACTCATTCCAACATAAAGCCTATAAATGGATACGCTGGTCAGAAGCAGCACATTCGTCCATGATGACCACGAAGCTTACGAGGAATTCTCCAGGGCAGTGCGAAGCTGGTCATACAATGACGACAATAAAAGCAGAGGTGTGCAGGACATTAGTAAGATACTCGATGCATTGGAGGAGAAACTGACCGCCTCAGCAAAACCCGAGTGCAAGACCAGAGGCTGGGACCAAGCTCAGTTTATGGTGAAGGAGTTGCTCAGTGTTGGCGGGTAAGGGATCTGTTAGCGTATGGTAAACATTAATGCCTCGTTGTCGGGACCATATCTTCGTAAATTACGTCACGCAAAAAGGGCCTTTTTAGACCCCCCCTCCCCCTGTCACGAAGTGTCACAAATTCTCTCTCTCCCCCCCCCCCCGGTCACGTCTCACCTAATAAAATAAAAAAAAAATACATAAAATTTTCATAAATGAACTAAGATTTTATTATATTTTAAAACATTTTCTCATTATGGATTAAGATGTAGTACTGTTAAAAAACTGTGACGCGAAACAACGAAGTCATCCACAAAGCGAATGTAAAATGGCCACAACAGTTTTTGCGTCATTTTGCGATATACGCAAAAGGTGTGAGCGACTGAGTTCACAGTACCTGTAATACTTGAGGCCATTTCGGCCTCAAATTAATGTTTTTAAAATTAATTAAATAAAGGTTGTTCAAAATTAGAACATTTTAGATTTAAAAAAAAAAAATGACGTCACAATTTTTTGGACACCCTCCCCCCCTGACACAAAGTGTCATAAATTTTCGACAACCCTCCTCCCCCCTGAGCGTGACGTAATTTGAGAACGACCCCGGAGTAAAGTCAATTTATCAGCGCGATGCGGCAAAATGAATACACCGAATTAGATGGTAAAATGTTGAGCATTATTTCTTTATTAAAAAAAAAAATCCTTACTGGCGCCGTAAAAGAAATTTCAAAGAAACAACGAACAAAAGAGCACAGCAATATCAACATATATTACATAAATTATATCAACAAAATTAACAGTTACTAAACTTACAGTAAGTTATGGCACATTAACAGCTTAATTATTTCTGGGGTTTGTTTGTATCGATTGGGGAGAAAGTTTAGTCGCAATGTTAATTGAAAGCGCTCAACTCGGCATCTCTGCGGCAGACGAATATTCTTAGGACAGGCGAAAACTAACGTAACAAAAAAAACAGAAACCACGAATTGTAGGCTGTAAAATAAATTAACTCAACCCTTACCACACAACCACCACACCCACAAAAATAAAATAAATAATAAATCGTTCCACCTCTTACTTGAAATCGTCATTCCGTAAATATTTTGTGTATGTGATTCATTTAGGTAAACGCCGTTGATGCAGTGGCGTAGCGAGCTTAACTCGCGCCCGGGGCACAATACCTTTTTAGCGCCCCCCAATACCTTTTTAGCGCGCCCCCCTATTCGAAAACCATACAATATTATAGTAAAATATACCATTTTGCGCCTCATTGTGAGTAGCGCCCGGGGCACGATGCCCCCCCCCCTGCTCCCCCCCTCACTACGCCACTGCGTTGATGGTGATCTTCCTTGTCAAATGACAAGATAGTCTGACATTCTAATTTGCGGGTATCCATTCCCAAATATGTTGATATTTCCATAACGCTCTGCTCTGTGTGTGTGTGTTGTGGTGGGGGGAAGCCCAGGGGGGGGGGTATTTGATGATTTTCTAACCCCACGCATCTCCACTGGTTTAGTTAAAGACTCAACGAATTAAAAAAAGAGGGCTGTTTTTACCAGCTAAGCCAGCCGCGCGATGATGCCCCTTGTCAGTGTCTCTGGTAGAATGTTTCCAGATTCACCGGCAGAGTGAGTAGGATTTAAGGAAAAGAACACACAAAACTTTCGGATATACAGAGCCGAAGCAGAGGGGTACTGGTGACATATGGCACCAACGGCAAGAACTAAAATTGCGCCCCTGTTAACCACGAGAAACCTATTTTTATTTGCCGGTAATTACGATTTTAGGGGGAAACAAATTTAAATCAAGGTTCACCAAGATGGCTCTTAGAGAATATATTTTTTATTGAAGTATTAATTAAAACACATCCTATATGTAAAAACACTAGCATACGCACTCGATATCTGGATACAAATACAACATTCATTACCGATTACAATTTGACATCGCTCATGAGAACTGTTCGATGATCTTTTCGAACTCAGTTGTTTTTAGTTTCTAACAAGCTTAATGTGCGCCATTCAATAAACGTAAGCAAAATTACAAGCAAAAGGAGAGCATTATTGTTTTAAAGTCAGGGTCGCAGGTTATTGTTGAAAGGGATGATACAATTTGGCTACATGAACTACATCCTACATCAATTAAGAAATGGGTCACGTCGTCATAATAATATTTGTTTTGTTTATTCTATGGTTGAAACACATACCGGTACGCTAGTAACCCAGAGGCGTAGCTAGGGTGTCTGGCGCCCAGGGACACGATTCATTTTAAAGAGCCTCCCTTTCTTTTTTTTTCAACTCTCAAACCCGTTATTTTCATCAATGAAATAATATCAAAGCACATTTTGGCGCCCCTAACTAGTCTGCCCCCCCCCCCTTTTAGCTTTGCCTCTGTGGTAAACCACTATTAACTAACAGATACATTATCGATTAATAGATAATTTACTCAAATTTCCAGAAGTCTTGTGAGAGATAATGCAGTTGTGATCAAAGAAATGAGGGCGGCATTTTACTCATTTTTTGTGCGACTCCTCGACAACAAATTTAACACGCTTCATTTCGATATTGCCTACAAATGCATAGAAGACCATGACCTCGGCCTCAAAGATTACATACAGGTAGGCACATCATTTCTATTTTATGAGACATTTTTTCTCTCGTGTGGACCTCCCAAAATCACTTGATGAATGGGAAGTCAAAATAATATGAACACTGATGACACTGTCTCTTTCCGTGGCCCTTTCGTCAGCGGATGCTTTAAAAAAATATTCAAAATACCCATCTAAACATATCGCGTTGTTGTCATTTGCTCATGTCAGTTAAGTAGAGCATGGCTTGCGAGAAGAAGTGATATATTGCAGTTAAACTTAAAATTTAAGCTAGAAAGTGTGTTAAGTATTAAATTCCGGTATAGTCAAGCTTAATATCTAAGAAACTTAAACAGGCTGATAACGATAAACTAGCAAAAAGAAACATTACGTATTTTGGAATGCCTCTTTGATGGCCCCGGACAAGCTGGCAATCTGATACAAACAGGGGGTTGGTTTTACCGGGATCGTTCAGGTTTAGAAGCTGGGTCCCCGTCATTTTGAACTTTTTGTCCTGGTTTCAATATTATTTGGTAAAAATTAACGTATCCTTTCTGTTTTAGTTAGTCTCGAATACATTTCTAATATCAGATCTTGGTTGGTATCGAGTTCTATTCTTACTACGCAAAATGTGTATTTTTATAAATAAGCTAAGCCTTAGGGGTGGGCAAACTTTTAGTGCGGAGGGCCACATTGACAAATGTAAAACTATTTGTAAAAGGAGGGGGGGGGGGGGCGCATGTTTATTATATCCAATTTTTACATTTCAATAAACAATTCTTTATATTAAAATCGGTAAATTAGCATTTTAGCATTACATGAAAAAAGTCAAGGACTGTTTAAAAAGGTAGAAAATTAGAAAGAAATTTGATCAAAAATGTAAAACAAATCATAACGGTACATGAAATTCTGTAAAATTCAACAAAATAACTTAAAAACAAATTAATTTTTTAAAGTTTCTAAATGGCTTTGAGGGCCGCAAAATATCAGTTGCCGGGCCGTAGTTTGCCCACCCCTGCGCTAAGGTGTAAATTTGATACCTCTTTGACATGAGGCCTGTGGCATATGCTCCGCGGAAACTTATGACACTACCTCTCTTCCTAAGCCTATGAGAAGATAGAGGTAAAAAACTAGAATTAACAGTCAGTAATCCTCTCATCCTTAGCTATTATTTAAAACAGGGCTTGCGTCCTGCAGGAACGCATGGATAGTATCGACATTCCTGTACTTTTTTGGGGGGGAGGGGGGGCTGAGAAATAAAATTAAATACATATTTATTTTTGAATGTAGTATAAAAAAAATGTTGTTTTTTTGGGAAGTGGGATCTTGGCTGAGTTCCCACACTTTTTTTCACCCAAGACTTGACCCCTGTTATAAGAGATTTATTTTATCATTGAATATTTAACTTTAGCTGTCTCTTGATTCTTGATAAATATAATATTATATTATATGTAGTTTAAAACTTAAATTTTATAAATATCGCTCAGAATAATTATTCAACAAAAACAAATGTTTTTTTTTAAAGTCAGGCTTTTATTAACTTTATATAGAGTAGAATCTTTATGTTTTCTGTATTTAATAATTAAATACCACCACAACATTGAGAATTTTTTTTATTTTGTCTAGGCCTACTTATTCTCTTTACAATTAAAAGTTAAAAACTTTTTTATTTTTAAAACAAAAAGGAATTTGACAAGCTGAAAGTGGAAAAGTTGTTGTTGGTGGTTTGCAAGGATCTAAATGAAGAAGATGGTGTTGAAGGCAGGACTTTTGGTGATACATACTTACAGTTTGTGAGGAAGCTGTTGAAGGAGACTTTAAAGTAAATAGTAAATAATTACTAATCTAATTACCATAAATTATAATACCCCTTGCCCTTACTATTTATACCAAGGCCAGGGTTATAATTATAAATAAAAATAAAATATAAATTATAAACCAATCCATACAAATATATATAAATAAATAAAATAAAATGATATTCATGACAATCATGATTTAAATAAACCTTAACTTCAAGTTAGGGCTAAGGCTAGCCTAGGGGGACACATTTCAACAAAAATAACTAGATAAACAAAGTGGTTGACTTATTAATATTATTAGTGTAGAACAATAGAACTTGAATATCTTTTTTTAAACTTAAGAAGTTAAAAATTCAAAACATTCTCAGACAATAAGTAATAAATAAGTCTTCAAAATCAGGCGCAAAAAACACTGTGAATCCCCTCTACATGCATAGGAGCCAGAATGATCAATACATATATAGAAGAAAAAGTCTTGCCTGGTAATGGTATTCCGCCTCACCTTATATAAGTTAGTCTCGAGACCTAGAGACTGCCTAGAGAATATTTTACACATGCACAATGTTAAATGACCAAAACTAGAAAATAACATGACATAGAAGAAGTAATTAGAGCAAAATAACTCTATACTACTGGACTACAAATTGAATAAAATTATTTGAATTTGATAATTCACCAAAAAATAACAAAACTTCAATAACACTATTAGGACCTCCTGCCTCCTCATCCTAATAAATGATATGCTTTTTGGTAGTGTTTTAAACAGAAATTTTAAAAATTATTTTAATAAAAATGGGAATCATAGAAATTTTTCACAGAGACTTGAAATTGTCTTGTTTTATATTTTCTGTCACTTTCTAAAGGATATATTCTTTGATTTACAGCCCATCTCAACTTGAAGATGCCTTTAGTACACTGTTGGACTTTGCTGTACAACTGTACCTTGGGTGTTTACAAGTACAAGAGAATGTTTACAATAGACTGGTTGACACCGGGAAAGTTGTTATGGAATGTTTGGAAAATCCATTCTCAGTAAGGACATTAAATATTAGACTATTATTATTAGGATTAAATCGATGCATTTTTTATGATTGTTTTTTCCATGTTTATGGTGCAATTGACTTGGCTATGAAGTAAGATTTGTTAAGTCTTAAGTGGGTCTACTGCTTCACAAAACTTAATTTTAGCTTTTATTCTTAGACACATTGTCTGTGTTTGCTTTAGAGCATAATTTGAGTTCACAAACCCTTTCAAGTGATTAATTTGTACGTTTGAGTGGATTTGAAAATGTGAAAAAAAATAAATGTTTTCAAATGCACAATCTAAAATATTTAATCTTGAGGCATTCATAAAATCCACTAGACTACAAACTGGGATCGTACCCATCAACAGAGTGACCGAGAGCAATCTTATCAATAATTTACCATCTCAGATCACTGTTTCCTTCAGACTTTCAGTCAGGGTCTATGGCTTCAACAGACTACTAACTGGGATTCCTGGCATCAATAGAATAAATCTGGGATCAGTGGCTTCAAAAGACAAGAGATTTGGGTCAATGGCTTTGAATATTTATTGAGATCTCTGGGAAAAATGTCTTAAGCAATCACTGACATCATTAATGTATTAAAAACAAAACAAAAACCAGACACATTTTAAGCATTAAACAAACATTAATATTACCTGACACAAATTAAATTGATATCGGTAGATGTGTAAAAAAAAGCCATCCCTAGTTTGATGAAATTTATCTATAATTTACTATAATGCATTTTATCATTTAGTATCTCAATGATTAAAACTGTTTTGTTACTGAGACATAAGACCCATTCTAAATAGGTTAAATTTAAACATTGTTATAGGACCCCTAAGCTATAAAACCTTATGGTTTCCACTAATCTACTCCGGTTTTTGCAGTGGCTGAAAGCCAGTCTTTGCTTTAGTACTTGATCTATACATGTACTAATGGTAATTAAAGTATGACCAAATGACAGTGTGGACACATTAACTTAATTAAGCAGCATTTTAAAGATATTATAGAAAACATGGTACCGGTAGATATAGGATTATTGTCATCAAGAATTCTTAACATCACATTCATGAAATCTAGTGAAAATATCTTCTGTTATACTTACTAGATTGTGTAAATATTATTTTTTGTTAAAATAAGCATTTATTAATTTGCTATTGGATATAGCAAGATGAAGATCACCAGACAATTTCTTATATTGCAGCACTACAGTGACTTGGAGAAAATCAAATCCTACATTAGAAAATGCTCTGTCCTATTTAAAGATCCTAAATTTGCTCCTCATAAATCAGCAGCGAGATATAGCAAAGAATTAATGGGGAAAATGATGGAAGAGTTAGGGTATGAATAATTTTATTTCTGATAGTTTTATTGTTCAAAACATGTGCCACAGAATTACTTTAGATCATTTGAAACAATGTCTTGTAATTATCATCTCATATTGTAATGTGCTTTAACCTTTTCGCTACCGATGACGTCGACGCGACGTCATGATCACCCACTTTCAAATACCACATAGTCGTCATAACAAAAAGGCAAAGAACTTTTCTGAAATACCAAGGACGTCACGTCGACGTCATATTTCAATGCTATATATTTCTTTATTGGTTTATCTAAAGGGGAGTTAAAAAGCGAATTGGATAGAGAATGAAATTACCGGAAAGTTCTTCGTTTTGATGAGTCATCAAAAATCGTTGTCAAAACCCAGAGGTAGTTAAGGGGTTAAAGATCTTTTATGAAATCACCTTTTTTTTTTCAGATGGATGGCTTTTTCTACTCATAAATCTGCTTTTATAAATCTTAGTTAAATTCAAATTACTTAATCGACACATGTCAAACATGTTATGACATTTAGTTTCTAAGAAATAAAAATTTTAGGTCTTTCTTTAAAAGTTAGCAAATTGTGGAAAGTTTTTAGATATTTAGATGTTTGTGATACAAAATTAATTGTGTAAGTTTTTCATTTTTATTTCAGAAAGCGTAATTTGTTGGAAGATCTTTATGCTGATGTATTTGATTTGGTTGTTGCTGTTACAAAATGTTCTTATAAAGAAGAAGGGGAGGACTATATTTATGATTTATTCAGTGAGGTTACAGATTTCTTCAGATATACACAAGCTGAAGGCAAACCATTTTCGGTTAGTTTGTGTGGAAAATGCTTAATTTAAAAAAAAAAAATTCTCAGTGTTAATTAGTGTAATCTGTAATAATAATTACATATAAAAAAAAAAGGGCAGCTCCAAACAAATTATTAAAAAAAGATGAAACATGTTGTTTTAAGAGGAACATTAAAAAAAAATTAATTAGTACAGGTAACAACTAATATATGGATCAGAGCAAAAAAAAAAAGTTGAAAACCATGACTTTTAAGAATATTGAGTCCGATGTCAGGCATTATCTAGCAACAAACACTGGTTTCATGGATGCAGTAAAAACCTTGAAAATACTCGTTTTTAACCTTACAAAAAAATTGCATAGATTAATTATCGTAATGGATTTGTCATTTTTTTTTGGTTTGTATTCTCCATCCATATTCATCCTTTGTTGGTCCATATATTTTCCGGATAAATTTTGTCTCCCGTGTGCATTAAAGGATTTCTGCCATTTTCGTCCAAATATTATTTGCATAAGTTATAACGGGTCTGATTACAGTTTTATAAATAGTTTTCTTTGTTTTCTTGTAATGTTTTTACTTTTGAGTGTTTTCTGACTACTGAAATTTGACCTGTTTCAGGTTGATATTCTTTCTGTTATTTGTTTTATTAATTAATTTCTTTCTTTTAATAAAGATCTTTGGTATTTGAATTGATTTACTTTTTTCAAAAGTATGGTTTCTAATTGCAATGGTTCTCTGTCTATTCTTCTCTTAAGATAATCATGTATTTTGTTTTTTGTTGTTAACTTCCAGCCATTCTTGTAGAGATGCATTTTGTAATTCAATAAAGGATTTTGATATGTCTTTACTACTTTTCCTTAACAGTGCTATGTCATCAGCATATGCAAGATGCTGAATGGGCTGGTTGTAAAGAGTGTCTATTGATTGTTGGTCTTGGGTTTCTCTCAGAAAGTATCCTGTTATTGTTTCTCTGTTGTCAATATGTATGTTTCTTGTAACTAGCGCCAATGTTTGGTTAAATAGCATATAAGATAGTCTCTAAGTCGTGGGCCTCATCTAATGTGAAATTCACTTGAATATTTTACCTATACCTTGATTTTGCTTTTTGAGTTTAATGTTACATGTATGAGTCTTGTCAGTTTTTTTGGCATGCCGAACTCCCACAGAGTCTCATATTTTCTTTTGATGCTGTCATAGGCCATTTTATAGTCAACATAAAGAGAGTTGATGTACTGAGGTGTTATATTAGTAGCATTTCTCTAATAGGCATATGATGGTGAAAATCTGATCAGTCGTTGATCTATTTTATCTGAATCCACATTGGTAGTCACCTAGTATTTTTTCCATGTATGGTTGTAGTCTCTATGGCAATTAGTTTTAGCAGTGCTTTGTATATAACATTTAATAGGGTAATTCCTCTGTAGTTTGTGTATTGAAGTGTTGAACGTTTCTTGTGTATTTGTATTTATTAGTGTTGTTTCCCATTCTGTTGGAATTTTCTTTCATACCAAATTCATAAGTTTATGTGTCTGAGTGTGTAGTTTTGTTCCTCTGTATTCAATAAGTTCTGCTGTGATGAGGTCTTCTCCAAGGGCTTTGTGGTTTTTCAAAAGAATTGATTACTTCTGTAATTTCTTCCAAAGTTGGGGATCTATTAAAGTGTCTGGTCCTCCATGTGGTGGTTGATAGTCTTCATCTTGTCCATTGTCTGCATTTAGTATGCGATAAAAATATTCAGCACACCTCTCCAGCACTTTACTATTTTCCGTAATTAATTCTCCTTCATTGCTCTCACACATTTGAGATCTGGCTTGATAGCCATTCATTTTGTCTTTTATCTTCATGTTCATTCCTCTGATATTTCCCTCTCTTGACAAGTCTTCATGTCAATTCCTCTGATATTTCCCTCTCTTGATAAGTCTTCATGTTCATTCCTCTGATGTTTCTCTCTCTTGATAAGTCTTCATGTTCATTCCTCTGATACTTCCCTCTCTTGGTAATTCTTCGTGTTCATTCCTCTGATACTTCCCTCTCTTGATAAGACTTGAAGTTCATTCCTCTGATGTTTCCCTCTCTTGATAAGTCTTCATGTCAATTCCTCTGATACTTCCCTCTCTTGGTAATTCTTCGTGTTCATTCCTCTGATACTTCCCTCTCTTGATAAGACTTGAAGTTCATTCCTCTGATATTTCCCTCTCTTGACAAGTCTTCATGTCAATTCCTCTGATATTTCCCTCTCTTGGTAAGTTTTCATGTTCATTCCTCTGATACTTCCCTCTCTTGGTAAGTTTTCATGTTCATTCCTCTGATGTTTCCCTCTCTTGATAAGTCTTCATGTCAATTCCTCTGATACTTCCCTCTCTTGGTAAGTCTTCATGTCAATTCCTCTGATACTTCCCTCTCTTGGTAAGTTTTCATGTTCATTCCTCTGATACTTCCCTCTCTTGGTAAGTTTTCATGTTCATTCCTCTGATGTTTCCCTCTCTTGATAAGTCTTCATGTCAATTCCTCTGATACTTCCCTCTCTTGGTAAGTCTTCATGTCAATTCCTCTGATACTTCCCTCTCTTGGTAAGTTTTCATGTTCATTCCTCTGATACTTCCCTCTCTTGGTAAGTCTTCATGTTCATTCCTCTGATGTTTCCCTCTCTTGACAAGTCTTCATGTCAATTCCTCTGATATTTCCCTCTCTTGGTAAGTTTTCATGTTCATTCCTCTGATGTTTCCCTCTCTTGGTAAGACTTCATGTTCATTCCTCTGATGTTTCCCTCTCTTGACAAGTCTTCATGTCAATTCCTCTGATATTTCCCTCTCTTGACAAGTCTTCATGTCAATTCCTCTGATATTTCCCTCTCTTGGTAAGTTTTCATGTTCATTCCTCTGATGTTTCCCTCTCTTGGTAAGTCTTCTATTTCTTTTAGTTTAACTTTTCCCCATTCCACTTTTTTCTTCCTACACATTTTGGTGGCTTTCCTTCTGGCTTCATTGTATTTTTCTCTCATCCTTATAGTTTCCCTTTGTATCATGGCATTCGTGCCTTGTTCTATGTCATCATAGATCTTTTCTAGCGTCTCATAAAAGGATTCTTTTATCTAACCTTCTGTATCTTCCTTTGGACCATGAACATTTCTAAATGTTATATTAAAACATTTTTCGTGGCACATGCAATGAGAACAATCTTTCATTCTCTGGTTTAAACCCCATGACTGCCCTGACTTCTTTCTTTACAGCAAATCCTCTTCCAAGAGTTTTAGTTGTGTTGCTACTATAAAATATGGTTTAGTCTTTTTTCTTGAGGATGTCTGCATTTTTATCATCAAATTTCTTGCAATGCAGTTATAGAGATTTTATATTTAATTAGTTGATCTATTAGGTTGGCTAAGGCTCCTGCTCTGAACAGGCTTAGTGCATTCCAAATTGCAAACCAAAGATCATCTCCATATCCAGGCATAGGTCAATTTTTTTTACTTGGCCGAGTTGTTAGCCCTGCACACAACCATCGGGAGGGGGGGGGGCTGCCCCTGTATAGCTCTCTAGGTAGCTGCCTTAATTTTTCAGATAAGTTTCCCTATCCTTTGTGGATCCTTCCACTTCCGGTCTGCCCCAGGTATTTTATTTCCCCAGTACCCGCCATATCTGGTTGGCTTTCCCCTATCCGCCCCCTGGGGAGGCGCTTGATAGAATATCAGTATTTACACACAAGACTGACATACTTCATGCCAAGTTAAATCAAACATATTTTTTAAATGATTGCATTACTTATAAAGACTTAAAATTTTGATTGCTTTAAATGTTTCTATACAGAAAAATGCTGAAACTTTTGCTCATATTGTAAAGAAATTCATCAATGTACTGGAAGGAATGGAAATGCGATTTTTAATCAAGCCAAGATTTGTTTATATAGTTGTGGATGATGCTTTGAAATTGGTTTACCGAAAGTGAGTAAAAAGACGGTAGGGGTGTCTTTGGAATTAGAATAATATCTTATCATTTATACAACTTTGTCAATTCAGTTTTTTTACCTATTACAATTAAAGACAACACTATTAAAATGTATTACCTAAAATTATTTTGGTTTAGTTTCTAAATATTGAGCTCATTGAGACCCTTTAAAGAATGCACTAAGTATAATGACAGTTTGACTATTTCAGTAACAAACAGATGTCAAGATCCTGGCTGGAAATGCTGGTTCCTCTATACAAGCGCCCTTGTGAGAGCACAGCAAGAGCATGTTACACCATTACAAGTGAAAACAAAATGTTAAAATGGAAGGTGCAATGTTATTAATTTTAATTTTTTAAAAATTAACCCTTTAAAGGGCTTGTTTATATAATAATTTACAACTTTGATTGTTTGTGTACTTATTATTTAAGGGAAGGTTTAAAAAATCTTACTTATTTATTTAGAGCATTAATTTTAAGATTTTTATCTATGCATTCCTCCTATATTCATATTGCATTTACTGGGTATGTTTTCTTATTGATACTTGTATTAATTAACCAATATCATTAAAAAAATATTATGTATAGTTTTTCATTATTTATTCATATTTCATAATGTTCTGTATTCCATCAATTACTATCTGGATGTTTCCATTCAGGAAAATGCAGATTTAGCTGATCAGATATGTGAGGTGGCTGAATCATTTCAAGCTCCTCAGAAAGTTGAAGGACTTAGCAAAAAAGAAAAAGAAGAGATTGAACAATTTCTGGATTATTATAAACGATCACTTGAATACTTCTTTGATGGATTGAAGTAAGTTATCAGAGCTTAACAAATGTGCTGTGGAATCACAATTTAGCTGTTACTTATCAATGAACACATCAAATAATAGTATGAAAATAATAATGCTTTTGTCTTATCAAAATATTTTATCATCACTTAAGTTTGTTTAGCTTAATTAGAGAATTTATAATAATATTTATGACTTTTATCTTTTAAATTAAATGTTTTATTTTCTAGAACATCACAGTTTTTGCAATTAACATACAGTAATAGAAACAAAGTCTGAGTTACAAGTTTTATTTTTGTCAATTTAATGACGCACTTGATCTTAAACTTTTTAAATTTGCCACATGATATATTTATAGGCGTACCATAAGTAAAAATATTCGTTTACAGAAAGGACAAGATGATAAAATCATACAGCAAAAGAATGATGAAACTCAGTGTCAAATTTATGGCAACACAACACAAAGTGCTCTTTGAACTTGCTGAGGCCATTGCTGAAAAAACAGAACTAAATATAAAGGTTGGTCCTTGATTTCATCCAATTTATTGTTCTAGTCGCTAACCACAGTTTTCTTAACTATCTTAAAAATGGATATTTTCCCTAAAAATGATTTGTCTACAAGATAAATATATGTTTTCATGCATTTTAAACTTACACAAACACTCGCAAATGAATTAAATCCATTACACCAAGCCATTGATTTATACTACTAATACTACCATACTCTGAATGGCTATACTATAATTTAAACTAAACACTATAGCAGTGTCCCTGCTTAAGTTTTATTACCAAAAATGATGTCCACCCACTCAAACAATTTTCCTGGTTAAATAATACTGGATAGCAGTACAGTTCATTTTAATAATATTACTCACAGGATTCTTACATGTCATAATGACATTGTTCAATTTCACTCATGTTATTCTCTGCGTCATCAAATCTCTCTTTACTTGCTAGTTCACCTTTTAAAAGATTGTACCATATCAAAACCATGATTTGTGCCATCATTTATAAAGGGAATTTCTTATGATGCCATGTTCACAAGATCTTAAAACAGATGTATCATGTGCATTACTTTAATTTACAACAGCTTTTACAAATTAATTAGAGAAACTCTATATTAATTATAATTGTTTTATTATTTTCTCAGGAAGATAAAAATGACATGATTGAAGCAGTCAAAAAGTTTCATGAACTACTAAAAGATGAAGGGCGCCCATGGATGACATGCTGGCCCTTACAGAGAGCTGCCAATGATTTTCTTAATTCAGCCATGGAACCATTTAAGAAAGTTTAAAATAAATTTAGATAATATTATTATTTAAGATTTGATTCATTGAAAATATTCAGGCATTGTCAAAACCAAAGATAAAAATACAAGAAACAAACAAGAAAAATTTAATATGATAAATTGTAAACTTTCTTTTATCCATCTATTAAATGTTAAAATTATTTGGTAAAAGTTGACAAAAGGAAAATGTAAAGATCTTAAGAGTAAAAATAATTATTAATTTTCAAGTAAGATAAATTTAACTTTAGTGTTTTATATTTTTTTAAAAGAAGTCACTGACCTATACCTGTATATGATGAAGTGTGCTGATAATAAATCACTATAATTTTACAGTTAAAAACAAAATTGTTATTTCTTGACTGTAAAAAAGAAAAAAAGCAACATTTTACATTTCTTGGAAAACCGAAGTTTGGCACAGATATATTAAGGAAAAACAAACGTGCACTTTTTAAAAGAAAATCTTAGCCAAGATGCAGGCCTACAATTGACAGAATTCATATGTAAGATGGCCATGTTTACAAATCAATGAAACCTTTCCTAGTTAAGATTTTCAAATAAGGGGTTGAAATTAGTTCCATTCAGTGAATGATTGGCATTTGAAGTTCACATTTAATAAATTATTATTATATTTTTTTTTTCTCCCTTACAGAGATGGTAAAGTTTTCACTGATGATGAATTTGTATTGTTTACCTCCATTTGCCAGACGTGTCTCCAGTACGATGTTGTTAACCCTGAAACTGGCCAATTTCCTTCTGGTTATTTTTCAATATTTTTGAATGTCATTAAACCTCTTCTCAGCTGGGTAAGAAATTAAAGAATTAAGAGGATGATGATAGTAATCACTGTTGGTCTATCACTGTAGAACAACCCCATTTGTAGCAATTTATATAATGAACATTTATATATGTATGGCATCTTTTCGTCTATGAAAGACGATAGATTTATCTTTTCTGATTGCAGCTCTTGGTGTGGCTAGTGAGACCGATCCTCGAGTGGCAGTCTCATTTATATAGCTTGTTGAAAATTAAACTATATTTGTCTTTAGCTGGGTAAAACACTTTTGAGAGATACAGGCATTTGTAAAATAGCTAAATTTTAAAAAGTGTCACTTTTTTTTCTTTTATTCTAAATATTGTGACATTCCTACATATCAGTCCATGAAATTAGTTTAGCACAATGTTGTTCTGATGAAGATAGATACACCAATGTAATTCTAATAATGATCCCATTCAACTTAATTTCTAAAAATGAAATGAATCATTTGTTTTTGTTGAAAACATGTCATTGATAATGAATACTGCCATTAAATGATAACTATACAATATGATAACAAATAACACAAGTATCACATCCAATTGTTTTTCTCTGACCTACTTTCTGTTGAACTTGGGGATGGTCCCACGAAAAATTTTGTTTCTTAAGTATTCAAATTAATTACAAACTTAACAGGTCCAGGCCTTAAACAAGATGGACGTGACAGCTGCCCTGGTCCCAGATCTAATCAAGTGTTTGGATGCAGATGATGAGAATGTTGTTATGCTGACTGGTGTCTACCTCAACATGTACGGACAAGCATCATCGGGGCAGAAAGTTGTGGCCCCTTACCTCGACAAAATAATCACAGTTTATCTGGAGAAGGAGAATTCACAACTGTTAAGTAAGTGAATAATGATCAAGCTGCTGAGTAAAGAATGGTCTGGTTGTAGTTAATCGCTGTGAGGTGTGAGCTGAGAGCATGCCACTCAAGATAGAAATCATTTACTCTATTATTTTTTTATTAGAGGTTTTATATAGCGTGGTACCCCAGCCTAGGGTTGGGCTCACTGCGCTGTACATACATTTAAGAAACATAATCATGAAGACATCATTAAAAAAAAGATGGAGGTGGAAAGGGCATGCTCTCCAAAAAGCCCCAGATAGCATCACCTAACATGGAATCCACAGGGAAAAAGAAAGAGAGGAAGGCCAAAGAATACATAAAGACGTGAGCTAGAGGCAGAAGCGCAAAGTATGGGATATACCTGGAGGCAACTGGAAAGGAAAGCCAGGGCCTTGATAAATGGAAAATTCTTGTGGACAGCCTATGCCCCAGACGGGGTAAAAAAGGATAGGAAGAAGAGGGGAACCTCCTGAGACAGCCGTTTCATGTTAGTGCTGGCAGCCACTTTTAACCCCACTTAAATGGTGACTGTTTTTGCTTAAGGTGGTTGAAGGGAAATATTGGTTAATCCCCAAAGACGTTTTGCACCTGTCATTGATAATGTCTGTTATAAAGTCACCATATGTGTGTATATATAATAATTTATATATATATATATATTTATTTATTTATATATAAATATGTGTAATTAAATATTTAAGTTTACAAGGAGCATGAGAAAGGGATGATCTTATTGAAAATATCTATATTTGTTTCTGCAGATGCCATAAATGAAATTTATCCAAGCAATCCTAAGGCACTAAAAGATCACTTCAGAACTCTGATGCAGCTCTTTGAGGACACCGGTGAACCCACTCTAATTATTTATCTTTGCCAACTTTTCCAGAAGGTTGCCAAGAAACAAGCAGAGGTACAATGACAGTTTGTTCAACCTTCATTTCTGTTATATATCCATATCCAATAAATAGTCCCATACAGCTTTTAAATACAAAAATATACATATTTTTGACATAGTCAGTTGATTTGTAAAAATGTAGTTAAAAATTGTGATTCATTTTAGCTATTCCAGTATATACAGTAGTGTAACATATTTTGCCTGAGTAGGAATGTAAATTTAAATGTCACAAGAGCAATTCAAGGGTGATAGACTTTTTACTAAGTTGTTCCCCATTGAAAATCTTATACTTCATTCCTTATCACAATGCAGTTTATTTAAATTCCGTATACCTGCCCCTCTAAATAATAGAATCAGAGATCAGCTAAACTTTTAATGCTCTAAAGATAAAACTCTCTTGTTTTTATATTTATTTATATATATTTTAGATGCCAGAGCTCACCTTCAGTGAGATTTTGTGACTCACACAAATGCATAAACATTCCATTTTATAATTTTAGCTTTTCACTGCCAATGATATGGAAATTTTGCTGACTAAAGCAAGGGAAAGTATCAATTCACAAGTCATGATTTTACAAATTGTACAAGAGCTTAGCAAGAGACGCCCAGAAGACATGGTTGGCCATTTGGATCTTTTACTGGACCATACAGCATGGAGTCCCATGGTCAGCTATTTCATCACTGATATGTTGGTATCTTTGGCTTTGTTTCAAAAGGTTAGTAAGTGCTAAGTGCAGTGCAGTTTACTTGGCTTGGACCAGTTCTTATATATTTTTATGATAAAAACAATAGATTAAAAAATTTTAAAATATACTATGGAAATTTTAAAATATACAATGGGGAACATTTTTTATTATTGTCCAATTATCTAAACAACCATTAAAAAAACCGCACACAAATAAAGAATTTAAGAAATAAAAAAAAAAAAAATCTTTTTATGGGTTTATTACAAAAAGATCTATTGATAATTCTGTGAACTAATGAAGTTTTTTAAATGCTGTTTTACAGGATGTGGCACCAAAAGTGCTGAACTATTTGTTTCACAATGTAAAGACCAGCCAGGACAAATCTACTCTCCTGACATCGTTTAATGCGCTGAGACTCATATGTTTCAAGCATATGGACTTGATGAAGCCAAGAAGAGCTGAGCTGGATGCCATTAATATTACAGATCCTGATGCTATGGCGCTCAAGAAGATGATACTTGATATGATTGATGGGAAGAGGTGAGTGTTTTTTTTGTTACTCCATTTAAAATGATTAGTTTATTACTTTTTTAAAAATAACTATCAATAATATTTTATTTTAAGCTTCCTTTAGACATTAACAATATCTTAACATTCTGTTAACAGTTAATTTTTTTAAAAATCTTGTCAGTAATTGTATATGATTATTTATGAAATAAAAATTACCATTCATTAAATCAACTGTAAAATTAATTAACTTCAAAATATAATTTAATCCTATGCTATTAATTAAGTTTAGAAAGAAAACATTAATTTTTTAAATATTTAATGGTTCATGTAAACTAACATTTGTCTAACTCTTCATTGTCAATATAATTATAGAGTAAAAAAGACAAAACAATTTTAACATTTGTCTTTTTAAAAACTTTCTTTAGTTCTGAAGATGTGGTGAAAAATTTGAAAAAACAAGAAGAAGAGCTGGCAAGTTTGGTTGGTAGAGTTAATGAGACAGAAGAACTTCTGACTGAGATCAAAGAGGATGTTTCTAAGCAGGGAGACCAACTGAACAATGTGAAGACTGAAGTGAAGCAACAAGGGCAACGTTTGGACAAAGTGGAAGTCACGGTGGAAGAAACTGCTGCTAAAGTGGAAGAAATTGATCAGAAGGTACATGAGAGACAGGGGGGGTTATTATACCAATGTCCCTTGTGGCTGACATAAAACACTTGAAAAAGAAAGTTCTGATAATTTCTTGGAACCAAGAAAAATTCAAATGAACTGAACCAACACTGATGATTTTCTAAAAAAAAATAATGTAAAATTTTGACACAAAGATATGTGCTGTGTTTACTGAAATGGCTTGTGACCTTTAATTTATAGGCCTAAAATTCACTGCATTAAATTATTTACCTACAAAGAGTTGTATACAACTAACTATAAAGCTAAAAATTCACATTGCCATTATTAAATTTAATTTTCCCCAGACTTTAAGTCACGCTCCATTCTGGGCCAGAGATGTTTCTAAGCTTTTAAACCCAACTTCTGACCATGACTGGCGTCTCCTGAGCAAAAGACTCATGTACAGTAATGATGATATCAGGGGCTGGGCACAACAATATGACCCCTGCATGGCTATGCTGAATGAATGGTAATTCTGTTTAAAAATGATTTATCAGAAGAAAGGAAATGCATGATATTTTTAGATAATTTTCTTATATAGCAGTTTGTGTCATTAATTGTTCACTGTTATGAAAATTTACATGTTTTTATTTGTTATCTATCTAACTTTATTATCTTATGATGCAATTTCAGGTATGTCACTCATAAAACAAGTGAAGCCACACTGTCCATTTTTAGCCAGCTACAAGAAATGGACAGATTAGATGCAGCTATTATTGTGGAAAATGCCATGAAAAATGCTGGTAACATTAATAAGATAATTAATTTTCTTTCAAAAAAATTAACAAGTTAATGATTCGAAAGAAAACAACAACATTGAAGCTTCAAAATTTTATTTATAAACAGTAAGACACCTGGTTTAATTATTTCTTTCAATGTTTAGTCCTAACACATAACACATCCTGAAGTTGAAACCATTTTCACATCCTATCACATAGTGTTTGAATAAGTTGGAATATGAGCTACTCTTTGAACACTCTTCTGCCAAATCAGATTTGACTGATTATTCTAATCAAATTATTCTTACTTTGCTTGATTTTAATGTTTTAAAATATTATTTGCTTTCACAGACTTGGTTTATTTTATATATGTGTTGTCAAAGTAAATATCACTCTTAAGAAATTAGTTCAAGACATGTGAAGGAAGTAGTGGAACAAGATAGGATCCAACACTTTGAAAACAAAATTAGATTGAGAAGTGTTGAAATAAAAAGACAGTTTCATTTCAAGCCTAACCCTATCTTGTTCCATTATTTTCTAAAGAAATTAATGAATTAATGGCTAAATTTATTATTTCCCAGAGGCTGTTGTAGAGGATGAAGCCTTTGAATATGCTTCCCCACCCCCCATCTTTTTAAGTTATCAATGGGGACACCAGGCTGAGGTCAAACTCTTAAAACAACATTTGGAAATGGCTGGTTATGAATGTTGGCTGGACATCGGTCAGATGGGTGGTGGGGACAAATTGTTTGAAAAGATTGACTCTGGGATTAGAGCAGCCAAGGTCATCCTCAGCTGTGTAACAAGCAAGTATTCCAAGTCTCCAAATTGTAACAGAGAGGTGAGTCATGTTTGTCCCGCACATTTCAGTTAATCAGTCTCTCATTTCAAAAATATTCTGCTTCAATGTTTTTTTAAAAATAAATTCCAAATACAAACAGTACCCGTTTTAAAAAGAAAAATTAGTTTTCCCAAAATGGGTTTCCCCACTCAAAAATAGTAAACACAGATTATTTAAGTAAAAATAAAAAAAAATTCATAATAAATTTAAAGACATAAGTCTAATCAAGGTATAATTTAAAACCAAGAGAAAAAATAATCAAAGACTAATGTTCACATAATGTTTTGTAAGTACTAACCTATGTTTACCGGTACACTCATTTCACTTTGGTACACTCATTTCACTTTTGTCCAGGTAAACCTGGCTGTGAGTTTGAACAAACCCATCATCCCGTTGCTCCTTGAACAATGCCCATGGCCACCTCCTGGATCAATGGGTCCAATATTCAGTGAATATCTATTCATTCGCTTCTTTCAACGTGCTGGTGAGGCGATGCCTGACCAGAGGTACTGGTCCAAAGACAAGTTTCAGGAGCTTCTAATGCAGCTCAGTATGGTGGGTGTGGCACCTGAGGAACACAAAGTTCAGCCAGGTAACCTTAGACTTGTCAATGAAATAAAATATCAAAATTATGTTTGTGTGTGCATTTAGTTAATATTTTCTGATTTGGACAACAAACATGAAATTAGTGTTCTCAAGGCAAAAAAACAACTTTGGTCTAAATAAGTGAGGCTAATCGCTCTAATTATAAGAAAGATAAGTCCTGTTTTCATGTGAAAATAATTAGAAGTGCAGTTTTTCATGAGTTGGTGAATAGTTTTGTGAGGGTGATTGTTTGTGTATGGAATAGTTGTTGATCATGAGTTGGTGAATAGTTCTGTGAGGGTGAGGTGTGATTGGTCGGGCTATTCAAGGTCAGTAAACAAGTGAGGTGTCACAATGCTATGTGAACACGGGGTTGGCAGTCAGTTTGTGGAGTTATTAGTTATAGCCAATATGTTGAGTTGTCCTTAGAGTGGTTAGTGTGGTAAGTTCTGTTTGACCTTTGTATACGATGGACATTTGTAAATAAAGAAGAAGAAAGTCAGACAGTGCGTCAAGTTTTTAATAATTATTAAAGCATGTGTGGCAAAAAAAAATCCCTAGACATTTTGAGCCAATGAACTCTGCCTGTCAGATTATGGGAGGGACTTCATAGCAGCCAGCATTATTATTCAGCCAGAGCAGAAACCACTCAAGCTATGACATCTATAGCAACTCGAAAATGAGATAAGACAATGACAATCAGAAAATATAAGAAAGAAAATAGTGTAAATAAATTTGAGGAAATAATAAGAAAGTTTAGAAAGACATGTATTGTTAAGGATCATGAAATCTAACAGCAGACTATCTTAACATATGTCAACAAGTGAACTTAGATCAGTCCATATTGTTGTGTTTCAGAGTACAAAAATTGGTGGATGCCTGTTGCACAAGAGATTAAAATAGACAAGAGTAAAACTTACAATGGTGGTATAGTGTCTGAGCCAGGCCAGTCAGAGCTGGATAAAAAGGTAAGAAAAGTTCACCTTTCTAATGTTTATTGAGCTCAATTGTGAAATCAAACCTTATAAATAGTGCTAAGTCTGTGAGCTTGATTGATAATAATGATGATGAGTATTAACCTAATTGTCTCTTCGTCTTTGATCAGGCAGCTGAATCTCCTGATGTATTCATCTCATACCAGTGGGGTAAACAGAAGAACATTATAAAACTCTATGAGCGCCTGACATCTCTGGGTCTCACTTGCTGGTTGGACATCAAACAAATGGGAGGAGGCGATTCCCTGTATGATAAAATTGACAGGGGCCTGCGCGGTTGCCAGGTGGTGCTGTCATGCGTCACACAGAAATATGCTCTCTCCGCCAACTGTCGGCGGGAGGTCAGTTTGGCAGATGCACTAAAGAAACCGTTGATCCCACTTCTGTTGGAACAGATGACCTGGCCACCATCTGGACCTATGAGCATGGTCATGACGCAGTTGCTATATATTAATTTTGCTAAGGTTTGAATATTTTTATATTTTCTACCAGCAGCTCTTCTGAAGTCACAAAAAGTCTTCTTTTCCAGACTCATTTGTCCAGAAACATTAAACTCCCCCCCCCCCTTCTTAGAATGCTATTTTAGAAAATCCAAATCTTTGAAAAGAACCTAGATTGAGACGGTCAAGTCTCATTTTGAAAAATTCTGGATTAAATTTCTTTAAAAATTTGGTGAAAATATCTAAATATCACTAAAATACAATTAATTGAATATATTGTAGCAATGCTGTTCTGGCAGGGCTTCACTTTTTATAATGCCAATCTTTCATGTAAATCATTTTTGTTTTGTTTTGCTTTGTGCAGCCTCTGTAGTCGTTTTTATAGGCTTGACTTCATATTACTTTAACTTTCTATATTTCATATAAATTTTATGGATATTTTATATTATCCATCAACTTTTGACAGTGTAAACTTATTGTACGGTATGTTTCAAAGCTGAGAACAATGTTGATGTTACACTTGTGCATTTTAGATTCATCGATTTCTCATCATTACAGGATGAGTCTGTTCAGATGAAATGGGAAGGACCAGAGTTTGATGAAATGTTGAAAAAAATTTATGAGACAATTCCCAAAGCACCAGTTGCATCTCAAAATAAAAGTGTCAAGTCATCAGACAAAGTCAGTGTGCTTAAAGAGACTCCATCTTCTAAAGAAAAGCAACTCTCTCAGAATGGTGGACTGAACCAGGGAGTAGTTTCCCCTAATTTTTCCAATACCGCTGCCAGAGAAATGCCAACCTCCAAAGTTAAAAGTATATCCTCTTTGCTGAAACCAACATCTCTCAAGATGAGGCAGGCCTCTCCAAAAACAAGCCTTTCAAATTCATCCTTAGCTCCCATTAAATCTCCATCTAAATTAGAGCAAAGCTATCCAGGAAGTCCATTGGTATCCAAGTCCCCAACTTCCCCATCTTTAGCAGCATCCCCACAGCAATCTAATGGTGGTAAGAAACCTCCTCAGTTGAAACCAGTAACCGTGGTCAAGGGGTCTCCTTCGTCTAATGCTCAAAAGGCATCTTTAACAGCGGCAACTAAAAATGTTCAGCTGTCCCCATCATCTAAGCAGATATTGAAACCTCTTTCACCCGACCAGGTGACATCGCCTCCAGTGAACCAACGAGCTGCAGTTAAGCCCTTGACCAGATCTCACCCAACTAAAGTTACACCTGTGAATAACCGACCTGCTAGGTTGCCACCATTGGGGTCAGAACAACAAACTGACAAGAAAGAAAACAATTCAGGGAAAGCAAGTAAATAGTGTTATGAGATGATCATTAATTATTCACAAGGGAGCGGCATCTTTTGGTGAAGCTAGGCAGCCTGCAGTTGCTCATTCCACCTAAATATCTTTTTTTAATGTTAAAAATGATCATTTAAATTCAATGGATGTATTGATAATGCTTTGGAGCTCAATGATTCAAAAGTGATTGTTGATAAATAACTCATTGGGGACACAAACATTATGCATGCAGTACTTAGGCACTGAGAAATTTACATTTAAGGAACATTTAGTTTTAACATTTCACATATAGTCATGAAGTTTGGCCCTTTTCACTTCTACATTACATACATTAGCTGAATAAAGGGGTTTTGAATTTGTTTGTCAGGACACACCAGAGGATCACAGGTGTTTTGCAAAATTTTTGATGTAAAAGGCATGATAACAGTTGTGAAACCTTTTCAAAAATAAAATACAAAGTACTATATGATTCATTTTGTGATATAAACAAACATAAGTTTGTTATGATTAATTTGTACAGATTCATGTACATATTAATTAAAAGTACAGACAGTAAAAAAAAAACATTCTGATTAACTACTAATTTTTGTCTGAGAAAATCTTAAAGTAATTTTTCAAACATAACTAGCCATCCCGTGTTGTCAAACAGCCTATATAATAGATTCTGACAGAAATTCTTTATCTTTCTTATCTCTGACTTACTTAGAGGGAAATGATTCACCCTGATCAGGCAGATCTTTAGGAAATGTGGTGTTGGTGGCTGGGATGGATCCCCCCAAAAATCTTTTGAGTTTTACCAATGCATTTTTAAATATTTAATTGAACAGTATGTTCGTTTTTTTGTTAAATATTTCATTGAACAATATGTTAGGTTTATAACATTTAATCGAACAGTATGTTCGTTTTTTTGTTAAATATTTCATTGAATAATATGTAAGGTTTATTTGTTAATATTTCACCTTACAATATGTTAGGTTTATTTGTTATACTACTTGCTTTCTTAATGAGGCATTTTTATTCAATATTTGATCAGGAATGATGTTCCCATTTTATCAGAAAGTACCAAAATTCATTAGCTTCTAGCTCCAGACTGTTGCACTGTAGAATTTTTTTTAAAAAATTGAATTTTTCATGATGCAGAAATGATTAAAGTTAAAAAAATAAAAAAAATAATGGAACACAACCTGCCTACACATTAATCTCATTTAATGTAATAGTTATGCTATTAGCTTGCTGGGACTGGGCTCTTATAAGCTGCTTTAAAATAAAACTTGCTGTGTAGCAGAATTTTACTTTATTACTAGATTCAATTAAAAGGGTTAAGAACATATTGATTAAAAATCATTTATGCCTAACACTTACCTAGGGATTTTGAGTGGAGGTCTGGACCAGGTTCATTTTGCCCGGAGCTGGTAAAATTTATTACTGATCCGAGCACCCCCCAAAAAATGTGATAAATTAATAAAAGAAAGAAAATTAAAAAAATTATAATACATGTATGTACTTTTTAATTATTAAAATTAAAAATAATTTATTAAAATTGATGCCCTATTATTCTAAATCTATATTGCCCCCATTCCTTCTACCAAATATTAGGTACTCCAACTCAAATTCTCAAATACATCTGACATACATATCATTGGAAAGAGCTAAGATAATCTTCCCATCTAAAGCCGAGTGGTGACGAGACAGCTGACGGTTTTAAATATATATTTGGTTTATCAACTAAAGAAATGCAAGTCTTGATGACTATAGCCTTTTATTTGTTCTTAAAGTGTTGTATAAAACGGGAGTGATAGAAGTAAATCTTAGAAAAGTTCCAAAAATGATTTATTTTTAGAAAAAGGACCAAATAAAGTGTTTTAATGGTGTCGGTGAACACTGGCGCACTTTAGGAATGCGATTAAAACTTTGAATCAAAAACATCCTTGCACGCGAACTATAGATAGTGTTGCTCGAACATCCCAGAGAGCAACTGCGTAACACACTGACCAGGCCTGTCTATTAGTTGACTTCTGGCAGATTTCCTGCGGTAAACTGACAATCCCTAGAGCAGAGGTCTCAAACTCAAATTATCCGGAGGCTGCAGAAGGTAGATTCTGAGTGAGACTGGGCCACATTAAGTAATCCACAAAAAAGCGATTACAAATTCAATACTGTAAAACTGTTACAAATCTGCTCAACCTTTATTAATAACAAATAAAAGATTCTCAAGAACTAGGTTTCTCTTTCTTCCTCCTTCTCATTGGCGCCAGAGACCTGGCAGTGCTTTTCCTTACACAGCTAAGCAACATTTGGCTTGAGCGAGGAAGCGTCTGAGACCCTCAGTATAGTTTGAAGATGCTCATCAGTAAGTTTGGCCCTGAACTTTGACTTGTTAAAGTTCATAGTGGAAAAGAGCCTTTCTTACAGATAGATGCTCTCAAAAGGGCACATGATCCGCTGAACAGCCCGGAAATCTCTGGAAAGGTGGAGGGCCATGCCCATATAAATTGTCCAAGCATGTCTGTTTTTCCATTCACCTCCCTGTACTTAGCCTTGTCTAATGTCAACAAGAAAAGCCAAGTCCATGAGCCATTTGGGATCATCTAGTACAGGACCAACCACCCCATCCGTCTACATCGCGACCCCTTTGGGAGTCAAGCGACCCTTAGGCCTATATAGGGGTCGCCTAAGACCATCGGAAAACGCATATGAAGTAGCAACGAAAATAATTTTATGGTTGGAGTTCACCACAACAGAATGAACTGTATTAAAGTTAAAGGGTCGCGGCATTAGGAAGATTGAGAACCACTGGTATAAATGAAGGCTTTTAAAGGCTAAAACGTATTCAAACAGAAGGCAGCAGGAGGCAATATTTATGAATTATTGATGAGAAGGAAGATGCTCTTGTAGGGATTGTAGGATTTATTTAAGGTCTTTTAAGAAAAGGTCTTTTAACTAACCCTATTTTGATAGTGACCAAGCTGACAGGCTCTGAATTTCCCTCACTCGTACACACTAGAAGCAGTTTTAATATGGATTCTTAGCTGTTGTGTCAGATTGCTAGGATTTACACCAAGCCTGCACAACATGCGGACCGCATGTGGCCCGCCAGCACCCACTTTGAGGCCCTCGAAGTACATACTATTATTTGTCTCATAACACACTATAAATTAAAAACTTTTAATCCGATTTTGAAACGGTTTTTACCATTAAAATCAACGTCTAAACCTATAGAAACATAATAAAAATCAGAACTAGACTATTTGGTGATATTCGAGTGAAACCGTCGCGGAGGGTCACATTATAAATACGATACTGGGGAAAACGCGCTGGCCGCATTAACACTAAACTTTGCTGTCGGGTATCAGGCCGCAAAATATAATCTTGTGGGCCTCAAATGGTCGCGGGCCGCGAATAAAGTCAAAACCCCGGTCCTAACTCCGAAGACTTTCTGTTCACATTTAGTCTCGGCTATCTAAGAACCATTTTTATATTTATATAAGTTTAAAAGGGTCTTTGAGATATTTTCAATAGAAGGGTTTGCCCCCCCCCCCCCCCCCATGGATGAATGTGAAAATTCCCTTACTTATTTAATATGACAATATTACAATATCCTATAAAGATGTAGACATGTAGACTTTCAAATATACTAAGGTATAGAGAATAAAATACCATTTGTGGCAAGATATATTTATAGAATAATATAGGGTTGCCGAAAAATAAATTAATAAACTTATACCAAAAGCACAAAGTGTGGTTTCATATCTGAGCGGTGGGGTTGTGGAGAAACGGTTCATGTATTATTGTGGTAGCCTAATCCCACGGTCAAATTCCCAAACAGTATTTGGTGGTTAACGCCAGGGCTGCGCTAGACATTTTTAGGTTCAGTGAAAATAGGCAATTGTCACCCTCTGGAAAATTATGGGAAGAGTTCAGATTTTTTTTTTTTTTTTTTTTTTTTTTTGTGTGTGTGGATTTTAACACATTTTTATTCAAATTAAATACAAAAAAGGCCTTTGGTGGTTTGGGCGCCTGTGTGATGATCATGCATCGTACCCGCCTTGAGGCGGCCCTGGTTAACGCTCTGTTTTGTAAAAGCGTGGTGAACAATTCCACATATTTATAGAAAAATAGGTATGCATTTTTAATGATTTATCCCCCCCCCCTCCCATTTTTTTAAAAGCATTGTTTTTATTTAAAAGAACTGTGATCGAATTATTTGTCATTTTTGAATGATTTTATTTGTATCTTAAAGTTAGATTGGTTCAAATTTGCAGGATAAATTTGTTTAACAAATTGTTTGTATTGTGAATTAACTTATTATATTGCATAAAATATTTTGTTAAGCATACGATGTCGTTAACAACAATTGTCGTAAAATGTATTTCTTAAAAGAAATAATATAGTCTAATTATTAAACCAATAAAATGTTCAGTACCGGTACTAACAGATAATGTCCATCTAGATCTAGAAGAAAGGCAAAATTTAAAAAAATATATAAAGTAAAGTACCAGGCAGTAGAATTGGACTTTTTCGGTGTTAAGTCAGGGGTCCCGCACAAGTTTTTCATAAAGTAGGCCTATTATAGCCGGCACAAGTTTTCATAAAGTGTTACGACCCGCCTTACATGTTGAGTTGTGCAGGCCTGCTCTACACCACAATTACGAACTGCATGGTCATATACTTTGATCCAGTTTCCTCCGTAAGGTACCTCTGTGTTACCATTCAAAGTAATCAAAGAGAGGTCCGCTGGGACGAGCATATTAACAATCTGAGCAACCAAGCAAAAAAGGCCCTGGGGTTCTTAAGACGAAACCTAAAGATCGACAACTCCAGTGTGTAATAAAGAGCCTATAAAGCCTTTGCCCAGCCGCTTTTAGATTACGCATCTTCAATCTGGGACACTTAAGAGCATTAACATGATGGATGCGGTCCAGCGACGTGCAGCACGCTTTGTCCTGAACCGCTACAAAAAAAAAAAAAAACTACAAGAGCACCTCTAGTGTTGGCAGCAAGCTGAAAACACTGGGCTGCTCACCATTGGGGGAAAAACGACGAGTATCCAAGCTCTCCATGATGTACAAGATAAATAATGGGCTGGTCCACTGCTCCTGCATTAAAATTAAAAAGAAACTCCAACTTTCAACCCCCAGTTCATGATACCCTTGCTGAGTACCCCTTGCAACCAGTAAAATATCCCTTTCAGCTACTGGCACAGAAACATTGCAAATCCCCCCTGTATACATAGGAGCCAGAATTATCAATACATTGATCGTGGGCTCTTAATATATAGAAGAAGTAAAATGTTTGCAATATTAGAAAAAAAACAACAACATAAGATAAGTAAAAGAGACGCAGAGACATTATAACGTTAAAGCTAATAAAGAAAGCTAACTACTGCGACGAAATTTTTTCAGTACAAAAATTGAAAATCTGCCATAAGAACATCAGCAACTAAATGTGACAATGCTATTTCTTTAAATGATCTACGTCAGAAAATACAAACTTACAAAAAGATTTTTTTGTTTTGTTTTTAATTTTATAAAATGTTTTCGATTTATTGTATTAATTGTTGCACACATTTTTCTTATTCAAATGGGTTGGTGGGTGTAGTTAGCTTTCTCCAGGGTGCGGAAGTATGTTTTTAAATTTAGATGGGTGCGTCGCTGTACATTAGTGCAACAATGCTAAAAGTCCCTGGACACGATAACCACACTGTAGCAATATGACTATGACAAGGATTGAATGAAATTCTAGAATTCCCGATGCTACAAATTTCGAAAGAGATAAAAATAGGATTTTCCCATTTCAATTTAATTTCTTAAATTTATATTTTGATTAATACTAATAAATATGGAATTATAAATATTTCTTAATTAATTATTTAGAGGAAAATTTTATAATAAAAATTGAGACGATATTAAATAAAATAAAAACATGTTTGTTAAATGGCTTTCTCTTCAACATAATCATAAGTCACGTGACAATTCAGATGAATTGGTATTCCAAGAAACCCCATTTTATTGAAAATAATTTCTTGCTACGTACGACTTTCAATTTCAAGACAGTGTAGTACTAACTCCATTCAGTTCAAACCATCAAAGACAACTAACAGTATGCTGTCTTAACATTTTTTTCCATTTATAATAAACTATTTAGATATTTTGAAAATGGCTACTTCTGGAGACGGAGATGCTGTGAGTTCGAGTTTGAGTATGGACATTGAATTCATTGATGATGATAATGATAATAATGAAAGTGAAAGCGATCATAGCATACAAAGTTATGATGACTGTTCTTCATTGTTGCCAAGTTCAACAATCTTACCTCAAGTAACCGTAAGTATTTTCTATACTAAAAGAAAGCAAAGTAATTATTATTTTGATTCTTTTATTGATCCAAACAAATGGAAATGTTTTTTGTTACTTTTACTCATATCATTTACTAAATTACATTCATTACATTTGACATTGTACTTTTTCAGGACATAGGCCTAGATAAAACATAATATAATATTTTAATAAAGTAAGTCCACATTTTCCAACTAAAAGAATTAAACACAAGACATAGGATACATTAAATTATTTCTCTAGTGTAAAAAAAAGTCATTCAGTGAACTCCCTTGCCCATTAGTTTAACCTTCTTAGGACGTAGCCTTTTCGGGGTGTATGTGCCAAAAAGACGGAGCACTTTTTACGAGCTTGGCACTCGCATTGCAAAAAAATTTATAAAAAATAAACTATTTCCTTAATCTATGTAAAACTAGATATATTCTTGTAGGAAATTGAATGAACTAATATATTCTCTATGAATCAAACTGAACTATCAACATTTATGCAAATGAGCTACCACAATTTGCATAATTTATGCGTGTAATTTTTTTAAAAAACCCAGAACAAACATGAATTACTTGTATCAAATGTGTGAATTTTTTTATGGATGAAGCCTGAATAAGTCCTAACACTTATGTTTTTGGGAAACAAGGCCCATGGAGGCCCTTCAGACACCCCTGGCGCATGGTTCTACTCCTTTTCCAGCCCTCCCCCCTATTTTTCAGTTGTTCCAGACACTCACTGTAACAGCCCCAATCCCTCCATTTATGACCTAGGGACCTTCTCTTCAGCTGGATGTTACTGATAAAGTTGTCTGCACATCTATTGGTCTCTCTCATAAACATTTGAGTGTTATTTAGTGTAAAAAATAGCATATAGTACTCAAATGGGGTGCTTATGTCTTAATTATAGGACCTTTGGTGTCTAAAAATTCAGAGGGGTCATCTCTGCCCAGTTGAGGACCCCTAATACTAAACCAAGAGTTCACAACATTAGCATTACCCTCAATTTGAAAGTCTTCATTAATTTCCTGATTGTTTTCATCAGTTTCAGTGTCAGATTCACTGCTAGAATATCAAAATCATTAAGCACAGTTTGATCAGAGTCACTGTCAGACATGTTCGAATTTCATGATGTAACTACACACACCAAAAAAAATTCCTGCACACAAATAAATTTAGTTCACCATCAAAGAACACCGCCATTACAAAGCCGGGATGTGCAGGAATACGTAAGAATAAATTTGATTGGCTAGTATAACACCAAGCCAGCTATTCACAAGGCTCGATTTATCGGGCCGATGGCTTGGACTTTTGTCTTTCTTGCTAGTGCACCTTGGGTCGATAGATTGGCCCTTACGTCCTAAGAGGGCTAGAGCAGGGGTGGCCAGAGCTGTAGTAACTGAGAGCCATTTTTAAAATTTAAAAAATTGTTGAGAGCCGCATTGAAGCACTATGGGTCACGACCGCACTCGCAATGAAAAATTCATTTTGTGATTTATTTTTAAAAATTACATTTTATTCGAATTTAATGATGTAAACATTTCATTCAATTGTTTTAACCATAATCATATGTTGAAGAAATATATGCATTACAGTTACACTATTGAAGAAATATATGCCTTACAGTTACACAATTGAAGAAATGTATGCGTTACAGTTACACAATTAACAAATATTTATGTAGCCGTGTGGTGGTGATGTGATGTGATACTGATGGCTGACAGTTTTACTAAAACAAAACTAAGAAAATGCAGGTCTGAGGACTATAGCTTTTATTTGGAAACTAACAAAGGAAATAAAAGGAAAGATGCAGGAAAGGAAAGGGACAATACGTGCAAAGAAACAAATAATACAGGTCAACAATGTCCTGACTAATAATGAATAACACAGAGAACAAAAAATCATATTAACTAACCCTGTAAATACAGAGTATGACAAAATATACTTAACTAAAAATAGAGTATGCTTACATGGTAAACAATTGGCAATTAAAATGATATTGTTTTGATAAACATGACAAAAGTAATCACGTGGCAGTGTTTAACTTGTAGCACGTACATTGTGTTATACAAAGAACCAGTGTGAGATGTGGGGGCTAGCATAAAGGTCTAACTGTGGTACTGTCATCCATGTAAGGGGTCTATGTAAGATGCACCCAAAGCAGGACGGGTACTATAATGGTGTAAGGTATAACCACCATTGGTTAGATACATGCATCACTCAATTGCTGTGTCTTTTTAAGACAAAAGCAAATTGCGAAATGTCTAAGCATATTAATACAGCTGGTAATAATAGTCTCCTAACACATGCACTATTTCTATTTGAGAATATAGCACAGGGCAGGGGAGGTAGTCTACTACACCTGTTGTACGTAGGTCGATGGTCGTATACTGTTGTATCAATAGCTTTAAAGCACATTGCAGTATGTGTGACCAGAGCGATATAACGGTTGCGTGTTATGCTCACAGGCACTGGTATCTAATTCCATTTCATAATTCATGGATTTTGGTTACACGTCAAATTGACGGAGCTAACAAATGATTAAAACACTGCCTAATATAAGTCATGCTAGCAACTGATTAAAACACTGCCTAATATAAGTCATGCTAGCAACTGATTAAAACACTGCCTAATATAAGGCATCAACAGAAATATTCCATTACTAACACCGAACAAGTAATGCAGTCTACAGCACAGAAATAAAAAAAGGCGTATTTGCTTCTACTTACAGAGCGTCCAAATGGGCCGCTATGAACACTGACACACTGCAGGGATGCGGTTCCAACGTCGAATACAAATCTCCCAAATGTGCCCGCCCTAAATAGTCGTGCGCGGACGTACCCGAGAACCTGACGTCACGCCCTGACTTCGAGTGTCCAAAACTTGTTTTCTGACAGAATTTCTGTGGTAAACTGACAAACCCTGGAGACTACAACCCAAATTAAAGTGAATATTCCGGATCCAATCCCTAATTAATTAAATGTGTCCTTCTTAGTTTTGTCCCCGCTATCTAAGATACATTTTTATATTTCTATGAGTTATATACTTTTTGAGATATTTAAATAAAACAGGTTGGGACCCCCCCCATAAATGAATGTGAAAACTCTCTTAATTACTAACAATTAAAATACCCTATGACGTTGGGGACTTATAAATATACTAAAGTATAGTGAATAAACTCCCCTTCCCAACTAGATATAATTTATAATTTAATTCACTAGGGTTCCCGAGATACAAATTATTTAACTTAGCACTAAAGCACAAATAGTGGTTCCCACTATTTAAGTATTCTACGCCATGAGTGAGAGCCGGTCGGTCTGTCTGAATGGGTTGAACTTGACCAGAGCTCGGGTCAACATTCCGATCCTGTGTTGGGCGAGGTCAAATTACACTACAGTGTTGGTGGTGGGGGCCATTTAAAAAAACGGGGCCTACCCTACCACATTTAAATATGTAAAATTTACGAATAGAAACACACTACATATATACCCATAATTATAGTGAACATTAATTGTTATGATTCTGCTGAGAAGCCTTTGAACTAGCAAGTTTCTTTAAATCTGGTTGGTATCTAGTAGTTGTGGTGCGAAGAAGTTATGTCAGATGCTGGTTACTGCTTGATGCTTTGATTTTATGAACTTTTGTTGTGGAGTACAAAGATTCACAGCAGTCAGTAGGTTGTACCGAAAATGGATATAAGTCGGCAACTAGCTTTCTTAAGTTGAGGATATTTTACTTCTGGCACGAGCATCCAGCTTGTTTCAGTCAAGATTTAAAAAAAAAATTTCATTTATTTTTGATATTATGTATTTCAAACGAAAAGTTTTAATTTCATAAATTGTTCGCGAGCCGCAATGTGAACACAGAGAGTCACGGTTTGGCCACCGTTGGTATAGAGTCTGGGGTGACCAAATCATGAACTTGAAAAAACGGGACACACCAAGGAGGGTTGTTTGGGGGGATACCCTCCAGCTAAAGAGGAGTCTGGGGGTCTCCGCCGGAAACTTTTTATTGAAATATGCTCATTTAAACTATTTAATTTTGAGACCTAGAATTCTTTTTAAATTTACCTTCACATTTGTAATTTTAATTTAAACTCTGAGGCATATCATAAACGAAAACAATAATTTTTAGTGAATACGTATTTTTTTATACATATTTTACAACATAATATAACACAACAAATTAAATTTCTCTGGTCTAGGATTTAAATTGAGGATATTTGGCTGTTGTCCCAGCCATTGTTAAAACCTCCTTATCTGATATAAAGTTGTAAAAACTGTTAGCTGGGTTATTCTATGTTAGTCAGGGCATTTTTAACCTGTACTATTTGTTTCTTTGCAGGTATTGTCCCTTTCCTTTCCTGGACCTTTCCTTTACCTTTTCTTTGGCTTTGCTTACTGTTTCGTTAGTTGTCAAATAAATAAAAGCTATAGTCCTCAAGACCTGAGTTTCTTTAGTGTATGGTAGTAAAACTGTAGCCACCATACCACCAACATCACCACCACTTGGCTACACTTATTTCTCTGGTTAGAGATAATTGGTAATTAACCTTGACATATTGTGGGCAATTTGTTAAAAAGTTCAGTATCCAAGCTGAAATATTTTAATTTACACCTATCGAGGAAAGTTTCAATTAAAAAGGTCATTGAAATACCGGTACCTTATAAATTAAAATTATTATTATAAACTATAAGTACTATATGTATACTATAAATTTTATAATAAATAAAATAATAATAAGCTATTAGTATATACACTATACTGTCAGCTGTCTCTACTAAGACGGAGATAGAGGGCTTACTTAGATAATGTAGCCTTCTGCCTACTATTATTAAATAATTGCTCTTGATTACCTATTGTGATAATCCTACTGTAAGTATAGTACAGCGTAGGCCTAATATAAATTAAATAAATAAATTGCATCTCTTGAGCCTTTAGTCAAATAATCAAAGGAGCTGACTGTTAATACTGTTGTACCATAATTGATATTTTTTTATATTAAAAAGCACCCATTTGAAATGCATAATTCTTCAGTCTTTAACACCAAGTGGAACTAGTGTCTGTACCTTGTGTGTAAAAACATTTGCAGCACAGACCTTCAAAATTTCAAAATAGCATTTAAAAAAAAATATGGCACAGTCAGGTACAACAACATTGACTGAGTGACTCAGCAGTTTCAACAATGGAATGTTTTTAAATTACTAACAATCACAACAATCATTATGCTTTTGAAAGTAGGCTATAATCAATCACTGCTTTTGAAATTAGGGTGTATGGAACCATTAATTAGATTGAAGTATTGGCCGGTGATGGGTCGTCTGCCTGCCATTTCTTTATTCCCAAATAAGTAATTGGTACTTCTGGCTGAGGCTGGGCAGCCCCTGTTTTTGCCAGAGTGTCCGCTTTCAAAATTGTTTTATATTTTTTAATTAAAACTGTATATTTGTTTAAAATTCTTCATTCGTAATTATTAATAAATGAAAATTTAAAAAATCAATCCAAAACAAGGTGCTAGGATGACGTACAGACAGTGCAAACACATCAGGTATATATTATAGCAAGTGTATATTATAATCATATGCTTGTCGAAAATGCTGCCCTTCACATATGTAAAAAAAAAAAGTGCCAACAGGCTCCCCCCCCCAACGCAAGTGCAAAATATGATAATTAAGATCCCCCCTCCCATATTGGTGCAGGGGCGGCTACCGTTTTGTTGTGCGCCGCCCCCCCCCCCCCCCCCCCCTAACCACCAGTCAGTAGGCTTGCTATTATTAGTTTTACTAATATTGATCCCTACGTTGGTGCATTGAAAATAAAATCAATATATTTCAATACTTTTCAATCTACACATAACCTTGAAATAAAGTAATTCTTTCTTTTTTTAGATGTTTCATTCAAAATCTTATGGCTATTGATATCATGCGGCAGAACTAGCTATTAATCAATTTTATTCACTGTGAATTGGACCATTGAAGACCTTTGTTGCTGAAAATTTATTGCAATATAGCAAGTAACAAACTTATCAGTTAAAATAAGATTTTTTTCAAAGACTTTTTAAATGAAGCTTTTTGTTGATTTTCTTCTCACCATCACAGTTGTAAGTTGTATACATTTAAGGTGATTTTTTTTTTTTTTAAATTTCAAAACAGGACATTTAATTTTGTTCTGGTGCCATGAGTGTCCAAAAATAAACAATTTGAGGCTACATGGAGAACTCTTCTATGTGTAGAACATTCTTTCAAAAAAAATATCATGATGCCAATTGGAATGAATTATTTGTTTTCTTAGGTGCGCTATTTATTTATACCTGGATATCAGATGTATCTCCATCTTTGAAAAAAATTAATCATTTTTTATTTGTAGTCCATAACTGTGTTGGTTACAACTCATGACTAACTAGGACTAACTGTCCAAAAATGTAGTACTGCGCAGGTAAAAACAGTTTGAATGGTCAACTTATATACATGAAAATATGATAGACAAATTTAAGAAATTAAGAAATCAAACTTTATTGTAATTGAACTTTGAAGTAAAGTTATTGCTAAAAAAACAGATGAAGAATATAATGACAACCCATAAAGAAATAAATCCAATATTTGGAGTATCCAAATGAAAATGATCTTGAACCCCTAAAATTTAGGCTGAAACGCACATCCCCAAATGGCCTCTGGATCTGAATGATGATGAACCTCCAAATAAGATCCCAAAGCAATACTAAGATAGAATATTTAAAAATTTTAATAAATTATGCACCTGAAAGATTATATGGGAAAAATTAACCTTGCAAGCAACATAGTCTTAAGTAAACAAAAATTGGATGCAATTATTTTGAATTTGAATTACCAACTACTTTAGAATATAAGTCATGTTTTGCACAGTTTTTGTGCAACTTATGAACTGTTGAGATGTGCTATATGCTCATCACCTAGATACATATCAGTGCTCTCAAGAACAAACACTCTGTGCATTGCTTAATTATTTTAATGAGGACTATTGTCCAAACATTTTAAGAAGAAAATATAGAACAACCTAAAGTAATAACTTTTTGAAACAAAATCTGGTATACCTACACTCTAAAGTAACCAAAATCAAGTTTACAGTAACTAGTTGTTGAAATTTTATGTATGGCTGCTGAATATTCAAATAATGTTCTTTCATTTGATTTCCTTATTAACTTGCATCCAACATAAAAAAAATTCATGTATTTTTAATTATTTGATTGAATATATTATCATGCTTTCAAACCTTATGTTCTGTTTGTTGTTAAGTAAAACCATGAGACCTTATGCTTTTTCTTTCTGTTCATTTTTTCAGTTTGAAAAATGTGTTTTGACTATTGGCCAGGTTGCATCTACTACACCCTATGAAGCCATAAGGCAGCAGAAGTTTGAGATAACAGATTATAAACCCAAACTTATTATTGAAAAGAAGAATGCTAGTGTAGAAGAAATTATAAAAATCAGTGATTTTATACAAAAGTACATGGAGCGTAAGCAAATTTATGCTGCACCATTTCCTGTTTTATCTGAAGACCATGGCAGATCAGAAGTAACTGTCAAGGATTCTTGTGAAGAAAAATACAAAGTCTCAATTGGATGCAAAAATACACTGACTAGTGAAGATACTGATGTTACAGCATTGACTAAAATGCTAGAAGATTGTAACATGAAGGAAGACAAAAAAAAAGAAGAGGTAAAAAACCTGCCAGCCTTACAGAAGAAATCAAAGAGCCCTCAAACAGGAGAAACAAAGAAAAAAAGCAACACACTATCTTATCTGAAAAACATGCCAAATATAAGGCATGACGGGGAAGGACTTGACAGCAGAAAAACTAAAGACCAAGTTATGCCAACTGGCAACAAAGAAAACACCATGAAAAATGAGTTTAATGTGTTGCAAGCACCTAAAGAAACAATGCAAAGTCCCAATGTAAAGCATAGTTTACCACCAATGGACAATAGCTGTTTGGGAACTGCACTTGAGTCTGATAGAGAGGGACTTGAAGTTGGTTTGGAAGTTGAGAGCAGAGCAAATAAAAATTCTGTTGAAAAGAAATCAGGCATGAAACAAGCCGTCTGTGCACATGAAGATATGAAAGGAAATCAGGGAAATGGGCAGTTTAGAAATAGTGCTGACAGAGTTTCTCATGGCAAGGCTGGAGACAGAAAAATGTCAGAATTAGACCGGGATGAAAATATTGAAGAAGAGCATTTACGACAAGAGAAATTCTCAGAGGCAGACCACAAACGTGACATTGAACCCAAACCACAAGACAGTGCCGGGAAGAAGACACACTGTTGTGCGCAGCATGCGGAGCAACAATTGAAAATGAAAAACGGAAAGTTGAAAGATGAAATAGATTATCTTGAAAAAAGCACAAAATACAATGAGCCAAGAGAAAACTACCCAGCTACACAAAGTAATAAAGAGGATATGCATTCAGTTAATTCGATTTCTTTTTCTAAAAAAGGAGCAGAATTTAAGGCTCTCAAATATTATTTTGAAGGCACTAAATACACTTCTTATTTTAATAAAGAACCAAGTATTGAAATAGATGGAGAATCTAAGCAAGGTTTAGTTTTTGTGAAAATGTTGAAAAATATGGGTATAGAAACTGTTCCCTATAGCCCTAGTGATCTAGAAATTCTTAAAAATTTTAATTTTGATAAAGTAAAGGTAAAATTACTTTTTGAAAATAATTACATAATCTTAGTTGGGCCAAAGGAAGAGCTTAAACCTGTTAAAAGCAAAATAATTTCACTTCTTGGAAATCAAGATCATTCTACACAATGGCAGACAAAGCAGAATACAGCTGACAGGGAAGATGAGGAAGAGGAACATGATAACGAGGGCGCTAAAAGAAATAAAGACAAAATTGTTTCTCAAGGAGCATGCAAAAACTTGGATAAGGAACAACTAGACATGTCTAAAAGTGATAATAACCACAGACCCATATCAACAATGCAGGCACAGAGGAGATTTACATTTCAGTACCCTGGAGGTTTACCATATTATATGGGTCATAACAATCCTGGATTGTCTATAACTATTGAATATTTAGATATAACCAAATTAAAGGTTGATGTTGTTGTCAATGCAGCAAACATGAGACTGAAACATGGCGGTGGTGTTGCTAGAGCTATTGCTAAGGCTGCAGGCGAAGACCTGACACAAGAATGTGATAAATACATTTCCAGGAATGAAAAACTTGCTGTCACAGATGTCTTTGTTTCTACTGCTGGCAAACTTCCATCAAAGAAAGTTATGCATGCAGTTGGGCCCAAGTGGGAGGCATATGAGGACAAAATACTATGTGTAAATGACTTGCGTCAGACAGTGCTGCGATGTTTAATTGAAGCTTCAAGATTGGGTATGTCCTCTATTGCTCTCCCATCCATAAGTGCAGGTAAGTCTGGTATTGGATAATACTTTTTAAATTTTAAATTCTAATAAATTTCACTTAAGAATTATAAAGCAAGAACTATGAACAAGGAATCTGAAATCTAATCTTAGTATGTTCTTGAGAACTTGAAACAATCTAGGTTAGGAATGCTTGAGTTAACAAAGTATAATTACTTTGAAATTATTATTTTATGATTCAATGTGACAAAAAATAACTCCAAACCTGTTAAAAATTAATTTATATTTCATTTATATTTCATTTATTTCATTACAGCAATATTTAAAGTTCCAAAGGATAAATGTGCAAAATGTTACATGGAAGCTACCAAGAACTATGATTACATTTCACACAGTTTACACATGCAACCACTGAAAAAAATTTTGTTTGTTGATGTTGACACCAATACTCTAAACACTATTCAAGATTACTTCATAAAATGGTGGCAGAACAAGCCTGATGAAAATCAAATTCAAGATGATCTCGAATTTGTAATGAGGCATCTTTGCCACACTCCAGAAAAAAAGTTTCAATCAACTTCAAGCAAAATATGTTCTGCACCATCTTCAGAAGTAAGGAAAAACCCATCACCAGGCTCGAGAACTTTCACAGCAGCTGAAAGCGAATTGGAAGATTATGAAATCAAGGACATACGTCTCAGAGTTCGTACAGAACCAGCTGTAAATTTCAAAGCCGGTGTGAATATTGTTCTTGGACCAGCTTTTGACAAGCTTAGTGGGATTCCAGATTTTAAAGTTAAAAAACATTTATCATCACCACAGGGTCTGCCTGAAAGGAAAGATATCTTTAAATATTTTTCATTGAACAAATCATCAAAAAAAACACAGCAATCAGGTTCTGCCTTGTTTTGTAGTTTGTGTCCACTTCCAAAAACCGAAGATGATCTCACAACTTGTTTTGGACACTTAACTGATCTAGTGTTCAACAATTTACTTTTAGATGACAAGGGAAAAAGTCCAATCAGTGTTACTGTAACATCCAGTTTACTTTTCCCAGGTAAAGCCTTTTTTACTTTTTATTTTAAGTATACCTCCTTTATTTCTGAAAATTATTGTTGATAAAGAGGGCATAAAAATTGTAATGTAATAGTTATTTTTAAATTGCACGAAACAATAATTGAAAATGAGTGTCTAAATCAGATTTTAAAAAAAGTACTTTGCTTTTCATGACTTTATAGGATTCATCATCATCATCATCATGTCCTTTAGTCCTTTGACCTTTGGGGCGCCACAGCTGACATGAAAACTTTCCTTCTCCATTCCTCTCTGTCTTCTGCACTACGCATAGCATCCACTAGTTTTATAGGATTACATCATATTTGAAAGGCTTGACACTTTATTTAGAAAGTTCTTTTATTATGTTATTGATTGTTAAGACAAACAATTTTATCTTGCAGAAAATCTTAAAGAAAAGAATCTACATAAAATGGTTGGAAAATTTGCTGCCAAACTCTTTGAGCTTATAGAAAAATTGTCAAAAACTAATCATACTATAACAAAAGTAACTGTTTGCACAAGTGAAGAAACTGCTCCACAAGTCACCAAAGTCTTTGATTCTCGCAAGCCAAGTAAAGTTCCTAGAAGTAAGAGAAAAATGTATAACATTGTTTCCTCAAATATCTTTTGCAATATCAGTCAAAACAACATAATTAATACATTGTTATGTGACGTTAAATGAGTAAAATAGTCACAGCAAAAGAAATGAATAAAAAGATGACAAATTATGTTTGCTTATCATATATAAAATCCATAACATAAAGTAACATAATCCACAGATTACATACAATTTGTATTCCTGATCCTTACTTGAAGTTAAATCACTTTAAAAGCATTTCCCAAATGCTGGCCTGAGAGCCTTACATTGGCAGTCTACACAAGATGAATATATATGGTCAAATAAAAATAAAATATAATCAATTAATCTGATGTGGGTCCCTGGTACAATTTTGAATCTTGTCCATCGGTCTGCCACACTTGATTGTTTTGAAAATGGTGATCTAGCGGACCTAGTGCAAACCAGTAATTCATTTGAGTAATTACTGTTTGTAGAAGCTCTACTAATAGTTTAAAGATGGTGCTTAGTGAACTACATAGTTTTAAAAATTGATTTTTACCCAAGCCTTTTTTAATGAAAAATAATGTATTTGCTGTTCTGAAGTGCACTTGTTAATATTAAAGTTCATAGAGTGCCTGGGGAAAATGTAAACTCAGCAAGGGTGCCAAGATTTAAAAAAATTTGGGGAACCATTTTGCATAGACGATGTTATATAATTACATCACATACACAGAAACATACAAAGGGGAACAGTGGACTAAATATTTACTATTATTAGTGCATAGCTAGTGTTTACTTTAAAAAACAACACAAAGCAGCAAAGTCTGACAATAATAAAAAAACAATGAGGTATTATTTTTATATCATTGCTAATAATAGGAAATCATGAATTTCTGATTTTTTAAGTGATAAATATTATGAAAAACAATTGTATTTCCAATTACTTCTGAAAACTTATATCAACAATCTTTTCAATGAATAAATTATAAATATTTATGTGACAAGTTTAACATCTTAAAAAGTAAAAGCTATTTTTCATTAAAAGTCAATCTTTTAATTATTTTAAAAAAAATTGATAATATCAAAAATTAAGATGTAAAAAAACACAAATGAAAAATAATGATTTTTTTTGGTATTGTGGCAATATGATTTCTATTTGGTTGGTGTATGTAGATAGCTCTAGTATGAGTTTATCACCTGCTTGTGTTTTGGGGTTTTTATGTTTGATCGAATTCATACACTAAGGAACATAATTATAATCACACTTCACACTCCCTAATTCAAATTTATGAAAAGAATCCATAACAACATTTCATGAAATTAAATGAAATGATTTATTTACATGGAGTTATATAATAGTTAAGGATGTGAGAAATTTTTGCATAAAATTTATTTCTATGCTCTACTGATTATGGCCTCCTGTGATGCCTAACATTCATCTTAATAGTCATTGCTTTGTAACAGAATTCTATGTGATCATACCGTTGACTTAACTTCTATCAATATAAATGTTTCAATGGTCTGGCTTGATCAGTCAATTTGGGAGGTCACCGCAATGTTGGATGTGGTTTTTCCAGTCCGCTCCTTCGTGACTTCTCAGGGTGGGGACGAAAGTGGACAGCTGTACGTTGTGGAATAGCTTTTCCCTTGTACATTATGATATGTATGGACTTCCCAGCGATGTGTCTGTTGTGGGTGTAAAGTGCTATCAGCACACAGTCCTATCGACGCAGGCTAACGGCTTATTCTTATTGATGGGTAATGGGCGGGGTTCTTAGAATTTCGGCCTCAGGGAAATGATCCTCAATCCACCTGCAAAGATGTGGTGATTTCTTTACTACGGCAATATGGCAAATGGCACCAGGCTGTATGTGAAGCAAAATAAGAAAAAGGAAGGGATCAACTTTTCCAATACTCATAAGCTGAAAGATCCCTTTCCAACAAGGAATTCATATCAAGGCATTGAAGGGGACAGGAGCTTTGAATACAATCATCAAATGAATTGATAACCTTATTAGTCTTTACCATAGTCGGCGGTGCAAGCATGTATGGCGCAGTTCAATACACGGTTCAACGCTCCGTTTTTTTTTGGGGGGGGGGGGGTAACTAGCAAGGTGTTCTAAATATATTGGAATTTGAATGACCAGCCAGATTTTATCAACAGTAGTCATTCATAAAGAAGTTAACAGTTAAAGAAAATTACCCCATTATTATATAATTAATATAATTTTCTATTTCTAAAACGATGATGGGTGTACAAATCTTACTAAACATGAGCAAGAGCACTTTTTTTTATACGTTCATTCAACACAAGTAATAAGTATTATTATTGCTACCTAACTGATTTTTTAAAAAAATCAAAACATTCTTCAATTTTTTTAATAGGGTCACAAGGAATCAATTCTCATTCAAGAAATGAACCAGAAAGTGGTAAAAGCGGCAGAAACAGTGTCATGAACCAACCAGCTGGCACAAGTCAATCTTTTGATAGGAATTGTCATTCACATGTTCCGTCTCAGTCTCACACTGTGCATCATGAAATCATGGGCAGTTACGAAGGTGGAGCCAGTTATAATCAAGGTCAGTGGTCTTTACTTTGGGGGTTGGGCAGTTTGGAGCGAGATTTTTTCAGTGTCATTTGCTTATAAACAGGGCAGTGGCAAGCAAAGCTGCACCCAGTGCAAAGTCTGAATTTAGATGCCCTCTTCCCAAAAAGTATATATTAATACCGGTACACATGTTTTGCATGGGGACTTTGGCACTCTGATTCTGAAGATAGTTTCTGGGGGGCGGGTTCCCCCTTCACATGGCCCTGGTTATTAGGCACTGTTGATACTTTGAGTGAAATATTTTTACATATTCTTCTAATAAAAAATTCCATAAAAGAGGAATAGTTAAATACCGAAACAGCCACTGTAATAACATACACAAAATATCACAGAACTAGAATGTGGAATTTTTTTTTCAAAGATGCCAAGCTCAATTTGTATCCCATGCTAGAATTTTTTTCCAAAAGATAATATTCAGATCTCCCAGAGGAATTTATAATTTCAGCTTCAGAAATCATAAAAAATCAATCAATTAAGCTATTCTAAAAATACAGGAGTCAAGTAAAAGGTAATTAAAGAAGCTGAAAGTGATGGAATTTCTATGTGCATGCACGTCAGATTTGTTAATATGATAAACGAAATTGCAGATTTCTTTACAGTGATATTTACTACATGTTGAAGATATTAATTACAATGGAGGAAAAAAAACAATGAAAGTTCATTGCGTTATATTTCAATGCTAATTTTAACTCATCTTCAAATGAACATTATAACAAAGCCCTTAGTTTTATAGAAAAATGAAATTAATTTTAATTTGTTTTGTTTTTATTCAATTCAATAGCATCAGATAAATTACTCCAATTACGGGCTTAAATATCATTTTATTAAAACATTTTATGAACGTATGACATAAGTTTTCCTGTAATGCAAAGCACAATAAATGCCAATAGCCAATAGGTTGTCATTTGTAGTCTGATAATTCAATATCTTCAAACAAACACTTCTTTCCACCAACTGCTATTATTAACACCATAAATACCCACATGCCCGCAGTTATCTACAACATTAGCGGCACTAAAGTGGGGCGGGGGGGTTTCATAACAGATTCAAGTTAAATACAACAGCTGCGTACCACCAGAAAACGGTGCCACCAGAACGTTAGATTTTGACGTCCGTAGTGGTTCATGATTTAGTGGTGTCCACTCCAGAAAGACACAAGCATTGTAAAGAAATAGAAATGGAAAACATATTTTAAATATTTGATAGTTAACAAGAACTATTAAAAAATTTAGGCCTGTATAGTTCAAGTATAGGCCGTAAATCCCCCCCCCCCCCCCCAAACCAAACACGCAATATGTAATAAAACGGGTATGTTGCAAAAAAAAAAACAACCTATAAAAATAATATGTGAACAACATCAAATATGTTGATCTTAGCGATACTTCTTTGGTTTGACCATTTCCCTCATTAAATTATATTAAAGGTTATTAAATTATATTTAAGGTTATTAAATTATATTTTTGGCTTTATTTTAAAAAAAAAACTTTTCTGGGGTGAGGTGGGGAGAGGAGTTGACTAGCTGCGTGGGACATTGGACCCCCCCCGATCCCTGAAATAAACACTGGATGCAAACAAAATTTGTAAAAAATTGCCGATATATGTGAAAAACGTGATGTAACGCTGCCGCTTAAAATCTAATGTTTTAACTATACAGTACTTAAATTTGCATGTACACATTTTCTCCGGGGGAGGGGGAGCACTTGGATAGCGCCCCCCTCCCCCCCAAGATGCCGAAAGAAACACCGACACTGAATGTGCAAACTAAATGTACCACTCCGTTTATTGAATGTATATGGATTTTAATAAAGAAAAACAAAATACTATAATTTAGTTATAGCTATTACCGGTACTAAAATTAAAATTAAAGGATTTAAATCAACGCAGCTGAGTAATGGAAACCTAAATTTCCCCGAGCCTTATCTTCTGTGTGTAAAATTACAAAATTACACAGAACGAAATTTGGGGGGAGGAGATGGGGGTGGTGTGGTGTATGACGAGGCTCAGCCCACGCCCAGACCCCATTTTCGCTTGGGAGACTTCGGAGGGCGTCCTCGATTTCCGCTCCCGCACCGCATTTTCATCTATCAAAGTGAAAATGACAGGCACCTTTTTTCTTTAAAAATAAAAATTACATAAAGGCTTTATATTATATGAATGGTTTGTTTTGTGTGCTGTTCTACTAAAGAAGGTATTTGCCGAAACGTTTACATTTGAATTCTGTGTAATGGTTATTAAAGCTTAACCTCTATTGTTTTATTTACAAAAATTGTTTGTGTGTCATCAGTCTAAACTGATGTTACCTGTGATTTTTTTTTTTTGTGTGTGTTGGAACCAATGTTCCCTCTAAGGTTTGCTGGTTCGTCTGCAAAATCATACAGTTGTGTGCAAATTTTTACAGCATCAATTTTTTGTGTGCAAAATTTTACAGCCAAAAACACACACACACACGGAAATTAAATAAATGAACTTAAGTGCAAAAACTTTTATATAAATAAATAAAGGAACTATTATTAAATAATTATAATCAGAAATGTCTCAATAGTTCCATCAAAACTATATTTATTTCTATTAATTTCCCGTCGTTGAATCAAGCAACTAAATTCCAACACACCCACTACCAATGGCCGCTAGTCATTTGATTGAATCATTTCTAGAGGTACTTTGCCTGTCTTTCAATGATATCCATCTTTTATACACATCGCCGAGGTTGATCTGATGTCCATCATTCTGATAGGATTTAATCCTCATAAGCATGTCTAAATGTAGCTCTTTCAGCCTATTTCTAGATTTTATTTTGATATTTTTCAGTAGGCTGAATCCACATTCACTATTGGCGCTTAAATACAAGAAATGTAGCACAAATAACCAACAGAATAATAATGTCGCCGAATCGCTCCTCATTTATTACAAATCGAACCATCTGGTCAAAAGTCTGCATCAACCCATATTTCATTTTTTCTGCAAGCACAAACCTTAAGTTCCAATACTGATCCTTAACTTTTGGCAGAAAGTCATCATAGTTTTCCAGGAATGCCGCATATCTAGAAACCAGTGCTGCAAGTTCTTCTTGGCCAAAATTAAAATCTGAAGTGTCGATTAACGCTGATATCTCAAAGATTCGCCATTGCATCAACTCACTTTCAGGGAAACGAGAGTCCAGGTGCAAGCATTAACATGCATCGAATTTTAGGATGGAACTCGTGTTTATATCCTCGTCATTTGCAAGCAATTCAGCAACATCTTCGGACCATTGCACATTTTCACCAAGGTACTGGGGACGGAGCTTAGAGATCCTTGCTTATACAATTTGGTATGCCTCGATGGTCGTAAGAGTTTTTTTTCTTTGTAGCATCTTGCATAATTCAGAAAATTCACCAACAACTTCATCAGTAAATCCGTGCAGTTCGAAACTGCGGATCCCTTAGTTTCTTATAAACAGTACTTGTGAACTGAATATTATACAAGCCCACATGCTCCTCACTGTATTCTGTCAACATGTGTAGGTTTCTCAGGATTGCCCTTAAAGCAAGGTGCAGCGAAAGTCATCTGATTTAATTCAATGGTTTAAAGGCTACAGAATCACATTCCAACACCTTAGCTAGTTTGGTAAACTGGGCTTTCCGTACTATCGACCTACTAAACAATGTGTACAATGTCCTAAGGAATGTTTCAATGTCTGCCATTAAACTGATATGTTTGCAAGCATCATCGATTCCCGACTAAAAAGCGTAATTCTTACTGTGTCAGCTATCAGGGACATACTTAGCCATAAGGTTGTGTATGTACCAAACCGCATTCATAGATATGTTCATGTTGATAGCCAAGAGGTCAAAATTTTAACCTGGTCTTCTTCAGCACTTTTACGTTGTTCTGCTTCTTGTCTCATGCCTCGATCAGCGGCACTTTCTGTAAGCATTCGCAGAAAACCTCCTGACAGTATAGAAAGAAGTGTGTATTTTTTGCTTGACGTGTCGTTTAAGATAATTCAGGAGGAAATCCCCACCTGCATTAGCTTTGAAGCACATTTCACAGACAACATCGTTATCAGTTTCACAATACTTAAACATATCACCCAGCTTGAAAGGCCGATCTGACAACGAATCTGGTAGTGCTGCGTGCACACATTCATTGAGTCATTCCGTTTTAAAAATTTGATCTACACTTTTTCTCGGCAAGCGATGACGCTGACAGTTCGTTTAACTGACGTTAAGACATAACGGTTAAACCATTATTGAAAACAATTAGCTACTACATTTATAATTTATAATAAACTAGAGATATGCGATTTATTTACTTTATACACATTCACTGCACAGTATGCGCAACGAAACTTACATGAATCGCGGAGGTGGTTCAGAACGAGGCTAGCTTGATCCGGTATGTATCGCTAAGTATGTAAATCAATAGTTATACGTAAAAAGACCAAAATATAGATCTGAATCAAATTAAGATCATAGATGTATAAGTTATAAAACGGTATAATTCCGGCTGCAGAGTGCAGCGTATTTTTTCGACTTTATGGTATAAAAATTTGCGGATACTAAAAACTGCTGCACGGCGTCTGTGAGATAGCTGCGTGGCCGCGCAGCTTTAAAAGGGAACATTGGTTGGAATCCTTTTTACAAAATCTTTTATTGAAAAAAATCATTTATTGATAAAGAAATTTACCCCAAAAAATTGTTAAAATAAAAATTTGAACACCACATTAATGTTTAGAAGTATTAAAAGCAATAAAAAATTAAGTATTTCTATAGCACCACCAGGGCAAGCAGAGCTGTCTGTCACTTGACTTTTCGAGGCACCTTGCCAATTTCGGTTTCCCCCCCCCCCCCCCCCCATTCCTCACACGCCGATCAATGTGAAAGCACGGGATTTTATCTTATAAGCTTGTGCCAAAAGATTACAATGGGGCGCTAAAAAACCCCAGAGTAATTCAGTTTGTGTAAGGCACTAGGCGTTATAAAGCCCAATTTGCATGCTGGTAGATGTCCTCCCCCTTACCCCGGACTCTTGAAAAACCCACTCCCCCGCTCAAATTGACTAATAGAAACACTGAATTTGAGTATATATAATGCACCTCTGGATTGTGAAATAATCAAAACATTTTTGGGAGGGGCTCTCCAGGATCCCCACCTCTTTTTTATTCTCCCACATGAGTCATTGGCGCCCTCGATTTGTGCCCCACTTTGCGATAAAATAGAATAATAGAAGTAAATGTTAATCTCAATAACGTATTCTAACGCCACCTCCTGGCTCCTCAAATAATCCGGGGGGTCGCAGGGGGTAGAATCTGAGTGAGACTGCATGGGCGCATCAAGTATTCCACAAGAGAACGATTACAAATTCAATAAAATACAACTGTTGCAATCTGCTCAACCTTTATTAATAACAAATAAAAACATCAAGGTCCTCAGACATTTTTGGTGGAAGCTGAGTTTCCGTTCATATATGGTCCACACTTCACTGCCATATAGGAGCGTACTTAGCACATATGTCTGATAGACCACTTCGTCAACTATAGCTAGAGATATTGGACCCAAAGTATGTGAAATTCTCAACTACTGACTGAAAGATTATGGCTTCAATATTTATGTTTGGAGGGGACTGTGCGTCTTGCATCATGACATTTGTTTTCTGTAGACTAATGGTCAGGACAAACTACATTTTGGGAAAGGCGATTAACGAACCGCAGCAGACTTTCTTATGTGTGCGATGTTTAGGCGGCATAGTCAGCGAACAAAATCAGCTCAAGAATTAGGATCTTTCTTTTAACTTTGTCTTTGCACGAAGGTGGGCGATATTGAACAGCATACCATCAGATCTGGTGCTTTGTTGTTGTTCGCCGTTTGTATGCAAAGATGACCAATGCTATATTTCACAGTGAGTACGCAGGTGGTCTGCCAGTCCCATTGGTGCCTGGAAAGCTTTCCCGCACGTGGGTTCAAAAGTTGTTTTGGGTCATAGTTGGATTTGAGTCGATTCTGCTTTCCTTTGCTGTACGCTTTCTTTGGGCTTGAGCGATGTGCTAATTCTTTGAGGATTTTGCTCCAGCAGTGAGTCTGCCACGCCAGCTTGAAATATCCATGACGTGTTTCCCACAAATCAAGTTCAATGTCCATGGATTTGAGGGACGCTTTTAGAAAGTCATTGAAGCGTTTTTCCTGCCCACCAATTGAGCGTTTCACACTGGAGACTTCATCAAAAATAAGTTTGGGAGGTTTGTTGTATTATGACATTCTTGTGACATGCCCTGCCCATCTGGCCTGTCATTTTTGTAGGAACATGTGGATGCTGATAAAATCAGCCCGTTGTAGGACCTCTGTATCAGGGACTCTGTCCTGCCACATTACACCAAAAAGTTCACGTCGACAGTGTAGGTGGTGATGATTTAGCTGCCTAGCATGACTGATGTACATTGTCCACGTCTCTCTACTATTTATGAGGGATGCTAATATGATTGCCTTATATACTTTCAGCTTCGTGACAATACTGAGACCACTTCGCTCCAAAGCACTCTTGCGGAGCCTTCCAAATGCAACATTTGCTGTGCAAATTCGGTTGTTGATCTCATCATCTGTTGTTACTAACCTGGAGAGGGTGCTTCCCAAATATGCCGGCTTTTCTACTCCTCAGCGACTCTTTCCCGTTCACTGATATTTTAGGTTATTTTGTAAGCTTTTCCTGGAGCTGGCTGGTGCAAGATCTCTGGTATTTTTGAATTAATGGCGCGGCCGTAGTTTTTTGCAGGCCTTAGTAAGGCAATCAAGTACTTTCTGCATTTTCAATTCCGAGCTTGTACTTAAGGCACAATCATCAGCAAACATGAGGAATCAAATAATTGTTTCATTAATTTTCGTAATGGCTTGCAGTCTCTTAAGATTACATAGCTGTCCGCCTGTCCTGTATCTTATAGAAATGTCGTCATTATTGTCAAGAAAAGCATCAATCAGCATTGCTGAGAATACCATGCTAAAAGGTGTTGGGGCTGGAACACAGCCTCGTTTTACGCCATTAGTAATAGGAAAAGCCACAAGCTAATCTCCCGAATCCATCACCATGGCCTTCATATCATCATGGAGTTGGCGTAATATTGTAATAAATCTACTCGGGCAGCCAAACTTCTCCATTATCTTCCTAATGTTTTCTCTGCTGACTGAGTCAAATGCCTTGGTCACATCAACAAGGATGATAAACAGGCTGCTATGTTGCTCTCGACATTGTTCCTGGAGCTGGCATACTCCAAACTCCAAATATCATGTCAGTGCAGCTGTGCCCCATTCTGAATGGAATCCCAGCTTTGGAAATGAAAGAAATGCCTCAATAATTGTCATAGGTTTGGTGATGCCCTTTCTCTTATATATGCATTTTATATGTTGATCCTTGAATCATAGTATCATAGTACCATCTTTTCATGTCGACTCAATATATCTGTGTCAGTCTTTTTGTCAGGACGGGGCCTCCTGCTTTGTAGATTTCAGCAGGATCTCATCTTGTCCCTGGGCTTTATTTGAGGAGAGTTACTGGATTGACATCTTGACTTCATCTTTATTGGGACTATTGTCTAGCTCTTGGTTGATCTCCACCTGTGGTAAAATAGCAATGGCATTATAGCTTGTAGTAGCTGGACAGTTAAGGACTTGAAAAAAGTGATCGGCCCATAACTCTAAAATCTGACTTTTTTTCTGTCATTAGCTGAAGTGAGTTACATCTTTGTTAAGAATCTGGTATGGATGTGCACCCCGTCTTCATTAGTCCCTGAAGGCAAATTGAAGAAATAGAAGAAAATGGAGAAGAACATTGGTGCAAGTATGCAGCCTTGTTTGACTCTGCTGCTGACTGGGAATGCCTCAAAGACTGCGCCATTGAAGGTTACAGTGCTGTGCTTGTTTTCGTGAAGTGACTATCATTGTGAGCAATCGTAGGGGACAGCCTACTTTATGCAAGTTACGGAACAGGCCATTCCGGCTTACCAGTTAGAATGTCTTGCTCAGATCTTTGAATATGAAAGCAATGTAAAGAGGCATATTATTTTCACGACACATCTCCTGCAACTGGCGTAACGAGAATATCATGTCTATATTTGAATCCACAGAAGCCACACTGGGGCTCAGGGGATGCGGCTAGCCAGATTCTGCAATCTCTTAAGGGTGACACATGCAAAAGTCTTTCCAACTAAGCCAAGGAGAGAAACACATTAGTACCGGTATATAAACTATAATGAAACAATATGCATAAGCAATGAAATTAATTCTAGATTGTTTACAAGCTCATAACAGTTATAAAAGTTAAGATGTAATGAGATTTATATTCTGGTAAACAATAATTTAGACACATACATTTGGACATTGTTCTTCTGGCTTTTATTTTTTGAAACAATTCAGTACCTCCAATGGACTCATTTTGCCCTCTCCAAAATTTGCTTGATGAACAGATGACAAATGACTTATCTACATTACAGGACCTTTGCCGCATCGTTGTAACGAACATAACATTATCCAATATTACCTAGATGACAGACCTGAAATATTCTCGCTCGTGGGATTCACTCATTTAATCTTGTTTTGACAAATCTGTTTCTTCTATAGCAGGATCATGATGGAACATATTTCTTTTGAGTTTTGATTCACCCAGAGAGTTTCACTTCTATGTAAAAATTAGAAGTAACATGCTTATATATACTTTTTGGAAGATTTGTCGGGCATTTCAACATCCAGCATTGCATTTCTTGACTGAATACCCTTGTTACAAATATCAACCGGCAATAATACTCTGTGCCACACAACAGATATCATCACACAAATGAAGAATGTGACATCAGACAAAGCTCATCACACAAATGAATATATATTTTCCAGCCATGTTGGCTGCATTGTCATAACTCCGTGCAGTGGAATATCTTTTTTTTCCCACCCAATATTTATACTCTCAACTGTGCTATGTCATTTTCTCAAATTGCTAATTTTTATGTGAAGCCCAGTGAGCCTAGCCCTAGGCTGAGGTAATGCGCTATGTAACACCACCTTAATTATAACAATAATAATATCCTTTTATTATGCCTTTTACCAACTAGCTGTACAAATCCTTCAACATTTTCATGCTGGTTTTTATATGTTATTTCATAAGGCAAAAGAGATGTTTTTTGCTCAATATGGGATGAATCGGGCGTGGAATCAACAGTAACAGAAAAGTACTTAGCAGTTTTTCTATCCTTCAACATGTGTTGCTTTAGAAGTCTTAGTGAGTCAACATTCAGCCATTAACTCGGCACTCAGATAATTTACCGTACTTGAAGTTGTTCTCCCTTTTCTTATGGCTCTTTAACTTGAAACACATGTTACTTTAGAATTGGATTGTAATGAGACAACAACTCTATGACTCCCAGAATATTGCCATTGTCATTTTCACCAATGCGCTGGGAACTGCCACTCAAAACAAGCCGCCGTTCAGCAATGGAATAGTACAAAACTAATGATTCTTTTCATAAAGATGTACAAATTGACAGATTCTGTTTCAGTAGATGCCCCCAAGGCTATAAATGGCTTTGCCAGAAGGCAGACTTCTTTCTAGTTCTTGCTAAGCAAGATAGCACTGCCTATGACTATGGATTCTCTCATATTCTGGGATGCGAATACATATTTGCCACCACCTTTTAGCTGCTGGCCATCATTCTGTTGATGCAAGCATATACTTAGGTGCAAAGCTTATGCTACAACAGATTTTGTTCCAAAAATAATCGACAAGAAAAGCAAAATAAAGCTTGTTTAATTTCACTCCAGACAAGCCAAACTCTGTCATTGTTTTCACCATTTTAACTTCGAAATATTAAAATACTTCGGTGACAAACCTTGTTGTCTATATCTTTGGGAAATGTTTTAGGACAGCCAATATGTCCTAAAATAACAAAGCAGTTTATGTAAAATAATGCTGCAAGGCGGTTTTTGCTATACTCATAAAGTATAAAATTTGAAGCATTTATCCAATATTTTTTCTTTTTAAAAAATTTGGTTTCGTAAAAAAATACAATTTCCCCTTTATGAGCTCCCTTTGAGCTCCAGGCCCTTTGAGCTCCAGGGGTCTCAGAAGAATGTACCGGCTGCATCCCCTTCTCCTCAGGCCTGACTGAATTCATAAGTCGCATCTTTCTAGCTGCAGCCATTCTTAGTACAAAGAGAGCTGCATATTATTATGAGATCAAAATGACCTCATGTTGGACTGAAGGCGGTATCGAAATACTTTTAATCTATACCAAAAATATTAAAACTTTGATGTCTTTTGTTCAATAACGTTAGTTAAATGTTAATATTTAATATTTTTTTGTAACAAGTAGCGGTCGCCACGATGGTCCAAAAAAGTTATCGGCACAACGGACGATGCCAATCACCAATTGGTTGTTCCACCACTGCCAATAGGTTATGGTGTATACTACCGCAAAGATAACTTGATTATATTATTTATTATAACATTTCACTCAGTTTTGAATACATTTTTAAAACCTTAATTGTAACTTGTAAACAATTATTTTTTTACAAATTTGTATCAAGCATTTAACAGTTTTTAATGGTTTTTTTCATCATAATCATAGCATCTGGTAATCAAGGAGCATCAGGTGGTTATTCAGGAAGACCAGGTGTCTACCCAGCAACATCAGGTGGTAATCCAACATCATCAGGTGGATATCCAGGGAAAGCAAGTGGTTCTCCAGATTACACAAGTGGTCATAAAACAATCCCATGTCTTAAGCTAGGTAATTTAAATGTTAATAAAGTGACAACAGGTGGTTATAAAGGTCAAAATTTAATGTTCAGTAAAAATGGAAAAAATGATAATGATAGACATCTCTTAAAACATTTTTTTTATATATATAACTTAATATATACAAATATCTGTATCCTGTTTTATTACGAGGAGTAAACCCATAAAATTTCAAGCAATCACTTTTTGCAAACTTAAGTCCTAATAAGTCACAATAAACTGAATAAGTTCAGTATGTCAATAGTATTTTTTCTTCTGCATTGCAGATCTTGGCTCCTCAGTAGACTCACAGGACTGCTGTTCTGTGTGTTTTGAAAGTTTAAATATTGAATCACTGAAATGCTGCCAGGGATTGATATGTTCTACTTGTTTAGGCAAAGTTTCCATTTGCCCCTTTTGTAGATTTCACTTTGAAATTCTAATAGGCTTACAACCCAATGGAGAGATGCAATGGAGATATTCATCATTAGATGTGCATGGCTATGAGAAAAAAGGAAGTTTGGTGATTGACTATTACATTCCTTCTGGAACACAAACAGTAAGTTTTTGGTTATATTAAATCCTTGACAGAATGTATGTTTGTTTAAATTTAAAGTTTAAATAGATATTTTGAATCAAAGCATTATTAGATATATGGTTATAATGAGCAAGAATACTAATCAGTGAAAAGGTACTATTTGATGTTTATACCTGTCCATTAATCCATTAAAGCCATAAGCAGATTGAATTTTTTTTTCCTAAGATTCACAATTTATTATTATTCTTCCAGACAATACTTTCTGAAGTTTAACTCAATGTAATTCCATGTTCAATAGTATCAACAGAGTCAATAAAAGATTCATAAACATTTATCATTGATTGAAGGAATGAAATCTAATACTAAACTCAACAAGGATTATTAAAAAAACACTCTTTTTAAACTTGGAAAGTGAAAAAGTGAATTTCTGTTTAATTGATAAGCCAAAAATCTTTAATCTCTTTGGAAAGGCATTTACTGAGTTTATGTTGACACTAATAGTGCTACTTCCTTAAAACAGAAGTGGCTTAATTGGTTTTATTTGAAAGGGATGAATTGTATGGCTTGTGATCTCTTGGCTGCTAAGATAATGGTGAGGCTGTGGGCCATAGAAACATAGCATACAAGATTGCTGTAGCTTGAAAGCCATATACACTGAAGTGATAAAAAAAATGAAAACTTATAATTTTAATAAAAAATTATTATTATTTTTTTTTCAATTTAGGATTAATGTTAAAAGTTGGTGCTTGGAAAGTGAATGATTGCTGCCATCAGGGGTGGCTTGACCTATCTTTTTGGGCCAACTCAATGGCTACTACACACTAATAAAAAAATAAGATTTATTATTATGTATCAGTAAATGACAGCTTTTGAACAAAATACAACAAAGTTAAAAAAATGTGGGTATTCAATTATAAAATATTTAGATACTCTCACCTCTGTCCAACATAAACTCGTTTCTATCCCATAACTAGTGTCTTTTTGTGCATGATTTCTCATTTGTTTAATTCTAAGAAATTGCTGCAGGTAAACGGTGCGTTTTTCCCTCAAAAGTGCTCAGTGGAGAAATTGCAGATGATTAAACATTGTTTTATAAAATCCAAAAATAGATTTCATTGTTCAGGTCTTTAAGATGGTGTTGACTCGTTTTGAAAAAATGATTTACCTGAAATGGCAAGCAGCTGCAAGTATGGTATTTGAGGAATTTCAATGAACTTGCTAGAGTTTGGCATGACCCTTTTAGAATTTCTCAACATAACTTTGCTATTCAATGGAGTAGCAATAGAATCTATAATTTGTGAAGAAATTCTAGTTTTTGCTTCTAAATTTGAAGAAAGGTCTTACAGCATACCAGTGGTGTAGCTTGTTAAAATAAGTCCACAGTATAACAATGACATCAACAAAAACAAATTAATTGACAATCAGGAGGTAGGCTAAATGTATTTAAGAACTGTAACATGTGCTTAAAATGACCCAACCACATTGTATTTGGTATCAATGAAAAATTTATTTCGCAGAATAAAGACAAATATAGCTTGCTGTCACTTACTCAAGTTACGGAACACTTCAATAGGTGTTGAATCGTGGTCAAACCGGTGTTTTTCTGACCTAATTATAGGGTCACCTCAGTACTCACGCATCCACCTTGAACTTTTAATAATGCATGCATTAGGATTGTTTACATGTGTGAAAAAGTTACTTGTGATCTGTTATCCTTTTATTAAATTCAGTTATATAGACCGAGCAGTGTCTAAATATGCCATCTTTCAATTTGGTGTTATCCCCTGAGATAATGTCACCCAGTGTCGTCCGCACTCCCCGCACCCTCTAGCTTCGCCACTGCAGTATACACTGAAATAAATAACGAAATGACGTTTATGAAAATAATTGGGATATGGATTTACAATTTTGCAGACCCAACTTGACTACAGAACAAATCAGTACTTGTAACAGGCTAGATAATAACAAGGACCCTACCTGCCGGCATTGCAGCCTGGTCCTAAAAAAAACACTAGCACATCTGTTGACCGAATGTCCCTCACTAGATGTTTCGGGGGAGGCTAGGGTGGCGGGAAAATGTTATATGGCTCAGCTCAACAGATGGAGCTGGTAGCAAATGTACTAGCCAGGGTCATAAGAGATTAATCTCAGACCTTCACCAGATTATGTGCGTTAGTACTTTAAAAAAATGTCCCTTTAATTTTCATATGCTTCTATATCATACCAAAAAAGTAGTATAATTGCATCCTCAGTATTATTTCTTTGTCATAAATATTTACTGACTATACCAATGATGGCCTGGCAAATCATAGAAAGATATATGGATTGGAAATATTCTAATTACTTATGAATAATTCTTCAATATTATTTTTGTAATCACTCTCTTATTATTTTTCTTCTTATTTTTTTTTCTCATTTTTTTAGGGAGTACTTTTGTTTTTTAAAATAATAATTCAGAAAATCCATTTTAAAAGTATTTTTTGTTATAATTTAGAAATAATTTATACCCGAATTAGGGTCTATTAAAAACTTTCCTCATAAATTGTTAACCAGTCCCTGGCGCATGGGCTGATTCATTAAACTCGCCTAGGCCGATTTAATCCCTCGATACCCCCCCCCCCAAGCTGTCATGGCATATGCTGCTTACAAAGTTACAAAGCCCTGATTTAGGGATTTATATCAACTTTGAAGAACCTTTTTTAATAAAAAATAATTACTGTAAGTCATCAAAAGACTTTGGCTTTAAATTAAGTTGAATAACTTGAGCTTCTTTTTGTGGCATATGCTACTTAGTTTGATATCTATAGAATAATTTGGAGGTCTACAAATGAATGATATTTTGCAGATCAATAATTTAAAGTTTCTTTAACTCAGGAAATTTTCAGTTGTCACGTACAATTAAAATTATGCTATGTAAGACCTGGTAAAAGCGATTTTAAAAAGAAAAGTATTTAACCTGCCTAATACATGCCACCAGCATGGAGGTTTACATGTTTAACATTTTTTTTGTATAACAAATAATTAAAAGCCTATATGATTCACAGGAGGAGCTTCACCATCCATCACCTGGAAATTTCTATAGGTCAGTAAATAGAACTGCTTACCTTCCAGCAATTGAGGATGGCTATAGAGCATTGCGACTTTTGAGAGTTGCATTTCACAGGCGTTTAATTTTCACAATTGATGTCTCACATACAACACAAAATGAAGGGATTGTTTGGAACATTCACCACAAAACAAGCCGCAATTCATCTGAGTAAGTTGCAGAAAATCAATGATATCCATATTGCTAAGGTTGAGCTATTTTGAGCTAGTTAGAGTTTTAAGTGGCATTTATTAACACAAATAATTTCACAGTCAAAGAGATAAACGAGTCTTCCATTAAAAATTTCTTTGAAGCCATTTTAAAATATATATGTGTACACTGTTGCCAGAGTTGCACTAAATAATTTACCTTCTATTTTTAGACATGGCTACCCGGATCCAAATTATCTGATGAGTTTGATGTTCGAGTTAAGTCAAAATGGAGTGACAGAGGACTCCATGACACGGGAGGAAATAAGATTAGATGATGAATTCGTGGCCAGTTTTGGGAAACATATGAGCACCATAGTGTAATTGATTATTCTGACAAAAAGATTTTTTCAAGATTATCAAAGGCATACAACAGGATTATTTAGAAATTGTAGAGCTAGATATAAAATAAATATGGTCGTTAAAAAAATAAGATAGACCATGTCATATAAAAGTGATATCATCAATGATTTAAAAAAACAAACTAAAATCTGTATCATGTAAAATATATGAAATAAGAAGCATTTAAATGATGAATAACGGATTTGTCATACAAAGATATTTAAAGGTTAGATAAAATACTGTTTTAGGCCTACCATTTTAATGACAATGTAATCATTTTAAATATTGTTGAATATAAAATAAATTGTATTTAAAATAATTATAATTTTAATTATTGCGGTTACTAAATTGATTTCTTAATTTTTAAAATGAAGCAAATAATCAATATAACAGTACAATAAAATAATTTAAACGTAATACCCTAGTACAACAATTTTTCTGACATTAACATCATATGTTCGTCCTTAATATTGTTCGATATCATCTTTGAATATTTTGCTTCTATTGTTTTTGTATTGAAATAGAATTCTTATGGGAAGTGTACCAGTTGCTTTGTTGCATATATCATAAGTAGAAGAATATTGATTTTGCAAACAATTTTTATTTGATAGGCACATTTTTATTCAGGCTTCAAAGCAGCCAAAGCTCAGCTGTATTATTTTGCATTAAAAATAAAATATAAAATAAACCTTATAGTGTGCCAATTTCAGACACGAAAAATTAACTCTAGACTTTATTGTTAAAGACAGTGAATCTTTTTATGTTACTCTTATTTAAACCATTAGGCCTATAGCACATCTTACAATTTTCACATTATATATCAGTGTAATCAGAATTTAAAGTTAAGACGACATGAATTTGGTATGAAAGCACTGTAATTTTAAAATGACTCAATCAACTTTTAAGAAAGCAGCAAGGTTTCATAATGTCCTAACTAACTTGACATTGCAGTCAAGAATCACAAGCATTTTTCTGTGTTAAAAGCAATTGGCCAGATTTAAATAATCTTTGCAAGTATAAAGAAACATTGTTAGTTGGATTTGAACTAAATGATCATATTTGAAACATTGTACAAGAAAGCTGGCATCGCTTTAAATATCAGCAGTTTGAGTCAGTGCCAGTCAGACTGGAGTTTCTAAAAACGGTTTGACTCCAGCCTTTGTGATCACAGTATATTTAAGTTTATTCTTCAAGCACTAGTTCAAAGTTACTGTACAATCAGTTCTCAATTTATGAATGAAGTTTGTTCCTCAAGTTTGTTAGCTACATGTTTTGTTCATAATGAACCTAACACATAAATTTGTACTTTTTACCTATATGAAGAGATCTGGTTTGTTAATTGACAATCCTACATATGGAAGGCAAAGTATTAAATATTGAATCTTTAGATGTTCTATTTTGACAATACAATGCAAAGTAAAATAAAGTTGAAAAAAATACTAAGACTAAGAGAAAATAAGATTAATTTGTAAATAATTTTCAATTAACAAATTATCATGTTTTAATAAATCTTAAATTTGTGATGTTTTGTAATACAGCGAATGTTAGTAAATCAATGTTAGTAAATCAATGTTAGTAAAACAATGTTAGTAAATCAATTCAATGTTAGAAAATCAATTCAATGTTAGTAAATCAATGCTAGTAAATCGATAGTTGCCTATAATAAATTGCAAGTTATCATAACCAGCAATCATAATTTGTCATCATTACAAATTTGAAATCTTAATTTCGTAATTAATTAATTGCTTTTTATCTCTCTAAAAAATTTGCATTACATATTTAGTTTATCTGTTAAATATTAGGCCTATAAAGGTCAAAATTATTTTGAGTAAGTATATAGGCCCTATATTACTATTAGTAGTTTTATTAACATTTATTTCCTGTGATGTAAAATATTTTTTCCCCATTAATTTAAACGTTTTTATTGAGGTGGTGGAATTTCGTTTTTGCTATATATATTTGTAGTGTAATACAGTCGTCCCTTATCGCGATTAATCATTTCAAGACTCTACAAGGATAAGTGAATTTCCGCAAAGTAGTGTTCTTTATTATAAATCGAATATTTTCGAAGTTAGAGCATGGATCAGCTGTTCATGGCCCTCTAAATATGGATTTTAACATTATTAAACCCTCTGAGGTGCTCGAATATATACTCAAAGTAATTTTAATAAAAATACAGCTGTGTATAAATTGACTCAGCTGGGCGCACGCTGTATAATTTTCACTTTCTCGATCAACTTTTTAATGAATACATATTATACTTGTTTTTTTTGGGGGGGGGGGGGGGGGGGGGGTGCGGACGCGATAGTGTGAAGCCGCGAAAGTGGAAGCGCAAAATTGACTAGGGACGACTGACTGTATTTACTTGTAATCAATATATAACTTAGAGGTTTTTTTCTGCGGAAAAGAGAGTAGAGAACGAAAAAGCTAAATATATAGGTAAAATATAACAATCTCTTATAGATATTACGCTTCTGGTGTGACTCGTGGACTGCTTCCACCTCCAGCGGCTGCTTCCTAAAAATCGTGGCTGCTTCCTAATAACTGAATTTGGTATTGAGAGTATATTACAAAAAATTCTATATGTTTGATAGAAAATATGGTTTAAAAATGAGCTCAATAGCGCGTAAAATATAATTCCCGATAACAACGCTAAATGATATAAATATATTTTTTAATAACGCAACTTTTCTAAAAATGAAATTGTCTGAATTTAAGTATGGTGTAAAAAATATTCGGTTTAAAAATGGTTGGGACATCAGAAAATTTAATATAGTTTATGGGCACGAAATAAAAAGTGTGCAATGACATATCATGGGAGGAAAGAGTGTAGCAAAAATTGGGATTCTTAAATGTGCGTTACTTGAGTTCATGTTTTGTCAATTATATTTTTAGTTGATGGGAAGTTCATGCATTGCTGTCGCCAAAGCTTTGCCGGGCTAAATCTAGTAATACTGTATTTAAGCTTTTAAAAACATAAAAGCAACAAAACAAGGTTACCAATCGTAACCTTTAATTTTCTTACAGTATAAAGTCAAAGGTAACGAATATAGACCTAAAGTCAGTGGGAAATGCAGCCTTGCACCATGAAAATAATTATGAATCATAAGAAATAAAAAATGGTTGTAATTGAGAACAATATTTTTTGTGTGTTTGGAAACATTTCTGGAATTTTATGCTTAGAGGAGTAATCCTTAAAATTAGCACTCGGTTTGAAAGCCAAACAAACATTAAACTTCTTTGACATTTGTACATTAAAAAAAAAAGTACTTTATGTGAGTTAAAAATAATAAATTTGTTATAAAATCCACAATGTGTCAGCCTATTTTTAGTCTGTACAAATTTGAGTGTTGCAAATTTAAAATTATACTTTAAACTTATGTAGTTGTGTGATGATGTGGTAATGGTATGGTACTGATGGCGGTGGCTACAGTTTAACTACCACACACTAAAGAAACTCAGGTCTTGAGGACTATACCTTATTTATTTGAAAACTCACGACAAACTAAAGAAAAATTACTATGACAGAAAAGAAAGGCTAAAGAAAAAGGACAATATCTGAAAAGAAACAAATAGTACCGGTTAACAATGTCCTGACTGACATTGAATAACACATAGCTAACAAATAAACATATTAACTAACCCTGTAAATACGGTGTGTGACAAAATATACTTGACTAAAAAAGAGAGTATGCGTACATGGTAAACAATTGGCAATTGAAATTATATTGTTTTAAATGTTCCATTACTATAAAAGGAGATCACGTGGCAGTGTTCTAACTTGTAGCACGTATACTGTGTTACATAAAGGACCAGTGTGAGATGTGAGGGCTAGCATAGAAATCTAACTGGGGTACTATCATCCATGTAAGGGGTCTATGTAAGATGCACCCATAGCAGGACAGGTACTATAATGGTGTAAGGTATAACCACCATTGGTTAGATTCTTGCATCACTCAATTGCTGTGTCTTTTTAAGACAAAAGCAAATTGCGAAATGTCTAATTATATTAATAGATTCCTATCCCGTGTTGGACGAGGTCAAATTTCACTACAGTGTTGGTGTTGGACGTGATTAAAAAAACGGGGCTTACCCTACCACATTTAAGACAAATTAAATAGTACGGTATTATATTGTAGACTGCTAGATAAGTACTATTGGAATTATCATGTCGACTAATCAGGAAAAAACAACCAAATCACTCCACGTCTAGGCAGTGGCGTAGCTAGAGTTGGTGTCACCTGGTGCGGTAAACTCATGGTGTCACCCCCGTCCCCAGACTTCCACGATTGATTTTTTAAAGTTAAAATAAGTCCACAGCATAACAATGGTGAGAAAAAATACAAATTAAATGAAGGTCAGGAGGTCAATGTATTTAAGAACTATAATAACGCTGTTAGAGTCATTTTTACAGTAAATTAAATTTATTAAAAAATTTCCTTTCCTGATCTTCAAAACTTCAAACCTGTCAATCACTTGATCAAAATCAATATTCATCGCCGTATCACTTTCTATTGATAGTAGAGCCAGCTCAGAAAGCCTTGACTGTTCCATGGTGGATCGTAAATAGTTTTGAAAGCTCCGCTCACGTTAAAGGACAGACGTAAAAATCAATTGGAGGTTTAGCGAGAGTATTGGGACATATTCTAGCACAGTGGTTCTCAACCTTCGTAATGCCGCGACCCTTTAATACAGTTCTTCACGTTCTGACGACCCTCAACCACAAAATGTATATTCGTTGCCAATTCATAACTGTAGGGTATATGTGTTGTCCGATGGTCTTACGCGACCCCTGGGAAAGGGTCGTTCGACCCCCAAGGGGGTCGCGACCCACAGGTTGAGAACCGCTTTTCTAGGAAGTCCCATTCAGTTATGAATTTCAAAACATTAAATACTGACCAGTCCATGACTTTGTGAAGTCAATATCAGCTGCCTTTAGGTGTCTTCTAAGTCTTGGTATTTCTGTTAAAAGTTATCTTCTGATAACGCACTGAACGAGTTTAATTTTGGAACGGACATCAATAAATCTTCTTCACTTTTTGATAGTAGATTCTTGGGTTGAACAGCCCCAAACCTATCTGCTACTTCCTGGATCGATGATGATCTGATCTGGAGTTCAGAAAGAAAGCGATCAATACACCCCATCATCACCCAGCTGTTTTCTTCTCTAATAAAGAGTCCAGCATCTATCCATTGTTCTTTTGACATTCCTTTCTTAAATTTCTCACAACCGAAATTCCATACTGGTCCTATTTTAAAATTGCCGTTTCAATAGCACGTCCCACCAAGTGATAACCCTTCTCGCACATAAACAATCTTAAGTCCTATAGACTGGTCCCACTTTGTCAAGAGTAAAGCCTTTAGTCTGCAGATACTGCTGTGTAAGATTAACTTCTTCAAGTAGATCAAGGCTGCCGATAAACGTAAAATCACAGACAGCATTTAAAGACTTATCTTTCACTGTTTTATAACACAGCAGCATGATGAGTACTCCAACGTGTTGTTGATAGTATTTTAACCGACCATGAAAACATTTCCATCGATGAGTGAATGCAGTACAAAATAAAATATAGAGGAAATATTCCCTCAAGATTTTCGAAAAACGTAATACATGAAGCATTTTCGGCAAAAGAGTGTCACTTAAAAAAGTTACAGAATACTTCAATAGGCGTTGAATCAACGTCAAAAGTTGTTTTTTTTCCTAGGGTCACCTCATTACAGACGCATCAACCTTTAACTTTTAATAAAACATGCATTTGGATTAGTTATATATGTGGAAAATTTACGTGTGATCGGTTATGTTTTTATGAATTTAGGTAGTTAGACCGAGCAGTGTATGCTCTGTACATTTGCAATTTTTCAATTTGGTGTCACCCCCCGAGATGGTGTCACCCGGTGCGTTCCACCCCCCCCGAACCCCCAAGCTACGTCACTGCGTCTAGGGTCGAATATATTTTTTTATATATTGTCACACGATCAATGGACTCCTACATTGTGTTATTAAAATATATTTTAAAACTTGTGTTAGCGGAAGCTCAAAGCATACGCCTATATTCAGTGGCTACTTTTGAATAAAATGCGTCTCGAAGGTTACACCTAATATGTGCCCCCCCCCCCCAAACAAATTTATTAATAAAAGAATTAAAGTCAAACAACCCTTAGAAACAACGTTTTCTTATAAATGCTTAACATGCCTTTTTTAGTTTGCGTTAATGTAATTGTACGTGATTTATCATTTATTTCTTTGTAGCAACTGATTTTGGTATGGGATTGTTGTTTATCAAATATAGTGCATGTAAAATCTCATAGGCTAATGGTATATTTAAACACAAATACGTCACAAATGCAAATTAGCATAAGCTACTCTTTTAATCTCCACATCACAACACACACCCATTGAAAAAATATTATTTCATTCACGTTGGGGCTAAAAATTTGAAAGACTGTGTTGTCATTGGTAACGAGTCTATGTGTCAAGTTTCAGCTCGATATGATGACGAGAAGTGGGCCATTTAGCCCACCGTAGACTTTGTCCAAAACACACAAACAAGAGCGAAATTACTGGTAATATAGGAGATTTGAAAATGAAGATATTAAAAAAAATGTTATTTAATCGAGACCATCAGCAATACATTTTCCTGCGAACATATATTCTGATTTTGCCAAATACTGAAGAATACAGTGCACAAATGCAAAAATCAATAATTCATTATTCCATAGGTGAAAAATTGAATTCAGAATTTAAAAATAAAACGACCCTCCCTCCCGTAATTCCAGCCCCCCTGAGTACCACAAAGGATTGTCTTGAACAACTTCGCACATCTAGGTTGATTACTGCCAACAATCTATTTTTTTAAAAAGAGTGTGTGTGTTTGTATGTGGGGGGTGGGGTTTAACTTTTTTTTGTGAGGATGGGAAAGGGGTTTAAGCAATGTGACGTCCCATAAAAAGGCAGAACATAATTGAAACGACTACTGAAATTAATCAATACGCTAATTTTAATGATTAAAATTAATTTTTTTACGTATATGAATATTTGATTGTTTATTGATTTTATTTGATTCAATGTTTTCATTTTTAAACGACCCCATATTCAGTATTAGTGAGGGAATTAATACTGTGGAGAACTTGTACACGTATTCGAGATTACCCGATCAAGTTACAGGACGACAATCACGACACGGAGGAGTAAAATCGGAGGTCCTACGGCACTAACAAACAAGGGTGATAAATATTGTCGCCAAAATAGACGGCGTGAGTCTGAGATTTAGGGGCGGGGTAGGAAACCAGGGTTGCCAAAGAAAAAAAATAAATTTCAATCTGTACATTTTTTTTTAAACATACAAGTACAATTTTTGCTTCGGACAAATATATGAAACGAAATTACTAAGCTAAAAAAATAATAATCCTTTCGGCTTTGTTCATATGACTTTATGACTCATGCTTGGGCCCATTTGATGAAGTTATTTTCTTCTCGGTGTGGAATCTCTCTTGATTGTGATCCTACAAGTTTCAAACAAACGAGGTGTTACGTACTGTTATCAATATGGAGAAATGAATCTCTTATTTAAGTGTAATCTCCTTCTAAAACAGTACACAATAAAAGACGATACCAAATGATAATTACAATAACAAAGAATACGATACTCAAACCAGGGCTAATTACGATAAAAAAGTTTTAATGTATTTATTATAATGAATTACAAAATCAAAAGAAATATAATTAAAACAATTGACTTACAGTATATTGTTTGGCTGGTACCGGTACCATGTTAATAAAATACAATGTGCAAAAGTGGTACAATGATGAAAAGAAAATCTACAAACACAAAGTAAAGAAAGCTCTGTCTCGTAGCACAAATAACACACGCGATAGAATCTCGTGATAAATGATCTGCCTCCCTCTCATTCACTCTATCGGCCTTTTATAATCGTTTTATACTGATGTCTCTGGAACCGCCTTACGCATTGTACTCGCTTCTGGCTTTTTATCCAAGTTTCTACCACGCTCGAAAACGAACAGACTATAGATTTGTCAACTGTAGCCGACGTTACATGGAGACTATTTTTAGATACACACACCCTAATACTAGCGCAGTACAGCCTAATTGGGTCAAACACAGTTCACAGCACGTGGAAAGAATGGAACAAGTCACTTGCATAACAAAGGAAAAAATATAGTAGATATATCCCGGGTTTTAGGCTTAAATTTTGTCGTCCGTTGTCTCTTTTTCTTTACGGACATCCTTAAATTCTGATTGTCATTTATGGACATGCCAATTTAGGTCATATTTTTACGGACTTTCCGTTAATTTACCGACGTTTGGCAACGCTGACTGGAGGGAACGAAAAATAGTAGATCAGGAAAACGATCTTAGGGGTCGACCAAATAGATCGTCCACTGAAACGGACCTGACGTTCGAAACCGGACGAGGGGGAAAAAGGGGGAGGGGTAAATGGTCTAGCAGACGATAGCAAGCTAGCTTTTGTTTTGTTATGCGCTATTTAAGGCCCAATTCACGTATGGCTGTTCCATTGAGAAATTTCGAAACAATTATAATCATAAGCCCCCAATAGTTTAGTCAAAATTTCATGTAGGAGTTCACTCTAAATATTTGGTTGCAAACAGTTTTGTCTCTGGTTGACGTTAATTTCATATCCCTCCCCATTGATGCATCCGTCTTTTTTTTTTAGCACATACCCTTTTGATGCGTATGTAAAATGAGCTCCCAGCCCCACCCCACGCACACCATCTAAATTTAAAAAATAAATTATTATTCATAAACAATTATGACGTGAAATAAAATTTAATGAAGTCAAGTCAACGTATTACAATGTTTCCTACCCTACCCCCCCCCCCCCCCCAACAGAGAGACTATTTATTATACATTATAGGAGGACAAATGTTGCAATTTGATTTGTGCATGATATGTGCCTACGGAAGGCAGCCCATTGATCTCTTAGCTGCATGTCGAACTAGTCCTTCATTCTATTCAAAATAATTCTGTTAAAGACATTTCCTGGTAGAGACAGCATTGTGATTCCTCTGTAGTTTGCATATTTGCTGAGCTCCCCTTTCTTTGGAATCTTGACGAGGTATCGTTCTATAAAATCCTTTGGAGTTCTATCTATTTCCCATATCGTTTCGAATAGACTGATTAATTATGGATGTATATATATATAGCATGTAAATTTAATTTACACTTATTTAAATGTTTTCTTGTTGTACAGATGAAGGCATTTGCCGAAACGTCTGCTTATGTATAATGTAAAATTATTATAAAAGCTTAATCATATATTGTTATATTGACACAGATTGTTCGTGTGAAATTAATCTATTTTAAAGCTTTATCGCAGTCCAACACTTTTACAAATAGAGTGTGAAGCATGTTGACTATTGTATCTATATCTGCTCTGTTGTGATGTTGTCCGATCCTGCTGATTTCCATATTTTAAGCTGCTTGATAGCCAGGGCTATTTCTTCCTTATTTGGGACACTGTCTTCTATTGGTAAATCTTCATTTGCTTGTTTTGTATCTGGTGTATCTATGGGTGGAGGTATCTTTAGTAATCCCTTAAATTAAGGCACCCATCTTTTTTTGTTCTTTCCTAACCGTTGTTAATCTACCTTCAATGTCTTGAACCGGTCCCTCTAGATTCTTGTATCCCCCTCAAAGGCTTTCTTGTTCTATCATAGAGCTATTTCACACCCCCACCTTTTTTTTCTGTCTGCTTCTTCTGTTGTTGACACTAGACCATCTATGTAAGCTATTTTATTATTTTTGACGCTGTTCTTTATCCTTAAATTTGCTTCTTTATATTTCTCTTGTGTCTTTGTTTTTATCTGCCCGGGTGCGGCACACTACATTTCTTTCCTCCCATTTATCGTTTGCAACGCGTTTAACCAATCTTTGTGTTTTTGCTTCACCGGTCCTAATAATTCGTTGCACATGAATGTTACAGACATATTTATATTTTGCCAATTACGTTCTATCTGGTCATCATCTGTTTGGTCGTGCAGTACCTGAAATTTATTTTCTTAATTAACGTAACACGCAATTCTTGCCGTTCTTTGCTCGTTTGCCAGAAGTGCTCTGTTGTATTTTAGACTCCCAGCAGCTGGCTCTTCTCAGTTTTTCTTCAGTTTTAGCTGACCCGAACTAGATGGTGGTCAGATGCAATATCAGCTATTCTTTTTGCTTGTATATCTTGGAGAGACTTTCTGATTTTTGTGTTAATACTTCGGTTCCCCCAATAACGAACTCATTTGCCAAGCAGAAGTCTACAAGCCTCACGCCGTTTTCATTTGTCTCTCCTACACAACGGCGCCACTTAATTTCTTCGTATCCCCTGTTTTATTTTCCAGTCTTACAGTGGCGTAGCGAGCTTAACTCGCGCCCGGGGCACAATACCCTTTTAGCGCCCCCCAATACCTTTCTAGCGCCCCCCTATTCGAAAACCATACAATATTATAGTAAAATATACCATTTGGTGCCCCTTTGTGAGTAGCGCCCGGGGCATGATGCCCCCCTTGCCCCCCCCTCACTACGCCACTGCAGCCTTAGCTTTTAGACATTCCATTATGATGTTTAGACCTCTACCTCTACATTTTTCCAGTATTGCTTGTAGTCAGTTGTAAAGGGCTTCTATTTCACCTTTCCTAACATCGATGGAGGGTGCATAGCACCGAATTACACTAAAAATATTTCTTTTTCATGGTTCGGAAAGTTGCTGTTATAATTCTCTGTCTATGGTCTTCACATTCTATTGATGCATCTTGTGCCGTGAAAGCGACTCCGTGTGTGTGTGGAGCATTTTCCTCCTCATGCCCGGAGTAAACTAGGGTTTTATTAACAAGTGTTAAAAGCTATGCGTTACATGAGAAACAAGAACATTGGAAAGCGTTTGAAGTATCTGATGAAGAATTGGATGATTAAATTCACGAACGTCCTTCCCATATTCGAATGCGCCAAAGGAAATAACTAATATTAATCTTAACAAATAACACACACAACATAACAAATTACAACTTATCCCCATTGCTATATGCCCTACACCAATAAAGACACAATATACAATGCAGCTATATCATGTTATATTTTTATTGAGTTTTTGATGTCTTAAACTAATTTTCAATTTTTATGTTGCTTGCATTTTTAACTAAATTCAGTCATGAAAGAATCGACTACAGTTTTGTAAAGACAGATCATCTAAGAAACAGAGACTCTCCATTAAAAAAATTCTTTAAATTAATGAACTATACAAATAAAAATGAAAATATTTAACTTAGTTATAGATGTTCGTAACTTGCCATCTGATAGATTGTATAACGATTGGTGTGACCCATTTAATATATTCTACAAACAGTTCTGTTATGATGAAGTAAGTAAGGCGTTTGTGACAGGTAAAACTGGTTTTATTTGGCGTTGTGATTGGAATGTAAAAGTAATTGGTGCACTCATTAACATAAATGCTAACATTGAAATTGATCCCACGCGCGGGTGTCTGGTGGATAGTCGTTACAAGACTTACATTCCACAATTGTGCGTCTAGTGCATATACGCAGCTTATATTCCATAATTGTGCGTCTAGTGCATAGTCACAGACTTATGTTGGAAGATTGAGTGTCTAGTACAATGTATAGGCATTTAAAAAAAACAACTTAAAAAAACACAGTGGCGTTCATCACTACTTAATGGATGCCCATAATTTGTCATTGAAATCTGCTCTCATAATTTGTTGGAATTGCTCTACGTTCTCCCCGCTCTTCTGTTTTGGAAACGCTCTGCTCAAAGCAAATAATCATACTCTGTCTGGATTGCAGACAATTTTCTCCTGAATTATTTATTAAAATTTGCTTTTAAAAGATTCATAGTTTAATTTCAAGATATTTATAAGGCTACTCTGGCTTTTGGTGTGTCGTACCAATACTTTTTTCTAATTACGCTAAGAAAGGGAGTTAGCTTGTTTATAAAATTTTAAGGCAGTAAATGGTTAACGTTCTTTTACTTTCAAAATAAAATTACTACATTATTATGGTAAGTAAATGATCTATGTACGCCCACTAACTAAATAAAAAGCATGGTAGTTACGTTAAATGTAAAAAAAAAAAGTGTAAAGTTGGTAGAATTTAATATGAAATGTTAAAAAATTAGAATGAAATATTTACAAGGCTGTCTTCCTGAACTGATAAAATCTTTCCAAGGAATTGTCTAAACTCAGTTAACCAATTTAATTTTTTAACTGTTGTCGATTTCACTTAATTAAAAAAGATTAAACACCTGTAAAATGTTAAATTCTTGGTTTATAACAATTTTTCAAAGGCTTTGTATCAGTGTTTCTTTCAGAAATTTTCCCCCGAGGGGGCACTTTTGACGTTCGGGGGGGCAGTGCCAGTTTTTCAGTGGCCAGAGGCGTAGCTAAGGGGTGGCAGATGGGACATATGTCCCCGGGGGCCAGATTAGCGGGGCATCTAATGGGCATAGTGTTAATGGATGAAAATAATAGGTTTCAGAGTTTAGCGGGGGGGGGGGGGAGGGAAAGGGGGGGGGGTGTAAAAATGAATCTTGTCCCCTGTCATTAAAGACGCACGTCAGTGACGTAGCAGTGTGGGGGGCGAACATTTGGTCTTCCCAGTTGTCATTTTTTCTTTAGTTAGAGCGGCGGGATTTTACGGACATCTTCAGAGTTTCTATCGAGAAAGGTAGCGTAGCAAAAAAGTTAAAGTTAACCCACCTAGGGTGGCGCTAACACTAGGCACGCCGCTGGGCATTATATATCAGCACCAAATTTGGCTGTCATGGCAAGTAATTTTTATCGGGAAGTAGGGCAGCAGAAAATGTGTGATTGTTTAACAATCAAAAGGTTCATTTTGGAGTATACATGATTCGAATGTTTTATAAGACATCATTTGATCGGGGGAAATAATTTTTCAAGCGTCGGGGGAGGCATTATGGCGACCAGTGCAGACACAAACTAAATTTCTTCTTCTTTTTCTGTCTATTAAGGGCCCACGATCAATTTATTGATCATTATGGCTCCTATGAATGTAAATGGGATTTGCAATGTTTCTGTGCCTGGTGTTGATGCGGATATTTCACTGGTAACAAGAGTTACCTAGTGAGGGTATCATGCACTGTATTCAATGTATCTTTAAGACAATGTGTGAAGGGGCATTTCAAACGTTCATATATTTAATGTTAGATGTCTCGTAGAAAAATGCTAAGAATACATCAACATACACCAACTATATCTGGACTACAAATCAGGTTATGATATCATAGACAGGAAATACATGAACAATGCTGTGCTGGAACTTGGAGTCCTTAACAAACTTACCCGACTCATACATATGACGATGGATAACTACAAAAGTAGAATCAAAGTACAGAGGGAGTACTTGAGGGAGTTCCCAATCAATCTGGGCCTCAGACAAGGAAATCCGTGTATCATTTTCAACATCACTTTAGAAAAAAGCATTAGAAACATACGTGTGAGCATCTGAGAGGTGGTACAGAACAACCATAAGGAACTTTATAAAGCCAGTCACTGCAATACCTGGCCTACACAGACGATATAGCGCTACTTGGTAGAAACAGCATTGATGATATAATTAAAACTTTCAGGGAACTTGAAAATGTGACGGTCAAAACTGGTCTTGATGTAAATAAAGCGAAGGCAATACTTATGACAATGACAGGAAATACGCACTGATGACTACATCAATATGAACATCTACGCCTTTGAGAGGGTAGCTACTTTCAAATATCTAGGGGTGACTATAAATAAGCAAGAGGAAATACAATCGGAGGTGCAAGAAAGAATAACAGCATGCAACCGTTCTTATTTCAATTTACAAAAGCTACTTCAAAGCAAAAATCTCTCTTAGGGAACAAAGAAGGCAGTACACCACTATCACAAGACGAGTAGTGAGACTTGGTTCCTACCAGAAAAGCAGAGAACCTGCTAAATATATGACCCGATGATAGACAATTTTGTTTTGGGAATCCGTACAAACTAAGAGCTATATCAATTGTACAAATACCCATCCATAGTCACAACAATATAAAAAAAAGGCAGACTGCCCTAGGCAGGACACATTGAAAGGATGCCGGATTCTGGAGCAACAAAAACGATCTACAGGCATAAACCTAGGGCAGACGGCTCACCGGTCGACCAAGACTGAGATGGATTGACGATGTAGAGAAGGGCTTACAAAGGTTGGGGTTCGCACATGGAGTTGTAAAGCGATGGATCGATCCCAATGGAAGAATGGGGTGGAGCAGGCCAGGGCCCTAAATGGGATGAAGCGCCACTGATGTAAACATTTCAGATATTTTGGTGGGAAGCGCTAGAAATAACGATAATAACCAAACATTACTAACTCTTCCACCAGCACAATATTAAATAAATTCAGTCCAATTGGGAGCCCTTAGGGTATGTTTTTTATCGAGAGATACTCCTTAGCTTAGACTCGCCCCTTAAAACTTTATAGGCCCCGGAAATGTTTTGATAAATTCAAAATGCAAGAATGCATTTTTTTTTACATACCGTTGTTAAATTTAGTTTCGCATTATTAAACACTTAACTGTAGAGCAACGGGAGAGATGCTAGTTAAGATTTTAAGTGTATTTTGACCTAAGAACCATCGTGTGAGGTCTGCATCTCACATAGCTGTATGGGGCCTCGTATATTTTAGGGGCTTAAAGTTGGGCTGTAATTACATTAAATTATCAACTTTTACTGCTAGGTAGGGAAGGAAAAAACCGAAAAGTAGCACGGGTGCCATAAAAAGTCAAGCGACGTCTCTGCTTGACTAAGTGTTGTATGCAAACATTTTTTTTAAAATTGAAAAGTAATGTATTTTTTAAGTTATTATTTTAAAATATTTTTGGGATCAACTACATAAAAATAATGAATTTACTACAAAATATTTTTAAAATTAAGAAAAAATAATTCCTTCCAAACAAAGGTATCAATCACAAAAAAAGAAATGCTAAAATAGTTTTACATTTTGAACGAAAAAGAAAAACCAAAAACATACATTTATTTCAAAATATTTTCAAGTTTCACCAAAGTCAAAAAGAAAAAAATATTTTCTGTACAAAGGGCTAAAGACTATATCTTTATGGGTTTTCAAAATTGGTATTTATTTATAAATCATATGTAACTGACATAATTGTTCAGAAGTCAAGAATTGTTTACAAAAGACTCATATATTTATTAATGTGTGATTTTTTTCCGTATAAAATTAATGTTTAAATTCTCAATATTCAGTTGATTGAAATGTTAATTAAGAAATTTAGAATACTATAATTTGCTTCAGATCATTACAACTTGCCTCTTCGATGTTATACTTGAAAACAATTTTTTTTACCAATTCCATATATTTTTTTTTTAACTACTACCAAAAATGGCATTTACAAGATAATCGAAATACTCGATTTTTTTTATTCGTTGTTTAAATATATATTATATTCTTTCTACTGGATTATCATCTTAAAATAATTTTTTTTTAATAGTTCAAACAGCTGGGGAAGATTGTTTATTATTATTATATTAACACAGAAAAGTCATTGGGGATTTAATAAATAAAGACTATTTTTTAAAATCATTTTACTCTGTTCCCGAAACTGTGTTAAAAAATTAGAAACACTCGATTTAATAATTATGATGAAATGTCCACTATTTGTATGTAACCGCTAAATTCCTAATTTTTTGTTTTAAAATAATTATTATTTTTAAATTTCTATTTTATCTATGTCAGCATACATCTATGGATTAAAATGTTTGCTAAAAATGATTTTTTAAAGCATGATACTATTTTTCAATATCATTTGAAAACAGATTGCACATGTTTATTTCTTAGCAAGAACTACCGGTATATTTAATTTACAGACATTTATATCGATGAAAAGGTAGTTTAATACAGGGTTATTAAAAAGTCTTTCAACTTTTGCAGCTGCAAAATGTAATTAAATAAAAGATACCGATATCTGCGAATCAGAAAAAGTAAGATTTAGCTTATGATCAGGAGCGGCCAATTTTCAAAACAATACCATATTTATAATCGATATCTGCGAGCCTGTAACAAGATTAACCTGAACGCTATGGATCATCAATATATATCGAAAAAAGCGATATTTTATTTGTTCCAATAATTGTAATCGATTAAAGGCACACATTTCAATAACTTTTAAAAATTTTATAAAAATTAAATTTAGAGTAGTTTTTTTTTTTTTAAAATTATTTTTTCTTACACATTTTCCCCCGGGGGGCACTTGACTTGCTCCGGGGGGGGGCAGTGCCCCCCCGGAGGTATGCCTGAAAGAAACACTGCTTTGTATCAATTAAAAAGTAACAATTTAAATTTTGAAAAGTTCCTAAAAGTTCTTCTTTAATTTACTACCAATACGGAAATATCGATCTTAATAAGATATGATTCAAATTGATAGGAAATAAAAGATTTAAACATTTAATATCATAAAGAATAACCATAATATGAATGGTTGGAATGACAAGGGTAGGTTGACAAACATACGAAGGATAGGTTGGCAAGGATGGGTTTACAACATACGTTGATAAGGATAGGTTGACAAAGATAAGTTGACAGGGATAGGTTGACAAATATACGTTGATAAGGATAGGTGGACAAGGATACTCTAAAAACATACGTTGAATAGGATAGGTTGACAAGGATAAATTGACAAGGATAGTTTGACCAGGGTAAGATGACAAGAGTTCCATTTAAATTATATCAAGTAATATTTAAGTCAATAATCTATATTTGTTGCCAATTTGCAAGATTTTTTATGAATTACAATAAAATAAAACCTATCAGTCACATAAAACAAAAAAATAAGTGGGTCAATAAACGGCAATGCTGTCTTATGTTGACACTCTAATTCGCCATTTTGTTGTTACGTCGTTGGTCTCAGTAGGCGCCACACGTCGTTGGTCTCAGTAGGCGCCACACGTCGTTGGTCTCAGTAGGTGCCACACGTCGTTGGTCTCAGTAGGCGCCACACGTCGTTGGTCTCAGTAGGCGCCACACGTCGTTGGTCTCAGTAGGCGCCACACGTCGTTTGTCTCAGTAGGCTTCACACGTCGTTGGTCTCTGTAGGCGCCACACGTCGTTGGTCTCAGTAGGCGCCACACGTCGTTGGTCTCAGTATGTGCAGCCCGTCTTTGGTCTCAGTAGGCGCCACCTGCTTGCACTGCTACTGGGTGTTCGTGCCGTTAGCAGTAGCTGCTATCTCGGAGAAGCAAGTATCCATATTGACAACGTCTCCTGTTGAAGATATATAAATATTCTTTTTTGTAATTTTAAATATTTTTTTCAAATTTTAATTGGCTTAGAGCAGTGGTTCTCAACCTTTATGATGCAGCGACCCTTTAATACAGTTCATCATGTTGTGGCGACCCCCAACCACAAAATTATTTTCGTTGCTAATTCATAACTGTAGAGTATATGTGTTTTCCGATGGTCTTAGGCGACCCCTTTGAAATGGTCATTCGACCCCTAAAGGGGTCGCGACCCACAGGTTGAGAACCGCTGGCTTAGAGTGTTATAGTTTAAAGACTGTATGTTAAAGAAGTTTGGGGGATCGGGGTTGGGGAAGATCCATGCTTACCGTTCGTGTATGTCCGAGAGCGATGAGGTAAAACCACTAAGTCATCCCTTGATGTCCTGAAAATATCAAAACATTTTCAAGCATTGTTTTTGTGTGTACAACCTGAAATCGAGCTAAGAAAAAAGCTGACATCTTGTGGGAAAGGAAAGTTTAGTGAGGCCATGTTCAAGAAAAAAATCTCGTCTGATATAACAAAGCAATATTTAAGACTCTTTTCCTGTATTTCATAGTTAAGAAAACAGGTTGACATTCAGTGGGGACATAACTGCCACACTTTTGATGGAAAGAAAATAATAAATGCTGATTATTCTTTAATTTTTACTAGTTAAAGAACAAAACATTTTATATTAATTTTATAGTTAGTATTCGAAAAATGAAATGATAATTAATATATTTTATTATAATTGACCGAAACAAACCAACTACTGAAACTCAAGCTCTGGATCTTGTCAAGGCTTTACTTGCGTTGAGTAATGTTGTTTTTAAGTCCTTTATGTTAACTTCGCTTTTCTTCATGGCTGGCTGGCTGGCTAACTGACTGACTGACTGGCTGGGGGGGGGGGGGGGCAAAATCTTCGAAAGGCCAACTGGCCTATTTCCCGTTCAGTTATCGAGCTGAAACTTGCTGATGATAACACATTCTTGAAAAATTCTCAGCTCCACTCCCCAACCACCGAAAAAAGGCTTTTAAAAATATAATTTTTTATTATTTTGTTCATTCCCCCTCCTCCGACATTTTCAGATTTTTTGTACTCGTGAATGTGCACCCCCCCCTTCCTTAAAAAAGCACCACCCTAAGCAGCATAAATCTAGCAATGTGTGTTAGTCTTCAAAATCCAATGCTATTTAAGTATAACGTAGTTATTTTCAGATATTTTCATCGCTGATGTCAAAAATACAACGTCGTAGGTATAGATCAATCTGTGTAGATATTTTTAAGTGAGCTTATATGGTGTAGAGATTAATTGTGTAGCTGTTTTATTTAGTTTGTATTGGTGACTTCCTTCGGGTAAGAGACGCTTAAATTTGGAACAAGACGACATAATAAAGAAATATCGGGAAAATCAAAAGCCAGTTGAATATAGCCTTACATGAAATTCTAGAGTAAGGAGTAAATAATGTGCACCCCAGGAGAACAAATGCCTCCACTATCAAAGGAGAAATCGCCGTCGGTTTTTTGTATAGTGCAGATGGTGCAACATCAGGAGTTCATGATAGTACTATTTATCAGAAAGGCGGAATTTTACAGAATATATCCGTGACCCAATGTGTTACCCTTTGCTTTTCCTTATGGGTTAGACCACAGATCCAAAGAAAGCTGTTGGACAATGAAATGTGTCCCAGCTGCAATGCTATTCATATCATTTTGTCATTCGTGATGGAGACTTCAACCAGTTCCTCAGGAAGACCCTAATTCTCGAGATAATTTATGGAAATACCTGAATACTATTGAACATGGGATGACAAAATTTCAAAATGGAAACCGCGTTTTAGAAGGCATCAAACTGCAATTTGCAGAATGCCAATAAAAATATCCTCGATCCGGGCGTAGAATGAACAGTTCAGCTAGTAATTAAATAATAAAGATTAGTGTATTAGTTATAAATCAACCTACACTGAGTCCTCTGCGTCTGTCTTGTTAAGGCAACAGAGGATGGTCCCGGCTAGTGGATAGTTACCTGGTTAAAAATGGTTTAACAATACATTATATTCTAAACAAATATTGATAAAGAAACACGATGAAACCAATGAAATGGGCCTTTACATTTTACCGATATTTTAATGTAAGCGGTATAGAGTAAGATAATGCTACTCGACTAGAGAAGAGGGAAGATATGTTGAACGAGAAAAAAAATACAACTTCCTTGACCTGCACAGCAGCGCTTGACCAAAACAGCAAACACTCCGAGGAGGAAAGATCCCAGGATGAAGGACAATGCGATCGTCAATTTCTTGTAGACACCAGTTTTACTGGTTGTCTCCCCTAGAGAACACAATTTAATGAAAATTATTATAACAGCATGATGTACTAGTCAGTCCATACAGGAAAATGAAATTCTTTAATTCCGAAGACTGCCATCATAATTATGTATTGTCATGATTTGCAACTAAACCTTTGGATTTAAAAGAACTAGACATAATCTTATCCCAAGACCCAAATTATTTTACTGCGTTCATCTCTTACTAATTTGTTTTACGATATAGTATAGTGCGTTCAAAAAAGAAATTTGACGAAAATTTGATCATGTGAACTGAAAAATAATTCCTTTCGATCAAACTTCCGTCGATCAATTTTCCGTTGATCAATTTTCCGTCGACGAAATTACGTTCAAACAAATTTCCGCTAACCGTGCAATCAGGGAAGAATATATTGGCGTAAACAGATTGTGAGTCACATTGGTTAGGAACGTCAAAACTAAAATGACGATACATTTAAATGCTCACAGAAATAATTTATTTTATCTAGAAAGAAACACGTTTTGTTATTAGAAAACCCCAGCTGGTCATCAGAAGTTAGATCAATCTGTAAATGGTGATCACTTTGATTATTTGATCTTTGTAGGTTCAGTCCGTGGGTGCGTAGATCGGTGGGGCGGTTCTAGCTGTGGTTGCGTAGATCGATGATTGCTGGGGCCGGTTCTGCCTGGGGGGGGGTGCAGATCCGTGGGAGGGGGGTGGGGTGGAGGTGTTGGCTCATTCTGTTGGTACGCAGATCTATGATTGCTTGTGCTGTTTCAATATGTGGGGGTGCAGATCAGTCCAGCTCCGTCTGGTTTCATCTGTGGGTGGGCATTTGGGTTGGACTGGTTTTATCTCTTGGTGCGTAGATCGGTGATGAGACTACATCTACTTTATTATTAAATAACTAAGGGACATCTCCAGATACATTAGAAACGAGGGATTTTCAGGATAGCATCTCAAGGAGTGCCAAGATGCTCATCCATTGTCAGTTTGTTGGCAAGGTAAACATAGGATATCGATGCTGCGACAACCGATCGTTGTTTAAACAGTTACATGGGAATTGGCATCTTTTGTTATGAAATGCCACCAGTGTGCCCCAAAAATGTTCTTAGGTAAATGATATCACAAAAAATATTACCAATTACTTACCCACAATCACGTACAGTTGCTCTCTGTTAGTTTTTAGATCGTGGCATAGGTACGCCTCCACGTTGGATTGCCTGGAGATGGAGGCGAAGACTTGCTCCTCTTCGGCGTCGTACCCACAATACGAGCACTGTAAGGGGATGCTATCCTCACACGGCTCTGTGACTTGGCAAGGGGCTGCTGGCCTAAACAGTACTAGCGTCGAAAAGTTCAGATTCGTCTGTGATTTCGAGACGAGCAGGTCAATTTCGTCGTTTTCGGTGCCAGGACAGATCGCCGTCAAGCGGTCAGAGCCCTGGAAGTCTTCAACCAGGAATGCGGCTGAGAAAAAATTAATTAAATAATAATAAGATGATTAAAAAATAAGAAAGTGAGGATCCAAGGGGTCCATTCCTGGTGAAGCTTTGTAAAGTGTTGCGATTTCGGGTCAATGCCTGTACCGTATATGTCCAGGATTGATGTACATTATGCATGATCTCTGGTTTTTGTGAATGAGAGAGGCGAAATGTCAAGTAGCATCCAGGGCAGTGGTTCTCAATCTTCCTAATGCCACGACCCTTTAACACAGATCCTAATGTTGTGGTGACCCCAACCATAAAATTATTTTCATTGCTACTTCATAAATATGTGCTTTCCAAGGGTCTTAGGCGACACTTGTTTTAGGGACGTTCAACCCACAGGTTGAGAATCGCTTATCTAGGGGGTCACAAAACATAGCTACATCACAATTAAATTTAAAAAAAAGTTAAAATCGATTATTTATTTCAACGAATTAAGTCTGTGGGCATTATTGCCCTAGTAGTTATGTCATCATGATTACATAACGTCTTATACGACAGTTACGTAATTAAAATTATTTAATTGTGACACTTATATACTATATACAAATTCTTGACATTATATTCGTATAGATCCTGAACTGGGTCTCATAAACATGCCCTGTGTCCCTTTTGATGACAAATTAATGACTCAAACTGTGTGAAATTGTAAGTTTCTGAGTGAAAAAGAACAATTTGTTAAAGTGTAGTTCAACTGACCTTCAAGAAATGGAGATTCTTCTGCAGCTGCTTCTACTGTTACCGACAGGATGGACAACAAAATCGCCGATGTAAGCATCATATTCTTACCGCCAGTGATTCTAAAGAAAGAAAAAAATATATTAAAAAAAAACAAAAGAATCTAAGTCATAGAAATTGGGTTTTTTTTTTTTTATAACTTTAATAAATTTTCTTAATTTCCCAACGGGAAAAGTGAGAGATTTGCATAATATCTTTCAGCTCCACAATTTTCTATTGAAAGTGTTTTTGTTTTATACGTTTCCCATTTAACACAAATATTTTGTTTAAAACGCTGAACACAATTTGAATAACAACAAATATATTCTGCCTTTCGTTTGTGTAGAAATAGTTTTCTAATTCAATGAAAAAAAAAATGAAAAAAAAAGTTAGTGAGAGTACGCTACAAGAATGTTTAGCATACAACAAGGGCATTTAAGAAACGTCATTAGATCAAACGTTTAAATCTGTAACGAAAGAAAACCATTTTTTAAATGAATTAAATATAAATTTACCCTTCCATATTCCCGATGAAGAAGAAACTGATTGGCTCGGCTGGGATTTCTGGACCGTTCCGCGTTTCTGCGCAGGGTAAGTCGGGTAGTGCGGCAATAAACAATGGAGGTGCTTACGTCAGAGATTAGGCGCGCGCACTGGTACACCGCCCGCAGTTAGGAAACAAAAAAAATCCCTACTTTAAAAAAATGTTTTTACACACGATCGTTTACTTACGCACACGTACTCAAACACACACACACACTCTCTTTCTCTCTCTTTCCTCACATCTCTTACCCCCCTCTCTCTCTTTCTCTCTCTCTCTCTCTATCGTTCTCTTTCCCTCTAAACTCTAAACCCTCTCCCTCCCCTGTTTTTATCTCCCACTGTCCCTCTCTCTCTCCCCTCTCTCCCTCTCATTCCTCCTCTCTCACCTTATCTAAATATCCCTCTTTCTCTCCCTATCATTACCCCTCTCTCTCTCCCTATCTCTCCCTTCCTCTGTCTCCCTTTGGGGATAAAATGTACTCTCTCTCTCACAGGCACACACACACACACACTCTCTTATCTCTCTCTCTCTCACAGGCACCGACACACACATACATATGTATGTCTTTTTTGGCCATGCTTATCAAATTAGTAATTGATAATAGTTCAAAGAGATATTTTATCAATGTTTTTTTATTTGATTTGTTTGGTATCATATTAAATGGAATGACCGAGAAAATAAAAATAAAAAATTTAAAATAATTTTATGTTACTGCCAATTAAAATCATTGAAATGATGGCAAAACTTATGGAAGGTGTGAATTTATTGTTAGTTTTTACTGTGTTTTCCCCCTCTAATTTGACTGACTTCTCCATTATTTCAAATAACACGAATGCTAAATTATGGTTGAATTTTTAAATGTCGAACAAAATTCCATTCCGACCCAAATTCCGTCGAAACATGTTCCGTCGGACAAATTGCTATCAAACAAATTTTCGACAAACTTTATTTTGTTTGCCTATAGACAGCCGAAATGTTCGGTGTGCTGGTCTATAGACGGCCGAAATGTTTGGTGTGCTGGTCTATAGACGGCCGAAATGTTGGATGTCCTGGTCTATAGACGGCCGAAATGTTCGGTGTGCTGGTCTATAGAGAGCCGAAATGTTGGATGTCCTGGTCTATATACAACCGAAATGTTCGATTTCCTGGTCTATAGACGACCGAAATGTTCGATGTCCTGGTCTATAGACGGCCGAAATGTTTGGTGTGCTGGTCTATAGACGGCTGAAATGTTGTATGTCCTGGTCTATAGACGGCCGAAATGTTCGGTGTGCTGGTCTATAGACGGCCGAAATGTTCGGTGTGCTGGTCTATAGACGGCCGAAATGTTGGATTTCCTGGTCTATAGACGGCCGAAATGTTCAGTGTGCTGGTCTATAGACGGCCGAAATGTTTGGTGTGCTGGTCTATAGACGGCTGAAATGTTGTATGTCCTGGTCTATAGACGGCCGAAATGTTCGGTGTGCTGGTCTATAGACGGCCGAAATGTTCGGTGTGCTGGTCTATAGACGGCCGAAATGTTCGATGTCCTGGTCTATAGACGGCCGAAATGTTCGTTGTCCTGGTCTATAGACGGCCGAAATGTTCGGTGTGCTGGTCTATAGACGGCCGAAATGTTGGATGTCCTGGTCTATAGACGGCCGAAATGTTCGATGTCCTGGTCTATAGACGGCCGAAATGTTCGTTGTCCTGGTCTATAGACAGCCGAAATGTTCGGTGTGCTGGTCTATAGACGGCCGAAATGTTCGATGTCCTGGTCTATAGACGGCCGAAATGTTCGATGTCCTTGTCCACGCTAGAAACTCTGCAGCTCTCCAAAAATGTCTTCCCTCCATAAAAAAGAAGAAAACAAGTTTCAGCCGAGGCGGACCGCCCCCCCCCCCCCCTCAGCACCCTTCCTGGCTCTCACCACGAGACCATTTGAATAGTCCCCTCCCCCGCCCCCCGCCTTCGCTCCCGAAACCAACTGTCTGACAGAAACACTGCTGACAATCAATACCAATGGCGGCTAGCTCTTCAAAAAAGGTTTTAAATTTTTTTACATGGTATTGACAACCCAACACCCCCCCCCTCCCACCGAATTAAGTCAAATGGAGGACACAACAAATCTGCTTCCTTTGATTGTTCTGTGCAATGTCTGAATCACAAACGACACCCTTTTGTTGCCTTGTCAGTCTATGTCGTGCGTCCATAAAGTCAACGCTCACATCGTATGGAAACCCGGAGCACAACCAGCCTAAGTCTACGCTTACATGGTTATGGACACTTGGAGCACAACCAGCCGAACTGCCGAAGATGAATACCCGCATGTTTCACGACACGAAACAGCGCCCGTTAATTTATTATCTTCGCACACGGTTTAGCTTTCTTGTTATACATTTACGTCTCAATGCAGACGAAGTAAGTGCACAACGCATTTTAATGGACGATTGACAGGAGAATTAACCTTAAAAGGACCCGGGGGCTGGGGGGGGGTGTTTTCTCTTTAACAAAAGGGCAATACGGTTAATTACCTTCGCATAAAATCACGTTTTAGCCGTACGTGTTGTCTTGTCTTGGTGACAGTCCCGACATGTTTTTTTTATAAAAGCCGTAAGCGAACACGGCCTGGCCTGTTTGTATGTAGAACGTACCCATAAAGACATCTCATTATTCAAGCTATGTGAGTATCAGGTTGTTCACCCGTTATCGGTCACAGTGTCCCCTGAGATCTCCCCCCCCAAAAAACGAAACTATACAAACATATTAAAATAAAAATTTTTTGGAATCCGGTCCGATGAGGTTTAAGACTATAACGGATGGTGACCAAAATAGTGTTTGCTTGTTTGATGACATCGGCCAAGGGTTACCTCTTTCCCCGGGTTTGATTATCCCGAGAGAACGGGTGGGGGGTATATGGACACTTATCTGGGGATCCCAGGATGAAATGAATTCTATAGAAAATATTATATTTACTTAATTCAGCTATTAAAGAATCCATTTCAGAGGTGTAACTAAGGGGGGCAGGGGGGAGAGAAGTCCCTGGGCGCCATACTAGTTAGGGTCGCCAAAATGTGCTTTGATATTATCTTATTGACTAAAATAAAGCTGAAAAAAAGAAAAGGAGGCTCCTTAAAATTAATATTGTCCCCGGGCGCCAAACACTCTAGCTACGCCTCTGGTGGGGTTTCAATGATTGTTTAATTGAAACGAAAGAAAAAAAATCCAATATGTTTTTGAGAGGTTGTCCCCTTGATGCTAGTTTCTTTTATATACCCCCTTGCTTAGAGCTAGTAGAGATAGATAACTAGCTAAATTTATGCCAGATTAAACCAAAACTCTGTTATAACAGCCTGTTAGATTACAATCTTTAACTTAAAGTTTGTTTTTTATTCTTTACATTCTGCACATCTTAATTTCGAATCCGTAAGTAGGGGCTATTTACAAGATAAGTTTTCGAACAACTTAGACATGGGGTACGTTTCGTATAAAAATAAATTGATACAAAATGTTAATCATCTGTCAATATATTGTATATTTATATTATTATGTATTACTAACGGGAGTTAGAAAGTAAAAAAAAAAATAAAAAAAATAAGGATCTTCTCAACCATACACCGGCCACAGACAAGTGGTTTCAATTTCTCAACTCTACACCGGCGAGTAACCAGTCGAACCGACCGGCGTTAAAACAACAGGGGGGGGGGGGGGGGAACGACTGGTGGTGAAACGACCGTTGACAAAAACACCAGGAGGCGAAACGAACGTTGGCGAAACGACCGCAGGCGAAACGATCGACGGCAGCAAATCGTCATAGATCATGGCCACTAGCAACCAGCAACAAGTGACCAACAACAAGTGACCAACAACAAGTGACCAACAACAAGTGACCAAGAACAAGCGACCAGCAACAACTCACCAGCAACATATCACAATATCACCAGCAACAAGTCACCAGCAACATGTCACCAGCAACATGTCACCAGCAACATGTGATGCACATATAGTGAAGTTTCACCCCGTTTTAGTGTTTGTTTTCTTAATAGCTTATGGTAGTGGTTCTCAACTTGTCGGTCATAGACCCCTCTAGGGTTCACCTGATAAAATATCAGGGGTATCTTGAGAATTTCAGAAATTTGTTAGGTGGGAACATTGTAAAATGGGCATTTTTCTTATTTTAATTTTTATGTAAAAATTGTAAATTATTATTCGAATGATCAGACTAGTTTCTGCTTGTTGCTAAACTACAGTAACAAAATTATTTGATTCATTCGATAGATACATCATCAATTCAATATTATATTTGGACACTTCTTTTCATTAAAATAATTACATTATGTGGGATTTTAATTAATTTTTTTCCCTTGTGTTATTTTATTTTTCTAATGTTTTGCCACCCCAGCCCCAAATTTAAAATTTTGCAAAATAAAACCAGGTGTGTTAATTTATCCAAAATTGTTTGTGGAATCGAGCACCACCTTCAAAATCGGCCTCTTTTCTTAGCACTTATTTTTGTTACCCTACACCGCCAATCAAAATTGCAGAACCAACACTTTTTTATTTACAAAAAAAAAAAAAAAAAAAAAAAAAAAAAAAAAAAAAAAAACAACCACAACAAAGCTATACCACCCACACCCACCTTTTCAAAACCCGTTTCTCAATTTCAAGGTGTAGTAATTGTTGTGGGTTGAGACCACTTGTTATTAAGGGGTCCTTACACTATGAATAAAATCTCTGGGTAAGAATAGGAATTATTAAGCTTTAGAGTTTTGAAGCCTTCAACTGTGATCGCTGCTGATTTTATTCATGGCTAATGGCTCTATATAGGGCTACTTATTCTATACAGGGCTACTTATTCTATACAGGGCTACTTATTCTATACAGGGCTACTTATTCTATACAGGGCTACTTATTCTATACAACGCTACTTATTCTATACAGGGCTACTTATTCTATACAGGGCTAATTGTTATATACATGACTGCTGGTTCTATACGGCGCTACTGGTTCTATACGTGGCTACCGGTTCTATACATGGCTGCTGGTTCTACTCATGCCTAGTCGTTGTATACACGGCTAATGGTTCTATACACAGCTACTGGTTTTATACATTGCCACTGGTTCTATACAGGTACCTTTTCACCTTCTCTCCATTGGGTAGAGACGAGAAAAATAAGAAAATACCTTTTTTATTGTGTGTGTAACACTTGGACCCGCTGGGTATTGTTTTCAAATAACAGGACCCGGAACCGGTGTAAAAAAGAACAACTGCAGCCAGCTCTGACCTTGTAAACACGTGATCATCACTGCACCCCCATCCCCACCACCCCTCCCCCGATTACAAAAAGACTTATGGATTTTATATTTCCCCTCTGTATGAGACACATTATAAATCATTGAAAACTCAATATATTTAAGTTATTGAACATTCAATTATATGATCATCTCGAATTTATTTTACAATTTTTGTATTTTAATTTTTTTAATCAAGTGTATGTATACTAAGTTTGGTCAAGATCCATCCATACATGTTGGAGTATTAAGCCTATTGATATTTATGTAGCGTATATAAGTAGAAAAGAAACGGGCTCCCGGCCCTAGAGGAATAGATATTATGAGTTAAGTACCCTTCGGCATTTGACTATGCATTATCAGGTGTATGTGTACTAATTTTGGTCAAGATCCATCTCTTCGTGTAGGATTATTTGTTGTTAACTTTATTTATATAGCTTATATTTGGAAACAAAACAACGAATTCGGGGCCCCTAAAAAACGTAAAACAGACTGTAATGCAAGCAGTGGTTCTCAAGCAGTAAATAAGTAATATTATTTTTAAAATGACTAGCTTCCGGACTTCCACAAGATCCTTTACCACCACCCCACCACCCGCCTTCCTTGACCGCAATTATCCACATCTGAATGAACAACCATCCACACTCCCTCTCTTTTTTTGACGTCCCCATTTGCAAATGTGGTGTTAGTGATTTTAAGGCTTTCCTTTTAATTCAAATCGCTGATTTAATGATAAATTTCTTTTGTATGATACGTCTGGTTGGTTTAAAGGAGGAGGGTCTAGTTAAGCCAAAAAAGTATTTTGAGAAGAAGCAACAGTTTTATAAAAATCATTACTTATACTTTTGTTCACGGTGGGTGGTTAAGAATCTCGTTGTTGCATACGCAACTTCTGATGTTGTGGAAAGTGTCTTCTTGTGAAGCTGTCTAACTTTATTCCCAGCCAGAACGTAGCATAGAAGCATGGGCAAATGGCATTAAGTGTGAATTTAAACGAAACATTGAAAAACAGTCATAAATTTGCCAAACCCACTAGATCACTCCGTTCATCCGATAGTGGTAAACTCGGGATACAGCGAGTCCACCTTGAGACCCGCGGAAGGCGCACTTTAGCTTTTGCTGGCCCAAGAATCTAGAACGCCATTCTTGTCGCTCTCAGAAACAGCCAGACACTGCACTTTCAAAACTAAGTTGAAAACACATCTTTTTCGCTCTCACCTGCTGGGGTGATGTAGTCTACCTCATTGTTTCCAATGAGCTTGCTCATATTCCTTTGGCTTGTATTGTCCATTGGCTTTTATGTAGATTTTGTATTGTTGCGTTTTGTATTTTATTGCGCTTCGAGCCTTATTTAGGGATGAAGCGTGTTGAAAAGAACTTAATCAGTATTATTATTACTAAACCCAGACATGACACTCATTAAAATTTGATTATCCCTCCATACATTTGGCCTGAAGCAATAAGTGACGTGCAGATCAACAAATCTATATCTAAGAATACAGTGGTACCTCGATATACGAATTTAATTCGTTCCGTAACCTTGCTCGTACGTCAATATGCTCGTATCTCAAAGCAATTTATATATTGAAATTAATAGAAATGCCATTAATCCGTTACAGCCCCCAAAATGCCACTCCAAGTTGTTTTTGTTACGTGTTTTTGATTAAGAAAAATGTATTTATAGATGACAAATATTGTATAAAAACATAATAAAAGAGAATGTAAAGAATTAAACTGGTTTTATAAAGTGTAATTACTTTGGAAATCAGCTGACTTGAGCTTACGGAAGATACTGGCGGAGGTGTAGGGTGGAGGAGATAGGCGAAGGAGCTTCACTTCGGTCACTTACTCGCTACACTGTTAATTCTAAACTCTTTCGGTCGCTTTAATTCACTTACTCGTTACACCCTTAATGCTAATTTTTATCCTGAGACTTAATTGAACTTAAATGCCACTGTACAATTTTTTGTTACTTTCTCTTAATTTTCGTCACTGCAGCCGACCGACCCGCTGACCCAGTTCACCGTATCTCAAATATTTCTCGTATCTCAAAGCAAAACATCGCTCGCTCGACGGCTCCTATCTAAAAAATCTCGTATGTTAGGGCACTCGTGTGTCGAGGTACCACTGTAGGTCTTTATTGTCGGACTCCAACTAGCTTGCTGTCATGCGAATTTCAAGTAAACGTGTTCAAGATTTCAAGAATATTGTCAAAAATCGCTAGCAGTCACATACATCTCATTACAAATCAACAATTGTAGTATCCTTGTAGTCGGTTTATGTCTAAATTAAAGCCATTGACAAATAATGTTAAAAAATGTATAATAAAAAATGGTAAAATCTAGTTAAAAAATTAGTAAAAGTTTTTTCCTTAAAAAATAACGTATACGTGCATAAGTAAAATAAAATTGCAACAATTGGTTATTTATACTGTTTAACAACCTATAAATAACTCATAATTCCTAATTGTGGTAGGCGGCTGTAAACAATGGGAACATAATATATATGCATCCCCCCACCAAATTCAAATAGCTTCACATTTTTCAATGTGGCCCTACGCACAAAACGTTTTCCCACCTCTGGTCTACACATTCTAAAAATATATTATAATATCGGATTTTCCCCCAAATTACTCAAGCTAAAAATAAATGAACATGAAAACCCAATTACTATTGCAATAAAATACTCTGTTCTCTCAATTATTATAATTAAACAGCGGGGGAAAAATCTCCATGTACATTACTAAAAGTCATGAAGAGAAATAGAACTATATACAAACTATTTTAGGACAAATATTAGCTTAATTAGGGCCCAGTTAAAATAAATCCGTAACTTAAAAATGAAACAATCTTGATTAAAAGTTAAATTCCAGGAAAAGTTAGCACAAAAAAAAAAAAAAAAAACGGAAAATCTTGAGCTTATAATTGTTTTATTTTCAGTTTTGTCACAAAAGCAGGGGTATGATTTGTCTCAACTAAAATTTGAAGCGAATTAAATTACTCTACTTGTAGAATGCGTGTTATCCCATCAGTTAACAATGTCTGGAAACATTCTTGTAAGTATTTTCTCTAGGTACTTCTTGGCAGTGACGGATTATTAGTTATTTTTGATATTACACAAGAAAACGTAGTCTCTTGGATTCGGTCATAAATTAAATGATTCCACATAAATATCTGCTTAAATAAAACACCAAAAAAAAAAAAACACACAACCTAAAACTTTGTCTTACTACCAATAAGTGGTATGAATACATTTGTATTACATTTTTTCCAAAACAATCGCAAACAAACTCAGGCTAAGATTAATTTCCTGCAAAACTTAATTATTACTAATCTTTTTGTCGGCAGTGACACCCAATTACTTTGTTTTTAAACAATCAAAAAGAAATGATGTAGGAAGCAAGTGAAAAATATTAATATTTGAACATTTTAATTAAATTCTTTATGGAAGCGAAAAAGACTGGGATAAAATAAAATAGTAATCATTGTCAAAGTGTTAGAATCCCTTGAGTCTGTGTTGTGCCTGAATGCGTATATGACTATAGGTGTAGGAATACCATAAAGGGAGGGGATACTAAAGGGGGTATTACGTAGAATTAGTAAGTAGTGCGCAGGTGGTCAGTTGGTCAGTAGAGCAGGGGAGATCGAGTGGGTAGGACGCTGACCGGATCAGTGGACCAGTGTTATTGTTAGTTTGTGTTAATAATTAGTAGTGTTGCCAGAGCGCCCTTTAGTATGTGTGGTTCTTTGGCTAAGCTTCTTAGCTGAATCCACATTACTAAAGTGAGAACATATTTGATTAGAGAGTAGTGAAATATAAGCTTAGAACTAATAACTCAAAAGAACTCTTGTGTCTAGTCTTTATGTAGGCCTACTCATTGTATACTTGTGTACAATGACAGTGTGTTTACATTATCATACCCTAGACAACAGAGTCACACACGCGAATCAATTCGTGACAATCATCGTTTTTTTTTTTTTGTGTAATTGACAGAGAAAGTAGAAGATTACGCTTGTCATCATTAATGCATTTAATTTTTCAGAAAATCTACCTGGAGATATTCATTGGTAATAAGGGAGAGAGAGAATGCAATCATGTTAGCAAGATGGAAATAAGTAAAACAAAGTATGTGAAAATCTGAAAAAAGGTAACGCAACAAAACAACCAATGTGCCGACAGGAAGTCTTCGTCAGCGAACTAACAACAGAAAAAAAAACAGAATTAAATTTTGAAAAGAAAAGTAGTATCTGTGAGGGCAGCAAAAGAATTGTGACAGGAAATAAGTGGGTGAGAGATTAAATACAGACAGAAAGGGAAAGAAAAGAGGAGAAGTAAGTCCACTGCAGTTGGTCGTGACGTGGAGGCGGGGGCCAAGGTTCAACATGTGAATGAAAGCATTACGTTCATGCCATGTGATGTCAAGGTTCCATCAGTCTGGATAAGCTTGTTTTCCAAATTCACCCGGCTGGGATATTAGTGGATTCATTATGTTTCATTATAAGAGCAATGGACACATGTTAAAATTAAAGAAAGATATATAGTCAATAATACAGGTTTTAATCAGCCGTTGAAAATTGGAAAGGAGAAAAGCCCAAATCCCAAGTTATTGTAAAATATAGAGATATGGATGTGGAGAGAAAAAAAACCCTTTGACATGTCTAAACCCTTTTACAAACTCATTTAAGCAACCAAGTCCTGACTAACATGGAAAAACTTGACTTGATGGAAATTACAGCAAAAGAAATGGATTCAGATGATGATGTGGAAGTTTTTAGGATGAAAAAACAAGACTTTCAAGCAGCAAAGAAATATTTGGTTTGTTTAAATTTGTCTAAATATTCAGTAGAAAAAGGAGATCAATTTGAAATAACATTGAATAAAACAACTCACCGTTCTATAATCTCTCAGATAAAGGACTTCACGTCAGAAGAAATTCCAATCAGCAATTATGAAAGGTCACTTTCAGCCATGAACGAATTATCCGAAAATTACTTAAATGTTCATTTTATTATTTCTCGAAGTACAGTATTGCTCTATGGTCTGAAGAGAGAAGTTTCCTCAGCGAAAATAGATTTACTAGCTCAACTAGAGAACGCAGATGAAATTAATATGAGGATGGCTGACGGCACGGCATCTGGTTTTGGGGGAAAAGCCACAATTGGTCAAAGTTCACAAGAGAAAGATTCCAATGTAAAACAAACTAAAAGCTACACACTCGATGAAAAACTTGTCAATAATGACGGTGGCAAAGTTGGCACCTCCATGGAAAACATGTCTGTAGAAAGCCCCTCTGTAGAAAGCACCAGTGTAGTAAGCACCTCCATTGAAAGCACCAGTGTAGAAAGCACCAGTGTAGAAAGCACCAGTGCAGAAAGCAACAGTGCAGAAAGTACCAGTGCAGAAAGCACCAGTGCAGAAAGCACCAGTGCAGAAAGCACCAGTGCAGAAAGCACCAATGCAGAAAGCACCAGTGCAGAAAGCACCAGTGCAGAAAGCACCAGTGCAGAAAGCACCAGTGTAGAAAGCACCTCTATTGAAAGCACATCTGTAGAGAGCACCTCTGTAGAAAGCACTTCAAAAGAGAGTGCCGCCATCCCTCGCTGTGAGAAAGAAACATTTAACACAAGCGCCCCAGGACCTTCACGTGTATTGAAACAAGTAAGACCTCATTTTTACGTAGGACCAAAAACTGATTTAAAAGTTTACGTGAGAAAAGAAGACATTACAAAGCTTGATGTAGATATTATTGTGACCGCCTCAAATCAACAGCTGAGACATGGTGGTGGCGTGGCAAAGGCAGTGGCTGTAGCAGCTGGACAGTCTTTGGTAAACGAATGCAATTCTCACATTACTGCCCATGGACCTCTCGATATCACCGATGTATTTGTGTCGACCGGTGGACTCTTAAGGGCAACCTATGTGATACATGCTGCAGGGCCTAGGTGGGAGGCTTATGAGGATAAACGCAAATGTTTAACAGATTTGCGTAGGACTGTCGTCAGGTGTCTGGTGGAAGCATCAAGGCTACAGAAAGGATCCATAGCCTTGCCATCTATCAGTGCCGGTGAGCATTTATATATTACCGTTAGTAGTGAAGATTAAAAAAAATATCTATTTTAAGATGTCAAAATGTTTTAAATTGACATACTTTCATAATATGAAAATATTTGTAGGAAAAAGGTAACTTACATACAATTTTTTAAAATTCTATTTTTTTTTGTAGTCACGAAATGCCTTTAATCAATTAATAATTCGTTTAAAAAAAATTGTTTTGATGTTCAATTAAAAAAGCGATTGAAACTTAATATCCCAAATTTATTATAATGAATTTATTTATGTCCTGTGAGAAATAAAGTTTACAAAATGAAATCAAGATATTAGTTTCGTATCATAATTTAGAGCACACATTTAATGATGTACAGTATTAAACTATAAATAAGTAATATAAATACGTTACTTCATTTAATTATATAGAGAGACATAATCGGTATTTCTTTTAAGCATCTTTATGGGTGAGGAGTTATGCGACTTAGAGCAAGCCAAATTGCACCACCCGGAACAAAATGTATACAGCAAAAAAGAGGAAGAAAACCCCATTAAAAACATTTTAAGAAAGAGCATTAGTTAAAAAGGAGCCAAAATTTCACGACGTAAAACTAATGAATTAATGACATATATGAACTTAAGAAATATCGCTAAGCTCCCTGCATTAGATGCACCACATGTTTAAGTCAAATCCAAATACACCGTTGTTTTCTTAATAACATTATTCTGAATATGGGCCGATCCTGATCATAACCTGCACATTTTCTCCATTGTTCCCGTCTAGGCCTACCAACCTGTATTATTCCCCGCCAACATTCCTAGTTTCAAGACTTATATTATGGGAAATAGTCCGGCCTATGATCCGTACATTTTGAGCAGAAACTAGCTTTCCATACAAATAAAGAAATATATTTATAATATTTTGATATAAATTCTAGCTAAATGTCAAACAATCGAAATCAGTTTTAATTTTCTATTTGTTAAAGTGAATTCAAGTTTGATATGGTCTTTTTTAAATTAGCATTTCGATTTTCATATCAATTCAACTTAATTTTTTTTTTTTTAAGTTTTAGGAAAAAAATCCACACCCTCATTTTTTTTTAAAATCCTGGCGCCATTTGTTCATAAATGTGTAATTAATCCAAAGATTTCTTGTCACCATTGCCCCACACATGATCAAAATGAGAGTGGGGGGGGGGGGGGCGGGCGGGGCGAAAGTAGGCTGGGGCCAAAATCACACTAGGGCGTGCCACAAACGTGATGTCGAGTTATATATGGATATGGGCTTCATAAAAGACTAGTTCTTTTAGAAGCAGCTCTGAGCACCTTCCCAGACAACTCCACACGCTTTTGCTCGGGAGCCATCTGTGCCCTTGATTGTCGCCCCCTCCAAAATCAATGCGTTTTTAGTATGTACAATAATTTTTCTGACAATGATATTATTTAACTTTTTTGTTATATATAGAGTGAAGGAGCGAAAATTAAGTGGGGCAAAAAGTATCGATGGTGTTGGCTGAAAGGGATCTCCGCAATTTATCTTTTGTTATTCGCTGCTTTCGGCCCACTGCGTGTATTCCTAGATGGCTGATCTATTTTTTTAGGCCCACTGCGTTTATTCCTATATTCCAAAACATGGCGGTGATTTCATTTTAAGACTTCATAAAATAATAACACGGATTTCACAGATTTTTCAATCACAGTTTGCTGCATTATAAATATTACAGAATTTTGGGATAATTTTTAAATGTACGCACTTTCTGCAGATCCCTCCCGGCCCTAGGCACTAGTACGTAAACTATCCAAAATCAACACCCCCTCCCCACAGTACCCTAAGTAATCAATGGATGGTCCTTTATCACACTGATTAAGAAATTTAAATCTAGTGACCCTTTGCTATTCATAATCGTTATTTTACTCCTGACATTTTGCACTGTAAATTTCCGCATGCTACTGCGGGCGTCTGCAAATCCAGATGGGAGTGGGGGAGCCACATGCAGACAAAAGATGAGGGGGTAAAATGCGTATTTTTTGCGGATGTCCTTTATGGATAATCATTAATGAAAGTTGTTGTTTTAATTTCTTTTGTATGATTACATTTTACTCGGAATAATAAATGAAGTTTCCATTGTTTTTAATTTTAAAATGAAAAGTTGTAAATATATATGTATATGTAATATTAAAAAAAACTTCTTAATAACTTGTGTTATATCCTCTACAGCACTGCTTAAAGTACCTGAAGAATTATGTGCTCAATGCTACGTGGAAGCTGTCAAAAGTTTTGATGACTTTGCTGATAAGTTGGACATCGTCCCTGTCAAAGACGTCCGATTTGTTGATGTCGATGACGTTATGGTGAATATCATTGAAGAGACGTTTATAAGCGAATGGCCCAAACCAGTGGATGGGAAGATTGCAAGAGAGGATCTCAAATTTGCACAGCAGCACCTCTCCAAAAAAAGTGATGATAAATTTGGCAGATCTGCTATTAAATACAAAGATCAACGTCAAACATCGCACGGGATGAAATTAATTGATGATGAAAGCTCTGCAACGTTCACTCAAGCAGATGTATCGACTACAATAAGTTATCAAGTTGATTCAATACAGATTAGTATTGTTACAAAACCAGCAACTGTTTATAGGTCAACTATTGTGGTGGTCGGAAAATTATTTGATGAATTAAGTGGGCTACAACATTTCAACGTTAAAGACTCAGCTAAACATGTTCATGATTTGCCAAAGCAAAAAGGGGCTTTTCAATATTTATCACTTTCAAAACCTGATGGAAGTCGGTCCACCTTGATATGTAAGTTGCATCCAAACCCCGATAGCCCAGACAATGTTACCAAAGCTTTTGGAAACTTGGATAATGCCGACGAAATCCACAAGTCAAGCACAGTGGTTTTTACAAGTGCAGTTTTGTATGCCAGTAAGTGAATTTTATTACTTATGTTATTTACATTTGAATCAAATGTTGCTAGTAAAATCACAGATTGCCAAAACCACCCAGAGAAAAATGTTTGGAGTTGAAGAAATCCCCCATCTTCAGCTACTACTAACAGTGGAAGTATAATTAAGAGTATGAGTAGAGTCATTTAAATAAATGTCAAATAATGATGTCGGCTGCCACAGCAATGAATTAGTCATGGCATTATTTATGTTTAAATTGTTTGATCTCCCCCTACACAATTTGTGCCAGATAACCTAATTTTTCATAGTGTTGCTTTTCATTCATTCGAAGTGTTTGCATTTTTTTTTAGTATAGCCAATTCTCGTTTGATGAACGAGTTCTGTTCCTAGAGGGAGTTACATGTATGTTTTTTGATGCCTCAGACCATCTAATTATTACACTATTTGTATATAAAATCATACCTATAAGCAAGCTGTGATTTTTACACGTGAAATAATTGTATTCAATAATGAATGCGTATGTTTCATTTCAACGCTTCACTACTACCGTAAAATGCGTATGTTTCATTTCAACGCTTCACTACTACCGTAAAATACATATGTTTCATTTCAACGCTTCACTACTACCGTAAAATGCGTATGTTTCATTTCAACGCTTCACTACTACCGTAAAATACATATGTTTCATTTCAACGCTTCACTACTACCGTAAAATACGTATGTTTCATTTCAACGTTTCACTAACGTTTTAAAAAATGCTACATAAAGTAAGATACCATATTAAATAATTAATTTTAAACAAAATTATATCAGCCAAATATATTGATACGATCTTTAAATTGTTATCCTAATTATAGCGAAAGTTTATAAACTTGGGAACTAACAGGTTTTTTTTTGGTTCATTAATTAACGCTATTGATGTTTATTTTTACTACCATTTTCAGAATCCCCCAAAATACAAGATCACACAAAAGTTATTTCAAGAATAACAAAGATGGTATTCGAATTCGCTGAAGGAACCTCTATGAATAATAATTCATCAATAAAGTCTATTTTAATTTCGACAAGTGCAGATTGCATTCCACATGTCATCAAAGTACTCGACTCAAGGAAAGCAGAAACGATTTTTCCAAGGAATGCATTGAGAGGTCTGTTAAATTTAATTTTCTTGAACTGCAAAGATGAGAGATAAAACAAATAATTTATTTAATTTGACTAGGGGGCCATCCTTATAGTACGCATGCAAAAAAACAAAACAAACTCCCTCCACTCCCCCCTCCCTGTTGCACGCGTACTTTTTTAAAACACCCCCTCAACCTACGGCTCCTTCCTATCAAACCGAAACTGGACACACAATTATGACGTCACAGTACAAAAATATTTCACGGATTTTCACCGCTGTTTGGCGATTCCCAGTGGTTCACAAAATATGCACCTTGTCACCCTGGGGTGCCGCACCACCCTTGGGCAGGGCCATGCTAAAGGGGCAATCCTTTGTTTAATACAAATGGTATCATTATCTCGAAGAAGTGTATTTGTTAGAATTGTATATAGTCCGCCTTGTAAAAATCTAAATTTGACAAGGCGCCGAAAATTGAAAATAAATGTAGAACCACAATCAACAAAAAAAATACGCCACGCACGTAGAACATACGAAAAGGGCCATCCCATGATGATACGCGACTTCGGCAGATTTTTAAGAAATAATTTAACTATTAGAAAATTTTGAGACTCTTTTTTTTTTTTACTGAACATAGACGATTCGTATTAGAAACACCAGTTGCAACAAACAAAACAACACACACACACAAATCCATTCGAACCATATTTTTGAACTTTTGGATTTGTGAATGATGTAAAACAAAATTGAGAAACTAAATAATAAAATAAATTTTTAAGGTATGCAACGACCTTCAGTTAGCATTAACATCTGAAAGTGAAGAGTGACCAGCGATGGGGTAGGAAAAAAAGGAGGGGGGGGGGGGTGGTGCATTCCGTCACAGGCGATACTATTTTTTTCTACATATTTAGGGGCCGCAACTGCGGCCTAATGCAAAGAAACAAAAGGGATTTTATGGATCAAAAGTTCGCAAAGCATAATTTCATTTCACCATGTCTACTATCGGACAATAGAAGTCAGAAATAGATCGTTTACTTCTACATATCGCCCTTTATTCCGACACAGTTGAATAGAACCAAGGGGAGACAAATGACGCTGTGAAGAGGACATAAACAACAAGCCGTCACTTTTAACTAAGATGGACATTTTAAAATGACGGCATATGACGGACATTTTATTTGATGACCCACGGAAGGACATGAAATAATAATTTCGATTTAGGCCTTTTTGAAAACTTTAATAATAGATACCACTTCTGCAAAACAATACACAGCTTTTTCCCCTCAAGTTTGCGGTTTATGATTATAATTTTTTTTTTCTTCCATATTCGCAAATAGATCAGCATGAGAGGAATTACGCATTTGAAAAAAATGAAACATGCTTAAACACATGCTCAAGCATCGTGGAATAAAGTATTCTAGGTTGCAGACATCCGCAAGATAAATTACACCCCGTAACCCTTTTTCCGCAGTAGTCAACGTTTGAACCCACCCCCCCCCCCCCCCAACCTCCAACCGGCACTTTGCTATTGTCGTCTCCGCTGTTTATTGCTTCTAGACTAATTGCAGTCTTCTATAAGATCTTTCTCCAAATTGTCAAACTATTGCTATGGCATTGAATTGCACAATGTTTTTACTTAGAAATTCGAAAGTTCATGCGCGAATTCATAAATTTCCTCACATCGAGGCATCGAATGTTCTTACTTATAGCTCTAAAGCCATTGTTTTTACACATTTGTACCCAAGCAACTGAACGTTTTTATTATATTCTTTATCATGGATCAAAAGCTGATAATCAAGGAGCATCATGTGGTTATCCAGCAAAATTTTGGGACTATCCAGCAACATCAAGGGGCTTTCCTGCAAAATCAGGGGGCTTTCAAGCAACAACAGCGGGCTTTCCAGCAACAATAGGGGGTTTTCCGGCAAGACCAAGGGGATTTCCAGCAAAAACAAGAGGCTTTTCAGTTGCATTAGGTGGTTCTCCAGCAACTTCAGGTGACTTTCCAGATATATTAAGTGGTTATCTAGCAAAGCCAAAGGTTATCAAAGGAAAGTAAATGCTAATAAAGTGACACCAGGGCAGATTTTAATGCTTAGTGAAAATTGAAAAAAAGTTTGACATATATTTTATGTTTTTGTTTCTGCATATACATGTTAAAATATAAAACCCCACCATATGTTGTCTTATAAAGAGGGGTGAAATAAAAAGAAATTAAAGCCAACATATAAAAAAAAAGTTAAGTGGGAATAAAACACAATATATGTGTAACACGTTATTTTCTTTCTGCGTTGCAGATCCGGGCCCTCATGTTAACTCACAGGACCGCTGTTCTGTGTGTCTTGAAAGTATAAATATCCAATCACTGAAATGCTGCCAGGCATCGTTATGCTCTACTTGTTTAGGCAAAGTTTCAGTTTGCCCCTTGTGTAGACGTCACTTCAAAATTTTAACAGGCATGCAACCGAAGGGAGAAATGAGGTGGTCTTATTCATCTCAAGACGTTGAAGGCTATGAGAGAAAAGGCAGTTTAGAGATTAGCTATAACATTCCTGCTGGAATCCAAACAGTAAGATTTTTTGTCATAAATAATGAATTGTTTGTGTGTTCCTGTTGTCAGGGGCTATCAATATTTACTGATGCGAAATAATGTCAAATTTTTATACCCCCTTCCTCTGTTGCTCCTGTTCATTTTTGGACACCACTCATGCTTAGATACGAATTTGAATTCCCCCCTCCCCCTCCCCCCCAAAAAAAAAACATAAAAGAAAACCCCACCAGTTTCAATTTATTTATAGATATTTGTGACGCACATGGCATCTAATCCAAATCACCATCAATATTTTCTCTGGTGTCTGTTTGAAAATCCAAGTACTTCCAAAACTGTCCCACCGCGCCCTGGGAGCCAGCGGTTGCCTCACGTGGGCGTCGCTTCATGTTACACAATTTTCACAATTTTATTTCCATTTCAAACTGAAGTGACATGTTGCGAAGTCTAGTAGATCTGGTGCAATCTAGTAAATCACTTGAATAATTACTATGTTCATAAACTTTTGCACAAGGTTAGTAAATGGCGCTTAGTGACCTACATATATTTATTTTATTCATTTTATGACACCCTTTAAATTAAAAAAAAAAATCGCTATAATTTAGTCTACTTGCTAGAATTCGAAGACCTGGATATGGCACGGGCGAAGAGAATAGGAAAAGTTTGACAATCACTGGGGTGGTCAAACAAAATTCTGTGACAAATTCTGTCACACTCACGGAAACTTATCAAAGAAAACAGTGGACATCAAGTTGCCCCTAGACTGAATATTACTGTTGCTAGGGCTTAACCGATTGCGGTTTATTTACACTGGGCCCGGGTATTTTGTGAAATGACCCGGTGGGTCCAAATATCACCACACAAAAAAAGAGCTAACTTCCCATTGTCTATAACATGCCACGAAATCTACTGCCCTATCTTTAAAAAAATCTTTTTCTTCACATTTTTGTGTCAATCATTTCAAAGACTGATTTATTTCCAGAAGGAGCTTCAACATCCATCACCGGGAAAGCCATATAGGTCAGTAAATAGAGCTGCTTACCTTCCGGCAACGGACGATGGCTATAGAGCCTTACGACTTTTGAGAGTTGCCTTTCACAGGCGTTTAATTTTCACAATAGATGTCTCACATACAACACAAGTGGAAGGGATTGTTTGGAACATTCACCACAAAACCAGCCGCAATTCTTCTACGTAAGTAGCAGACAATCAGAGCCACTAGGATTGCAAAGGTTGAGCTGCACTGAGCTAATTAAGGCACTGCATGGGACTTATTAATGCACGGCTATACTGAGCTAATTAAGGCACTGCATGGGACTTCTTCTTCTTCTATGCTTTCAGAGCCCACGATCAATGCATTGATCATTATGGCTCCTATGGTTCAGAGGGGTTCGCGATGTTAATGTGCGTGGTTTATTAAGGGGATAATTCACTGGTTGCAAGACAGAATGCAAGACAGGAGGCAAGAGCCGCAAATGTGTCAGGTGTAGTCGCCGCAACTGTTGTTTTTGGAAGATTGTTCCATTCCTTTATTGTTTTTGGAAGGAATGAGAAGTTCCTGTACTGAGTTCTTGTTTTTAAAAGTCGAAACTGTTTGTCGTGACCCCTTCGCTGCAATTCGTAAGGGTGGTGTAGAGGGGATCTGCTTCTGGAGACTGACAGTGTCTGGCACTTGACGGGATGAAATTCCATGTCCCAGCTCATCTCCCACTCGGCTAACCGATTGAGGTCCTGTTGCAGCTGGTCCTGGTCAGAACTGTTGGTGATCGTTCTATAAACCGCCGTGTCATCTGCGAACAGTCTTGCTTGGGAGGTCAGCTTCTCTGGCAGGTCATTGATATATTCTAGTAACAAACAGGGGCCTAGCACAGAGCCCTGGGGCACCCCTGACTTAACACGGTCAAAGGATGAGGTTGTGCCGTCTACCACTACAGCCTGGCATCGGTCGCTGAGGAAGCTAGAGATCCATGTTTTGGTATTGCCTTCGATCCCATATTTCTGCAGTTTGTGTAATAGCAAGCTTTGAGAAGTCCAGTACAAGCACATCAGTTTGCTTGCTGTTCTTCAAATTGGTCGTCAAATCTTCAGCAAATTTAAGGAGTTGGGTCTCACATGATATATTGACTCGGAAGCCATGCTGACAATCATTCAGTATATTGTGGTTTTCAAGACGATTCATGACCGCGCTTACTATTATGTGCTCCAATAGTTTGCATACTACGCTGGTGAGAGATACCGGGCGGTAGTTGGCTGGGTCGTATTGCTCCCCTTTTTTGTAGATTGGAGTGACATGCGCTGTTCTCCAGTCGGTTGGAACGTTGCCTGTGAGTAGCGACGATTGGAAGAGGATTGTCAGCGAGGGAGCGATTCCATTGGCCAATTCTTTTAGCACTCGTTGTTTAATGTTGTCGGGACCACATGTCTTGTATGGGTTAATGGATTTAAGGACCACATGCCTTGTATGGGTTAATGGATTTAAGGACCACATGCCTTGTATGGGTTAATGGATTTAAGGACCACATGCCTTGTATGGGTTAATGGATTTAAGGACCACATGCCTTGTATGGGTTAATGGATTTAAGGACCACATGCCTTGTATGGGTTAATGGATTTAAGGACCACATGCCTTGTATGGGTTAATGGATTTAAGGACCACATGCCTTGTATGGGTTAATGGATTTAAGGACCACATGCCTTGTATGGGTTAATGGATTTAAGGACCACATGCCTTGTATGGGTTAATGGATTTAAGGACCACATGCCTTGTATGGGTTAATGGATTTAAGGACCACATGCCTTGTATGGGTTAATGGATTTAAGGACCACATGCCTTGTATGGGTTAATGGATTTAAGGAGTGCCAGAACACCCTGCTCTGAAATGTGGATATCTTCCATGATGGGGTAGGCTGTGTTCATCATGTTTGTCTTTAGAAGGAACTCATCCTCTGAGTACCCTCTACCGTCACCAAAGGGACTTATTAATGCACGGCTATACTGAGCTAATTAAGGCACTGCATGGGACTTATTAATGCAAATTATTTCACTTAATTAAGAAACAATGCATAATATATGTACACGTTTCTTTTACTTTTAATAAAATATACATCATTTTACTGTAGCAAGAGCTTTTCTAAATTATTTACCTTCTAATTTTTAGACATGGCTACCCAGATCCAAACTATCTTGCGAGCTTGATGGATGAGTTAAGGCAGCATGGAGTGACAGAGGACTCTCTGACCGTGTCTGAGACAAGATTAGTTGAAAAGTTTATGGAAAGTCTGAGCAGAAAAAAGAAGCAGTTAGCAGAGTTGAATTAATCGTCTGACTTAAAACTTTTTCAGACCACGAAAGTCTTGAAAACAGAATTTTTTAACCCTAAATTTCATGTGTGACGTCATATGATTTAAAAAAACTATTTTGCTATTATTGTTATTGTATAGAATACTCAGGGGGGAAATGTACCAGTAGTTTTGTTGTATGTAGCATGTAACTGTGCTAATATTTTGTTTGATAGGCCCCATGTTTTTTAGTCGTCATGAAGTAAAGTTATACAGTGTTCATAAAATCAATGTTATACCGTCTTCAGTCTACATACCTCTTGTGTATTTTTTCCGTACCGTTATAGCTTTAAAAGATTTAATTTTTGTTAATACTTGGCTGGTAGAAGAAACAATACGTCACAAAAGACTGAGAAAAACAGTAGGTAAAGAAACGATACCAAAGCCAGTCATACTAACACTATTTAATTCAATTATATAAATACATTTCTATAGAAACATAAATTTGTGTACAGAACGAAAAAAAAAAGGATCAACTTACAGCAAGTGACAAAATGGTACACTGTGCAAAGTACAAATATTAATATAACACACACAATAATAACTTTTCGTATAGCAATAACCTCTCTCGAATATCTCATTAGGAAATGGCGTCAGCGGGCCGTCGAGCTTACGCTCCTAATGCCCTCCCCGGCGCCCACCCGCACCTGCCAGCCGCCCCGGCGGCAGGCCGTGCGGAAGGGCGTCAGAGACCTCCCCGGACGTGGAGCGTCCCCGCCCGCAACCGCTCGATCGGGTTCGCCGACGGAGACCCTCCCCGCCCGGAGACATCTGGTCGACCGAAGACGCTGTGTTTCAAGCGTCCGCGGTCCACTCTCCTAGGGGCCGGGACGGTAAATTAACGTCCTAATATCTCCCCCCACCCGTCCCGGGGAAGCATCGGACGCCCTCTAAGAGGGATTCTACAGTGGGTTTCCACCCCGCAACTAATTTGCGAGATAGCTGGGACGAAACGGTTGCCTAGGAGCAGCTTTCTCAGGGCTGCATATTTAGAATCACCGGCTATAGGCTTCCACCACAGCCTATAGCCTCATATCCCTTAACGGCAACTTGTAATCATGATCCCTACCCTGTGTTTGCCTTTTCTTCCCCCTGCGAAGTATCACAGGTGGCAGCCCTGTAGGAGCCGTTTATTCCAGCAACTACCATGCATGGCCGTGTCTGCCACGCGGGACACACAATGGTGCTAGTGTGCCCCGGGTTAACGCCGAGGGGGTCGGTGGCCAGCGCTTCCAAATCGACAAGCCACTACAGATTTGTCAACCGGAATCCCGGGGGGGGGGGGGGGGGCAATAACCTCTCTCTCTCGCTCGCTCTATCTGTATTGCTGTTTTTATTTAAGTCTCGATGTGTCTATCCAAGTCTCACTATGTCTGTCTGTTAAGAAACCTGGCGGGCTTTTATAGGAATACGATCCTAACGTTCTAGTAAAGAAATTCTATAAATTGCTTCACTTAAAGGCATTCCTGGGAACAATTGGAACGCATTCGAAATCCTAGCAGACAAGTTTCGGTGTGGCTAAAAGTAGCTCTTTGATGAAGTTAAAAGTCCTACGCTATACTAAACTATATATAACAGTATTGCTTTAAAACTAAAATTTGACATTATGTAACACATTGTTTAAAAATGTAATACATCGAAACGTAAGCCAGAAGCCCCGAGAATGCTAGAATCAATTGCAAAAGAAAATGCAAGGGACTAGAGTTGCAATATTATTTAAAACATTAGACCTTCCTCACTTTTTTCCACAAGTTCAGAGGAATTGGTAGCATTTGTATTCAAGACCATAATATTTGGTAATATAGCGTAGTAACATTTGAATGACAAAACAACTAAAATAAAGATAAAAAGTTTCCCAATCCTATAGTATGTGTACACTCTTTAACGGACTAAACCATTCAGAGCCCCGAAGGCCAGTGGCGAAAGGGGACAGATATGGACGCATTTAAAAGTGGTCGGGAACACGAGTTTGAGATTGTGATGTTGTCCCAATGAGTCCCACGGAAAGAGGAAGGGGGCGCAGAGTTAACAGAGTGGCAGTCACTGGGAATGACCTTAAGTTGACATTAGATAAAGATAATGTGTTGGATCTTAGAGCTACAGGTAGCAATAATTTGGTGGTTGATGAGACGGGTTGCTACAGAGTCAAGGACAACCCGGGTGTAATGTCTGAGGTAAACCCTGGTGTAATGTCGGAGGCCATTATGTTGAATTCTTTGATTTTGTCGATTTTGAGGAGGCGAGTATAATCTCTGATGTGTGGGGTAGGAGTGGAAATTTTTGTTAATGAATTTTTGTGATGAATCACTAGGTAATGTGAGCCAGGGGTGCTCACATTTTAAGAGACAGAAGTGCTCCTAAGTTAAGCGCGACTAATTGTTTGATTTGATTAAAGTGAGAGGTGCTATCTCTACATGTGTAGTGGGTTATGATTTTGTAGAGGAGGTGACGTTTAAATTCCATGAGTTGGGAGATGAAACTTTCGTTTTCTTTATTAAAGATTAATGTGATAAAATGATCTTTGATTGATCTGATTTTTTAATATTTTTTAATTTTTTTATGACACCTATTTATTAATGGTCTGGAGTTAAATTCCAACCAAAGCCCAGTCAAGCAAAAACATCACCAGCTTGGGATTCGTTAACCATGGATGGCAACCAATCTAAGAGAAGAAACTCTGTATTCAAACCACCCGGAGATGGAGTCCCGTAGGCGGATATCATTAGCACAATGAAACATTCCGACAACTCCTGCGACGCCACTGGTGCCAAGCTATTCGGATGTCTTTTGTAGTAGTTTATTTTAGTTAAAATGAAGAATTAAGTTTACAAACGTATAGTACATTCAATTATCTTTCATTTGATACCTCATTTGGTCTTACAAACCCAACAATAATATTTTAAATCGTTTTTTAATCCCAACCACTCAATTCTGGTACCCGGGTACCAATAGCCACTTTGTAAAAAGACAGGGGGCTGGGGGTGTGTCAGGATACTGGGTTCGGAAAATCGACGTCCGAATGTACATGAATGTTCTTAACGGCACTTCAAAAACGAAAAAAAAACAAACTATAAAAGACCACACAGTGTATTTCATTCATAGTTCGAGAAAGGCCCGGGTCACGGTAATTTTTAAGCGCGCCTCCCCCAAAATAGATATTTAAAAAGTTAATTTTTTAACATTTTAAATGATCTAAAAGTACTAGAATCACCTTGGAAAATAACAGTCCTTCTTTTCTCTTCAAGGATGACATTTTTTCTTCTTAAAATTTAGAAAAAAAATCCACAGCTTATCTTGTAATGTTTATGGTTCCTTTTGTAAATGTTGTCCAAGTCGAATGGCCTGGCTGCCTACCAGCCCCATTGTGAATAGCGGGACAAACGTGACTTGTGAAAAAAGTGTGCAGCGAAATCATAATATAAAATCCATACAACGACTCTGATGTTATATTATAATAGGTTCTAACATTTGAACCGTTTTTGTATTTACAAGAGCGGATTTTCCGATTGGCTTCCTTCTATGTACCATTACATGTTATGAAAAATAATGTTATAGAAAAAAATACTTCTTTTTATATCATTATACAACAGAAATACTCTGTCTTCTAAATATTTATATTCAAAAAAAGTATTGTATCTATTAAAATTAGTCACTAACTGAAAAAAAAAAAACTCTCGGGATCAAGTTGTTATTCATTTCAAATAAAAATAAGGGAAAAATCAGAATGGGAAACCACGGTTAAATTTTTTAATTTCAATTTCAGTTTCAGTTTTAAGAACAAAAAACCCGATTCTTAGTTTGTTTCAACATCAAAATGGAACGAATTTATTATTGATAATAAAAAATAATAAAACGTTTTACAGGATTGTGTTTACAGAGAAAAATTAACTATGACTGGAAAATTAACTGTAAGCATTATAATCTGACTTTAAACTGCTACATTAGTGGTAAAATATTGAATTATTTATAATGATCTAACTATCGATATTATTGCAATATTTGTCATATTAATTAACTATACATTCATCAATACATATATATATAAAATTACCATTAAAGAGAACCTGATATTGCCATGCTATTTTAAATAGAGTAATAAAGAACCTTACCTTATTTCACTGGTTTAAAATAAATTTTACTGAGTATGTCTTAGGACATGCCCTAATATGTAATATTATTAGATTTAGATCCGATTAGATGGCTCATACTAATAGATGTGACCTAGTTTGCTACCATCTAATTTCATTTTTTTAATCGGTATAAGTATAAGTTGATTACCCTATATTTATCATTCTAATCTTGGTGTTTTTGAAATTAATTAGATATTATTGCAATGGCGTGTTATCCCCTTAGGGGCGGCCGAAGAATTTTGCCGCCCCTTTCATGAAAAAAAACCTCCGCAGTTGTCAAAAGTACCGCTCTGTCATATAAAGAAAGAAAAGTGCCACCGGGGACGGATCCCCCTTTCCTACGCCACTGGATATCAAAGTAGAAGCGACCCTCGGGTGTGGTTGGGTGGTTTATGATTATGGCCTTTGTTTAAAGCATCAAAAATGTTTTTTTTTAAATGTATATGGTACAGCATAGGAAGTCGTAGAGCTCCTGTTGTCCCATAGGAAGACAGAGAGCTCCTGTTGTCCCATAGGAAGACAGAGAGCTCCTGTTGTCCCATAGGAAGACAGAGAGCTCCTGCTGTCCCATAGGAAGACAGAGAGCTCCTGTTGTCCCATATGAGGTCATAGAGCTCCTGTTGTTCCATAGGAAGTCGTAGAGCTCCTGTTGTCCCATAAGAGGTCATAGAGCTCATGTTGTTCCATAGGAAGTCGTAGAGCTCCTGTTGTCCCTCGTTGAACTCTGGATATGAACGATAAGCAACACATCTCTTGTCTAGTTAACGCTTTTGCTAAAGACATTTTAGAGGCGAGTTCATACACTTTCGTTTTAAAGGAATGATGATTACATTCTTTACTTACTCCAGCCAAGTACAGATAATCATAAACATCTGATATAAATTTCATTGATTACATTTTGTCGCTCTTTTCCTCCCAGTTTAAATTGTGTCAGCTGACCATATCTGACCAAGGATCTGATCTGAAGACGCCATCTTTAGTTGAAATCACAAATCTTGGCTTCCTTATAGCAAAGCTGAACCCACTGAGAATTTTAGGAAAAAATGTTCCTCATTCGGCTATAATAAAACTTGGTGAAGTTTTAAGCAGTAACTCAGCGTCTACGCCAGGTGGCGCTCAGGGTGTTGTTGGCGGAGTTGTCTCACAGAACAAAGTTAGGTTTAAAGATTGCTACCTGACCTTAGCTGAACAGGTTTCAGATCCGAATGCACTCGCGGGTGAAATTATAGATCTGGGGTTTCTGATAACGAAGTTTGACCCACTTGAAATGACAGGGACACACATTTCTCGCTCAACACTCAGGAAGCTTGGCAAAGTTTTAAGCAAACATTGTATTTCAAAGACGGGTGGAGCTTCTGGTGTTGTGGGTGAGTGCGACTCACAAAAGGATCGGGCGGCACGCGTGAAGAAACCAGCACCAACACCAAACAGCACACCACAACATGATATAGGTCAGCTAAATCTTGATGACACACTTATCAAAGGCAGTGCTAGCAGTAGGAAATATGATGAATCCCGAATGAGGCCGCAGTTTTATGTAGGGCCTAAAACTCGATTAAAAATTCATGTCAGAAAAATAGACATCACAAGAGTTGATGCAGACGCCATTGTGAGCTCCGCTGATCGACGTCTCCACCATATTTGTGGGGTCGCGAAAGCCATTGCTTCGGCAGCCGGCCCTTCTTTGGTCAGTGAGTGTGAGTCTCACAGAAGAACGCACGAACGTCTTGATGTCACCGATGTGTTCGTGTCCGCCGGGGGACTTCTAAAAGCGAAATACGTGCTTCATGCTGTAGGCCCAAAGTTTGAGGCCTGTACAGACAAGAAACTTTCAACAGACTTGCGGAGAACTGTGGTCAGGTGTCTGGTTGAAGCGTCAAGACTACAGTGCGAGACCATTGCCTTGCCGTCTATCTGTTCTGGTGAGTTTCCTAGATTTATGATAACACTGAAGATTACTTAATATGCATTTTATGATATCAAACTGACATAGATACCATTTAAACTATAAGCAAAATGTTGGAAACCAAATTCAATTTCAATTATTGGACGTTTAGTAAAAATCTATATAAACAGTTCTGGTTCAATTCGTTAAACCTTAATGTCTGTTCGGGCAATTTATAAACAGCTTATTGCATAATCTCAGTTGTTAGATCCTTAAGCAAACTCGTTATTTTGTAATTTTAAGTGCAGGAATACAATAATTGTTTTAACCAGAATTGTAAATGAAGAGTTCTGTTCATGGCAATTAAAAATTTTCAAAACTACTTTCTACAGTCGCCGTATTACTGACAACAAATCAAATCGCCCAATGCTACATGGAGGCTGTGAAAAGTTTTGATGACTTTGCTGAAAAGTTGGGCGTTGCCCCTGTCAAGAACGTTTGGTTTGTTGATATTAACGAGATTATGGTGGACGCCATTCAAAAGCAGTTCATGAACGAATGGGACCGGCCGGTTGATACGGCGGTCAGTCGAGAAGATTTTCAGTTTGCACAGCAGCACGTCGCCAAAAGAAATGGTCAGTCTGATAGCGCTGCTGTCCAGGATAAATATCAGCAGTCATTACCCCAAAGAACGAAGCAAGGAGGCCGAAGCCACCAAATCATCCCACAAGCAGATGTTACAACAGGCGTTATACCACCACCATCGGTTGCTACACATGCAAAAGGCTTTCAAGATGACAGAGAGAAATCAACTTACAAAGTTACCCCACAAATCCCTGAAAAACATTCAACTGGAGGGACAGATAGAACTGAAGGAAGCTACAAACCGGCAACTCAACAAAATAAAGGTATAATTCAGGGGTCGGCAGGGGTCATTAAAATTTAAAAAAAAATATTTTGAGAAAACTTATTGGGAAACCGCATGTTCTTTTCTGACCGTTATGACGCATAACCCATGCAAAATGTAAAAAAAATCCATTCCTGATGTAGATGATTTGACATTTGACTGAAATTATGGATACCCCTGTGGGCAAAGAGGTTGTATCCGATAACACATCATGTTTTAACAGAAGCTGAACAGTCTCCACTCGCTGTTGGTCACTCTTCCTTCTGGCCATGAAATAGCCGGGCGGTACATACTTTGTATTACTTTCTTTCCTAGCGATGTCTTAGGACTTAGAGGGTCGCTTGAAAAACAAAACATTTGTTGCATTATTTTTTTTCTTCGTTCATTACAGATTTAATTTTAATTAAAATTTTAATGGTACATAAGTTTTTGATTTAAACAAAAGCTAATTAACTACTATTAATAAACAAAATGTGTTTTTAGCCATTGCACAGACTTTTAAATTTCATGGTGTTCTACTAACGTAAAGACTAAATTTTGATACTTCTAGGAGATGTAGATACATAACTCTAAAGTAAAACTAAAGTTTCATGTTAAAATACAGATCAGTTTCAGATCTTTTTAAATTAACTGGGTACACTATAATATATATATCACGGCTAGGAATACGTCCTGGAAACCAAGCAAGTGGTCAATACATTCCTATTGTGGTGCAAGGAAACACAGGAAGTGGTCTTGATTACCATTCCTATTCAGGGTCTCAACAAGATATTGGATATTTGGAGAGTCACCAACGGGCTCAATTGTTTAATTCACAACCTTTCAATCGTGATTTAGAGAACAAAGGTAAATATCAGAGACAAGGCCTTGTTGATTACAGTTTTTATATACTTACGTTTGTATATATGAATATTTTTATAATATATAAAGCTATGCGGTATAGAAATCTAGCCATGCCGACTGCTGCTACAAAAGTAGCTGAATTGACGTTCCTGGATCTTTGCTTTTAATACCCCCAGTCGACGCACGATGATTGAATGAATGGATGGATAGTTTAAATTAATAGAAAACCAGCAAAACAACAGCTATTATCTTACATTATTCTGAGGCAATTGGTTAAGGGTCTATCAACAAACTTTATTTAAAATTGGTATAAGTATTTAGAACTTCTTATGCTTTTAAAATTTCCGACTTAACAATAGCCCACATCATCACATGCACACATCAATACAAATTATCTTTGACTTCCTTTCATTGGCTTTTATGTTTGGATTCTCGACAGCAGGCCCGCACAACTCAAAATGTAAGGCGTGCCGTAATACTTTATGAAAACGTTAAGAAAAACTTGTGCGGGCCGAAAGATAATAGGTCAGGGGGGAAAAGCGATTAAGAAAATATTAATAATAAAGAATATTTCGTTACTTCACGGGCCGCGGAGTGGGTGCTGGTGGACCGCATGCAGCCCGCGGGCCGTATGTTGTGCAGGCCTGTTCTACAGGTATATAAGAAACAAAAAATGTGCCTTGTGTGTTCACGTACAATTGATGCATACATTGATGCTTTATGATTGTTAATTGTTGTGTTACTCTGATCTGTTTAAAAAGTTCAAGCTAATGTTGAAAATGCAATTTTACTAGATTTTGAAATAGGCAACCTACCAGATGTTCAGAGAGGCAACCTACCAGATGTTCAGAGAGGCAACCTACCAGATGTTCAGAGAGGCAACCTACCAGATGTTCAGAGAGGCAACCTACCAGATGTTGACATGAGCTGTTTTCTCGGTAGAATGGATGTCAGCGGCTATACAGGAAAAGGCACAATCGAGATAACCTATAAAATTGGAGGAGGTCGAAATGTAAGTATGGTAGAATTTGCTCTATTCCGTCAATGAACATTCCGTTATATATTCAAGATGTTTGTCTTGGAGAGCATATCGACTTTTTGCTCAGCGCAGCCTCTGCCCTCGTCATGATTGTTATAATTAATAGCGAATAATCTAAGTAGATCACGCGCCGTTTATGTGGTTAAAAAATTAGCACAACTTTTACCCACCACAACGCAACCTAATATCTCATTCTTGTAGCTGGGGAAATCTAGAGGTTTTTGAACAAATTTCATGTGAACGTTATCACTGGGCAGTATGAAAAAAAACAACTGTGAACGCTACACACTGGAACAAAATAAATGTGTAAAAGCAAAACGAATGAAGTTCAAAGTTAACTAAATGCTATAAAATTATCTAGAATTTAGCACTGTGAACATGTATATTCAATTTCTAACAGGGCACACAGTGGTTTGTCACTGGAGACTGCTAGAGCACACCTAACAGTTTCCTAAAAAAACAGGATCTATTTTATGACCACTGATTTGTTTATTAGTAGTAATTATGTAGGTTTACAAAGTAAATATCAATCATAGTGATTTTTAGACAACAAAGTGGTTATTCTATTTTATCGAAGCAATTTTTAAAGAATTAAAATCAGAACACAAAGTTAAAGCTATTGTTTAAATTGAGATTTTGCTTAGATGTCTCGGATAAAATAAAGGTTGGGACCAAATAAGTGATACCATCGCTTTATTGATAGAAGGATAAACGAATGGTGCCAAATTTTACAAGAAGTCGTCGAGAAGGAAGTGGTGGGGTCACATTGAACATGCTTTATGATTAGAGTAATACTTGGCATACAACTGTCAACGACAAAATGTTCTATTAATTCAATGCTATATTCTCACTTTTATCGTGGGGCCACCGTGTGTTCTAGTTATTCAATATCTATTACTAAACTACTGGCTCAGCATTCATCACCAGGAAAGTCTTTTCCGTCGATTGAAAGATCCGCTTACCTGCCAGCTACAGAGGAAGGGTTTGAAGCCTTGCGCCTTTTGAGGATCGCATTTCTGAGGCGTTTGATTTTTAAAGTTGATGCCTCGAACCCGGCTGGGATCGCTTGGAACATTCAACACAAAACAAGTCTTACAAATTCCCCGTATGTATTATTGGTTTAATGAAAATGTCATCTTTAGTATGTTAATGAGTCAGTTAAACTACTTCAAATTAAGGATTATCGTAACTAATGTTTCATAAAATATCACGAATTATTCTATAAATGTTATTAAAACAAATTTCTCTGACTATAATAGTTTTAAAGTAGGCGTAATTAGCAATAAATTATTTGTTTAAATTATGAAATATTTAAAAAGTAAATTACCACTGAGTGTCACGTGGTGGTGATCCTTTTATGAGCCGAATGGACAATTCTAATAATATATTATCGAGTCATTATAGTTTCGTCCGTTAAGCTGTGTATCTAAAATGCACACTGAGATTGGTGTTCTTCCTTTCCAATGTCAGTTTACACATAAATACATAATAATTTTACTAAACTTTAACACGACTAATAAAATGTACCCACTGAAAATGAGCGCAAAGTTTTGAGCCGATTGAGGCAGAAAGACGTTTAAAATATGAGTAGACCTACATAGTATTGTTCTGCCTTAATTACTCAGTAAGCAATACTGATACTCATATACCACAGAATAGGATTTGTATCCTAGTAAATAATTTTAAAAAATAATATGAATTTTTATACATCAAAGAGAAGCATCATGTCACATCTACTCATTCATCAAAGGGCAGAAAGCTCCATAACTCTATATACACCGTTCAATTTGATGACATAATTTTTACAGAGCGCTTGCGAAACCCAGGAAAGGGCCCGCTCCCCAATTTCCAATTTCATTAACTTTAAAATTTGTAAAATAAGACAAAAAATAATGTTTAAAACCATTTCTTCCAACGTCTCCCCAGACACGGTTATCCGGATCCAACATATCTGACGAGGCTAATGCAGGAACTGAAAGATAATGGAGTTAGGCTCAAGTCTATGAGTGAGGAAGAAGAAAACTTATCATTGGACTTTGTTGAGAGGGTTATGAAGACTAAAATTATCAGGCATTAAATTCAAAGTATCACCTTCAAATCTTTGTCTGCCAATCACTACCAAGACAGAAATATCGTCTGCCAATCACTACCACGACAGAAAAAAAAAAATTTGAAAAAAAAATTAAGTTTCTTTTACTACTCTAAGAGTGTTTTATCCTTTACAAAAGTATCAAATCCTTGTAAAGGTTCCATCAGTTACAGTCACTAACACTTAGAAAAAAAAATTCCGTGAGTGGAGGAGACAATTGGAAAAGAGTTACTTGAAAAAAATGTTTAAAAAGCAATATGGAGAAAGTTTTACAGTGTAAAAAAGAAATATTATTTAATACTTTTTTTGCGTTTAAATTTTATCTCAGTTATTTTGGTGTTTAGCTTGTATTTCTACATCTCGTTATTTAGCCTGAAATGTTTGTTGTGTAAAATCAATGGTATGTTAAGGATTTTTTTTCCTTTCAATTGACTTTGTTGCTAAGTATCATATTTGATCTTGCACAAACCAACATTCCTACGGTCTGGGGGCTGCTTATTTAGATTGTATGTAAAAGTGCGTCGTGCAACCACTTGCTATTCAATTAGACGTATTGGTGGGCAGTAACTAATCTAGACAACAGTTTATGAAAATTGGTTGAAATTATGTGACTTTGTACACATTTTACTTTTAATATGATGGCGATCTTTTCTATAATATAAAAAAATAAAAAATAAATTTTAATTATTTCCTTCAATATTTTTCGAAGGATCTCAGTAAAATCACGATCTTGTCCTATTTCTCCACCGGCCAAATAAATCGGGTAGATTTGTTGAAACAAACAGAAATGATGTATGTCCCACCTAAAGACGTCTAGACATATTTAATTGCCCATGCTAACCTCAACATCCCGTGCAGAATGATAATAAACTCCACGATAATACTCACTATGCTCGCATTCAACTTTCAACTGTTTTTTGCAAATAAATGTCTGAATAATTTTTTTGTGTGTGCGCCTGTAAATACAAGAAATCAGTGAATAGAATGGTGTTACCGGTATAGATCATTGGTCTGTTTATAGGGAGTTTAATTGTAATTGTAAAACTTACTTTATTATCTTTATCATTGCCTTAACTTATCTGATTTGTTTTCTTCAATGTAATATTTTCTTGCATGACTTTTATCTCCTAATGGTCTTTCGTAATTCGTGTGACACGTAATGAGCGTGATAAGCTTGAGAAGATATAATGTGACCAGAGATGTGCGAGAATGTGGTACACGGTTCGGGGCGCCTTCTTCAGAACGCCCTTTTACCATGCAATAAATGTGAATAACTATACCTTTGTTTGGCTAAAGGGCGCCTAAATTCAGGCTTCGCCCGGGTGCAGCAATAAGAATGTATATGTGTTTCTCAAAATTTAACATTTGCAACCACGATGCATTTAGTGTTGAATAAAAGTTAATAGTGTGCTGTATTTTTAGAGTTTGACAGAGCTCTTTCAATGTCAACTTTGTTTATTCTTTCAACAAGTTGCAATTGTAAAGATACATATTCCAAACAGCCCAGATAATAACAACCTCATTTTAAGCACGTGTATGTTTACTTTATGTCTAGATATGTTTTTACTCGACAAACTGTTGGATATATATAATATATCTATACGTATTGATATTTATGATCTATAATACTAATTGCTTGTAAAGGCAAGGACAGTAAAGTTTGCTTCACCAGACTTGTAATAAATATTTTATTTATTGAACAATTATTTGTACATCGATATGTTTTCGTACAAAAAATCTACAAGCTATGTCTTGGAAAGAAACCGAAACAAGTCCAGTGGCTAAGACTGCAGTCAATGCCATTCACAACTTTTTCCAAGCATCTGTTCCCCCCCCCCCCCCCCATTCTTTCGCTCTATAACTCAGTCCTTTGTTACATCTGTTATCAGTTAATGTATGTTACATCTCGAACATTTTACTCTATTCTATAGCAAAGTAAAAAAAAATGTAAACAAGAAATGCGTACTGAAGTATTTAAGATAGTTTAACAATAAATGTGTACCAAAGTACATAAAAAATGGTAGCTTATCTACGTATTCAAAATCAAATTCTCAATTCTGAATAAATTATGTGTTATCAAATGACGAATCCAATTCGAATACCCTTAGTGAAAAAAAGTGTGTAAAAAACAACAACCGATATCAAGCAGGTGAGCCTTAATCACATATTCAGTTCTCTTCGGAACAGTGTTTTTCAAACTGTGATTCCGTCCAGTTGCCGACACACAAAACAATTAAAGATTTCATGGGTCCGTAAAACAAAGTCTGTTCAAGTAGTTTCACTTGAAAACGTTAGACATCTCCGTAGATATTCGACCATATTATTTAATCTCTTACATTCCAACAAGCTAAGACATTTAACCTCTGTGAGACAATCGGGGGTCATCATGGCGAACGTGTTATCTCATCTTTCTGTTCTGTTTAAAATGGTCAAGAAATGGTTGATGGCTGAAACAGGATATCAATGTTTAAAAATTAGTCAGTCACTTCGGAAATTACAACATTTTTTAAAAATATGTTCAAACATTACAACAATGTCTCGTTGGTTATTAAATAAAAAGAGAGAACAGTATTACTATATCGAGTCGTCAACAAATTCACTATATATAATCCAACATATTGATTGTCATATTGATTGCCATGTTGATTGTCATGTTGATTGCCATGTTGATTGTCATGTTGATTGTCATGTTGATTGTCATGTTGATTGTCATGTTGATTGTCATGTTGATTGTCATGTTGATTGTCATGTTGATTGTCATGTTGATTGTCATGTTGATTGTCATGTTGATTGTCATGTTGATTGTCATGTTGATTGTCATGTTGATTGTCATGCTGATTGTCATGTTGATTGTCATGTTGATTGTCATGTTGATTGTCATGTTGATTGTCATGTTGATTGTCATGTTGATTGTCATGTTGATTGTCATGTTGATTGTCATGTTGATTGTCATGCTGATTGTCATGTTGATTGTCATGTTGATTGTCATATTGATTGATACGTTTTATTTGAAAACGGTGATCATCAAACGTCATTTGCAAGGGCTACTTTGAAAATATTTGAACCACAGCGGGTGCCAATATCCCGATAGCGCCTCACTGAAGTTTAGACTGGAAGTAAATTGTGTTTGGATACAGAGGCATCAAAGTGGAAGAGCTCCCTAATTATAACTGGATTGCGTCCCAGCAGACGATCACGAAGATTTACCAATATTAATCAGTAGTAGCGAAAACCTGAGATGTACAGAAGTGTGTATCGTTTATTTAAACAAAAAATGATTAAAACAATAAACCATGTTTTATTCATTTATCCGCATGTACCTTATGAATATAAAAAGAAATGGAAGACCGGAAAAGGGCCAGAGGGCACCGTTTCCCGACATCTTATTTTTTATTTTAAAAAATCCCTTTACTTAAGTTCATCCTTAATTGCTTCAAATTTAAAGTTTATGGCCCTACAAAGATTGGTATAAAGCACAATCACAATTATTATGTGGACAATTTTTTACGTTTACTTACCAAACTGACAGGCTTTCCCCGCAAAACTTTCTGGACATTTACACTTTCCCAAGTGACAGCGTCCGCCGTTAAGACATGGCGTCTTGCAGGACATTTCCTTCGTTCTACACGTGGTGCCCGTGTAGCCGGGCTCACACTGGCACACGTTTGGTTTTATACACACACCTTTACCACTGCACGACGACTCACACACGGCTGTAACCAAACAGAGAGATAAAGATATAATACTTTTCAAATGGAACATAATTGTTTTAAAATGTGTTCCTTTGTTCCATTGGCGATATTTTACACAAATTTAGAGCGCGTCGAAGCAGATACTACTAGTGCTATAATTTTGCACGATGTCCTCCCAATACTTCTGACTTTGACGTGCAATTTTTAGATTGGTTGGAACCCAAAGCGAAACCAGTTTATCTCCAATGGGTGGGGTGATTAAAAAAAATAATTTACCGGTAACAAAAATGGGACTGGGGCGGGGGCTGGATTGGTTAGTATTTCAAACGTTTAGGAATCATTGTCTATCTGACTCAAACAAACAGTCTTAAAAAATATTTAAAAAAATAAACATTTGAAGAAATAATAGTAGTATAATGTCTAAATTTTACAATATTTATTTACAACAGAAGAGACCCTCATACAGAAAGAATATTCAATTAATGTCCCTTTGAAAGATATTTCATAATAAGCCCCTCTGTGAACTTTAAACCGCGGCTCCCCAACTTACGTATTTGACACCTGACGCCCTTGTACCCTGGCTGACACACGCACTTGTTGTGGACGACACACTCACCGCCATTTTCGCACCGTGGCGTGCAAGCAACCTTCCTATCTGCAGGTAAGTTCAAAGTGTTATTATTGAGAAGCGGGTAGTTCAAATAATTGATTCAAGATTGAAAAAGAAAAAAAAAAAACTAAAAGAATCGTGTCTTAAATTTTCTTCTTCTTCGATATTTTGGGGGCCCACGATCAATGAATTGATCATTCTGGCTCCTATGTTTCAGAAGGGTTCGCGATGTTACTGTGCGTGGTTCTGAAGGGGATACTTCACTGGTTGCAAGGGTAACTCAAGGGTTTATCCAAGAAGATCAATATTTCGCTTTTAAACAAAAAATGTTGCTGTACCAGTGAAATCAGTTATGGCCACGGTGTTTTTTAAAAAAATTTTTAGTGTCCATACAATGTTGTGATGAAATTGTTTCTCATGACACAAGTCTTGAAGTTTTCTCAAACTCAATGATAAGAGTTTTTTTGTATGCAGTTTTAACAGAAATAATTCACATCATGCACATCCATCAAATATAATTATATTATAAAAGCATATTTTGTTGCTTTTAAATATATTTTATATTAAATATTGGAATGAAAATATATTTTATTTTTGCCAAAATCACTTTTGAATACATGTTTGCTTTAATTGATCAGTGGTCACAGTAAGGCCAACATTTAAAACTTTGATATCGTTTTATTATTTATTTATATATTTTTTTATATTTTATCTATTATTATTATTTTAATTATTATTATTTGGTGTGTGTGTGGGGGGGGGGAGTGTTATTTGACCTCGAAGTAATCAGTTCCATACCTCTCTCCCGTTTGGGTCTTCTACAACATAACACACCGGTAGTGAGTCCGGGTGTGTGCTCACACGATGACGTCAGGTTGGAAGAGAAGACCTCCACACTTCCATGAGGTAAACATGACTTGTGGGCGTGGTCCACCCAACCACAGTCCTTCCCCACGCCGGACATTTTACCGGTCATACAGCTGGAATAAAAAAGATGAATACATTTTTATGGAGGCTAAAGTAATTGGCATAGACTTATATCAAACATAGTCAGTTATTTCTTAGAGAATCCGAAGTGGTTTTTTTTTTTTTGGCAAATAAAATTAAGAACTTAGACCTGGAACTGAATAACACTTAAACGTATTTTAAAAACTTTTATCACTTACACATTATTTTGTATAACCGATGCTTTCAGTTAGTTATACTATGAAAATTTATATTTATTATAACAGGGTTACGAACAAATTGGTTAGCGAACAAGTTTGGTGACCAATTTTGGTCCCCATTAACGATCTATAATTCGGATTACGAGCATCCGCACACTTCTTCTTCTATATCTTGAGAACCCTCGATCAATGTATTGATTAGACTGGCTCATATTTATGTAGAGGGGATTCGTGATGTTTCTGTGCCTTGGTATTGAATATGATATTTCACTGATTTCAAGGTCTTCTCAGCGAGGGTGTCAGGGAACTGGGGGTTGGAAGACATGGGGCAATAGACGCAAATGTGCCAAGGGTTTTCGCCTCAACATCTGGGCATACAATCCCACCGGCCCATTTGTGAGAGTTTTGGCACGTTGTTAGTAAACATTGTTTGTCTTAGTGCAAAAAAACAACAACAACTTTTTACCTTTTAGGTCAGCATGAGGAAGATTCAATTGACTAAACGAAAGTGTCATGTGTGTCAACAAAAAAAAAATAATAAAAAATTACGCTCTACAAGATGCGAGTAGAGAGAAAGTCTTTTTAGAAAATGGGCAACAAAGCCAACTGCTGCGGCTAAAGGAGTGACTTTGTGAACGAAGCAAATGTCTGAAGTGCGAGACAAAGTATTATAAAAACGTGTTGTTAGTTTGGATAAACGTAAGCAGCCGTAGAAAGGAGACAGCGAGATAGCATTTGTGAAAAGACTGCAGTTGCACAGTGGTTGTTGGCCTAAACACAGAGTACAAGTGCCGAAGTGAGTCGAGGGTGTTTGGAATAAATATCGCCGAAGAACTGGAATTCGTATCGTTAAAAGACGTGGAGAGGCTGCTAGTTCAGATATAAATAAGTTTCATTACAGAACAACATTTAAAAAAACTAACCATATTTCTGAGACTGGAACAGATTAATTGCATTCGCGTTGATCACTGTGGGAAAACTTATTTCAGTTAGCGAACATTTCGGTTTAAGAACGGTGTTTCTGAACGGGTTAACTTCGTTAACCGAGGTTCCACTTTATGGACAGCTCAAGATTAGAAGAAATGTATGCGCATTGTCTGCAATTTTAGCAAAACACAATATGACCGACCCATCTTTCAATATGAATGAGTCGCACACACAGGAAAATACACACGGACACGTACATTGACACACATATAATCACATACATTGACGAACATGGTCTCACGTTGACACAGCTAAAAACATAGTGTCATTAAGATACACGCGGTCGCCATTATATCTTAACTGATAGGTGAGACTGGCCCGACTAGTAATATTTTACAACGGAGACGTTGACTCCCATTCTAATCATAGCTGGAAAAAACGCGACTTAAAATACAAAAAACCCAGATCAATCTCCGACTTTACCTTTTACACCTGCTCTTTTGACTTGCCGCGTTATAAGCGTAGCAGCCCGGCAGATCAAACACGTCGTGGTTATTGAGTTTTTGCAACCGTTTCCGGTCCCGGGGGCTGCAGACTCTCCAACTCTTGGAGCAGAGGGACTTCCCGAATTTAACGTGACCCTTCCACACGCCCGAGCAGGCCTGGATGTCGTTGTGAAGCTCAAGGCCGTCAGTTGAGCCGTCTGCACAGCCTGAGGTGTATTCTGGTGTGGAGCATAAATTAATAGAAGACCTTAAGTTTTAAGTCATTATAATCCAGCAGTCGCGTAACTTTTGGACGCCCGTGCAATTTTTCGGTCTTGTGCCCCTTGCATTCAAAGTTATAATAGTTTATTTTTGTCCCTTACATCCAAATTTTTCCGCTCCTTACAGGAATTATAATACATTTTAAAAATTCAATTATTGAAGCTATCGTCTAGTTGTTTGGTTAGAGCAGTGGTTCTCAACATTCCTAATGCCACGACCCTTTAATACAGTTCCTCGTGTTTTTGCGACTCCAACCACACAATTATTTTCCGTGCTCCTTCATCACCGTAGAGTACATGTTTTCGATGGTCTTAGGCGACCCCTGTGAAATGGTCACTCGATCCCCAAAGGGGTCGCGACCCTTAGATTGAGAACCGCTGGGTTAGAGGCATATTGATGAACATGTTAGGATGTTTGTCAATAAATCTTGCTGAAAATAACAAAAATGTAGATACATTCTACAACAGTTCGAAACTGTCAAACTAGTTTATCTGAATATAAAGATTTCTTGATTTGTCCCAGTGATAGTACTTTACAATACTGTACATTTAAACTTATTTATTTGTTTGAGTTTGTCTGTGTTAATTTGTTTGTAATCCTGGCAAGGACCTGTCAAGAATGAGACACAATTTAAAGAGAAAAGTTAATTTTGTATTAAATAGATAGTGTTGTTGCAAACAATTGGGACATCTTGAGGTCCACATTATTATTATTCCTAGTTTTGATCCACGCTTTTCGTGGATCTGGACAACAGCTTTTACAATTTAAGAACAGTTTTTTAAGAAACGAGAGAGAAAGAGAGAGAGAGCCAACAACCTTCTTGAATTTCTCTGCCTTTTTCTTATCTTTCCTTCCATCTTGTCCTTCCATCTTGTCCTTCCATTTGTCCCACCATCATGTCCTCCCATCTTGTCCTCCCATCTTGTCCTCCCATCTTGTCCTCCCATCCTGTCCTCCCATCTTGTCCTCCGATTTTGTCCTCCCATCTTGTCCTCCCATCTTGTCCCACCATCTTGTCCTCCCATCCTGTCCCACCATCTTGTCCTCCCATCTTTTCCTCCCATCTTTTCCTCCCATCTTTTCCTCCCATCTTGTCCCACCATCTTGTCCTCCCACATTGTCCTCCCATCTTGTCCTCCCATCTTGTCTTCCCATCTTGTCCTTCCATCTTGTCCTCCCATCTTGTCCCACCATCTTGTCCTCCAATCTTTTCCTCCCATCTTTTCCTCCCATCTTGTCCCACCATCTTGTCCTCCCATATTGTCCTCCCATCTTGTCCTCCCATCTTGTCTTCCCATCTTGTCCTCCCATCTTGCCCTTCCTTCTTGTCCTTTCATCTTGTCGATTCATCTTGTCCCTCCATCTTGTATAACTCGTCAACAGAATGGGAAACAGGACATTGTAGACAGTGAACTAAACTTGAGTGAAATAGAATTTGAGTTTCCGAACTACAGAGAAAGTAATGACTTATTCCGATAAGATCAAATCTTTGTTAATTGTACTTCTGAACACTGAGATATTCAAGGATCAACCTGAACCTACATCCATGAACAACTTATGTACAAGTTTCTGGTAGGTTTAGTTAGTTTTCCGAAATTTCTTTGATGATCCACATTTCTAGCCGCCTTTAATACTCCTGAAAGAATTCCCCTACAATGAAACATCTTGTAGTTTTTCCTTTACATTTTGAGAAATGCATTGATAGAATTTTTGTCTTCGTTCTCCTCATCAAATCGACCACAATCTTGCTGATTTACAACACAACATGTTGCTTCATGGACTAGGTCACCATCAAACAGACACCATTTTTTACGATGGTTAAAATCACCCTCGTATTTTCAAATTCACCGAGAAAGTGTATATGCATTTTGAAAACCATAATCATCATCATTTACTGGTGACTGTTAATAGTTCAGTACGTTGTGGGCTTGTTTGGAGGGTAGCCTCTAAATGCTGGACATTCAGCACCACGTTTTGCCAGTATTCAGTTTGTTTCAGATACACGTTGCATCGATTTAGCTAATGAATGTAGTTAAGTAAAAAAATCCTCTGTGTTTCTGTGGCCTCAGAATTTTCCGTATAACATTTTGGCCACTTTTGTGTGTGTGTGTGGTTGGGGTGGGTGGCATTTCCTTTGTTGTCAATGCTACAACATGTCTTTATTTTCCGGCGGCAAGTGCGTTCACATTTGTCGTTGGATACTTCCCTAAACATCTGAAACAGTTATCCGACTTTAAAGAAGTTATTTTTTCAAAACTCTTTCTGGACAGTTTTTTTAAACTATCAAAAAAAAAACCAACAAAAAAAAACAAAACAAGGAAATAAAAAAGTGTCAAATAAGAGGAAAAACTCCAGTCATTCATATCTGCACACCATTTGTAACTTACTTATCGTTTTAATTGGAGGAATGCGGAAAAACAAACTGAAATAAATTAAATCTAGTTTTTTCCTCATCGAACAAACCGTTGGAACAAATTTCAGATTTAAAAAAAATCCGAACAAAATATAAAAAGCCCTGTTTCATTAAGTAATCGGTTTAATTAATGATCAAACCTGTAATAAAATGACCCTATGCAAATATTTTCTCACTAAGCATAAGAACTGGGGAGTACTGCGTTCTGTACTTTTGTTTCAGTAACCAGGGAGTCGCGTTATTTAAATTTATTGAAAGATTCAAAGTGTTTAGAAATGATCTAGTAAGAGAAATGAACAGAGTCGAAAACTGACCACGCCACTGACGGATTTCTGTCAACAAAACTCCAAGGGGTTGACAAAAGCAAGCTTCCATTTTGAAATGAAAGAATCGCGCTACAGCTGAGCCCATACTTCTTAACCACATTTAAATTTGGGACGCCTTTGTTTTCAAACTATACAATATTGATTGTTTCTGTGATAAGCTAGACTTACGCGGTATTTTCACAATGACTCGCACTGTTCATGAATGGCTTGTAAGATTCTAATATCGCGAACCATTTAAAATAATAATAATTTTTTTTTGATGTGATACACACTTCCCTAGGGTGTTGGTAAGTTTAGTCCGATCAAAGACGGCCACAGGAACAGTTCATGCTGAATATATTTTCAGTTGGCACCAGAATTTTGACTTTGTCTCCCTTTTTGAAAAGCGTGCTGTGTAATTTGATTTCCTTTTGTTTGAAGCAATCACGATTGATTCATGCAATAATCAGTTAAACATCACTTTGACAAATTGGCTCTCATTGTGCGTTTGTGTGTGTGTGTGTTTGCCCTTCAAAAGTCCAGGTAAAACATGTTACACGCACCTGCGACTTGCACGTAGGAGCTGGCCGTGTCAGTTCCCTCATCGTTGACGGCCTTACACGTGTACAGTCCAGTGTCTGACTTCCTGGCCAAGGAGATCAACAGTTCACCTGAAAGCCGATTTATGAACGATTTTTACAAAAATGTCTTTAAAACATTTTAGCTACTTAAAAAAAAATTCCCGAACGTAGTTTTGAAATTATTATTTTCCCCCAAAGTAATTTTTTTCTTTACTGCTTTCTATCGACTTAAAATGAATCAGTTTAAAATAATAACTTAATTGATAGTGGAATTAAACTATTTTCATCATGACCGCCGTAACATTTTAAATGCTCCTGACAAAACAATACGTTTGGACCTAAAGTGACATTACCCATTCAATCTGTCATGCGTGATCCCTAATTTAAAAATAAAATAAAATTTGAAGCATCGTTTCCAGCTAGGAATCTGGGATAAGGCGCCTGTGTGGGACATCTCGCCTGAAAAAAACTCTGCTTTTAAGACATTTACGATTTTCACGGTGCTGACATTACAGGAACAACGGACAAATATTACCAGACGACAAAGTGTTGATTCGCGCGTTGCCCTCCGTGAGCCGACGCCCGTCCTTGTACCACTGCACCCTGGGTGGCGGCATACCCGATGCCTGACAGGTTAAGAGAATGATTAAGTCCGTGTACACACGGTACTGCAATGGCGGTTTCACAACGATGTTTGGTTTCTTTACTTAAAAAAAACAAAAAAAAAACAAGAACAACATTATCGTGCTGCCACAACATGCTAAGTAATTATAAATAAAATAAAATAAACTGCTAAAAATAATTCATTATCATTTTCACAAATATTCAATGTCTCTAAAACTGGGGAAAAGAAAACAACAACAACAACAAAAAAAATTTAAAAACCGATCGTTTCGTCGACATAAATGTATCGAATTCTCATAAGCGATTTGGGATTCATATAAATCAATATGTCATACCATAAATTTATTCATACTGTTATTGTGCTTTACGTCTCTGAAGGAATTATTGTTAGTGTCTCTGCGAAACGTGGTAAAACTCTTGATATTAAATTTAAGTTTATTTGCAGTAAAAAGAAACTTGTTAGATTCCACACAGTCACCTTGAGCATATCCACTGACCAACAAAGCTGAGAGCGTGAGACGTATATCTACTTGTACGGTTAACTATTGTTAAGTTCTGCACACCTGTCCTTATCGGATGCTTGGTGGAGATAAAAAGCATGTGATTGGATCTGACAGTACGATGTTTCGACCCCACGGTTGGGAAATGTGGGATAATCTGAGAAAATGTTAGTTTAATTCTATGGATAATCTCCCCTAGTTAAAAAAACAAAACACTATAAGTTTATTATTAGTCAGTCCCGCTCAGACCTCTTCCCTTCACACCCAGCAGTGTTTCTTTCAGGCATATACCCAGGGGACGGGGAGTGCCACACCCCGTAGAAAAATCTATGAAAAAACTAAAATATATTTTATTTTAAAAACCCATTAATTTTCATTTTTATAACATGTTTTTTAAAAGAGTAGCAGCTTATGCGTTTCACCGATTACAATGTTTATTAGTGGAACCAAAGAAATATCGCTATGCAATGCTCGATATATTTGATGATCCGAATATTTAAGGCTGATCCCGTTACATGCTTACATTGTTCGATTATAAGTATCGTATTGTATTGCAGATTGGCCGCTCCTTATTTTAACGTCTTCCTTCTAGTTGTTCGCATATTTTGATATTTAAAATAATTTTTTTGTGTGTGTGGCAAACTCACAATTCTAAAGACTTTCATAACACGGTATTAATAATTAAACTATATTTACATCAATATAAAGGTCTATAATTTCAATATAGCTCTTGCTAAGTATCAAAATATGGCAAACTGTTTTCAAATTATATTTCATTATACAATCTGCCTTGCCTACTTATTTGAATGCATTTTAACATTCAATATTTCATGATGAGAATCCAGTAGACAAAAAAAAAAAAGCTAGGATTTCGTTTATTATGCCAATTCCATTTTTTCGTTTGTTCTAGTTTTAGAAAAAAATTCTTTTCTTTTATATCGTCAATTTAAAAATGATTCTATGGATTTGGAAAAAAATATAATTTTTAAAGTAGATCGAAGAGGTAATTTGTGATTTATCTGAAGAAAGTTGAACCAGTAGAAAACTACAAGTAAACATTTCAATCAACTGAATATGGCAAAATGTATACTTCATAGGATTGTCTTTAGATATAAATCACACATTAAATATATGATGTCTTTTGTGAATATCACACGTATTCTTAACATAATTATGCATACTTATATGATTTATAAAAATGTCCAACTTTAAAAAAACACATTAAAATTTAAAGACTTTTCTACAAAACAGTAGTTCTTTTTCTGTTTGACTCTGGTCAAAATCTTAAATATTTGGAAAGGTAATTATTGAATTTAAGGTAATTATTATTTTTTTCCATTTAGGTTCACATGTAAAATGATATTAGCAGTACTTTTTGTGATGGAAACTTTTATTAGACGCAATTTATTTTTTTAAAACCATTTCTTTATAATGCAATTTACCCAAAAAATAATTTAACTAAAAATTTAAAAGCCACATAACTCTTTAGCAATTGATGAAAAATATTTCTATTTTACAACATATCGAGCAGAGCCATTGAGCCACTGAGCTATTTGTCGCTTGATTTTTCGAGCCTCCTACCAATTTTCCATTGTGCCCCCCCCCCCCCATAAAGTTGATAATTAAAATATTTCCACAAAACTTTTAACCCCTTAAGTGCCATACAATCTGTCGCTCTTCAATTTAGTGTAGTGTGATGCAAAAACTAAACCTAAGGCATGTGCGAAAAAGGCATTCTTATATTTTGAATTTATCAAAAACGTACTGGACGGAGGGCATCAATGCGCTCCGTCCCCACACCATGCCCTTCCTTTTCCTTGTGAGTCTTGGACACGCTCAATTTCTGCTCCCTCATTTCTTCACGGCGACTAATGTGAAAGAACTTGGTTGTATTAAAGTTTGTACCAAAAGATCGCCAAGAGGAGTGTATGGCACTGGACATCATAGTTCTTAATTGCGCATGTTAATAGATGTCCTTCCTCTCCACACCGGACGCTTGAAAATACTTTTCCTCTCTCAAATTTTCAAATGGAAACATTGAATTCACGTGCGTCTACGCTGGAATACTCTTCTGGATTTTGAAAGGATAAACAAAATTCAGGGGAAGTGGTATCCACACCCTTCCTCCCAATTCGCTCAGGGGCTAACCGCACACTCAATTTTTGCCCTACTTCCCGATAAATAGGACAGTATAGTTGGTGCTAGTTGCCAGTGTAGTTCCGTACCTGTTTGAGCGAAGATTTTTTCAGTATTACCTTCCACAATACAAACTCTGCAGTTGTCCGAAAATTTCGCTCCTCCATATAAAGTTTTTAAAAAATTGACATAGAGGGCACTAACCCTCCGCCCCATTCATACGCCACTTCACACCTCCCCCCCCCCCCCCGAACTTCTGAAATGCCCTCTCTCCGGAGGATATTGTCTGAAAGAAACAATGAATCCCAGAGGGTTGATGGTAGCCATTAAGTGCTTTAATTTTAATATGAGAAATGTAAAAAGTAAGAATTTACGTGCTTAGTTAAATGGCAGTGTGCAATGTAAGTGTTTAGTTACCTGACAGCCTACAATGCAAGTGTTTAGTTACCTGGCAATCTACAATGTAAGTGTTTAGTTACCTGGAAGTCTGCAATGTAAGTGTTTATTTAACTGGCAGCCTACAATGTAAGTGTTTAGTTACCTGGCAATCTACAATGTAAGTGTTTAGTTACCTGGAAGTCTGCAATGTAAGTGTTTATTTAACTAGCAGCCTACAATGTAAGTGTTTAGTTACCTGGCAGTCTGCAATGTAAGTGTTTAGTTACCTGACAGTCTGTAATGTAAGTGATTAGTTACCTCGCAGCCTACGATGTAAGTGTTTAGTTACCTGGCAGTCTGCAATGTAAGTGTTTAGTTACATGGCAGCCTACAATGTAAGTGTTTAATTACCTGGCAGTCTACAATGTAAGCACTTAGTTACCTGGCAGTCTGCAATGTAAGTGCTTAGTTACATGGCAGCCTACAATGTAAGTGATTAATTACCCGGCAGCCTACAATGTAAGTGTTTAGTTACCTGGCAGTCTGCAATGTAAGTGCTTAGTTACCTGGCAGCCTACACTGTAAGTGTTTAGTTACCTGGCAGTCTGCAATGTAAGTGCTTAGTTACCTGGCAGCCTACAATGTAAGTGTTTAGTTACCTGGCAGTCTGCAATGTAAGTGTTTAGTTACCTGGCAGCCTACAACGTGTTTAGTTACCTGGCAGTCTGCAGCACACAACGCCCGTGGTCAAGCCTGGTTTGAAATGACAGGCGTTAAAAAAGTGCGAGTCCACGCAACAGCTGGAGTCAATGCGGCCTCCTGATATACACGACCTTTGACCCACAGCCTGGTAGGGACAACTCTGACCTACCCCGGCCATATCATCCTGTTTACAGAGAAGATATTAGTTAAACTTAGAAAGGGTTGCATCCCTTATTCGGCAGATAATTACAAAAAATAATGATAAATTATGTGATAATATAAGGAATTACCTAAAACTCCCAGATAAATATTTAATAATTAAACCGTATCGGTTGATTAACGCCGGTTGATTAACGCCGGTTGATTAACGCCGGTTGATTAACGCCGGTTGATTAACGCCGGTTGATTAACGCCGGCCGATTAACGCCGGTTGATTAACGCCGGTTGATTAACGCCGGTTGATTAACGCCGGTTGATTAACACCGGTTGATTAAAGCCGGCCGATTAACGCCGGCCGATTAATCGGAATAGACCGATATGCTAATCAGTACAACCTAGGTCTAAGACAAGCGTTTAAAAAACGATTTTTTTTTACACAAAAAGCTGTATGTTACTGAAATGTTTTTCAATAATTTGAAGTACAGTGCAACGTCGATTATCCGAACAAAGTAAAACCTTTTTTTTTAAAGTTGTGAATAACCTATTTCTTATAACAAAACACTCTTGTGGAGAATTTACGATAATTTGGTGTATAGAACATACTATATTCTTACCTATGGTAATAAACATATGGTGCTTTATCGCACAGAGTTTTATGTATATTTATAACAAATCTTCCATTGTTTTAAATTGAAAGGTCAATTTGTCTTTGCAGGCGTGTATTCTGCGATATATTAAAAAGATGGCAGTTCGCACAATCCCATTCTGGTCACTACAAGTACGTTTCTAGATTTTAACTGGATTTTGCAAAAGGGTTCCGTCAGTCCTTATGGCGCAATGTTCTACGACTTGCGTATTTCGTATGATATTAAAATAAGAAGAGTACTGAAATTCAGATAACTGATATTTCGGATAATCGAAGTTTGGCTGTAATAAAATAAAAAATTAAAAAAAAAGGTTTTCAGGTTTTTAAAAAAAAAATTATCAACGAAACAATTTTATATTTTAAACTCACGTGCTCGAGGTCTCCTCTGCATTCTCTGCATCGGCCGCCATCTTGGGCAGCGTTGATCGCCATGCAGCCCCTGACCCCCTGGGCGTGCTGCCATGTTATGTTCCTCAGGATGTCGACGTCGAAAGATGTGCACACCCTCCAGCCCGGGGCGCACAGGGTGTTGGCGTTAGCGATGTGCCCGCCCCAGACCCCTTCACACCCAGCTACCTTCTCGAAGTTGTGGAACGCTTCACGCGACCCATCAGCACAGCCAGAAGCTGCACATGTCAGTATGCAAAAATACACTTAGTTTATACAATATTACAGAAAGTAGGTCGGCTACACTAAAAACAACAAAAATAACAATGTATAAGTTAAAATATTCAAAAATAAAATACCAATATTTGCAACGACTGGTAATTATATTCTTTAGGATGCGTGATAAATATACGAATTTTCACCTACATTTTTAATGTAAGGAAATTATAATCAGTCAACTCTAACACTGGGCAAATATATATATATATATATATATACTGGTTTTTGTATACGACACTGGTTGACTTGTACGTCACTGGTTCCTTTATACGTCACTGGTTCATTTATATACGTCACTGGTTCATTTATATACGTCACTGGTTCATTTATATACGTCACTGGTTCATTTATACGCCACTGGCTCATTTAATACATCTGTCTCACCTAAAAGTAAACATTTCCAGTTTCTGTGTCTTTAAAAGAACCTTTTCCAGAGCATTTTTATTACGATGCAAAAATCACCTATACGTTATATTTCTAATCGGTGTATGGGGGTGGGTGTTAACAATAATTAATCTGACTGAATAGTGAGTACGGATAAAGTAAGCTGTTAGTTTATGATGTCAATGATGACTTCCACAAGCTTCCCTAAAGACCAACCATAACAATCTCTATGATAATTTCCACAATCTACCCTTAAAGACCAACCTCAACAATCTCTATGATATGGTTAACATGTTATTTAAAAGACGCCTCTTTATTCTTAGTCACGCGCGCTGTAATGCTAGGCTGCCGTACTGGGATCATTGTCCCTCTTGTGTATGTTAACATCATATTATATGGTACAACATTAGAGTCTATTTGGGCTCTGTTTGTCCCGCGGGATTTAAGTTTGCTTTCGTATCAAATTCACACATTTTCTATCCGGTGCCGGCTCAAGGTTACGGCCCACTTCGGGGTGCCATGTACTTAGAGCGCCATCAAACATCTTCCGAAATAGGAAAGAGCATTGCATGTGGGCGCCATGGAAGAAAACTATAAAGTGCTATAAAAGGATTTGTTGATCTAAAGGCAAGAAAAAATTGTCATCCTACCGCTGACAATTTGCTAACTGTTCATATCGTCCAAATACAAGTTAAGAAACACAATATTATTTCTCATCGTTTGTTAAAAAATAACCTAGGTAAAAAATTCATTATTATTATTAGTAGTAGTAGTTAAATATATAGCGCGGTACTCCAGTCTAGGGCTGGTCTCACCACGCTGTAGATACGATTTAACAAACATAATCATGAAATTTAAAATTAACATTTTTTCCTTGCACATTTTTTAATGATTATACTTAAAAGGGTTGCCAAATTAAAGCTTGCCCGGGGCGCCAGCTACCGTAGGGGCGGCCCTGTTTTTATCAGTGCAATAAGAACAATTTTTTCCCCTTCCTTTTTACACGTTAACTTTAAAATTAAATAGACTCTTTGAAGGAAGGCTTCCTCACCTAAGGGGATATAACCCGTCTGTGATATTACTGCACTACCTTTTAGGGGGAGCAGTTGACATCTAAGGTTTAACCACCTAGAACCTTATTAATAAAATTAAAAGAGGTTCCACAAATAATCAACAAAGACTCTACAATTTACACAAACGTTCATATTCCAGGCTCCTTTTGTGAGATCTAGAGAGACACTTCAAAATAATATTCTGTCCTAAGGAAAATTGTTTTTATGCATGGCTTTACCAGATGAAAACATAAAAACGATCTTCCAAGACACTTCAATTCATCTAAAATAATAATTCCTGGGTGGAGCTTGTTCGCCCCGCTTTAAATGCGCGCCGTGATGCGGTCTCGTTCGCTGCTTCCCCCGTCGTTCGCACGTATGCACCAAATGCACACATAAATAACACATTTTCTTTAAAAAAAGGCAAATGAAGATACTGAGGAGAGAGAGGAAAGATTATGCACCTCTTTGCCAGCTAGTTCTAATAAATATTCTAACAAACGTGGCCTTTGTTGATGGGGATCACAAAGATAAATGACGAGAAAGTCAAGCCACCAATACCGAGAGGCGAGAGGTACTTCTCTTCCTGGCATTGTGTCTTCAAGAGACACTATTTCTAGACCTATGTGGAAGACGCAATAGTTCACTTAGCATCCAGATCGCATGGTCACGAATACAATATTTAAACAACACACAGCACAAGTGCTCTTGCAGTCATACGACATTTGTACTATTCACTTACGACTCATTGACCGAAAAATTAGGTTAAATTCTTCTTTTCCGGATAAGATATTAATACTCAAAAATTTATTAAAATATTTTACAATTATTTTTTAAAAAAAAGAACAAACTAGAACTGAGGCAGATATAATTTTTTGACATGGTTTAAAACTAACTAAAAAATAAACAAACAAACAAAACGGCTGGTACTTATATTCGACCTACCAGCTCTAGTGTACCTCAGTGGCCAGAAGATCAATGTAAGACAACAGTAGGCGAGTAGCTCCTTCGGCGAGTGGGTGTGGTCTCTTCTAAACGATGACCACGTTGAGGCGTGGCCTGACGTCATACCAACTTGTCCACATTAACTGGGGAGAAATCAGGAATGCACACTGTTGCATAATTACGTCAATGTATATTTTATCACGCCTTTTACCAGTCGTCGTCACCACGCGGAGTCTTTCGGCATTCCCGTCTTATTCGAGATTGGTGGAAGACAATACAAAATTGTCTTTTTTAATATATATATATATTGCTTCTGGTGTGTCCTGTTTCATTTTCACCGCCGGCCCTCTTCCTACTCAACATATTTTATATTAATAGTATTGAGTGAAAAAAAAAGCTCTCCCGCAGAAAGCGTCATGTGTGATGTCATGCGTGACGGTTGAACTCAGGTAAAAGGTTGACTTTTTGTTTGAAATGATTTTTTTTAAAAATGTTACTGTTTTTGGAAGGTAAAGGTATTTTCGTTACACAGCGACTGTTGTTTCCTTAGTCTTTGTTATGAAATGAATTACCGTTTTTGTACAACTTCATCTTTATTCCGGGATCTGGCAACTGCTTTGTTCCCATCAGTGGGTTATTACTTGACACAAACGGTTGGCCAAAACAATGCCCTATCACAACGACATAGGACAGTAGTTTTCGTTGCATGTAATGAGAAGCTGTTTTTTTTTTTGTGTAAAGCCTGGGTTTCACGTGTATTTTATTACAATACCCGAACCCCGGTTAAAAAATTGCAATCGTTTAAGCCCTGGTTTTAAATATAAATCTTTACTGGGGTGATGGTACTCAATGCACTAAATCCAGGATAAAAAAAACTTGAGATCTATTAACATCTATTTTTCTGTTGCATTTTACACCAGTTGTGCCTCACCCTGACGCATTGCGTAAACGATATCACAATATATAAAGCTATATATGGAATATGAGGGCTGTGATAAGTTACTTTAGGCATTGCTCTTCTCAATATATATAAATACCGATATTTTGCAGGAAAACGACGAGTTATGCGCCCTCTGAAGAAATCGCCATGGGCAAGACCCTCCCCCCCTCGAACACCACTGAGCCAATGCGTGTAAAAAAAATCGTTGTTGTAACTAATAATTTGTATGTGAAAATCTGTAGTTTATTCATGTATTTTAATACATTCACATACACAGTAGATTATGACCACGTGACAAAAATAGTTATGAAATCTATTCATATCATTCAAAAAGCATTTAAATTGCAAAGATTACAAACTTTGGAAACAGTACATACTTTGGAAACAGTACATACTTTGGAAACAGTACATACTTTGGAAACAGTACAACTTTGGAAACATTACATACTTTGGAAACAGTACAACTTTGGAAACATTACATACTTTGGAAACAGTACAACTTTGGAAACAATACATACTTTGGAAACAATACGTACTTTGGAAACAGTACATACTTTGGAAACAGTACATACTTTGGAAATAGTACATACTTTGGAAACAGTACAACTTTGGAAACAATACATACTTTGGAAACAATACATACTTTGGAAACAGTACATACTTTGGAAACAGTACATACTTTGAAAACAGTACAACTTTTGAAACAATACATACTTTGGAAACAGTACATACTTTGGAAACAGTACAACTTTGGAAACAGTACATACTTTGGAAACAGTACATACTTTGGAAACAGTACAACTTTGGAAACAGTACAACTTTGGAAACAGTACATACTTTGGAAACAGTACATACTTTGGAAACAGTACATACTTTGGAAACAGTACATACTTTGGAAACAGTACATACTTTGGAAACAGTACAACTTTGGAAACAGTACATACTTTGGAAACAGTACAACTTTGGAAACAATACAGACTTTGGAAACAATACAGACTTTGGAAACAGTACATGAATGGCAGATTCTGATTTTGTGTGTTAATTTTATTGTGGTTGGTTTTCTGAAGTTATTGATGTATTTGTGAATTATTAATCTTAATGTAATAGTAGAAACTGTGCTATTTTGTCAGAGTGTTCAAGGTAAAAGATTTGAATAACGTCATCTCAGTACCAGCGGGGGTCGGGGGGGAGTGGGTTGGGAGTGAGGGTGGTGGGATCACCATCAGTGGAGATCACCCATCAAGATCGTAAAGGTGAGATAAAGGAAAGATTCACACCCCCCGCCACGTTACCACACCTGTTGTGATCTCAGATATACCGAAAGTTAATAGCGGAGGAAGCCCGTAGCATTTAATTAGAAGGATATTTACTATTTTCTATTCTTGTTTCACGTGCGTGGAATGATCGTTGGAAACCGTTAACCGCTTTACTTGGCAATTGTGTGATCTTAAATTATCAGGACCTAGAAAGGCACAACAAAACAACATCACAATGTTGACCTAGTGGCTATCCACAGCGCCCCATAGCAAGCTAATCACAATTGACCGTCCAATAACTTGCTAACATAAAAGTAACAAAAAGTTATTTCTGAATATTTACAACGAAGATTGTGTGGCTGACTATACCAACGTAGTGTAGTTGGTTGTATTAAGTTAATGTTTTTTGGGTTATATCGAAATTATAGAGCAGTGGTTCTCAACCTTTCTGATGCCGCGACCCTTTAATACAGGTCCTCGTGTTGTGGCGACACACGACCACAAAATTATTTTCGTTGCTACTTCATAGCTTTAGAGCATATGCATTTTCCGATGGTCTTAGGCGACGCCTGGAAAAGGGTCATTCGACCCCCAAAGGGGTCGCGACCCACCGGTTGAGAACCGCTGTTATAGAGAAACATGTTGTGATGAATCCTCCAAATGAAAGTTTAAAAAACAATTATTGTCAGGATTTTGCATAGTCAAAGGTTTTATTGATTATGTGTTGTACATGATCTTGTTCTGTTGATGACTTCGATGCAAACAGATGACTTGGTCGAGATAGTGATGCTGGTCAACAAAATCCGTATTTCCCTCCTGAGGGTGCGCCTATACAATGGGGAGCAAGGGCGTGGCGGATGAAGTGATGCGACTGAAAGTAAAACATATAACTGTGTATATAAAATTTATATACACAGTTATTTAAGACCATTTAATATTTTTTAAACGTTATGTAAAATTGGTTATTGGCCTACAGGATCGGTTAGTTACACGTAGGCCTACAGGATCGGTTAGTTACACGTAGGCCTACAGGATCGGTTAGTTACACATTGACCTATTATACAGGATCGGTTAGTTACACCTGGGCCTACAGGATCGGTTAGTTACACGTAGGCCTACAGGTTCGGCTAGTAACACGTAGGCCTACAGGTTCGGCTAGTAACACGTAGGCCTACAGGATCGGCTAGTTACACGTAGGCCTACAGGTTCGGCTAGTTACACGTAGGCCTACAGGATCGGCTAGTTACACGTAAGCCTACAGGATCGGCTAGTTACACGTAGGCCTACAGGATCGGCTAGTTACACGTAGTTTTACGGGACTGTTAACACACATGTTAAGAACTGCTGGCGGAGACAAAATAAAATCATTAACTTCCGGCGTCAACTTCTTTATAAAATATCTAACCCAGTGTGAAGAGACCCCATAAATATCTAACCCGGTGTGAAGAGACTCCCATCTTGTCACAGCTCTCATCATAAAGTCATTTGCTGCTCCCTATTCATGGACCAAGTTTGTCGCTGATACAAGCCGTGAAAGGGAGACGATACAGAGTGAAGTACCCGCAAACCCCGTTTTTTTAAAATTATTATTTTGGGCCAAAAATGGTTGAGCCCATTCCCTGCAGATCGTTAACTTAACAAACTTTTAAAAAAAAAAAAAAAAAAAGAAAGAAAATACAGTGGTAGCTCGAGATACGAATTTAATTCGTTCCGTAACATTGCTCGTACGTCAATTTGCTCGTATCTCAAAGCAATTTATCCCATTGAAACTATTAGAAATGCCAATAATCCGTTCCAGCCCCCAAAATGCCGCCCCAGTTTTTTTTGTTACGCTTTTATTAATTAAAAAAATGTTTTTATAGATGATAAATATTGTATAAAAACGTAATAAAAGAGAATGGGAAAGAATTAAACTGGTCTTATAAAGTGCATATCCCTAAACTTAATGGAACTTAAGTAAACTTCACTAAACTTAGTTGGACTTAAATGCTACTGTAAAATATTTTGTTACTTTCGCTTAATATTCGTCACCGCAGCAGGCCGACCCGATGACCCAGTTCCTCGTATCTCAAATATTTCTCGTATCTCAAAGCAAAACATCGCTCGCTCGAAAGCTCGTATCTCAAAAATCTCGTATGTTAGGGAACTCGTGTGTCGAGGTACCACTGTAATTGAGTATACTTAAAAATACCCCCAAAAATTAAAATTTTCTATAACTCTACTACCCGGAAAAGTTAGCAAGGCACCTGACAAACAATCTGCAGAAGCGGTACTGAGCACGAAGCTCTTGACCGACCACTCACGACGAGCGGCGTCCCCAGCCCCGATCCAGCGAAATGGAATACCGTAAAGCCGGACCGAGGCCGAGGGCCTCCCCCTCCCCCCAACCCTGCTAATCAGCGGTCGCATGGTAGCCTGGTTCACAGCCCCCCCCCCCAACCCTGCTAATCAGCGGTCGCATGGTAGCCTGGTTCACAGCCCCCCCCCAACCCTACTAATCAGCGGTCGCATGGTAGCCTGGTTCACAGCCCCCCCAACCCTGCTAATCAGCGGTCGCATGGTAGCCTGGTTCACAGCCCCCCCACTCAGACTGGAGGCTGTTTGTGTGTCGGGATAGAAATAAGAGCAAGTCTTTACTTTACATTTCTTTAATTTTTTCTATGATGGTTGCTACGTCCCACTTCTGCTAAATATCAGAATGTCTAACCACTGCTATATATCAAAATGTTGAAATTAATGATAAGCGTCAAAATATCGAACTGCTGTTATAATATCAACATTAAAAAAAAGAAAGACAAAACAAGAAGTAAAAACATTTTTTAAAAATAAATAATAAAATAATTATCTGTTTTTAAAATGAATTTAAGAGAACAATTTAAATTATTAAAAAAAAATATTTAAATTAAAACAATTAACTAAAAAAATGAAGAGCGTGTCCCCACCAGCAATATTCAGTTGCCGCCCTTGCTGTATCGTGCAATCATGGGGTGGACCCGGGTGGTGACAATATTCTGTTCGAGGTCTGATACATAGGTCGTGTGCGAATGTACCAGAAAACATGTTGCAGTCCCCAATTTATTATACGTTGTATTTTTAGGATCAAAAGATCCGCAAAGTCCGGAGTCAACCAGTTCGCGCAAGATCAAGTCAATGCCAGCGGTCAGGATAGCCTGAAACCGAAGACAGATTTCGATATGGGGCACTCCGGAGGCATCCATCAAAGGGCATCGGATTAAATCCAGAGCATGGTGGTAAAAAGACGGAAAAAGAAAAAAAAACGAAAAAGAAAAACCGGTTGAATCGGTCAAATCAGACAGGAACCAAGGCCAGATTTCGATCAAATAACATTCTGTGAAAAACCCAAGGTTTCCCTTTTGGTGCCGGCGCCCCAGCAGTTTGGCACATGCTTGGTTTTTCATCAAGAGAATAAGTCCCAAAACATGAAAACGGCTCCCTAAAAATCCGGTTGCACCGGTTGAAGGGGACGAGTCAGCTGGAAACCAGTGGCAGATTTCGATTCGGGGCACTTCACATCCATCCATCCGCGGTCATCGGATCAACTTCGGAGCATGTCGGTCTAAAAATCGGTAAAAATGAAAAACAAACACAACCGAAAAACAAGAAAGAAAAAAAATGGTTGAGCCGGTCGATCCGCCATCTTTGAAAAGCCCACGGTTCCCCTTTCGGCGCTGGCCCCCCAGCACAATCTAGATCCAGGGCCCCCTTTATTGCATGTCTCTAAAGATTTCCTTTCCCCCATGCAGACAGCTTCGCTCTCGATGCATACCTAGATCGACACACGGGGAAGCCGCCACGGCGGTGACCGCGTCATTCCTCACGCCTTCCTAATTCAAAACAGGGCGAAGGCTCGGAAAACGCGTCGCTCACCGCGTCTACGTCCAATTTACATTTTTTCTTTTATTTCTAACATTAAACATTTTTTAAAAATTATTTTTCCTTTCAGTGTCCGAAGAGTTATATCGCGACCGACTTAGTATCAACATAGCACTCTAAAACAACAACAAAAAAACAGTTATAATTTCAGGGCCTCCGCTACTCGGAAACTACTATTTTTAAAAAAAAAAGAAAAAAGAAAAAAAACCATAACAAAAGCAGTGATACTAACAGTAGCAAATAGAGATACAGTATCATCATCATCAACAAGGATAACAAGGAGAACAACAACTAAAACAACAGCACCAGCAGAAGCATCGAAAAATATCTCTTATACATTTTACGCTTCTGGTATGACTCGTGGACTGCTTCCAATGGACTACGATGAGTCACTTCCTTGTTTTGTCACGTGATATGTACCAGCCATTGGTAGGCTTTCTGCTACACATAACAACAGATAACAGCTGATCAGCCGTTGCCATCATCATTAATTTTAAAGCAAAATGTTTGTCTCCATCAGCGCTTCCCCAGGGTTAATTAAAAATGTTACTTTTCAAAATATTCTTGAATTCACGCGTTTCTTTAAATGACATTCATTAAATGTGACAATAATTATAATTCAGTTATGATTAAAGGAAGAAAGTTGTTTGAAGAAAAATTTGTGAGTGACTTGTGTGTTGCAGACAGCCTCCCGGAAGTATTACTTGTTTTTACACGTATCACGTGACAAAACAATCGACTCATCGTAGTCCATTCCTCACAAGCAGGATGCTTCCTAATAGAAAACATATTACAAATAATTCTATATGTTTGAAAGAAAATATGGTTGAATAATGAGTTCAATAGCGCGCAAAATATAATTCCAGAAAAATACGCTAAAGGTTTTTTTTTTTAAATAACGCAACTGTTTTTGGTGCGTAATATTTTCTTTTCGGAAAATGAAATCGTCTCAATTTAAGTATGGTGTAAAAAAAAATTCGGTTTAAAAGTGGTTAAGACATCAGTAATATAGTTCGTGAGCATAAAATAAAATGTGTGCAGTGACGTATCACGGGGGAAGGGGTGTAGCGAAAATTGGGATTCTTAAATGTGCGTTACTTGAGTTCATGTTTTGTCAAGTAACTTTAGTAGATGGGAAGTTCACGCATTGCTGTCGCCAATGTTTTGTGGGCTATATTTAGTGGTCCTCAAGAATTTTTTTGTTTGAACAAATTTAAGCCCAGAAACAACTGAAAATTGAACAAGTGCTATGAAAATGAAGAAATACATTATAATAAAAATTCACATTCAAGTTTGGTACAATCTTGAATGCTTAAAAATTAAGCGCATAAACAAATTTAAAAAACTCCTGGTAAATGGTAATGAGCAAAATGCGGACCATGCGGACTCACTCGGCTTGTAAATAAATAATAATAATGCGGTCGTATTCGAATTTTAAAAATGTTTGAGAAGTTTTATAACATTTTTTTAACCATTTTTATATTTTCAATAAATAATATTAAAATAATAACATTAATTAATTAATTCGACCGGGAACCCCTTAGTAATAGACACAAAATGAGCATGTGAACATGAAAACGTGTGCTGATTTGTATTCTTCACTAGCAGATCACTTGCATAAATCTAGGAATGAATTTGAAAGATTGAAGAAGCTGCAAAAATAATAACACCAGGTGTAGATTATAAGTCAACTTTGACCCGTAATCGTAAACGAACGACAGTGGTCATTGATGGTGATGCCCCTGAGGTATCTCTGAATGCCATAGACAAATTTCGTATACCTGCATTCTACGACATTGTTGACAAACTTGAGACAGAAATGAGTAGAGGCGGACAAGTATATAATGATGTAGCAGTTCGATTTTCTTGTTTGGTCGATGTATCACTATCACAAACATCTCAGTGTTGTAAATATCTAATAAATTCTCAGTTGAAACATACAAAAAATCCAAATAGATCAACAATGAAACAAGAAAGGCTCGATTCCTTATCTCTGCTTATGATCGAGGCAGATGTGTTGCGCAAAAGTAACTTTGACTATATACTCAAAAACTTTGCTAGATGTAAATCTAGGAAAAAAACTTTAAAATGTAAATGACAATATCTTTTTGATTTTTTCATCTAATAAAAAATAAAGTATTTTTGTCTATTTTTATTTCAAAATTTATTAAATATTAATTTTAATACAGAAATACTTTATTGTAGGTGTTATATAAGTGATAGTGATACAAACATATTTGTTAACAACTATTTTCTCTGAATAATATTGAACATACCAGCGGTCACGGTCAGTGAAAGAACAGGGGCCCCGGGCAGAAGGGGGCACCCATGTGGGTTTGTGCCTTGGGCACTAAAATGGCTTAATCCGGCCCTGGGGGTGCTAGAAGGAGGCCAGTAAACCGCTATCTCAATAAAAAAAAAAGACGCCATGCTGAAGGTGGATACTAGGTTTAGTGTTAGGGTTAGGGTTAGTGTTAGTGTTAGTGTTAGGGTTAGTGTTAGTGTTAGGGTTAGTGTTAGGGTTAGTGCTAGGGTTAGTGTTAGGGTTAGTGTTAGGGTTAGTGTTAGGGTTAGTTTTAGGGTTAGTGTTAGGGTTAGTGTTAGTGTTAGGGTTAGTGTTAGGGTTAGTGTTAGGGTTAGTGTTAGGGTTAGTGTTAGGGTAAGTGTTAGGGTTAGAGCTATTGTTAGGGTTAGTGTTAGGGTTAGGGTTAGAGTTAGTGTTAGTGTTAGGGTTAGGGTTAGCAGCGAAGCCATCCTAGATCAAGTAAAAAATCAATAAATGATTCATTAAACTTATTTTAATAAATATTACAGCAGGTCCTAATTAATATCCATTTTCCCGATACTATATCACTAGCAAAGGAAAGATTAAATGGAATAGATAATAGAGATAAAGGGCTTGCTTTTTTTAAAGAGTGTGATGTAAAGGGAGGCCATCAACTATCACTTAAGACACTCTAGGTTAGTTTCAAACACGACCGATACTTGTCGGAGGCCAGACATCTGCAAGATTTCAACGCTAAAATGAACGGGTCAGATTGGCCCAGATGCTCCGGTAATTTTGATTTCGTGTCGGTACATCCCAGATCCAGAGACAGCTGATTTGCGTGCTGACGTTATGAGTTGATGAATTGGTGACTGGTATCAGAAATAATTGTTCAATGGAAATCGTAAGATAAAAAAAAAAACCACCATCTAAGTCAGTGGTTCTCAAACTTTCTAATGCCGCGACCATTTAATACAGTTCCTCATGTTGTGGCGACCCCCTACCACAAAGTTATTTTCTTTGCTACTCCATAATTGTAGAGTATATGTGTTTTCTGACGGTCCTAGACGACCCTTGTGAAAGGATTGTTTGACCCCCAACGGGGTCGCGACCCACAAGTTGAGAGCCGCTGATCTAAGTGATGATGAAAAGGACTAAATCAGCTTCAAGACCCGCCGATGGGAGGAGAGTTGTTGGATTGACTGCCCATGTTACCTGGTGATTACCTCGATGTTACAATCTTTCAACCCATTTAGGAATGACATTTGTTCTTATGGCTGAACGGGGGATACTGAATTAATTTTGACGACTGTGCTTAATAACCGACTTCTGGTGGAAAATTTTACTCGAATATAAAATACAGCACCACAAGCGTCAAGTTGGCCTTGGCCTTAGAAGTGAGGGGAATACGAGATAGCGTTAGAATAAGATGACCACAGGACTGCACCAAAAGTGTTAAGTAGACCTTAGAACACGAGGGAATACGAAACAGCGGTAGAATAAGGTGGCCACATTAGGAGAACTTCTTTTTAAAATAAATGAATTGATTATAAACATTTATTAAATATGTTTCTTCTTTAATTTTTTTTGTTGTTGTTGATGTTTTAACAGTATTTTATGTTACATTGTTGACCAAAAAAATATATATATCGTACTGGTCATCTGTTAAGATTATTTATACAAAGATTTCATTGCAAACTAAACTATTTCTCGAATCATCTAGTTCATTTGTGTTTTCCTCTGCTTTTTTTTTTTTTTTAAAAGTGTTTATTAATGGTTGGTTTTCCCCATTCTAAAAAAAAGTAATTAGAAGCTTCAGCTCAAATACGTGTGTTTTTTGTTTTGTTTCTTTTTGTTACGGTAGCTTTAAACTTTACCGTGAAAATTCATGGAATTGCTAGACTTTAAAGAAGTTAGATACAATAATTCTGGGAAAAGAAGCATCTCCTGCTTTTAATATTTCGTACCTTCTTCATTATAACACTTGCATCATTACTTTATTACATCCTGTTGTTCATAGAATTATTTTCAATGTTTAGAATATGTCTCGTCTTAACTTCAAATTAAAAAAACAAATTAATAATAATATCGCCCAATCTTTTCACACTTCACTCACCAATTAGGGAATAAAACAGCGGAAAGGTGTTAATTTAAGAATTGTAACAAAAATAATTATTTTTTAATTGTTAAACACAAAATTTTTTTTTAAAAAAAAGAAAGAAAAAAAACAACAAACAAACAAACAACAACCTTGCATATCACATATTCTAACATGCTAAGGAGCGAGATAAGCTTGGTGTGGATACAAAACTAAATACCGCAATTTTCCGGAGGTATAGATGTCTCCCAGGTCTATTTAACAAGTGATAATCTTTGCTTTTAAATCTAACAGCACACTCAACGGTTGTATTAGTCGGGAAGTACTAATCCTTGGCGATGTTCGGTGTTAAATTTTTTTTTTTTATAGAAAAGTTAAACTCTAAATTTAAAAAAAAATAAAATTCTTAATGTTGAGCCACTGGCAGGAGAACTGATGTGACATTATCACTTAATGGTTGCAGTCTGCCGCTAGAACATTTTGTTATTTAATGTCTCGTCTTTCTTCAACGTTTGAAATCCGAGATGTGGATCCATTAATCTTGCTATACACATGTTTTGACAGTTATCTTAAATTCTGACAGGGTGTCAGGGTGTCTAGAAAGGTGTGTAGCTGGATAAGTGAAAGACTGCCATTAAAGTCTCCAGCGGACAGACATTTCAAAGGCACCAAGCAGAGGCATTTGAAAAGGTGAAATATTTATAACAAATTAGCACATTTGTGTGGCGCAGTCATCTGTTAATGAATTAGAATTGAGCAGGAGCAGCCAGCAGCCGATACGTTATGGAGCACTCGACCGAGTCAGCGTACATCTGGTATAACCAGAGGTTCTTAAACGTCGTTGTCAAATAAGATCGCCCCCCCCCCAATGTACAAACGATGGATAGTACATTACCCCCCCCCCCACCAACCCCTAATCCGACACAATGAAAATGCTTTTCTTGAAGCTGAAATTTAAAATTATATAAAAATACATGTTTGAGGGAAACAGGACATTAAATAAGAGACTTGGATTGTGCTAGACATTAAGTAAGAGACCTGGGTTGTGCTAGACATTAAGTAAGAGACTTGGATTGTGCTAGACATTAAGTAAGAGACTTGGATTGTGCTAGACATTAAGTAAGAGAGTTGATTGTGATAAACATCACAATTAATTGTTCAACTAATTAAAAATGTGTTTTTTTATTCACTTTCTAAATCCTGCTGTTGTCACAAGCTATTATACATGAGTTTTTTTTCGTCCCCACTTTTCTTATGTCGTGATGTTGCTCCAAAGTTGAAAATAAAGAATTGAAAAGTTTATTTCCAATAATCTCCCTGAGGTGTTAGCAAACATTATTGCTAATCGATATTTGAAGAATGATCTGTTTTTCAATCAGATTGACCACTTAATAAATCTCTTTACTGACAATCACATGTTCCAAACAGTATTTAAAGATAATTTTAAAAAAAACGATTACTTTAATCATTACATTTATTATTTTAAATTTCCCCCCGCACTGAACCTCCTCTCACATTTAACCAAGTTCCCATGGCCGCATGTTTGAGAAGCGTTGAGCTAATCAGACCGAGCCATTGACACCGACACGTCCCCAAACAAAGCATTTAATGGACCCCCCTGTCACGGCACGTTAAGTCGTAGGTTAACCTGGCCAGTTATTCAATTGCAAGACACCCCCCCCCCCTCGAAACCGTGTGACCACGTTTAGAGAAAACCTCTTTTACGTCTTGACAAATGATGTAATTCACACGCTCTTCACAACTGAGCAATTCAGTTCATGAACTACTTCGATAGTCAGCGGCCTAGTCATTGAAACATTTAAGCGGGTAGAATAAATTTCAAGTGTTTCTACACATCTACATGTCGAACGGAACAAACCTACAAATAGAGATGTCGTGCGCTTAAGCGCTTTACGATCCGTTAAGAAGAAAAGAAAAAAACCAAAACACACACGAAGAACGCTCTATTAGAGCCTAGTTACCTGGTACTTCACAGCAGACGATACAGCGCCTGTATCGCTTGTGAAGTAATCGAATTGGCGAATTCAAATCTTGTAAGATAGATTTAATGCATTCTTTAACTACACGTAAACTACTTTACAAGTTACGTTATCGACATTAACCTGTCGATATATCAGTTTTTTTTTTAACCAATTAACTCAGTTTCTTTGTTCCTATTAATTCTATGCCGACCAATAGGTCAAGCTGAATAGTATTATGATTATTCTTTTGGTGTATTGTTACAAAATAAAAAAAGTAAATTTAATTAAAATATTTTCTGAATTGTTTTCCCTATTTCATTATGGCATTTCCCTTTTAACTCTGAATACAAACTCGGAGAAGGAGTCCCGTATGCGGATAACATTGACGCAACAACAATTCCGACATATCTTACGACGCTAATGGTGCCAGGCTGAATCATCCCCATATGATGTTCCCTTGGGTTATCCAGTTTCGCGGAGAGAGGCGATTTGCTGTTTAAGGAAGCAGCTTATCCCAGGCCTTGTGATGTGGTCATGCGAAGTCTACACCATCGTCACATTGTGACAAGTCTACACCACCGTCACATTGTGACAAGTCTACACCACCGTTACATTGTGACAAGTCTACACCATCGTCACATTGTGACAAGTCTACACCATCGTCACAATGTGACGGACGGATGCAAGAAATAATAAATTCCTTTTAAAAAATATTAAAAGAAATTAATATTAATATTTTAAAAATATAGTTGTGAAACAGGGTGAACTTGCTCTGCTCTACCCATTAAATAGTTGTGAAACAGGGCGAACGTGCTCTGCTCTACCCATTAAACACGAACGAATGCAATGTCTGCTTACACCCGTGAGTTCAAACTCGTTCCAAATGTAGTTTTCTCATGTCTAAAATCGTCTCTACCCATTGGCCATGATTCTGGCTACACCATTGGAGACAGGTGATTCCCATTCTTTGCTATTTAATTTTTCGGTTTGAAAAAGATTGTTGAAAAATAATTTTAAAAATCAATTTTTAAAAAAACCGAAGCCTCTTATCTGAGATTTCTATTTCTATTGGGCTAGTGTACAATGTTTAATTTCGATACTGCTGTACCCACAGCAAGAAAGATAGAACAATTAATTTATACGGGAGGAAGAGTGTCAGGTGTTGTGGGCTGAGCCAAGGTGTAGACATACTAAAGGCCACGGAGTACTGCTGATATCTCATTAGTGCCTGATTTATGGCCCGAGTAGGGTCAACTTTTTAACATAGCTTCATGTTTCCCGATCCTACTTTTGGCAAGTATAGTTTGACATGACTTTATATTTAACGATCCTACTTTTGGCAATTATAGTTTGACATGAAGTCATGTTTTCCGATCCTACTTTTGGCAAGTATAGTTTGACATGACTTTATATTTAACGATCCTACTTTTGGCAAGTATAGTTTGACATGACGTCATGTTTTCCGATCCTACTTTTGGCAATTATAGTTTGACATGACTTTATATTTAACGATCCTACTTTTGGCAAGTATAGTTTGACATGACGTCATGTTTTCCGATCCTACTTTTGGCAAGTATAGTTTGACATGACGTCATGTTTTCCGATCCTACATTTGGAAAGTATAGTTTGACATGACGTCACGTTTCCTGATCCAACTTTTGGCAAGTGTAGTTTGACATGACTTTGTATTTAACGATCCTACTTTTGGCAATTATAGTTTGACATGACGTCATGTTTTCCGATCCTACTTTTGTCAAGTATATTTGGACATGACATCATGTTTCAGGATCCGACTTTTGTCAAGTATATTTGGACATGACATCATGTTTCAGGATCCTAATTTTGTCAAGTATATTTGGACATGACATCATGTTTCAGGATCCTACTTTTGTCAAGTATATTTGGACATGACATCATGTTTCAGGATCCTACTTTTGTCAAGTATATTTGGACATGACATCATTTTTCAGGATTTTACTTTTGTCAAGTATATTTGGACATGACATCATGTTTCAGGATCCTACTTTTCAGCAAGTATATTTGGACATGACATCATGTTTAAGGATCCTATTTTCGGCAAGTATATTCATTTGAATTGACATGAAAATATGGTGGCACGTGTCCGCGCATTTGTTTGTGTTGATTTTTCGACATGTGTATTCCTTTCTTCCATGTGCATATATTTCAAAAGTGTTTACATGTTTGGAAAAAAAAATAATAATAATACAGTTATGAATATTGTTTTGAAAGTTTCTAAAGCATGACTAATTTCCCCCTGAATAAATCGGTAATGCATTTTATGACAGAAATGTGTACACTTTTAAATGACATTATATATATATATTGAACACTATTAATCATGAAAAAAAATCTTTTTACAATAATTAAAATTTCTCAAATTTAGCTTGTCTAATACATCCATTCATTGATCCCAGCATTCAACGTACCCATTGATCTCAGCCACCTCTCCCCGGGATTCCGGTTGACAAGTCTGTAGTGGCTTGCCGATTTGGAAGCGCTGGCCACCGACCCCTCGGCGTTAACCCGGGGCACATTACCACCATTGCGTGTCCCGCGTGGCAGACACGGCCATGCATGGTAGTTGCTGGAATAAACAGCTCCTACAGGGCTGCCACCTGAGAAAGCTGCTCCTAGGCAACCGTTTCGTCCCAGCTACTTCGCGAACTAGTTGCGAGGTAGAAACCCACTGTAGAATCCCTCTTAGAGGGCGTCCGATGCTTCCCCGGGACGGGTGGGGGAAGATATTAGGACGTTAATTTACCGTCCCGGCCCCTAGGAAAGTGGACTACGGACGCTTGAAACACAGCGTCTTCGGTCGACCAGACGTCTCCGGGTGGGGGGGGGGCTCCATCAGCAAACTCGATCGAGCAGTAGCTGGTGGGGGCGTCCCACGTCCGGGGAGGTCTCTGGCGTCTTCCCGCACGGCCCGGCGCCGGGGACACCCGGCGGCTGGCGGGTGTGGGTGGACGCCGGGGAGGGCATTAGGAGCACAAGCTCGACGGCCCGCTGACGCCATTTCCTAATGAGATATTTCAGATATATCTCAGCCACCTACATTTTAAAGTAAAAAAAAAAAAAAAGAATATTCCAGTAAATTCCGATTCTAATACTTCCTAGGTCCTATAAGAAACTTCTTTGCCCCGTAAACAATGTCTAGCTTTACAAACTCAACAAGAGCATTTCAACACGAGAGAAGACTTAAGCAACAGCTCGGCCCACGCCTGGATAGAAATGTGCGGTGTAGAAATTTGAAACGTAAACTTCACGTCACATCAAACACAAAGTGCAGGGACTCACTGAAAAAGCTTCTTTTTAAAAAAAAAAAAAAAGTAAAAAATAAAATAAATTATATCTGATGATAAGAAGTATTTATGATATTTTTTTTAAAAATATATATAAAAGTTTATTAGAACTGCATTAATACATATACAACTTAAATACTAGTTTCATAAAAAATAAAATACAGCGATATTTAGGGATCCTTTTTTAAATATATATATATCAAAAGAACCGTCCATCATGTCGCTCAGCAACAACAAAAAATGTTTTTGAAAAAAAAATATTATCTTACGTTGAAAGTATATTTTTACGTGAAGCTGGGGAAAGCTGGTCCGTACAGATTGACAGTTATGTACACTGTTATCTTTATTTTAATTTTTTTTTTAAAATCTGGTATCATTTTTTTTAAAGTGCCGCATAAATTAGCTTGATGATTTATACTACAGAATTTTAAAGGTAAGTTTCAGTTGGAGACGAAGTCATCGTGTCTAAGATAACTGGGAAATATTCCAAATTCGCGTGCTTTAAGCGCGGAATGGAAATTGAAAATTTTGTAAAAAAGGAATGCATCAAATAAACTTAATCTACACCAGCGTTTCTCAAATAAGTAGCAGACGACTCTTTTTTAGATGGTCAACAGAGATGTCACTCTAGGACAGCGGTTCTCAACCTGTGGGTTGCGACCTCTTTGGGGGGGGGGGGGGTCGAACGACCATTTCCCAGGGGTCGCCTAAGACCACCAGGAAACACATATACTCTACAGTTTTGAAGTAGAAACAAAAATAATTTTGTTGTTGGGAGTCGCCACAACATGAGGAACTGAATTAAAGGGTCGCGGCATTGAGAAGGTTGAGAACCATTGCTCTAGGACGTGCACAGACCTTCGCTGTATAACGAAGCACAAATCTTGAAATTTGTACATTGAACTACATACTTTATTTTACCCATGGTGGTACATACTTTATTTTACCCATGGTGCTACAAATTTATTTTACACATGGTGCTACATATTTTATTTTACACATGGTGCTACATAGTTTTACTTTTTTTGCAATTGTTTAGGTGGTGCACCGATAAGTAAGTTTGAGAACCCCCGATCCAACGGCTCTTTATCAAGTTATTATGCATGGACCCTCTTTATACTTAAATTATTTCCATGAGATAGAGCAACACTTTCAGATTTTCTCTGCCATTTAGAAAGCCAAAACTAACACAGATATTTAGCTATACGAACTACGTCCGATAAAGTCAAAGGAAATGGTTTGTGTGCAGTTAAGTGGGCTACCCCCCCCCCCCTTTACATAATTATAAGCGCCAACTTTACAAATAAATCCACTATGTCCACAACACGACTGCTACATACTTTAAATTGTATTGTTAATACTAGACCAGGGGTCTGCAACCGTTTGTTTTTTTTTGAGTGAAGTGTCATTTGATATATTAGATATCTGCTGAGAAAGTAATTTTGTTGTTACATCCGGCCACATCCAGGCCCATCCAACCGCATCCAGGCCCACCCAACAGCATCCAGGGTTGGATAAGTTAAATAATAATAACTATCGTAATTTTTTTATCCATCCCTCTCAATGTGAAGTTCCGCTTAAAATTGATGAGAGAAAATGATATAAATCTATTTTTATTAAATTAAAAAGCAGAGGTTTGAGATTATGTTTGTTGCTGCTATATTGTGTGTGTGTTGGTTGGAATGAGCGTGTGTGAATGTGTTTGTGAGTGTTTGTTGTAGAGTATGAGCTTGACAAGCAGGAAATCATCTAAATTGAAGATAGATTTTCACGTAAATTAACGTTTAAATATAAAGATTATTGCGCAGTGCATTTAACGCACTGAGACGCCCCACCCTCCCACCACCGAAATAAGAGTTCAAAGAGAAAATTTTGTTAAAAACTAAATGATTTTCATTTATGTTCAAAAAAGAGTGGACGTCCCTGCATTATATCTCGTATTCACAAATAATAATTCTCTAGTCACTCTTGTATGGCAGTAACCCTGTGTTCAATAGGCGCGCAAAATAAAATTCTCAGAAGTTAGCACTAATTGGGAATCTTATAAAGTGCGATGCTTGAATGCATGTTTTGTCAAGGTAAACTTTAGTACATGTTACGTTGACGCATAGCTTTTGCGCTCTTTTCCGTTTCTAGTGTCTAGTAATAAATAAAAATGCTATAGAAACACTACAAACAAACATATTTATTTTCGATTTCACAATAGAACATTTCTCCTGTGCAAAGTCAAATAACATGTTTCCTACTTCAGTCAATTCAATACACATCATCAGTCGTATCCATAAATTGTTGATGGAAAATTTTTAAAAATAAAAATTATCAACTTCTCATTGCCACAAAAACTAAAAAAAAAATATTTCAAAAATGTATTACCTTAACTGATGAAGGTATGTAGACACTCCGAAGAGTCCATTTTTATACGAAATAAAATCCAATCTGGCACTGGGAGACGGCGGGTAACTTTAGGATTTCATGTTACAAAATATAAAATTTCTTAAAAAATACGTGGTATTTCTAATGTAACGTGATCACTGGCAAACGAGTCTATTTTCTACGTCCATTCAGGCAACCGTAATCGATAAACAAGAAAACTGATCCGAACCATCAAGTAAGTCAATAGTTCAGCTTGAGTCAATTTGGGACTGGCAGTTATATTTTTTGTTTCCCGGTGTTTTTGTTTCATGTTCCGATCAGCACCGGGAGCGGAAAAAAAGAGGGGATTGGGGGGGGGGGGGGGAGGGGGTTGGGGGAGGTAAATGAGAAAACGCCGACGGAAAGGTGGGCGCGTACAGCGGACCCGGCGGTAACGGAACGCCGCGCGTACAAGGGTCGCGGGTTAGGGTGGGGGGGGCAGAAAGAAGGAGGAGGATCACCGGTAACATCGGCATCTACAGTAGGGCTTGAGGGGGGCCTCCGCCCCGTGAAATCCAAAACGAAAGAGAGCAAAGTGTCTAAAGCCAGTCAAAGGTGCACTTGAACATCAAGGAGGGGGGAAGTAAACGGTCTTACTTGAGTTAACGTTTCATAGCTTATGTACAGCCGAAGGAAACGGGAACGTAAAAAAACTCGAAATATGAACATTTAAGTTATAATATTGTCAAAGAAGCAAATGGAATATAGTTTTTAAATATGACTAACAAATTTTGTCTTTGATTTTTTTTGTGCTAGTAATTTTTTTTTAAAAAGCACACACACACACAAATCTGTACAAAAAAAAGGGGGGGGGGGATAATGTTTCAACTATTACAAATACCGGTAGTTAAAAAATAAATGTACATGTTTATAAGTGTTAGAATGATCACTTTAGGTATGTGTGGTTTTATATCACTCAATATCATAATCTTTAGAAGTGAAAGTGATCCCGGCCACTTCAAGGAACAGAACGAGAATTGTTAATTAGAAGAATTGTATAATTATTAACGAAATACATTCATTATTTATATTTAGAAAAAAAATGTAAATTACTTTAGGGCAGCGGTTCTCAACATGTGGATCAACCCTTTCCCAGGGGTCGCATAAGACCATCTGAAAACACATATACTCTACAGTTATGAAGTAGGAAAAAAAAACATTTTGTAGCTGGGGGTCGCCACAACACGAGGAACTGTATTAAAGGGTCACGACATTAGAGAGGTTGAGAACCACTGCTTTAGGGTAACTGATCTACTCGGAGCGTAATGCAAACCTGGATCGGCGTAAGCAATGGAGAACGCACCTTAAAGACTAGCACAAGCACGCGCATCACTTCCGGTAAACTTTTGTAGTTTACGTCACACATACACAGGTCGCAAGAACTAATCTATAATAATGGTGATGATAATAAAAATATTATCCACCCCACCGGCTTGAGAGCCGACAACTGCAGGAGTCTTTTCACGAGCGGACGCTGGCCGACAACTTTTACGTCACGGAAGTCAGACTTAAGTAAGACCAAAGCTTTACTGTCAACATGCGCCTGGTGTGTCAACGAATGGTGACCTTCATCCAAACAAATATTCGTCCAGCCAGTGACGGTAAAATAGGTGGGTCGGTGAAATAGGTAGGTCAGTAAATTAGGTCGGTCGGTGAAGTAGATAGGTCGGCTAAATAGGTGGGTCAGTGAAATAGGTAGGTCAATAAATTAGGTCGGTCGGTAAAATATGCAGGTCAGTGAAATAGTTAGGTCAGTGAAATAAGCAGGTCAGTGAAAAGGGTAGGTCAGTGAAATATGTTGGTCAGTAAAATAGGTAGGTCAGTGAAATAGGTAGTCAGTGAAATAGGTAGGTCAGTGAAATTAGTAGGTCAGTGAAATAGATAGGTCAGTGAGTTATGTAGCATCTGTGAAATAATTAGGTCAGTGAAAGGGGTAGGTCAGTGAAATAGGTAGTATATGTGAAATAAGTAGGTCAGTGAAATAGGTAGGTTTGTGAACAAGGTAGGTCAGTGAAACGAAGACGTAAACTAATAAAGGGAGCCTTACCACACGCCATCGGGCGTATTGACCAGTCGCTAACTGACAGAATATTTTGGGACGGCCGAATTGGTTGAAACCGCTTTCCACCCCGACGTAAAATTACAAAAGATCTAATCCGAACGCCCCCCCCCCCCTAAAAAACAAAAAAGACGAGTGCGTACGTAATCTGTAATGATCCATTTTAATAGAATCTCCCAGGATTTAAGACACGCTATGCTATATAACAGTGCTCCTCAAAATTACGGTTAGCTTTTGGGAAAATTTAGAAGTTCAAAATATGTCGCTGTCCTCACACACATTTACAAGTTCAAAATATGTCGCTGTCCTCACACACATGTACACGTTCAAAATATGTCGCTGTCCTCACACACATTTACAAGTTTTCCGCACCGTGTCATGTTATATTTCATCTTTAGAAAAATTAATGATAGCTTCCAGCTAGATATACGGTGTTTGTTCGCCGGTGCCCTTTACCATACACATTGCGTACAAAATTTTATAAGTTTAAAAAAAAAGAAAAGACATTGGCAAGTCTGATGACCGACGTTTTGTACAATTTGCGTTCATAAAATCGTCGCCTTACTGTACACGAAACAACTCCAGGAGACCGAAGAGAAAAACCACATGAAAATTAATAAGCTTTAACGAAGCGCTTGGTGTTATCGTTTTCGTGTTATTTTTGCATTCCGGCAACGTACACGTTTAATGTTCCGTGATGACCAGAACTGGACGTGGCGAAATCAGAAAACACCCTTAGGGCAGTGTTCCCCCTCCCCGGGCCACCCCCCTGTCGTGAGAGACTTCACTCCCTGTCTAACAACCCATTGTGATGCTGTTTCAATGGGCGATTCACCAGTTCTAACAAGTTCAATCAACGACAGGGGCGCTATTTTACAAGCGGCTAAATACCAAGGGAGCTAAACCCAGCACGTATCACCCGCTTCAAGGGAAACAATTTCAGGGTTTTTTTTAAATAAAAAAAAAAGAAAAGAAGATTTACTTTCAATGGCTACACTACAGTACCCCGGGGCCGTAGCCGCGAAATGTGACATTGTATGTCACAGTGAATTAGATACTAATTTTTAAACACTATCAAGTATCAGTAAATAGCAGCGTACAGAGATCAGTTTATGCCCACATTTGCCTCAAATGTCTTTCCTTGGCGCCCATGGCGAAATGACGGTGGCGCAGTAAGTCTACTTTCAGGAATGGCTCAACAGAGACGAGTTAAGCATTCAATAAAAGGATATTTGGACTTTATGTTAAATGTTTCATCTTTTGCTCTTTTTTGTATTCACCCACCTGCCTGTTATCACAATTTGCCTTGAAATGAATAATGTTATCAGTCCTATAATAAATAATGTTATCAGTCATATAATGAATAATGTTATCAGTCAAATAATGAATAATGTTATCAGTCATATAATAAATAATGTTATCAGTCATATAATAAATGATGTTATCAGTCATATAATAGATGATGTTATCAGTCATATAATAAATAATGTTATCAGTCATATAATAAATAAAGTTATCAGTCATATAAAAAATAATGTTATCAGTCATATAATAAATAATCTTATCAGTCATATAATAAATAATGTTATCAGTCATATAATAAATAATGTTATCAGTCCTATAATAAAACAACCCATAAAAATACAAAGTTTTTCGTATAAATCCTTTATAAAATATAATATTGAGCAATGGGGGTGGGTGTGACAAAACGTGCATACAAGTAACGCACGTTAAAAGAATCCCAGATAGTGCTCCACCCAAGGATCGCAACCGCAAACCCTTTGCAGGCCTCTGAACTCTTTCAATATCTTAATGACCCACCCGCTTTTACACCGCCAATTTATTTCACCCAATGTTTCAGATAAACATAACAAAATATATTAAGCACCAAACGCAATCGCGATATATTTTAATAAAGAATTTCATTTAGCGCAGTTATCGGAAATTTCATGTTCCCTTTAAAAAAAAACTGAAAAACTGATTTTTTGGGGGGCTGGGGTGGAGCTAAAACATGTGACAGAATGTATTGGCGACGAGTCTATGTGCCGAATTTCAGCTCAACTGGTTGACGGGATGTGGGTTATTTAGAAGTCCAAAGATTTTTTCCAGCCACCCAACCAGCCAGCCACCCAACAAGCACCCCCAGCCAACCAGCCACCCAACCAGCAACTCAGCCAACCAGCCACCCAACCAGCAACTCAGCCAACCAGCCACCCAACCAGCACCCCAGTCACTAACAAAGTTAATGTAATAGATTTAATAAAACAACCCATAAAAACATAGTTAATCGTTTCAATCATTGATGAAATGCAATTTCGAGAAATGGGGGGGGGGGGGGGGGGGGCTAAAAATTGGACAAAACATGCACACCAATAACGCACTTAATACGAATCCAAATAAGTGCTCCCTTACCCCCCGCCCCCTTTTTTTTTTTTCATGGCTCGCAAACGCAAATTGTTTCACTCCCCTGAACTATATTAATACTGTAATTCCCTTCCGCTTTTACACAGCAGATTTATTTCACCAACTATTTCAGAAAAACATAAGCAAATATTACGCACCAGACGCACTTGCGAATTTCATTTTAACTTCCCCTTGAAAAAACAGGAGAAAAAAAATGAATTTTTGGGGTCGGGGCTGAAAATTTGATGGGGGTGTTTTGTCACCGGCAACGAGTCTATGACCCAAGTATCAGCTCGACAGGTAAAGGTAAGTGGCACAATTGGCCGTCCGAAGATTTTGCCAGTCCACCAGCCAGCAAGCCACCTACGGACAAAAGCAAAGTTACTTTAAAGGATTTCAAAAATATGAATAATGACATCGTCATTGCTTCATCAATAAAAATGTATTCTTAAATATGACGGGTCTTGTGTCTGTGTTTCTGTGTTTGTGTGTGCGTGTGTTGGAAAGACACATCCGAATGTGTCCATTTAAAAAAAAAAAAGCTTTCCCAATTCACGTTTATACAAGGTCGCACGATAAATATTTAATAATACTTGATTCTCGGAAATCTTGTAAAAGCGTTGAAGAATGTCAAAAAGTCTGAAATGCTTCTTGTAACATTGTAGTTACAATTAAAACGGACGAGCACATTATTTATTAACAGATTTATCACTACTGACAATTCAATAATAAATAAAAAAACACCTTCTTCTCCGCCTAACAGCTCGTAAACACTCAGCATAGTTGTGACGTCAGGGGTTTGAGGGTTGGGTATGAGATGGGTGTAGGGTGTGATTCCACATTCAACGCAGGGAAACCACGCGTAAAGTCAGCCTTTAAGTGCCGAGACCTTTACAAAATGTTTTTCCTCTGGTTCAAATAGCATCGGGCCTTTTATTTCTCCCCGTTTCATAAAAAGGACCTTTACTTGACGAGTCTATGAGGCGAGTGTAAATCTTGTGAGAGGGTCCTTTTGCGCCGTGAAAGGGATGCCCTGCAGCGCTTAGGGCCGCCTCCATTGATATGTACAAGTCAGAGACCAAACGCCGCTTAAAAAAATGGATCTTCGACGACTGGGTTTCTTGCAAGACAACCCCGTTTTCAAAGGGGGTGCGTTGATGGCCTGGCTAGTTAACAGAAATGTAGATGATGTTGGTGCTCGATGAGATTTTAGGTCACTGCGAAGCCCCCCCTGGTGGTCAGCATAGGGGGAGCCAGCAGCAAGTAGACGTAGATACGGATGTGTTACCGTAAAGCGATTGATGCTCTATTTCTGGGAAACAATTTTTTGGACCTGACCAATGAACATATATATATATATATATATATATATTTAGCACAAGTAGATTTGTGTAGTCCGAGAATGTCTAAAAACCATCTTCCAATTTTTTATGAACGATTGTTACAAACACGCAGTCTCAATGTCGACACAAGACGTGAGGTATTCCATTGGACCGTCCTACAGAAAATCACCCTAGGAGGAAACTGATCGCTCTTTGTAAAACAAAGCAGGTATACGTGACGTTGTTGTCTAGGAGACAAACAAAGAAATACATTAAGATGACAAAACTTTTGTCCAGAAGAATCAAATTTAAAAATAAAACGTAGTACCAACCTAATAAATAAACGTGACACCAACCTAATAAATAAACGTGGCACCAACCAAACAAATAAACGTGGCACCAACCTAATAAATAAACGTGGCACCAACCTAATAAATAAACGTGGCACCAACCTAATAAATAAACGTGGCACCAACCTAATAAATAAACGTGGCACCAACCTAATAAATAAACGTGGCACCAACCTAATAAATAAACGTGGCACCAACCTAATAAATAAACGTGAATAAACGTGGCACCAACGTAATACATAAACGTGGCACCAACCTAATAAATAAACGTGGCGCCAACCTAATAAATAAACGTGGCACCAACCTAATAAATAAACGATAACTTTTTATTGGCTGTAATTTTTTTGTAAATTACAATCTTAAATTAAATGATACAAAAATTACCAATATGAAGAATGGGCCCAAATCCACAAGGTCAAGGGTCTTAATCTCGGAAGCGATGACAGAAAGAATTGAGAGTACCGAAATGAATATTTAGAACAAGCCTTTGGTTTGTTTAATGTTAATAGTTACAGACTACGTGACAACAGATCAGAATTCACTTGAAAAAAAAAAGAAGTCATCTTCCTTAAAATTGTAATATACAATTATCATGACAAATTCAGTCTCATAGATTTCTCCTGGCCAGGGGTGTTTTAAACGGTATGGTGCTTATTACGAATATGAAACAATACTGAAAAAAAAGTTGTGTCCAGTCTCTTTCCTTCCCCTTCAACGCCGACAAATTGCAGCTAATTGATAAAATAGCAGTAGGCCTTCCTTTTTACAATATGCAAAAACTGTTCTCAGATTTGAGACAGCCCATAAATGACGTCATACTTTGTGGCCGATACAAATTAGTAAAATATACATACTTTTAGCACACATGATCAGACATTTGTGACTCCCGCCTCTCTCCCCACACACACACACACACACACACAAACCTCTCTTAGACACGTGACGTCATTTACAGATCGTTCCTCAATTTAGAATTTCATCTTAGTTAGTCGCGATTGACAACTGTTTAAATCCTTTATTTTAGCTTCGTGTTTGTTCGTGTGTTTCTTTCTGAGTTTCTGAAAAAATCTTCGGAAGATTAATTGACCCCCTTCCCGTCAACCTATCGAGCTGAAACTGAGCACACAGACTCGTTGCCGATGACAAAAAAAATTCTCCCAAGATTTTTAGCCCCACCCTCCACCCCAAACTCACAATGAGCAGTTGGCACTGATTTCACGAAGTAAAACTCACAATGAGCAGTTGGCACTGATTTCACGAAGTAAAACTCACAATGAGCAGTTGGCACTGATTTCACGAAGTAAAACTCCCGATAATTGCTCGAAATGAAATTCTTAAAAATATCGCAAGTGAGTTTGGTGCGTAGTATTTTCGTTTGTTTTTACCTAAATAGTTGGTGTAATACAGTGGTTCTCAGCCTTTCTAATCCCGCAACCCTTTAATACAGTTCCTCATGTTGTGGCGACCCCCAGCAACAAAATTATATTTGTTTCTACTTCATAACTGTAGAGTATATGTGTTTTCAGGTGGTCTTAGGCGACCCCTGGGTAAGGGTCGTGCGACCCCCAAAGGGGTCGCGACCCACAGGTTGAGAACCGCTGGTGTAATACGTCTGCGGTGTAAAAGCGGGTGGGGGCATTAGAATATTACTATAGTTCAGAGGCGTTAGGAATTGTTAGATTGCGAGCCCGGGAGGAGGGAGAGGGGGGAGGGAGAGGGGGGAAGATGAAGGAAATAATATGATGCAATGCTTTCACAATAACCGTAACCATCGCTAAGTCACACAAAAAAGCATAGAAATCATTTATACGAATAACTAATTTTTTAGGTTCGTTCAATGTTATACTAACAACACATCTCCTTATCAGTAGGCATTTTTGGGGGTTGTAACATACCAAGTTAAACAAGATCTGTCACATGACAATATTATTTATTCTCACCGCCACTATAGCGTAGGGATTTAATCATAATGAATTATATCACAAGAAAAAAGCAGGAACTAGTTTTTCAGAGCGGAAGGAGAACTCATGTCTGAGTAAGGGAGTGCACGAATTTATCTGGTGGTTGGAAGACATGTTGGGACTTACTATTGTATTAATTTTCAGATAATAATAGAATGATATTCAAAGTATGTATTAGATTCTTTACACTGTAACTTTATCGGTTACAAGGATGTACAAATGCCAAGGATTTATTTGTATCATTTAACAAGTAATAAAATGCTGTGTAATCTGTACACGTGGAGTGTCTTCATTCGTGAAAGAAAGTGTCACTTAAGTTAAGGAATGAAGAGTGGCAAGCTGCAGGCCATCCATCATATCACAGTACTATTTAACATACAGAAAGTATGGTTACTTTCAGTATCGTTACAAGGGTATTTTTTAAGCGTTCGGCGCCCCTGATAAGATGATACGATTTCAAACAAGAAATAGGTGGGGCAAGTAAAACAACAAGTAGCCTGTTGGGGCGTCGCCTTTAACGCAGCCCTTCGTAGCCTACTGTTGAAATAAACGCAGCAGCCACCTCGTTAGTGTAGCGATTTTGCTATGTGATCATTTAATGGTAAACACATGAAGGGCTCAAGGGGAAAACCCAGTGATGTCAGGTTTTGAGAATTTTGAGAAAATTGATAATAAGGTTTGAAAATTCCTGAAAAAAAGTATCAAAATGTCAACATTTATAAATATTTATTTATTGACTACGCTGCTTTTTCAGTTAAACCTATGTGTCATATTATTTTTTGGAATGGAATGTAGCCATACGGGAGATAACTTGCAAATTTCGAAAAACTGACATCACAGATTTTTCCCTTGAACCCTTCACATATATACATAGTTACTTCGTCTTATAGTTCTATTAAAAATAATTGTTCACACGAAGATACTATTTCGATACCCAAATTAGATTTAGAGAGGATTTGATTACGACATATAACTTAACTCGGTAGGCAAGTTAGGAAAGTCTATACTTTTAACCAATTTTCTAGTGGGCTGAGCTAGCAATTAAAGGAATGATGGCTTCACATGAAATTCATTTATAAATACATAAAGTTCATTTTAAAAATATTCTATATCTAACATTAGACGACCCCCCCCCCCGACATACTTTTCTAAAATATCACGTTTCTTTTTTAGACCATCAAACTGTAAAAACTGTTTAACAGTTAGATTTTTAGTACATTTCTTTATGCTCAGTTCACACGATCAAATTGTCTTCAAATTTTCGTCAAATTTGCGTCAAATTCCTTTTTGAACGCATAATGCAAATTTGACGAAACTTTAATCATGTGAACTGAGCATTAGAGTTGTTAATTATTTATTTCCGACAACACTCTTGCAACATTATTTATTCCAGTGCGCATAATGGGGGTACTGTAACAAAAAATGTGATTGAACTATCTAGAATCCAGAGTACCGAAGCCCGAAACAAAATGTCGTCTGACAAATTCTGAACGTTGGTTTGTTCAATGGACGGCAGCAGAGGTCAACTCAGAGGAAAAAGACGTCCAGCGACAATCAGGGGTCCTTTGTTGCGACCCGACCCTTGACATTGATTCAGTCAATAACTTTGACCACTGGCCAAGCAGGGTGACCACAGCCCTGGTCTTCCTTTCCATAACCGCAAAATAAAAACCCCGGAATATCGGGTTAGGGCTTTCTTCTGACACCAATGTGGTGGCCCCTTGCTGTTATGGATTATTTCGGGATGCTGTGTACATTTTTTGATCCAAGCTTTTGTCATATATTGAAACATCATCGTCAACAAGAATACCCCGCTTACAATTTAAAGTTTTGCCTGAACACCAAAGAAAGAAAGAAAGAAACTTAACATACATTTTTAAAAATAATTTGAGACTCCTTCCATTTTTGTGTCTTTTATGTCAGATATTGAGGATATCTTACAGCCGCAACACGAATAAGAAATGTTATTAAAAATAAAAATGATTCAAACATATTTTTTACAATTATTTCTTCGAACATTTCTGTCTCACATATTTTGTATTTCAAATAAAAATTCCTTCTTTAAAAAAAATATTGTTAAAATATCGTTTAAAATATATTTAAGTGAGAACACTCATCGTGTGTTATTTGAACTAACGGGGGGCCAACCTCGTTATATTTCAGGTCCAAATATTTTAGGGGACCGCTGATTTTTGGAATGCAATGAACCATGGCGTCTAAAAATTGAGAACTCTGACCGTGACGTTGAATTAATCAATGGTGCTACGTCTTAAAATATACAATTTTTATTCGATTTAAATATATATATATATGTATGTGTGTATGGCATCTTTCCGCCTACAAGAGACGATAGATTTATCTTCTCTGATTGCAGCTCTTGGTGTGGCTAGTGAGGCCGATCCTCGAGTGGAAGTCTTCTTTTGCAAGTCCCACACACGAATGCGGGATATATATATAATACAATAAAAATGTCTAACTCAATTTACAACCCACAAACAATGACGATTTAACAATTATTTGATAATGTATCTTTAGTGCATTTCTTGACTATTCATTCAAATACTTGAAATAAACCAATCATTTTAAGAAATCCTCCCCAGTGATGATGTCATAACATAATCGACACCTTGGGATGAGCGAGGTTTTTGTGTTAGCCGGTGTCAAAAGCAGAGATTTTTTTTTTTACTATTATTGAAATCAGGAGAGAAAGGAGAGAGCCCCGAATATGAGTGGCTAGCAAATAAGGGAGACAATTATGAACAAACTTGAAATCAAACAGTCGGGCGTGATGTATGTCAGCCGAGATCACGAAAAGGGGAAGCTACTCCTTTTATTTTTTACGGAAGAAAGGGGGGAGAAACGCTGCGAGCAACGTGCCTATATGAATGGCGGTTAGAGGGGCTTACTCTCAAGGGCAGTGATACAAAATCGTTAGTTTAGCCATTTCTTTATCCTCGAGCCAGAATGGACTGCTATATTCTTAAACCTCATAGTACTGATTTTATTAGGAAACTACAATAGACTGCTTTATTCTCAAACCATCTGTCATATACTATCATATAGTACTGTCATAGTACTGTTAATTCGCAAACCAGCAAGGACCGCCTTAGACGCAACTCTGTTAAACGTGACTCGTATATTCGCAAAAGCTTAAAAGGCCTCTGTCTGTTACAATCACTAACGATCTTCTCAAAGACTATATCGTTGGGACGATTCACCCAACCCACGCTCTTTTCCAAACTTTGCCATTAATACTGCGACCAGAAACTGTGAGCATACCTTCGGGTACCTGTGACAATATCTCCGACTACTAATCATTCATACGCCGAAGTTCTTATGAGTACCTCATAAATCCCTATTCGTAACCCCCCCCCCCCACCCAAGAGGGGTGGTGCTGCAAAGCAGCACACCGAGGTGTTTCGCACCAGTGGCAAATCTTTCGGCTAACACAGGAACGTGATCCTACAATTTTGACCGACGCAGATAGATCAATTATGTTACATGAACAACCATTCAAGGGGTTAATCTAAGGCGACCCGGGGTAATATCGATAGGTAACAGGTGGGACAATAACTATTACATAAGTCAACGCTGAGTGCATGAATGGAATTCAGGTACAAAAAATTGATTAACTCAGGCACACGATAAACCGACAATTTAGAGATGTTCTATATTTAATCGAATAAACTTGACAAATATTGTAATGAACTTCATTAGAGCAAAATTATTGGTCTTCAAAGATATGTTTTTTTCTCAGTAGCTCATGTGTCACGCAGCTAAATCATTGACTCTCAGACATCAAAGAGACATGGCGTGTGTCTCAGGCATCAAAGAGACATGACGTGTGTCTCAGGCATCAAAGAGACATGACGTGTGTCTCAGGCATCAAAGAGACATGGATTTAGTGTCTTATAGAAATGTGGTCTTCCCAGGGTTGCACTTATTTCTTTTTATTTTCGGCCAACCCCAGAGGGGTTGTTTTTTTTCGTTGAAGGCGGCGCAAAAATTCTTGGGCCGCGCGGCACAATCCTGGCTACGCCACTGTACAGATGGCATTATAGTCACAGCCCGTGACGTTGTATATTATAATTTAATATATTGTTAACTATTCTATATTTAACTGGTTATGTATGTCCCCCCCCCGTCTCTCCCTCCTCTTGAATATCTCTCTCTATATCTATCTATATATATATAAATTTATTTATTTATTTATATCGACATATGATATTACGTCAATAGCGGTGTGGTTATAGAGTCGATGGAGACAATTAGAGACGCTACAATAAGTTTTAATGTAAAGATTGTATAGTTTATAAAAGCATATGTTAGCATTCCGGTAGCTCATACAGTAAAGCCAAACATATCGTGCTTACCAGTTTGTAGAAAATATCTACACTCTCGCTAAACTGAAATAATCCTTTGAGAGATTTTTAAAAATCTTTACATCAAATCCGTCAAAGACTCCATAGGAATAGCTGAATCTGGTCTAAAAAAAAATCAGGCACAAGATCTTGCACGTGGAACTGCAGATTTCAGAACACGTTATAGAAACACACTTTGTTACTCGGACAAATGAAGATTATGTTTCCATGTGTGATAAAAGTGTACGAAGCGGTTGTGCTTCCTTGCTTCAGTGGGGCTCCACAGATAATACCCATAGGGACAAGAACCTTACCCCAGCAAGCACAAAACTATCGCCCCCCCCCCCCCCCCCGTTTATTTGTCCCGCGTCAGTCACAGAAACTACCACAATTTTCGCCTGAAACCAATGGTTTCTGGTGTGGGACAGTCGATATTTACCTAAACGTGAGTTTTAAATTCAGTTGCATCTTGGAGAGGGGGGGGGGGCGGTGGTACTCTGCTGGTAAATAACAAACCAAGGAATGCGATGGTTGAAAGAAATGGTTGACATTTCTCATTAACAGAATAATTCAAAACTTGGAAGACAGGTTTACAGGTCCTGCGTTGAGATTCACCCACCCCCCACCCACGAGCACCCGCTCAATGGGCTAAGACTAAGAAACTAAGGCAACCATCTTATTCGTGGCCACCCTGTCTTAGAATGATTCAAATGCTGATGGCACCACTAGGCTCGTAGCAACTTCCCTAATGTCTCTTTTATCAAGTTGAAGTGCTTGATGATAGGAAAAATAACAGCTCGATTGTTTGACTAATATTGACTGTTTGGCCTAACGGAATAATTCGGAAATATGTGTTGTTATTTTGTAAGCTCCTGCCAATTTTAATGTATTCATGATCGACTGCCACACGTCTGACCCGCCCCCCACCCCCCCACCCCCACCCCCACTTGGCGCCTTAAAAATATATAAGGTATTCCATAAAGGTTAAAAACCATAATTTTAGGTATCACTTCATGCTAGAGACATTTAAATATTTTGGGGGCCTTAATTGATATTAAAATTAAAAATCCCCAACACATAGGCCGTTCACACCACTAGCAACTTCACTGGATTTATTTGCTGAATGAGGCCTAGCAACAAAATGTAACAAATTTGAAAAAAAATATATTTTAAAAAATGAGTTGGCATGAACATTTTCATGGTAGAAATCTGCGACTTTAAATGACCCCCCCCCCCCTCACACACACTGAAATATAGACTAAATTTTAAGGTAAATTTTAATTATTATTAAATACTAAGTTTATGGATCAGAGACATCAGAGTGAGAAGATAACTCATGTTGAGTCTTGGTAACATTTTATTCCTCGTTGCCTCCCTTTACAAGAAAAAAAAAAACAATCAAGAAAACAATGACTGTAATGTTAGGTCTTCAATCTGTTGACAACGATAAAAATACGGAGAAGCCTTCCCAATAGGACGATAGGGCGACACGCACGGGGAAGGTGGGGGGGGGGGTAAAGAGGGTGGGGACGCACGAGTAAATGGCTATGTATAATGTGTCTAAATTTTAAGATGAAGCAGGTTTTTTTTTTTTTTTTTGGGGGGGGGGGGGGGGGAGGTCTTCTAACATCGAGTGACGCCACAGTTTGCGTCAATCTTTGACGGACATTGAAAGTGATAAAAATTCATTTAAGAACCATTTAAAGAAATTATTTTTCTTTAAATAGATTTTAAGACATCAGAGCGCCGTGAGCATGCTATAATATTATATATTATGCCCCCCCCCTCTCCCTTACGCACTCCCTAAGCCAGTACCTCAAGGTGTAACATTGAATCAAAATGGCAAAATTAAACACGACGCTATGATAACCGTGTAGACTTTTCTCCTGTAATTAAACTGAGACGTTGTCCCTAAATACATACAGTTTTAGTTTAGTATATTGTATTTGAGTCGATAGTTTGCCTTGTGATGTCTTTAAAATGGATTGGATCGATACACGGGAGCCAACTCTGACGTAAACTCGGTGACTTCTAGCATTTTTCAGGGTTATCCATAAGAACATTAACCCGCTTCACCAACCCCCCCTCCCCCCCCTTTTTTTTTTCGCATCCCAAACTTTAATTTAATTTTCATTTATTATTATTATCTGTTTTGTGGAAATTTTTGCGAGCCAGTGAAGCCGAAATTGTAATGCATCGCTTCCTGGCGTGGGCCATATGGACTCCAGGGGTCTCATAAACATGTCCTGTGGACATACAGGAAATGATTATATGATAAATATCTTCCCGTAAATTCATGGGGGAAAAGCTGTGCAGCAAAAAAGCGAGGTGATGAAGAGTCTCTTCACTTAAATAATAATTATTTTTAATTTTTGGAATTAAATTAATCTATTCTTTTATATTTAACGAGAATGTGGGGGGGGGGGGGGGGGGGCAAGAGTACATTTAAATAAATAATTGATAATAACAAAATAATTTCACTGGATGTTTCTTGAGCTTGTCAAATCGTATCAATTATTTTCATAGTTTCCAGTATTGTTATCTTCTTATGATTAATGTTTCAAAGGTATACAACGTGTATTATTATTATTATTATAGAAGTTTTTTAAAGCGTAGTACCCCAACCTAGGGCTGGGCTCACCACGCTGTACATACAATTTAGTAAAAATGATAGAAAGTCCGTGACAAAGGCTAGATAACGGCACAACGTGTCCTTGTAGATGACAGCAAGGCCACCACCACGAGACGGACGAGGAAATGATCGGCGCACTTCCCTTCATCACCTGTCTGTCAAAACCATGTCTCCTGGATAAACATAATGTCAATATGCCTATCTGTGATAAATTAGGAGACTGCGATACGTTTCTCACAAGAGCCAAGCGACTGAGCATTAAATGTGGCGATGCGAAGCTGTCTGTCGCTGGAAGGTGGAGAGGTGTAAATGCGAATGAGGTTGCCTGGGTCAGAATAGCGTAGAGTAAGCCTTGACGACGAAGGAGTGCCAAGTTGTTTTTCATTGATAAGCGATCACGTGTGTATATCATCGTCCGGTCAACAAAGATGGTGGCAATTTTCACAGAGACTAAAAAAGAACTGTCCCCTGGGATGTTAAGTGCAGCAATATCGTTAAATATAGCCAATAAGTAGGAATTAAAATTAAACATGCACACACACACACACACACACACACACAAGCACAGGGCTAATTACTTTCATGTAATTGTTTTATTCTCTAGGTGCCAAACGCCTGTAGTGTAAATGTCTGTTATCATCTGCCAGAATTGCCAAAAAGATTCGTCGCTGATGAGATTAGCGTAGATTGGACACCGGGGCCCTTGACTTCTCGTGCAGTTGATCGCCAGCTCTTCGTTCTTGGTGATGTTTTTATCCATGGCGAAATTATAGTAAGTGACCTGCCCGACTATGATGGGCAGCATCCCGAACAGGTACACGTCATCAATCCAGAAGAACGGCGAAGTATTGGCCGCTTCAAACATGGGTTTCATGAGGTCGGAGGTTAAAATGACCGAGAAACCGCTGCAGTAGTCGTACGGGTACGTCTGGCGTCTGGCGAAGATGTGCGGATCGACTTTCCACTTGCCGTTTCTGAGGATCTGGCTTCTGTCTCGATGCCAGAGATTACAAAATATCGACTTGCTTTTTCCGCTCATGTAATTCAGAAACGAGTACAGCAGCTTGTACATGTTGATCATGACGTCATCGTCTATTTTCAACACGAATTTCGAATTCCCGCAGTGCTCGCTAACCCACCGGAACCCCATGACGCCTTTGAGGGTCAGGTTATGATAGTCGTCGATGAAGTCGCCCATCACCGTATCCTTGTGGGTCACGTGCTCCGACCGCAGCCATTTTTCCAGGGTCTCGTTCATCGTTTTACCCAGCATGAATGCCACGCGCACGTGAAACGGAAGGAACGACGGCCCGTGACCGAACGTGTCCCTGATTCTCTGACGTCTTTCCAGATTGGCCGGAGCCGTGTGTACTATGATGATGATGTCGATGAGCGAGACGCCGCTGCAAAGGTTTGGGTTCAACAAGAGGTAACCGCCGATTCTTTTAGCGGGGTACACGGTGCCTTTGGAAACCTGGCTGGCGTTCATTTCATGCATCATGTTCTCCAGCTTCGCCACCACGTCCGTGCCATTGCTTACCCGGTCAACGGTTGGTTTGGGATTAATCCCCAGGGCAACATCTGGGTTTGAATTGATGCCCGAGTTAACGGTTGTTTTGGGAACGTACCGGTAAAGAGATGATTTAAGCTGCACCGGGACTGGATCTGGTCTAAATTGATTCATTTGAATGGTTTGGTCTTCGGGGAACCGTTCGGAAGATCTCCATGCCATGTAGGTCTGTGCGGCGATGAGCAACAAACACACCATGTGAATGAGAAGGAAGACTCCCAACAGCAGACACTTTTTAATCGATCTCGATATTCTCATTTTTGTGAATAGCTGGGGAAAGGAAAGATATTTAAGGGGTACATTTTGTACGTTTCAAAAAAAGATGGAAAGAAAAAAAAAGAGATGAAGGAAAAAAAAAAAAGAATTCAGATAAAGAAAATGAAATAATTACTTTAATGCTATTTCTCTTTACAACATAGCATATAACTCTATATGGTTACTTCCTTTTTAAATATATCTTCCTTTTTAAAATTTAAAAATTAGTTTGGTCAAACACGGTCATAATTATATATATTTTTTAAATGGCTAAATATATACAATTATGTTACATAACTGCCTTTTAATATCAAAACAGAGTTACTAAATCTAGATGCTATTTTGTTATTCACATTCGGGAGATCTCAGTTTACATTCAAATCAAAGAAGATCTTTGTTTACATTCAAATCAAAGAAGATCTTTGTTTACCATCAAATCAAAGCAGATTTACTCATGTTTAAAAGTTTCTCGCCATTGTTGTACCGAAAAGTTTGTTTATTTCCTGATGTCATTTTGCCAGCAATCCGTTCCATTGGAGGAGCATCTTTATTATACAATCATGGTGAGTCTTTGGCAGGCTGAACCTTAATACAAAGACATACACGTAAAAGAGATGATAAGATTGTCATATGCTGATGGGGTTAAGTAAGAGTTTGAATAAAATGTATTAGGGTGCAATAAACTGCTGTTGACTAAGCTGGTATAATCTGGTAGGACGTCTGAGGGCGCATCTTCTCACTGATCTCCAACGACCGTCAGTACGTCACACCAGGGGGTAAACATGGCATTAGCCACGACCGTCAGTACGTCACACCAGGGGGTAAACATGGCATTAGCCTAAGGTTATTTATTGGATACTCGTTATCCTGACTTTGCTTCTAAGGTAAAAAAGTCAATTACATGGCTTATAACAATGTAAGCACTGACTTTATAACAATGTAAGCACTGACTTTATAACAATGTAAGCACTGAATTTATAACAATGTAAGCACTGACTTTATAGCAATGTAAGTACTGACTTTATAACAATGTAAGCACTGACTTTATAACAATGTAAGCACTGACTTTATAACAATGTAATCACTGACTTTATAACAATGTAAGCACTGACTTTATAACAATGTAAGCACTGACTTTATAACAATGTAAGCACTGACTTTATAACAATGTAAGCACTGACTTTATAACAATGTAAGCACTGACTTTATAGCAATGTAAGCGTTTACTTTATAACAATGTAAGCACTGACGTTATATAAATGTAGTTACAGACTTTATAAGCATTTATTTTATAACGAAATAAACACTCATTTTCTATCGATTTAAGCAATGTTGCTCTATAACGTAACGGACTTCGTGCTATGATGTTTTATGAATTTAAAAGGAATATAGAACTATAATCGGGCCTCGAGTTCTGCTGGAAGGCATGGGGACGACGTTACTGGACTTCACCCCACAGCCGGAACGCCATTCCTGTTAGCAGTTCTTTCAGGAGAGTCCCTTGAGTTGTGCGAGATGTGTTACAGGAAACCGACATCATCATCAGTGGCGCTTCAGCCCTTGTAGGGCCCTGGCCTGCTCCACCACACCCTTCCATTCGGAACGATCCATGACTTTCAGCCTCCATGCGCGAACCCCCAACAGGTGTATGCGTCAGTTCACACGATCAAATTAGCTTCAAATTTCGCGTCAAATTTGTGTATGAACGCTATCTTGTGAGTGGTTTCATTTTTTTTTTTGTGTGGACAAAAATGGGTATTTTATAAAATAGTAATTTGAAATTTGTAACAAGGCTTCATACAAAAAATCGCATCAAATGCATAATCGAAAATTTGATCGTGTGAACTGACGCTCCTTCTCTATATCGTCGATTCATGTCAGTCTTGGTCGACCGGTGAGCCGTCTGCCCCTAGGTTTCTGCCTGTAGATCACTTTTACTGCTCTACAATCTTGCATCCTTTCAATATGTCATTACAGCGCAGTCTGCCCTTTATTATTGCTGCGACTATTGGTGGGTCTTTGTATAATTGATAGAGCTCTTGGTTTGTACGGATTCTCCAAACATGACTGTTCATCACTGGGTCATATATTTTCCTGAGGATTTTCCTGTCCTATGTATTGAGCAGGTTCTCTAAATTTCTGGTAAGAGACCAAGTCTCACTAGCGTAAGCTACTACCAGTCTTATGATAATGGTGTATATTGTCTTCTTTGTTCCCCTTGGGAGGTTTTTTTTCTTCTCAGTTGCTTTTGTAGGCTGAAATATGAACGGTTGCCTGCTGTTTTCCCTTCTTTCCCCTCCGACATTATTTCATAGTGCTCGTTTATAGTTGCCTCTAGGTATTTGAAAGTAGCCCCTCTCTCAAGGGTGTGTTTGTTTATATTGATGTTGTCATCAACATGGGTGTTTAGTGATACTATCATATATTTTGTCTTCACTTCATTTACCGGTACATCAAGACCAGCTTTGACCCAGGCATCGTCAAGTTCCCTGAATGTTTTAATTATATATCATTTCTGTTTCTGCCCAGTAGCGCTTTATCGTTTTCCTATGCCAGGTACTGCAATCACTACTATATAAAGTTCCTGATGGTTGCTGTTCAGAAAAAAGTTTTAGAAGCATACACGTGAGCACAAGTGGAACTATTAGAGTTGACAACTGTGACTTAATGAATCAGAGTTGACAACTGTGACTTAATGAATCAGAGTTGACAAGCTGTGACTTAATGACTCAGAGATGACAAGTTGTGACTTGATGACTGAGGGCTGACAAGCTGGGACTTAATGACTCATAGATGACAAGTTGTGACTTAATGATTGAGGGTTGACAAGCTGGGACTTAATGACCCAGGGTTGATAAACCGTGAGATAAATTTCCTGGGTTGACAAGCTGGGACTTAGTGACTTAGGGTTGACAAGCTGGGACTTAGTGACTTAGGGTTGACAAGCTGGGACTTAGTGACTTAGGGTTGACAAGCTGGGACTTAGTGACTCAGTGCTAAGACACACTTATTTTACGTGACAAATGTTTTATTTGATTTTCATACCAGTATGTTGCTAATTTTGTGTGTGTTAAGTGTTATCAATGGCGTAGAAAAAACGGAGCGGGGTTGAGTGGGGTCACGGAGACAGCGTTCTACCCCTCACGTCACGTTTTCCTCTACTGTTAAAGGGCGGCATTTTCGGCCAACTGAGAAGTTTTTTCATGGAAAAGATTGGGGGTGTGTGGGTGGTGGACGGCAAAAAAACTTCTCCCGCCCTGGTACTAAACCTAGTTACGCCACTCTGTTTGACATTATAATATTGTACATGTTTATCTTGCTGCGTGTAATAACATCATGGACTAAAATATTTAAAAAACTGCCTTACAAGATTAGGTTTATGCTCGGGACGACGGGGCAACCTATGAAAAGACTATGGCCTCTAAATGTCGTTACGGTGACTGATGACTGCATAGAAACGCTGTAACGGTAATATGTTTCCAACATAAAGCATTCGTCTTCTTACACGGGATGATACACTGGAAGAACTTGTGCCGGGAAGAGATAAGGGGTTAAATGCTTGCGACGATGAATTGAGAATGATTTGATACGGCTGGTGACGTTTGCTACGGCTGGTTAGGTACAGTTGATCATTGGAGTATATAAAGGATTCTCAACCGTGGGTGCTCGCATCTGCATGGGGTGTGAGGTTGTATTTCAGGGTGCGAGGTGGTATTTCAGGGTGCGAGGTGGTATTTCAGTGTGCGAGGTGGTATTTCAGGGTGCGAGGTGGTATTTCAGGATGCGAGGTGGTACTTCAGGTGTGTGATGTGGTATTTCAGGGGTGTGAGGTGGTATTTCATGGTGCGAGGTGATATTTCATGGGTGTGAGGTGGTATTTCAGGGTGCAAGGTGGTATTCAGGGTGCGAGTTGGTATTTCAGGGTGTGAGGTGGTATTTCAGGGTGCGAGGTGGTATTTCAGGGTTGTGAGGTGGTATTTCAGGGTGCGAGGTGGTATTTCAGGGTGCGAGATGGTATTTCAGGATGCGAGGTGGTATTTAAGGGGTGTGAGGTGGTATTTCAGGGTGCGAGGTGGTATTTCATGGGTGTGAGGTGGTATTTCAGGGTGCGAGGTGGTATTTCAGGGTGCGAGGTGGTATTTCAGGGTGTGAGGTGGTATTTCAGGGTGTGAGGTAGTATTTCAGGGGTGTGAGGTTGTATTTCAGGGTGTGAGGTGGTATTTCAGGGTGCGATGTGGTATTTCAGGGTGCGAGGTGGTATTTCAGGGGTGTGAGGTAGTATTTCAGGGTGCGAGGTGGTATTTCAGGGTGCGAGGTGGTATTTCAGGGGTGTGAGGTGGTATTTCAGGGGTGGGAGGTGGTATTACAGGGGTGTGAGGTGGTATTTCAGGGGTTTGATGTGGTATTTCAGGGGTGTGATGTGGTATTTCAGGGGTATGATGTGGTATTTCAGGGGTGCGAGGTGGTATTACAGGGGTGCGAGGTGGTATTTCAGGGGTGTGAGGTAGTATTTCAGGGTGCGAGGTAATATCTCAGGGTGCGAGGTGGTATTTCAGGGGTGTGAGGTGGTATTCCAGGGGTGTGAGGTGGTATTTCAGGGTGCAAGGTGGTATTTCAGGGTGCGAGTTGGTATTTCAGGGTGTGAGGTGGTATTTCAGGGTGCGAGGTGGTATTTCATGGGTTGTGAGGTGGTATTTCAGGGTGCGAGGTGGTATTTCAGGGTGCGAGATGGTATTTCAAGATGTGAGGTGGTATTTCAGGGGTGTGATGTGGTATTTCAGGGATGCGAGGTGGTATTTCAGGGGTGCGAGGTGGTATTTCAGGGGTGTGATGTGGTATTTCAGGGGTGTGAGGTAGTATTTCAGGGTGCGAGGTAGTATTTCAGGGTGCGAGGTGGTATTTCAGGGGTGTGAGGTGGTATTTCAGGGGTGTGAGGTAGTATTTCAGGGGTGTGAGGTAGTATTTCAGGGTGCGAGGTGGTATTTCAGGGGTGTGAGGTGGTATTTCAGTAGGTGTGAGGAAGAGTGATTATAAAAACAAGGGAGTCATCAGTGTTGAAATTATAACATAGTTGTTGATATATTTTCTAAATTTCATCATTGCCATTTTCATTTATCTTACAAATCGTAAGTTTGCTTTCGAAGATCTACAGTTCTTTTTGCAATTCAAAAAATAATTTAGAAGTCAGACATTTTCAATATTTAAAAACCATTCTTACTTTCGTAAAAAAAAAGTGTGTGTGGGGGGGGGGGGGGGTGTTACGAGAGTAGGTGAAACAGTTCGTTGTGGTTTAGAGACTATTCAAATTATTCGTAGTGGGGTGCAGAGTATAGCTAAAGTTGGGGAGCACTGCGCTTAGAGGGTGCTGGGGAACTCATGCTGATAGCAAACGGCGCTGAAAAAAACTGATCGAAACAATGAAGCACGTTTTGTGTAGAGGATATCTCTTTATGAACCATCTCAGAAACAGGGGTTTGAGAATGTAAAGGGATAATGGTGTGCATTTTGCACACTTGAGTAAGCAGCGTTGACGTTGTAGTGTTGCCAGAGAGTGAGACGAACATAAATGTGTCACACAATCTTATATCAACACAAGTTGGGTTGTATGTAGGTATGTGGTTTAGAGAGTATGTAGCTAGGTTAGAAAGAAGTAGATGGGTTATTGAGAAGATTTAACAAAAAATTCGGCTAAGCTACAATGGGAGAACTTATTAAAATTAAGCGCTTTGTATTGATAGAAATTAAGAAGAGAAAAAAAACGCAGTTTATTTCAAATTTTAGAAAGAACCGTTCTAAGTACAGCACATAGAAAAATCGTATAAATAATGCATATCGGAAAGGCCAATAAATAAAATACCCTTGTGAGCTCGGCATTGAATGTGAAAGTGTGCCTTTCATTTGGTTGGAGGAACACATCCTGAAGTCTGACGACGGACACAAATTTGCTGGCAAGATGACATGGGAATCTGGCGATGCTATTGCCAAGTACGATGAAACTACTTGCTGTAATTGGTCTCAAAATATAGTATGACTTAAAAGCTATCTAGCCAAGTTGACAACTCTTAGATTATGATTTAAATAAGTATATTTTGATGCGTCTTATAAAAAGTACTACTTAAAATGTTTTATTTACCACTCTTTAACACTAGGGGTATCTTAGCTTCTGTTTGTATTTGTTTTGATTTTTTTAATATCAAAGATAATTATACATCTGTGTAAATAATTGCTATCAAGTTTATTTCCGTGAAGTTACACGACAAGTGTCTATCGCCCATACCCTAACCCTAGCGCCCCTACCCTAACCCTGTCGCCCCTACCCTAACCCTATCGCCCTTAACCTAATTCTATCGCCCCTATCCTAAACCTATCGCCCCTACCCTAACCCTATCAACACTACCCTAACCCTATAACCCTTACCCTAATTCTATCGCCCCTAACCTAAACTTATCGCCGCTACCCTAAACCTATCGCACCTACCCTAAACCTATAGCCTCTACCCTTACCCTATCGCCCCTACCCTAACCCTATCGCCCCTACCCTAACCCTATCGCCCCTACCCTAACCCTAGCGCCCCTAACCCTGTCGCCCCTACCCCAACCCTATCGCCCCTACCCTAATCCTATCGCCCTTACCCTAATTCTATCGCCCCTACCCTAAACCTATCGCCCTTACCCTAACCCTATCGCCCCTGCACTAAACCTATCGCCCTTACCCTAATTTTATCGCCCCTACCCTAACCCTATCGCCCCTACCCTAACCCTATCGCCCCTACCCTAACCCATCACAAATCTCTCTAAAGAATAAATAAAAATTCATTAAATACTGAATTTATATGTACAATTTACATAGCAGAAATTGAGGAATCCGAAGAGTTTGAGCAAAAGTGAGGGCAGGGGTCACTTTAATTTAAAAATAATAAATTCAAAATGCAGTGATACATTGTGGTGCAAATTTTTCTTTTTCTGTCTATTAAGGGCCCACGATCAATTTATTGATCTTTATGGCTCCTAATTAGACATAATTCCAAAATGGGACCATTTCAACCAGCAACCACTGTAACTTATATCAGTACATATTCTTGACTCTTGAAAATAAGTGTTCTTAAAAAATGCACTGCTAAAAGACATGTTAAAGTGCACTGCCAAAAGACATGTTAAAGTGCACTGCCAAAAGACATGTTAAAGTACACTGCCAAAAGACGTGTAAAAGTGCACTGCCAAAAGACATGTTAAAGTGCACTGCCAAAAGACATGTTAAAGTGCACTGCCAAAAGACGTGTTAAAGTGCACTGCCAAAAGACGTGTTAAAGTGCACTGCCAAAAGACGTGTTACAGTGCACTGCCAAAAGACGTGTTAAAGTGCACTGCCAAAAGACGTGTTAAAGTGCACTGCCAAAAGACGTGTTAAAGTGCACTGCCAAAAGACGTGTTAAAGTGCACTGCCAAAAGACGTGTTAAAGTGCACTGCCAAAAGACGTGTAAAAGTGCACTGCCAAAAGACATGTTAAAGTGCACTGCCAAAATACGTGTTAAAGTGCACATGTTTTGCAAGATACCCACACTAAAACAACAATATCCAAAGTCCAAAGCAAAGAAACAAAAACTTTTGTAATAAAAGAAAAATAATAATACATTATTATGTGATGAGATGGTCAACCATAATAGAAAAATGTAATTAAATTTGCATTCAGAAATATTATATATGATATTAGAAACTTTAAACATACTCATAATGCATGTGTCCACAATTTGGGCAATAAATTAATGCTGTGTATCTTACCATAAGAAACGTTTGGCATCATCAACGCTTAGATCGAACTGAAACCCTGCACGTTGTTCACAGAACTGGTTCGAGGATACCATTTAACTACGTTCTGTGTTAAAGGCGTTGACAATGCTGCACTCGGTCTGTTATCGTGGAACTGCACACTCCACTGACGAGTGTGGTGCGTCACAAAAATATTCAGAAATCAAGTCTTGTTCCGCATAACATAAAAGCTCCATTGTGTCTTTACTTTACCTGCAACCGAGCGTGCCCTTCTCGAGACCGGCAGGTTTATTGTGATTTTCTGCCGTGAGATATGTAAGATAATACGAACAACTGTTCAGGTTTTTAACGCGATCACTACAACTCTGCTGTTAGCTCCTTTCAACCCCTGTCATGGGCAGATCTGAGACTTATATGTACAGACTTGACTGGTTAGGGGTACAAAAAAACAACAACAACAAAGGCGTATATTGTCATTGACTGAAATACACAGTAATTTAATTGAAGAGGAATCATGAAGTGATTTTAATAGCAATATCATTAAATAGTAGGCCCGTTATTAATTATATTACACTAGTAATGGCTCGCAAAACATTGGCGACAGCAATGCGTGAACTGCCCATCTTCTAAAGTTACTTGACAAAACATGAACTCAAGTAACGCACATTTAAGAATACCAACTTTCGCTACACCCCTTCCCCCAATGATACGTCACTGCACACATTTTATTTCACCCATCATAAACTATATTAATATTCTGATGTCCCAACCACTTTACACCGAACATTTATTACAACATATTTAAATTGAGACGATTTAATTTTCCGAAAAAGAAGAAAATATTAAGCACTAAAAGCAGTTGCATTATTTTTTTTTAAAAATCATTTAGTGTAGTTATCGGGAATTATATTTTGTGCGCTTTCCGAAAATGGAATCAGTCACACCTCAATAGGTAGAAGAGATACAGATGCATTCGATTTCTATAAGTTCTGGCCAATAGATACTTTTATTAACGGTGTCATAATCTGGAATGGTGTTGATTTTCTTTCTGAAATTGCTGGCATTTCTAGGGTTTGATCTCAAGCCAACAACTTTGTGTGTCGTATAGCCACACATCCTCTGCAGAAGTCTACTGCCTGGTTTAATATGGGTATTGGAACAAACACCTTTTTTGGTTATGTCTGACTCCGATGGTTCGATTCTATATTGGCATATGACGTTTCCTTTGGTCCACCGGCTGCATAGGAGAGAATATTCTGCAGTTAATTATATTCATAAATCACCTCAGGCATCTCCATCCCCACAACCCGAGAAAAATGAGCATAACAACTGTAGGCCAATTTATTTTTTTTTAATTTTATTTCAAAACACTTTAAAAGACTACTAATTGGTGGACCTGACGGTAACCGATTAAATTAGTGAAATACAACAACCCAAATTCGAGGCGGTTGATATAGTTAATGATCAAAATATTTAAGGCAAATCTAGATATTGTATTCGATTCCAAAATACTTGAAATCATTCTGCTGAGCCCACCTTCCCAACGCTATAAATGCCCACAGTTGTAATATTGTGAAATGTTTCTTGTTAAAATTATTTGGGCATGTGGTAAAAATGACTAGCACACCTATGTGGGGCTAACAGTGCACCGATGATATGCACAACTATGGGGGAAAACAGTGCATAGATGATATTATTCATTTTATAATCGATTTGCTTTCAGGGAAAACTTGTTAGGGAAAGATGGTTGTGATGTTAAATTTATGCTAAAACTATAAACTAACATCAATTATGGAACGTATTTATGAAACAATTAAAATGTGAAATTATTTAATAAACTCAACTTATTGATGGACCAAGTTTAGAAATATTACGAGATAAACGTATTTCTAGACAAACCAAATGTTTGTGTATGAAACTGTGAAATATATTAAATAAGATTATAATATACAGTTTCTTAGAAATCAAATTACTAGGTATTTCATACAAATCGCATAACAATTTACATAGCTCTGAAATAGCTATACGCATTACTCTATATTTGTCATGTACTTCTTCTAAGACGAGATGAGTTACAAAGAGTGTTTGCTGATTTTTGTTTGTGGGGAGGGGAGGGGCGCACAACTTCCTGCGCGATATGGCGGCGGCGGTGAAATGGTGGCGACGACTGGTCCCACCCCCGAATAGCCACGCCACTAATTTCCTTTCATATATCTATGTATTTTAACATGCAGAGGCACCGAGATTTATATAAATATTTATTTATAAATTAATTTATTTCGTATTAAAGGGGTTGCATTTAATTGCTTAGGGGTCTACTTTAACTTCATACCCTATTCTGGGTTTTGAGACCAACTCCTCAAAATCAAAAGTCACGTGGTTTGTGGGCGTCATTTGTGAACTTGTCTTGGTTTGCGTTATAAAATGATGAGCGTGCATTTGAGAATTTACAGAGGAGCTAACCTTACTGAGCGAAACCATTATACTGAAATCTACAAGTAAGCGTCTGTGATCATTTTCTGTTGAGCCATTTGTTGGTATGTGTCTGCATCAGATAAAATGCTACTAGTCAGCATCAGTGTTTCTTTCAGAAATTTTCCCCCGAGGGGGCACTTTTGACGTTCGGGGGGGGGGGGGGGCAGTGCCAGTTTTTCAGTGGCCAGAGGCGTAGCTAAGGGGTGGCAGATGGGACATATGTCCCCGGGCGCTAGACTAGCGGGGGCATCTAATGGGCTATAGTGTTAATGGATGAAAATAATAGGTTTCAGAGTGTAGCCGGGGGGGGGGGGGTTTAAATGAATCTTGTCCCCTGTATCAAAGACGTCAGTGACGTAGAAGTGGGGGGGGGGGCGAACATTTGGTCTTCCCATGTGTCATTTTTTCTTTAGATAGAGCGGCGGGATTTTTGGACATCTGCAGAGTTTCTATCGAGAAAGGTAGCGTGGCAAAAAAGTTAACCCACCTAGGGTGGCGCTAACACTAGGCACGCCGCTGGGCAGTGTATATATCAGCACCAAATTTGGCTGTCATGGCAAGTAATTTTTATCGGGAAGTAGGGTAGCAGAAAATGTGTGATTGTTTAACAATCAAAAGGTGCATTTTGGAGTATACATGATTCGAATGTTTTGATAAGACTTTCATTTGATCGGGGGAAATAATTTTTCAAGCGTCGGGGGAGACATTATGGCGACCAGTGCCAGACACAAACTAAATTCATTCTGGTTGTGGTGTGCCGAAGAAAATCATTTGACACAAGAATAGATTCAACCCGGTAGTCACATTGATTGACGTCAAGAAAAAAAAAAGGGGGGGGGGTGGGGTAGCAGAAATTGAGGAATCCGAAGAGTTTGAGCAAAAGTGAGGGCAGGGGTCACTTTAATTTAAAAATAATAAATTCAAAATGCAGTGATACATTGTGGTGCAAATTTTTCTTTTTCTGTCTATTAAGGGCCCACGATCAATTTATTGATCTTTATGGCTCCTAACCACTGCAAAGCAAGGGCGTAGTACTACCAGACAAGATAAAAATGGCAAATGTTTGACCGAGGAAAATGATATCCTGAAAAGATGGACTGAATACTGCTCAGAGCTGTATAATGAAAATATAAAGATAGACCCAGAGATCCTTAATGTCCCCCCAGCAACGGACAATGAAAGCTTCCCCATTCTCCGCGCAGAAGTAGATGCAGCAGTCCAAGCACTCCAAATAGGAAAGGCCGCAGGAGTAGATAAAAGATACCGATATCTGCGAATCAGAAAAAGTAAGATTTAGCTTATGATTAGGAGCGGCCAATTTTCAAAACAATACCATATTTATAATCGATATCTGCGAGCCTGTAACAAGATTAACCTGAACGCTATGGATCATCAATATATATCGAACAAAGCTATATTTTATTTGTTCCAATAATTGTAATCGATTAAAGGCACACATTTCAATAACTTTTAAAAATTTTATAAAAATTAAATTTAGAGTATTTTTTTTTAAAATTATTTTTTATTACACATTTTCCCCCCGGGGGGGGGGCACTTGTCTTGCTCGGGGGGGCAGTGCCCCCCCGGAGGTATGCCTGAAAGAAACACTGGTCAGCATCTGTGGGTATTTTCTGTTGCACTATTTGTCGGTATGTGTCTGCATCAGATCAAATGCTACTAGTCAGCATCTGTGGGTATTTTCTGTTGAGCCATTTGCTGGTATGTGTCTGCATCATATCAAATGCTACTAGTCAGCATATGTGGGTATTTTCTGTTGAGCCATTGGTTGGTATGTGTCTGCATCAGATCAAATGCTACTAGTCAGCATCTGTGGGTATTTTCTGTTGAGCCATTATTTGTTATGTGTCTGCATCAGATCAAATGCTACTAGTCAGAATCTGTGGGTATTTTCTGTTGCGCCATTTGTTGGTATGTGTCTGCATCAGATCAAATGCTACTAGTCAGCATCTGTGGGTATTTTCTGTTGCGCCATTTGTTGGTATGTGTCTGCATCAGATCAAATGCTACTAGTCAGCATCTGTGGGTATTTTCTGTTGCGCCATTTGTTGGTATTTGTCTGCATCATATCAAATGCTACTAGTCAGCATCTGTGGGTATTTTCTGTTGAGCCATTTGTTGGTATGTGTCTGCATCAGATCAAATGCTACTAGTCAGCATCTGTGGGTATTTTCTGTTGAGCCATTTGTTGGTATGTGTCTGCATCAGATCAAATACTACCAGTCTATGGATAAACTCAAGGGAAACACTTTGGATCGCAAAAGCTGGCGCCGCCCACTAACTGTTGGAGCGCAGTCTTCAGAGAGTGAATGTAACACGCACACCCAAAGAAAGCGCACAGCAAGGAAAAAACAAGCACTGCCTCCAAACCCACTAAATGTAGTTCTCGAAAACACGTGTGTCCCACATGCGGGAAAGCTTTTCATGCACAAATAGCCCTGGCTCGTCATCAAATATAGCAATGGTCATCTTCGCATCTAAAAGTCAAACAATGTTATAAAAATTATACGTGTATTTAACGTTAAAAAAAAAATTGTATTGGACTTTTTTCGGTTGTATCATAATAAAATAAAATGGTTAACTTTTTTTGATTATGGTGATTTTGCCAATAACTAGACACATGCGCGTGTCGCTGATCAATTATCAATAACTAGACACATGCGTGGGTCGCTGATTAATTATCAATAACTAGACACATGCGTGGGTCGCTGATCAATTGCCAGTAAAACCAATATGATATGTCCTGCATAATGGTCGCATGAAATTATTGGACAGTATGTGGATTTGATGCCAACCATCCGTTAATTTACGAAGAGTCCGTGAAAATTTGACCTAAAATGACTTGTCTGAAAATGTCCGTAAGAAATCTGGGATATCCGTAAAAGTTTAGACATCGGACACAATTTTAAAAAAGCCAAAAAATCGGGATCTCAACTCTCGTTTTCTTACTTGCTTGTAACTTGTCGGATCGTAAGCAAGAGAAATTCAACACGTTTTGAATTCTTTCCTGCGTCCTAACTTCTGCACGCCGAGGAATTGTAAAGCAGAGCTCAGCAACCATTTTTCTCGCGCGGCAAACCTTAGGTTTTTATTTTTTTGTTAAAATACCTAGTAATAGACCAACATATGGAATGTTCCTTTTAAAGCATCACGTTTCCGTTTTATGTGCCTACAATTTAATTGTGCTTTTCCTCCTCTTGGAGGGATTTTGTGAGGCACACCTGGCATCATCTCGCGGCACCACCTGGCATCATCACGCGGCAAACCAGTCAGTATCGGCACACCTGTTCTAAAGCATGCGTTTTTGTTGTGTCAGTGTAGACCTATTTTATTGCTGCTGTCACACAGGCCTGCATTGAATCTGAACTTATTTTAAGCCTCCCCGCGTCATGAAAACAAAAAAAATATTTGTCCGTCCTTTATTGACTGTACCGTAGGTGGCGTTGTTTTTCTTTCTTAATTTAACAGGAACGGAATAAAAGACTAAATACACGGTAAAGAATTCAGCCAATTAGTGTTAGACTTTAAATATTTCACAATATTTAGTAGTAAAATGTTAGTAGAATAAAAATATACATTGCATCTCTGCACCTGAAATCCCGCCCACCACTATGTAGAGGAAATAAAAAATGTCGCCATGGACATACCCCCCCCCCCTTTTTCCTATGCCCCTGTTGCCAAGCTGACGTATATTATTAATTAATAGGTATATTATATTGAGTAGGTCTCAAATTATCATTTTTTCTAATTTTTTTGAAAAAAAAAAGTGGTGGGGGGATTTAGTGAGTCTTGAAAGAAACGAGTTCTGGGTGGGGTGTTATGTGGAGGAACAGCTATTTCCTGGTCATAAGATCTCCCTTCTCCGTGCAGCTAGTGAACCCAAGGAACCTTCAGATAAGCGATACAGCTAAGGCACCAGGGAGGTCACAGGAGTCATTGGAGCTGTCAATGAGTCAGTGAGTACAATGCCCTACCTCAGCGGAACTCCACACTAAAAAATATATGTAGGGATTTACAACTTTAAAATAATTGGTAGGATAGGTGAATCAAGCAGAATTCGTACATTGAAAAGTATAGACAAAAGGTTGTTTTTTTTTTTTCCACCAGTGATTTAATCACAGAGTATAAGTTAACATGAGAACCAATGACACACATCTTGGCAGACCAGGCAACTCAATCAGTCAACACAGCCTTACACACTTTGGTGTTCAAACGTAAGACAGCAACACACAAGTCAAAGAAGTTGCACACACAAAATACATTCGTGCAGTATATCAATTGTTTTTATAGACATCACACAAACGTATTATACATTTTACAATGTCGCCTCAGCCACCTCCATTTTTCACATACATTGTAATGCAGAGAAGTGAAAAAAACAACCTACTGCAGCTCATTCAGTGTATAAATTAAACAAAGCCAAAAAAAAGTGTTTTTTTTTATAAATCTTTTATAAAATGTAATATCGAGCGGGGGGCGGTTGAGATTTTGATACAACATGCATTCAAGTAACACACTTTATAATAATCCCAATTAGTGCTTCTCCCACCCCAAAGCCTCGCAACCTCACATTTTTTGACACCCCTGAAATTGAAATATATTGACATTCTGATGACCCACTCGTTTTCAAACCGTCCATTTCGGAAAAAAACAGAATAGAATATTAAGCAATAAAAGGAGCACCAACAACAAACGAATGAATTTGGTCAGGCTGAGAACTATTGATGAGCACTGGTAATGATACTTAAAATTAAAATAATAATTTTTGTCATCTTCTTTAACATTACGAATACATGGATGGAATTAATATTTATTTTCCCAGATCATAAACTAACACTACCAACAGCAGGGGTAGGAGTCGACCCAGTAACAAGTTCAAGAATGAAGGTGGTGCCAGGCGTAACTGATTTTTACAAATCTTTCATTAGATAAAATAATTACGGTACAATGCATTTTTCAATATCTGAAGGCAAAAATGTTAAAAACGTGAAGGCAAAAATGTTAAAAACGTATTTGTTTGCAAATGTATGTATGAGAAATTATTGACTAACATACACACAAAAATAATCTCTAGGTTCAATAAATTTAACCCTTTCCATAAGTCAAATTTGAAAGTTCAAAATATTGTGATCAACTTCTTTTTTTTTTTGGGGAGGGGGGGGAGGAGATTGTTACAGTTTTCAAGAGAACAACAGATCATCCCAGATTTTGAGGGGGACAAAAGATTTCTTACCTCTTTCCTTTTTTTTTTTTAAATGATAACCTTGTGAATTTATGACTAACCCATTTGAGCAATGCATAAAGTTTGGATATATGGTAAACATAAGTCTGGGTCAAGATCACAGGGTCACTTTGAACAGGAAATATGAAATAAAATTATTTTCTTAGTATGATCACCAAAAAACTTACAAAACTATTGCTATTTAATAGTGAACAAAACTAATTAACAAACTGCTGTCATTTGCTGTAAAAAATCTATCTAGTAAATTGTGCGTATAACACCAGTGAAATATATAAATACATTTACCAAATCTGCTAGCAAGGAGACTTTTACTTGACTTGCGTGTTTCTAAGGTCTCACTGTCTTCATTTCCCTTCTTTGTTAACTGGTAACAGTGATTGATTGTCTAAACTGTGTGAAAGCTTATGTGGGGAAATTGACTTCCTGCACTCTCATATTTATAGGACTTGACGTATTATAAAAAATGTTCCAGAATGTCAGTCTGATTATGATAGAGAAAATTATTTTAATAAAGATATAACATAATTGTTTTTTAATGAGATCTCAGTTGTTTGTCAGCCTATATGATCTAGACCATGAATAGGACAACTAAAAGTTTAGTACCAAGATTGTAAAAAAAAATTCCTTTATAAAAATTATAAATATCCTACTCTTTCTAGCTTAAAATTTTGTAAATTTGTTCAAAAGAAGTTGCATCATAGTTGTCCTACTAAAAGTCAAACATCACTCTGAAACCACTGGTTGATTGAACTTTTACTGCAAGAGAAAATAATTTTATTGAAAAGGCTCCTGACTTCTTAAACGTCCATTCTTACAAATTGATCTTCAAAACGCAAACATCAGAGTGTGCATTTATTCATTGGAATTTTCTATTCCATGATGACTACAGGAATTATAATTCTTATCACAATCTGCACTGTAGCCACCATTTTCTTTTTCATGTGAAGGAAGACACTTCCACAGCAAAACAGATAGAAAAAATATTTAACTTTAAGCATGAATTATCACAGAGTGCTTGAGCTTTGTAGAAAATGTCATCCGAATATAGAACAGTAGGTGGGCACCTTGGCCTTGATAATTGGCAAAACCTCCTGTCAACATGGAGAAGAAAATTGAGACAAAATCAGCTTCACATCAAAAGTGAACATTAACATTTGACCAAAAAAAAAAAAATTAATTTCAGATAGACTATAATGTAAAGGTAAAGATTAAATTTAAAAAAAAAAAAAAAAAAAAAAAAAAAAATTATTGCAAAGATCCAAGTATTTTAGGTTGCTGTTAATTTCAATGTCTTTTTTTTTTTTTTTTACCTTTCCACCATGTTGCTCTAAATGCTGCAAGGCTTCAGTTACCTTCTCTTTATATTTTTTCTCCATGATTCTCTTTGACAGCTGAAACATTTTTTTCAATAAGTTAAAATGATTTGAAAACATGAAAATAATAAAAGGATAACTGCTGACAGCTGTCTCTCAATATATCACAACAGCTAAAAGTTTAGAATTTAATTATGGTGGGTGAAGCTAAAAAAAAATATAAAAAAATGAACAAAACAGAGTTGTCTCTCATCCAACAGAGTTGTCTCTCATCCGTGTTAAAATAAAACAGCATGAAATACCAGTATCATAATTTATGTAGAAATGTTTCCACTGTTTTAGTAAAATGTCACCCGACTTGGATCTACTGCTCTATGACATGTGAACCTTTAACTTTCAGAGGTTTACTTCAGTCCCAGGACTGTTCATACTCTCTATGACTTTACTTATTTCTTATCAGATTCATTAGAGGCAGAGGTGTTATAAAAATTGGAAGAAACAGATCTTAAACAATCATGCAAAAGATAGTTTTGAAATATTTTTAAAAAACCTTTCATATACAGTGGTACCTCGACTAAGCCCCAATTTTACATTAAATCGTACAAATCTTACAGGAAATCAATGAATCTGTTCTCAGATTAAATAAAAAAATAAAATACTAAATAAGAACTCCTTTCACCTAAATTAAGAAATGGATCAGGAGTGAGAAGTTGAATTCTCAGGCAATAAAAATGCATTGTGTATACCGGTAAAACCTTTTTATTTATGAAAGCTTTGATTTTACATCATACATATGTATGCAACGGTAGTATGGAAATCACCTTCCATTAAATTGGTGACATGAATAATATGCGGTAGAGCTTACGAAAATTTAGTATTCATTCTGATCAAACTAGTACAGATTATAATATGAAGAGCTGATTTTCAAAATGCTGTATATCCATTTTGGGGGTTTTGAGATTATTCAACTTTTTACAAAAAAATAATAAAGCATTTAGAGGATTAAATCATTTTTAGACACAAATAAAATAGTAATATAATGTGTTTAGTATATAGAATTTACCATGTCCTAAACGAACCTGTTTTGCTCTACAAAATGGTTAGGTTTTTTCATTTTTAAAAAAATGGTGGATACCGCGTTTTGAAAATAAGCTCTTCATATGTTCTTTGATCTATCTGCATTGGAAGACGTAAAACGAAGAGACCATTGTCGCACAGTCCAGAGTCTCGCCTGAGGTACCTCTCCATAGGCACACATACACACAGACTTGTTCCTTCCATAGACATCACCAAACGTTATACAAATGTACTCATATTTAATAGTAGCCTCAAATACTCTTCACCAATTGTATTGTTTCATTACACAAATACAACAATAGATACACAAAAAAGCAAATATGTATAAGCAGCATGCATCACACACACCACTCATTGGTTGCACACACCGTTCATTAGTTGCACACACCATTCATTGGTTACACACACAATTCATTGGCCATACACACCACTCATTGCTTGCACACACCACTCATTGGTCCCTCACACCACTCATTGCTCACACACACCACTCATTGCGACATATTCCAGAAAAATGGGAAATAGCAACATCAAACACCACAGGTAGAGCATATGCGCAAGCACAGCTCATTGCAATTCGTATCTCAAATCTAGGTTCGACATGGGATATAAAAAAAAGCATATCTTGAAAAGTTAATATGTAGAGTGGTTCATAAGTTGAGGTATCACTGCATTTAGACAGCAGAACAGTTTGTAAAATATACTAATTATTCATTAACGCTCTTCTCATCAAATATTTGCAATTATTAAAAAAATTTGAATTTTCTTAATAAAAATATCTGTGATTTTTTTCACTACTTACTGACATGAGAAAAGTCTTGAGATAAGGATTCAATGCTGGTCCTACAACAGAACTGAGCTGCAACAGACACTCTATGCCTCTTTCAAACACTGCACTGTCACTGTGACTCTGAGCTCAGAATAAAGTAACCAGAGAATCAACACATGGGTCCATTCAAGTAGTAATGCTATATATAATTAATAATATTAGTACAGTTAATTATCCCTCACAATATTTTTTTCAGTAGAGTAAAGTGTATAGTAAAGTGACAAAACACACAAAATACTAAAAATTTTGCGCTACAATAATTTATAACAAAGCAGTTGACCTAAGCTCATGAGCTTGAATATATTCCAGATTATTATTAAAGCATGAAGATATTCAGAGATCTAAAGATACATATCATTAAAAAAAAAATTCCCTTATAACAACCACCTAATAACAACCCCCTAATAACAACCACCTAATAGCAACCACCTAATAAAAACCACCTAATAACAACCCAATTAGATTTGCTGTGCTCTATCAACTTATCTCAGTTTTACAAATACTGCTGCTTACAAGGGCGCCACGAATAGGGGGAGCCAACTTTGGCAAAAGTGGAGTAGCCTTCTGAGATGCCCCTGGTGTGTCTAGAAGCTCTCTGAAGCCCATGTAAGAGACAAAAGTGTAGGGGTGGGCAGTTTCCTTCAGGCCCTAGGATACAAAAAATACACAAAATACATCATGTAAAAAAAAAAAACTGTGAATTTGAAAACACTTTTGAAAATCAAATGCAGAGATCTAGCTGCTTTAAGCATCCATGACAAGTAGCACAATTTCTCCTTCCACCCCCCAACCCCCCCTTTTTTTTAAAAATATTTAAAATTTTGAAAAACCCAGTTTAAGCATATTCCAAAATGTCATTTTTAACAATAAAGAGAGCAAATATTCTTTTACTTTCTATAAAAAATATTTTTGATATAATTATATTGTTAGTACTAGCATTATCCTAATTGCTGGCCACAACATCATATAATTTCATTGTGATGTCTTGCCAAAAATAGTTAATGATGAAAAGTATTAATTTTTTTTTGTACAGGATTTTTTATTTTTTTACAGGGTTTTTTTGTTTTGTTTTAATGACTGGAGGTTGGCATGAATGATTTAAAAAAACAAGAATAATCATCAAAGGGAATTTGTTTTTAAATTTCTTACTCTAATATGAACCAAATGGTTAAGAAGATGCAAATGTTTCTCATGCACATACCTCAGCCAAAGTGACAAGCACTGGATCAAAAGGAACTTGTTCTGGTGGTGTGTCCCATGCCAATTTGTGTTTGACACTACCGTGGACAAGCCTGCATAATTTTTAAAATTTGAAGTGAAATAAAAACTATCTACTTAATCGAAGGGAAATTTAAAAGATCATAAATGCTAAAACTATTAAGCATATTGTCATTTTCTTTCTCCTTTCTAAATTTGTCTTTCACACACCATGGTTGATGAAGCACATCTCAATTTTTAACTTTTTATAATATTATGGAATATAATTATTTTTAAAATAAAAGCGACCTCTTTTGTTGACAGCACACATACTTTACTGAACTCATTTTGACCAGTGATAATGCTGTTATATATTACACTGAACTATATAAGATCATTATATTAATGGGAAAGACCTTAAATATAAATACATTTTTTTAGAGAAATCACTGTCATATGACACCCATGCCACCATCTTTCACTTAAGTGATAAGTTTTACTAGCCTGCAGGGCACTCCTCCATTTGCATAAACTGATGCAAATGCTGACTGAGCTTTTGAACCATTGGAAAACTTTGAAAGGGAAAGATGTAAATGAATAATTAAAACATTATCATTATCCCAGAAAATGTTTTAAATATGGTAATAATAATGTATAATATTTTTATTTGAGCTCATTTAAAATACATAAGCATCTTATAAAATTTAGAACCAGTAAAACCAAAAAATGTAAAATATCTTATTTTTTAATCAGGCAAACACCTAATAACATTGCCTTAATTTAATATGGAAGAAATTTACTCTGGAAGTACTGGAAGGAAGCATTAAGTGATTAGAGAAACATTTTTGACAAGAGTAGGTCACAGCAAAAAATGATGGCAAGTCACAGGCCTGGCAATGAGAAAGATCGCATCTACCTTTAAATGAATTATAATTTTATATTATTATTATTATTATAGAAGTTTTTTTATAGCGTAGTACCCCAACCTAGGGCTGGGCTCACCATGCTGTTTGGGTGTGTAAAGAGTTTGGATGCCTTGAGGTTGCATGAATAATTTTTCTATGTCTATAAAGGCAAATATTTTCTCACTTACAGGATCAATCGTTTTGGGATTAAGTCTGTCAGACGGCTTCTGTTGTTTGCCAGCATTAGTCTGTTTAGCATCAGCCTCTGGTCTCCTCCTTACTCCACCTGCTTTTCCAGCGCTGGAAGGAGGTGTATTTGAGCTACGTGAACCAGTTGAGCTCAGTGAGCTAGTGCGGCTCTGTGCACTACTAGGTTGTGATGATGCCATAATCTGGTGGTTTTAGATCTTGAATGAAATGTTACTATTTCCAAATTGACAAAACAAAGTTTACAAATTTAAGTTCTTTTTGAAACATTCTGAAAATAGAAATTGAATGACAGTTTAAAACTTAATTAAAGAGCCTTAGGCATCTATGTTGCATATTTCAGTTCACAATAATACTATAAAGTATAGGCCTATTAGCATAAAATTAAAATGTACAAAATAGAGCTAAAAAAAATCACTTTTATTGACCAGAACTTACTGATATAGACCATAACATTTGATGGACTGCATTCAAGCCATGTGAAGTAAATAAATAGTGGAACAAGATATGTTTAGGGCCTAAGTATTATAAATAGCCCTAAGTAGTAGCCTTTAGTACTTTCCCTCCATTTCTGTTCTCAATTTTTGCATGTTTAAAATTTTACATTTAAAAACATATATTCTTTTACCATGATACCACGCACCACAGAATAATGTGGGACGCATGTTTTGGTTTTGAATAACTCAACGTCTGTTTCTAACAAATAACAATGAGTGCTGCCTGTTCTGAACATTGAGCTACAGTGACTTTAATTAGATCTTCAAAAACACACAAGCTTATAAACAAGGTATCTGTTGTAAATGGATGCATTGTATTGTCTGGTGTATCAGGCATTTATTTAGCCGAAGCACGCGTTTAATTGTCTTGCCTTTTATTTTCAAACCTAAACATACCATGTTCCAATAGAAAAATGTATTTATTGAGTAAGAGTGTTAATAAAAGATTATCAATTTTCTGAGTATTAATGACCTGATGACTCTACTATTATCTATGTCTTTGAGGGAAAGTACAATTGATAATTTGTTTAAACCTCATGAGATGGCTGGATTGATCTCTCAGTCTAGAGTCTAATGGTGAAAAAATTAATGGCAGATTCATCTGCCCAATAATACAAGCCTCGAGATTGGCTGGCTAATCAGATCACTTCTCACATTTCTTGCTCATCTTGCCATTTTAATGATGCCTTCCATTGATAGTTTATGTTGTTATGTCATTTTATAGCAACTTTTTTGTACCTAGACCCAGTGACCCTTATTTAAATGCTTAAAAAATATAATTAATATGTGACTTTGAAATATGCCAAAAGCACACACATTGGAATATTTGTATGCAGTTTTTCAAATTAAATATAATTTCATTCAGTCATTCAAATATTTGTTAGTGCTTATAAATACCATCAAAACAAAGACTTACTGGAAAGGACATACCAGGAGCCTATTGATGTAGACATCATAAGGAAAAGATTGAGGTGGATAGGGCACACACTCCGAAAACCCCCAAATAACATCACCAGACAATACCTAACATGGTATCCACAGGGAAAAAGAAAGAGAGGAAGGCCTAAGAATACATGGAGACCTAAAAGCAACTCAGCCAACTGGAAAGGAAAGCACGGGACTGAGATGAATGGAAAATTCTTGTGGATGGCCTATACCCAAGATGGGGTAAAAGGTATAAGTTAGTAAGTACTTATTTAGGCTTCAACAATTAGAAAATTCAACAAAATTCTTCACATGTCACATGTGCATTGCAAGCATAAATTATGCAAACTGAATAGATGTTGAAATTTCAGTTTGATTCATATCATAAAGGTCGTCTTACCAGTTCAGCAAGTTCATTCAATTCCTTACAAAATATATATTTATTAATATATAGTTTTCCATTTGTAAAGTTAAAATAATTTGTTTATTTTTTATAAAATTGTTTCAAAGTAAGTGCAGAGCTTGGCCGGCTTGGCTTGTGACTTTTGAAAGGGGCGCCATCTTTTTGACACCGACAGACAGTCCAAAAAGGCTCTGTCTCAAGAAGGTTAATTAAAATTAAACCGTACCTGCCTACATTATCAGATTATATTATCTGTCTACACATTTAATAAAAATTAACGCTGGCCAAAAATTAATTAAGCTTAAATAAAAACTTAAGTGTCTTAAGTATCAGAAGAGTAGTGTGACAAGTGACTAGTAGTGTCTAACACTAACAAAATTAAAGTACTAAATGAAAAAACTTTAAAAGTTTAAAACTTGAACCAGTGGCTTCTACTTGATTGATATTTAAAATATTTAGACTTAGAGTAATAGTAATAGACTTAGTAAGTACTTAGGCTTAGGTCTTAAGTCAGTCTAACTAACAACTAAGACCTTACACTAACACTAGTCTTAAACTAACTTTTAGACTAGTAAGTTAGTAAGTCTTTTATTTAACTGTTAGGCCTTTCTTGGCAGACTTCCTTGGTCCTTTGTCAATTCAACTTATTAAATTTAACTCTAACAGTTAAAAAACTATACTAACTATACTATACTACTATACTGTTACGTTATTGTAAGTGTAACTATTATAATTACTTAATTTTAAAATAGCAGGCCACCAATTCCAACATAACACGGCATATTAATACTAGTAGTGTAGTCTACTACTTTTTAGGCCATATTTAATACACAATCGTTAAACATTTAGCTCCACAAACCATTATCATAAGCCGATTTAGTATTAGGCTTAGGCCTTCGATTCACAGATTATAACTTTTCTTAATGACGGCCATATTGTTTACCATAGAAATGTTTCAAATTAAGAACTCTCTTTTCTATTCAATCTCTCTTTGGGTACAACAAATGATGACGCCAAAATAAACATTTTTTTTTTTGCAAAAATTAAAAAAAAATATATTTAAAAGAAATAAAGAAGTATTTGGTGTAGGAAATTTCTTTAGCCTACTATATTTAAATAAATTGGTCTCAGACTTGAGTTAGTAGTTGTAACTTAATTATCATTAACTTTAACGTCATTCATTATATTGTAAATGACAAATGTAAATACGATGTCATATCTTGCGTCTAGCCATGACCCACTAGAGTTAGAGTTCTCGTAGGTCGTGGTCTAGCAGATATGGCATGATGAAGCAATCAGTGGAAATTTGGCTTATTAATTAAATTTAAGACACTTAATTAATAAATTTGGCTTATTAAATAAATTTAAGACACTTAATTAATAATTCAAAGTCTGACAAAGTATCAAATTTATTTTTATTTTATCATTCATTAAGGAAGGCATTATTCATTATATTTATGGGTCATTCACAGACTGCCCCCCCCCCCCCCCGCGGAGCAAGTCCAGTGCCCCCCGGTGCAAAATGTGTAAGAAAAAATAATATAAAAAAAACAAACTACTCTAAATTTAATTTTTATAAAATTTTAAAAGTTATTGAAATGTGTGCCTTTCATCGATTACAATTATTGGAACAAATAAAATATCGCTTTGTTCGATATATATTGATGATCCATAGCGTTCAGGTTAATCTTGTTACAGGCTCGCAGATATCGATTATAAATATGGTATTGTTTTGAAAATTGGCCGCTCCTGATCATAAGCTAAAGCTTACTTTTACTGATTCGCAGATATCGGTATCTTTTATTTAATTATATTTTGCAGCTGCAAAAGTTGAAAGACTTTTTAATAACCCTGTATTAAACTACCTGGCACTCCTCAGAACGGCGGTCCCATATTATTTGTATAGAAATAAAATACACATTTATTTTTTACCTCATGGAACTACATTAAAAAACTTCATTGGCTACTAAAACATGTATTTATTGTTTTTCAATTGTTTTGTCATGTATTTTCAGTGGTTTCAATGTGAAATTTTAATATAAAACATGTATTTACAAAGTCAGTAAAACGCTTAGGTTGTTTTGGCCTATTTAGCCGATTTGTGGCCAGATTTTTTGCCAGTCTCAGACCAAAAGTAAATTCATACGGTTAAAGTAATGTAAAAATAATAGACCATTAAGTCAGATTCAGGGGCATCAGCTTACACTGGGGTTTAGGGACCGTGCTCTCTCGAGTGTTGAAGGTCCCGTCGTGATCTCCATAAACTGTAGGTCCATCTAATGCGGTCTTTGCCAGTATGAAGTGTGGGGGTGTTCGTAGTGTTATCAATATGGAGAAATTAATCTATTATTTAATTGTATGGCTCGTACTAACACAGTACTAACCACAAAAGACGATTCCAAATGATAAATACACTAACAAAGAATACGATACACAAACCAGGGCTAATTACAATTAATACGTTTTATTATGTTAATTATAATGAATTATAAAACCAAAAGAAATATAATTAAAAACAATTGACTTACTGTATACTGTAAGTCAATTGTTTTTAATTATATTTAGCTCTTTCGACGCTAAAAAAGACTGTACGAGATTTGATCATCGTCCACTTAGTGGATGAGGATAGTTTGTCTGAGGATGAACTAACCTCAGTCACAGCCGAATGATCCTAGTATGGAGCTCCAACTGAAGCTCAAACAACTGGAGCTAGAAAAAGACGGGAGCTTAAACAAATGGAGCTAGAGCTACAGAGAAAGGACGAAGAAAAAGATAGAGAACTACAAATAAAATTAAAAGAAATGGAAATAGCGGCCAATTTTAGAGCATATATGAGGGTATACTTCCCTTGTCTTGATCTACTGCTACTGGGAGCAACATCCTGTTACGAGGCGTAGAGCTGGGATGCATTGATGTACCTTTATATTTCATCGATCTCAAATCAGACCTAGTCTCCGGACCTGTGGTTGTGGGTGTCCGACCAACATTACCATTGGACGGCATCTCGTTGCTGCTGGGAAATGACTTAGCTGGTGGGAAGGTGGTAGTCGAACCCATCGTTACTCACGAACCCTGTTTCATTGAATCTCAAGAAGAAGATCCAGAATTATATCCAGCATGTGCCGTTACCAGGGCCATGAGTTTGAAGATCTCCGAAAACGAAGTTCACCAAAAAGTAATAAAATCCAATCTGAAATTGATCTGGGAACAACCTTTTATGTCAGTCTTAACTATATGAGAAATATGCTCAACACCAACAAAACCTATACCACGTCTTTGTGGATTTCAAGAAGGCATTCGACAAGGTTTGGCATTACAAAATCAACACAAACATAACCAGAATGATGTGCAGCCTCTATGATAAGGCCACCAGCGCAGTCTTCTTCAAAAATAACACAGGAGAGTGGTTCCAGAACACGGTTTGAGTACGACAAGGCTGCTTGCTCTCCTCCACCCTGTTCAACATCTTCTTAGAGAGAATTATGTCAGATGCACTGGAAGCTCATGTAGGGACAGTCAGTATTGGTGGCAGAACAATCACCAACCTGCGCTTTGCGGGTGACATAGACGGACTGGCTGGAAACGAAGAAGAGCTAGCCAACCTAGTAAAACATCTCGACAAGACTTCAACGTTCTTTGGCATGCAAATCAGTGAAGAAAAGACACAAATGATGACGAATAGTACCACTGGCATCGCCACTGAAATTAAGGTCGGGAAGGAAAGATTAGAGACAGTTGGCAGATTCAAGTACCTCGGAGCAATAGTCTCGGAAGAAGGCTCCATGCCCGAATTGATGGCCAGGATTGCCCAGACCACAACAGTACTAAAGATGCTCAAGAAAATATGGAACGACAAAAATATAGCCCCCAGCACCAAAATCAGGCTGATGCGCTCATTAGTCATCTCCATTTTCTTGTATGCCTGTGAGTACTGGACATTAACAGCAGAACTTGAAAGGAAAATAAAGGCGATGGAGATGAGATGTTTCAGAAGCATTCTTGATTTCTGCTATAGAGTCCATATCACCAATGAACAAGTGAAAGAAAGGATTCGTCAAGCAATTGGGCAGTAAGATGACCCCCTGGTGTCGGTAAAAAAGCGCAAACTTGAATGGTATGGCCACGTTACAAGAAAACAAGGGCTTGCCAAAGAAATCATGCAAGGCAAAACTAGAGGAGGGAGAAGAAGGGGAAGACAGAGAAAAAAGTTGGGAAGATAACATCAAAGAGTGGACAGGACTAAAACTAGGCAATGCTATAATATGCGTAGTGCAGAAGACCGAAAGAAATGGAGAAGGAAAGTTTTCATGTCATCTGTGGCGCCCCGACTAAGGGACGTGATGATGATGATGAACGAAGAGTCAAAGGATCACAAAACACCAACTCGAACACAGCTCAACGAAGAGCAGAAGAGTGATCCAGAAATCATTAAACTTCGAGAGAACACTTTGACTAAAGAAGAAGCTGAGCACTTCCCTGTTTGTTAATTCTTACAAGATGACATACTTATGAGGAAATAGCGACCTCCAGACGCAAAAGCTGACGAAGAATGGAGGATAGTTCATCAGATAGTAGAGTAGTTCCTACACTTTTCCGGAACGAAATCCTGAGCTTAGCTCCATCGCCTTTATTTTCCTTTCAAGTTCTGCTGTTAATGTCCAGTACTCACAGGCATACAAGAAAATGGAGATGACTAATGAGCGCATCAGCCTGATTTTGGTGCTGGGGGCTATAATTTTGTCGTTCCATATTTTCTTGAGCATCTTTAGTACTGTTGTGGTCTGGGCAATCCTGGCCATCAATTCGGGCATGGAGCCTTCTTCCGAGACTATTGCTCCGAGGTACTTGAATCTGCCAACTGTCTCTAATCTTTCCTTCCCGACCTTAATTTCAGTGGCGATGCCAGTGGTGCTATTCGTCATCATTTGTGTCTTTTCTTCACTGATTTGCATGCCAAAGAACGTTGAAGTCTTGTCGAGATGCTTTACTAGGTTGGCTAGCTCTTCTTCGTTTCCAGCCAGTCCGTCTATGTCACCCGCAAAGCGCAGTTTGGTGATTGTTCTGCCACCAATACTGACTGTCCCTACATGAGCTTAGCTCATGATTCCCCACTTTCAGGCTATTTGGGAGTGAACAAGACATACCGGTATCACAAAATCACGTCACACTTCTTTTGGCACAAGATCAAGAAAGATGTGGTAGGGAAACCAAATCAGAAGATATCAGCAGCTCCTCTTCAGCGTCATAATGGACTGCGTTGGACCTCTGCCAAAGACAAAATCAGGTCACCAATACTTGCTGACAATCATGTGTGCGTCAATGTTATGTAGGCGACTTGTTTGCTTCATGCTTTCCCCGTGAATGAACTCTAGCAGACAACAAACAACTCGAGACCGCATTTAAGGTGTGGGTAGCAAACTAATAGTCCCCCTTTAGCCTTGTTTACAACAAAATAAATATTGTCCGTTTCATTCAGAATTTTATTGAAAAATCTGGATAAAACTGGAAAGGACGACAATGCGAAAGGCGGTTCTCGAAAGATGAGTAGAATAGACTATAAAAGCGTGTGGAGACAAATGACAGAGAGAGGCAGATCATATATCACGAGATTTTATCGCATGTGTTATTTGTTGCTACGAGACAGAGCTTTGTTTACAGTGTGTGTGTGTAGATTTCTTTTCATCATTGTACTCTTTGTGCACATTGTGCTTTATTTAACATTGTACCGGTACAAGCCAAACAATATACTGTAAGTTAATGCCCTTGAAATATCGACCCCCACCCCCTGAGCATGTGAGCATGACGTAATTTGCGAACGACCATTAATATAATTATGCTTGCTATTGTTTTGCTTATCACGATTAAAAGAAGAATAGACCAACAATGGCACAAGTAGTGAAATGCCTGTCAATTATGCTAGTGGAGCCTCCTGTCCATTATGCTAGTGGAGCCTCTTGTCCATTATGTTAGTGGAGCCTCCTGTCCATTATGTTAGTGGAGCCTCTTGTCAATTATGCTAGTGGAGCCTCCTATCCATTATGCTAGTGGAGACTCTTGTCAATTATGCTAGTGGAGCCTCCTGTCCATTATGCTAGTGGAGCCTCTTGTCCATTATGTTAGTGGAGCCTCCTGTCCATTATGTTAGTGGAGCCTCCTAGCAAGTAGTGAAAAGCCTGTCCATTATGCTAGTGGAGCCTCCTGTCCATTATGTTAGTGGAGCCTCCTGTCCATTATGCTAGTGGAGGCTCCTGTCCGTTATGCTAGTGGAGCCTCCTGTCCATTATGCTAGAGGAGCCTTCTTTTCATTATGCTAGTGGATCCTCCTGTCCATCATGTTAGTGGAGCCTCCTGTTCATTATGCTAGTGGATCCTCCTGTCCATCATGTTAGTGGAGCCTCCTGTCCATTATGCTAGTGGAGCCTCCTAGCAAGTAAGGAAAAGCATGTCCATTATGCTACTTGCTATGTCATTGATATTATTTTTCATCATGTTTTTAAAGATTTTCCCTCAACTCAAAAATGTATTAATATGCTTGATGAGGGGGATAACTAATTTTCAAGTGTTATGTGTTATAAATTTTATGTAGATACTAGATACCTTGCTTCTTAATCTTTTATGATTTTTTTTTAAAAATGTGCTTCATTTGCGTGAACTTGCCTTGCTGAAATAATTCTTCTGTTCTTATAAATTGATTTTTATTAATACTCATTCATAGTTAATGATTCATGTAGATTTATATATATGAGTTAGGGTCATTTGACCCCTAATGATTCATGCAGATTTATATATATGAGTTAGGGTCATTCGACCCCAATGATTCATGCAGATTTATATATATGAGTTAGGGTCATTCGACCCCAATGATTCATGCAGATTTATATATATGAGTTAGGGTCATTCGCCCCCAATGATTCATGCAGATTTATATATATGAGTTAGGGTCATTCGACCCCAATGATTCATGCAGATTTATATATATGAGTTAGGGTCATTCGACCCCAATGATTCATGCAGATTTATATATATGAGTTAGGGTCATTCGACCCCAATGATTCATGCAGATTTATATATATGAGTTAGGGTCATTCGACCCCAATGATTCATGCAGATTTATATATATGAGTTAGGGTCATTCGACCCCAATGATTCATGCAGATTTATATATATGAGTTAGGGTCATTCGACCCCAATGATTCATGCAGATTTATATATATGAGTTAGGGTCATTCGCCCCCAATGATTCATGCAGATTTATATATATGAGTTAGGGTCATTCGACCCCAATGATTCATGCAGATTTATATATATGAGTTAGGGTCATTCGCCCCCAATGGTTCATGTAGATTTATATATATGAGTTAGGGTCATTCGACCCCAATGATTCATGCAGATTTATATATATGAGTTAGGGTCATTCGACCCCAATGATTCATGCAGATTTATATATATAAGTTAGGGTCATTCGACCCCAATGATTCATGCAGATTTATATATATGAGTTAGGGTCATTCGCCCCCAATGATTCATGCAGATTTATATATATGAGTTAGGGTCATTCGACCCCAATGATTCATGCAGATTTATATATATGAGTTAGTGTCATTCGACCCCAATGATTCATGCAGATTTATATATATGAGTTAGGGTCATTTGACCCCAATGATTCATGCAGATTTATATATATGAGTTAGGGTCATTCGACCCCAATGATTCATGCAGATTTATAAATATGAGTTAGGGTCATTCGACCCCAATGATTCATGCAGATTTATATATATGTTAGGGTCATTCGACCCCAATGATTCATGCAGATTTATATATATGAGTTAGGGTCATTCGACCCCAATGATTCATGCAGATTTATATATATGAGTTAGGGTCATTTCACCCCTAATGATTCATGCAGATTTATATATATGAGTTAGGGTCATTCGACCCCTAATGATTCATGCAGATTTATATATATGAGTTAGGGTCATTAGACCCCAATGATTCATGCAGATTTATATATATGAGTTAGGGTCATTCGACCCCAATGATTCATGCAGATTTATATATATGAGTTAGGGTCATTTCTACCCTAATGATTCATGCAGATTTATATATATGAGTTAGGGTCATTCGACCCCTAATGATTCATGCAGATTTATATATATGAGTTAGGGTCATTCGACCCCAATGATTCATGCAGATTTATATATATGAGTTAGGGTCATTCGACCCCTAATGATTCATGCAGATTTATATATATGAGATAGGGTCATTCGCCCCCCAAAGGCCAAAGGTTCATCGCCCACAGGCTGAGAACCCCTGCATCATAAAAAAAAGAAGAACCACTGGAGCTTTGTCATAATCATTATCATTTTTTAAAAAAAAACGTACCCTTTCCTGGTACAACTATTTATGAACGAAGAAAATAGGGCACCTATTATATAGTTAAGCAACCTTCTGATTTTTGCCCCCAGGCAGAAATTAAATAAACGTCCTAATTATTGTAAAGAAATTGTGAATTAATTTAAAAACCATAGGCCTATGCCTATATCTGAATATCCGATTTTATAAGTGAAACAAGACCTTATTTCACAATAATAAACCAATAAAAGATACTTTAAATATGTGAGACCTAAATATTTAAAATTGTAAACCCACTACTTGTTTAGAAAGATATATCAGACACCTAGACACAATTAAAGTAATAAAATAAATACAACACATTTATTTTAATCTAGATACATCCAATTGGGCAACTTTTATAAAGTATCTTTAAGGACAGAAGAGTTCTCCTATATTTACCACAATGGCACCGTAAAAGACAAAAGATTCACTAAAATGTAATGTTTTTGATTTCGTAAAATTTGTCAAATTGTTGTTTTATTCAAACAAAAAGATGTTATTTTACTTTTAAAAATAATTTTAATGAAGTTCCATGAGGTAAAAATGAATTAAAAATTTTATTTTTCTAGAAACATTATGTTTTGAATTTGGGACCGCCGTTCTGAGGAGTGCCAACTACCTTTTCATCGATATAAATGTCTGTAAATTAAATATAGTTCATGCTAAGAAATAAACATGTGCAATCTGTTTTCAAATTATATTGTATAATAGCATCATGCTTTAAAAAAATCCTTTTTAGCAAACATTTTAATGTAGTAGATTCCATAGATGTATGCTGACATAGATAAAATGAAAATTTTAAAATAATAATAATAATAATTTTAAAACAAAAAATTAGGAATTTACCGGTTACATACAAATAGTGGACATTTCATCATAATTATTAAATCGAGTGTTTCTAACTTTTTAACACAATTTCGGGAACAGAATAAAATGATTAAAAAAAAATATTCTTTATTTATTAAATCCCCAATGACTTTTCTCTGTTAATATAATAATAATAAACAATCTTCCCCAGCTGTTTGAACTATTTAAAAAAATTATTTTAAGATGATAATCCAGTAGAAAGAATATAATATATATTTAAACAATGAATAAAAAAAAATCTAGTATTTCGAGTATCTTGTAAATGCCATTTTTGATAGTAGTTAAAAAAAAGTATATGGAATTGGTAAAACAATTGTTTTCAAGTATAATATCGAAGAGGCAAGTTGTAATGATCTGAAGCAAATTATAGTAGTCTAAATTTCTTAATTAACATTTCAATCAACTGAATATTGAGAATTGAAACTTTAATAATTTATACGAAAAAAAATCACACATTAATAAATATATGGGTCTTTTGTAAACAATTCTTGACTTCTGAACAGTTATGTCGGTTACATATGATTTATAAATAAATACCAATTTTGAAAACCCATAAAGATATAGTCTATAGCCTTTTGTACAGAAAAGCTTTTTTTTTTTTTGACTTTGGTGAAACTTGGAAATATTTAGAAATAAACGTATGTTGTTGGATTTTCTTTTTCGTTCAAAATGTTAAACTATTTTAGCATTTCTTTTTTTGGGATGGATACCTTTTTTGGAAGGAATTCTTTTTTCTTAATTTTAAAAATATTTTGTAGTAAATTAATAATTTTTTATGTAGTTGATCCCAAAAATATTTTTAAATAATAACTTTAAAAATACATTACTTTTCAATTTTTAAAAAAATGTTTGCATAACACACTTAGTCAAGCAGAGACTTTTTATAGCACCCGTGCTACTTTTCGGTTTTTTCCTTCCCTATCCAGCAGTAAAAGTTGATAATTTAATGTAATTACAGCCCAACTTTAATCCCCTAAAATATACGAGGCCACATGCAGCTATGTGGGTTGCAGACCTCACACGATGGCTCTTAGGTCAAATGACACATAAAATCTTAACTAGCATCTCTCCCGTTGCTCTACAGTTAAGTGTTTAATGATGCAAAACTAAATTTAACAACGGTATGTAAAAAAAAATAATGCATTCTTGCATTTTGAATTTATCAAAAAAATTCCGGGGCCTATAAAGTTTTAAGTGGCGAGTCTAAGCTAAGGAGTATCTCTCGACAAAAAACATACCCTAAGGGCTCCCAATTGGACTGAATTTATTTAATATTGTGCTGGTGGAAGAGTTAGTGATGTCCTGTTATTATCTTTATTTCTAGCAGAGGCGTAACTGGGTTTTTGGCGCCCTTGGCTAATTTATTTTTTAAATAATAAAAATTTAAAAATTAGAGATTGAACAGTGCCCTTTTGAACAGGCGCGGGCCGGCGCCCTTGGCAACTGCCCCAATGCCAAGCCGTTGCTACGCCTCTGATTTCTAGCGCTTCCCACCCAAATGTCTGAAATGTTTACATCCGTGGCGCTTCATCCCATTTAGGGCCCTGGCCTGCTCCACCCCATTCTTCCATTGGGATCGATCCATCGCTTTACACCTCCATGTGCGAACCCCAACCTTTGTAATCTTGTGATAGTGGTGTATACTGCCTTCTTTGTTCCCTTAGCGAGATTTTTGCATTGAAGTAGCTTTTGTAAATTGAAATAAGAACGGTTGCATGCTGTTATTCTTTCTTGCACCTCCGATTGTATTTCCGCTTGCTTATTTATAGTCACCCCTAGATATTTGAAAGTAGCTACCCGCTCAAAGGCGTAGATGTTCATATTGATGAAGTCATAAGTGCGTATTTCCTGACATTATCATAAATATTGCCTTCGCTTTATTTACATCAAGACAAGCTTTGACCGTCACATCTTCAAGTTCCCTGAAAGTTTTAATTATATCATCAATGCTGTTTCTACCAAGTAGCGCTATATCGTCTGTGTAGGCCATGTATTGCAGTGGCTGGCCTTATAAAGTTCCTTATGGTTGTTCTGTACCACCTCTCAGGTGCTCACACGTATGTTTCTAATGCTTTTTTCTAAAGTGATTTTGAAAATGATACACGAATTTCCTTGTCTGAGGCCCAGACTGATTGGGAACTCCCTCAAGTGCTCCCTCTGTAATTTGATTCTACTTTTGTAGTTATCCATAGTCATATGTATGAGTCGGGTAAGTTTGTTAAGGACTCCAAGTTCCAGCACAGCATCGTTCATGTATTTCCTGTCTATGATATCCTAACCTGATTTGTAGTCCACATATACTTGGTGTATGTCGATGTATTCTTATAATTTTTGTACGAGACAACTAACAGTAAATATATGAACGTTTGAAATGCCCCTTCACACATTGTCTTAAAGATACATTGAATACAGTGCATGATACCCTCACTAGGTAACTCTTGTTACCAGTGAAATATCCGCATCAACACCAGGCACAGAAACATTGCAAATCCCATCTACATTCATAGGAGCCATAATGATCAATAAATTGATCGTGGGCCCTTAATAGACAGAAAAAAGAAGAAGAAAAATTTGCACCACAATGCATCACTGCATTTTGAATTTATTATCTTTAAATTAAGGTGACCCCTGCCCTCACTTTTGCTCAAACTCTTCGGATTCCTCAATTTCTGCTACCCCCCCCCCTTTTTTTTTTCCCTTGACGTCGATCAATGTGACTAACGGGTTGAATCTAATCTTGTGTCAAATGAATTTCTTCGGCACACCACAACCAGAATGAATTTAGTTTGTGTCTGGCACTGGTCGCCATAATGCCTCCCCCGACGCTTGAAAAATTATTTCCCCCGATCAAATGAAAGTATTATCAAAACATTCGAATCATGTATACTCCAAAATGCACCTTTTGATTGTTAAACAATCACACATTTTCTGCTGCCCTACTTCCCGATAAAAATTACTTGCCATGACAGCCAAATTTAGTGCTGATATATACACTGCCCAGCGGCGTGCCTAGTGTTAGCGCCAACCTAGGTGGGTTAACTTTTTTGCCACTCTACCTTTCTCGATAGAAACTCTGCAGATGTCCGAAAATCCCGTTGCTCTATCTAAAGAAAAAAAAACACATGGGAAGACCAAATGTTCGCCCCCCCCCCTTCTCCGTCACTGTAAGTCTTTGATGACAGGGGACAAGATTCATTTTTACGTCCCCCCCCCGCTAAACTCTGAAACCTATTATTTTCATCCATTAACACTATAGCCCATTAGATGCCCCCGCTAGTCTGGCGCCCGGGGACATATGTCCCATCTGCCACCCCTTAGCTACGCCTCTGGCCACTGAAAAACTGGCACCCCCCCCCCCCGAACGTCAAAAGTGCTCCCTCGGGGAAAAATTTCTGAAAGAAACACTGGTCGTTCATAAAGTACGTCAAACTCCGGGGAAAAAAAAGGGGGGTGGAGCATGACAGTTTGGGGGGTGTGGGTAAAGTCAGTAAAGATCATCTGTGACGTCATACAAAGTGAGACACTATATTATATATATAGGCCTATATATATGTGTCTATTGACAGCGATGTTAAAATTTTAGCCTACACTCAGGGCTGGATTAACCATTAGGCAAATAAGGCACGTGCCTTGGGCACCAAGCGTTTGGGGGCACCACAAGTCCTCAAGAAATATTTTTTTGGAACAAATTTAAGTCCAGAAACAACTGAAAATTGAACAAGTGCTATGAAAATGAAGAAATACATTATAATAAAATTTCACATTCAAGTTTGGTACAATTTATTAACTATTAATTTTAATACAGAAATACTTGTAGGTTTTATATAAGTGATAGTAGTACAAACTACAAACCTATTTGTTAACAACTGTTTTCTTTGCATAATATTGAACATACCTGCGGTCACCGTCAGTGAAAGATCAGGGGCCCCGGGCCAGGGCAGAAGGGGGCACCCATGTGGGTTTGTGCCATTGGCACTAAAATGGCTTAATCCGGCCCTGCCTACACTTTATTTAAATACTTATATCCTCTCATAATCAGAATTATAATTTTTTTTTTTTTTTTTAAAATTACATTTGAATTAATTGTTAATTTTTTAAGGTAGAAGGTGTGACAAGGTCTGAGATTTGTGACAGATTTTAACAGGGGGTGGGGTAAAAATTGTCCTACTTAGTAATATAGTGTGACGTAGGCCTACTTTATGGACGGTCCCTAAGCCCTAAGTCTAAGCCTTAGACTTAGGCCGTAAGTGCTCAGAGTAGACTTTAGTAAAAATCAATTTTTTAAAATTTAATTTAAAAAAAACCACACCCTTTTCAAGTTTAAGTAGGATATTTATTTGGCCCCTATAGGCTATAGGCTTTGTATACGGTACTCAAAATATAATATAGGCCTACTTTGTTTTGAAAGTGGTTTTAGACTTTTAGTTGTAATTTTGTAATTTTTTTTATGAATGTAAAAGTAAAGACCTAATAGGCTATTAAAATAGGTCTAAAAAATCGTAAAATGTAATGAAAAAGGAAATACGTTTAATTTGTGGAATTCATTGCAGGCCTTACCACTATAGCTAAAACAGCGACTGAACTACACATCCTATGGGATATTAACTTAAGGCAGGTCTGCACAACATATGACATGCGAGCACCCACTTTGCGGCCCTCGAAGTAACAAAATATTCTTTTTTATTACTATTTTCTTGATAGCTTACCCCCTGTCAGATTTTCTTTCGCCCCGCACAAGTTTTTTTATAAATTATTACAGCTCGCCTTACATTTTGAGTTGTGCAGGCCCGACCTAAGGTATCTAGTCTTAGTCAGTGTAGGGCCATAACATAGGCCTAATCATGAACATATTTTAATTATAACTTAATTATAATATATGTTGGCATTGGTACCAACATCTAAATACTGTTCCGAATAGGATTTGTCTTAGGACTTGGGATTTATTAAAATTTTTTAGATGCCCGCCTTTCAACAAAGAACAAATTATTTCAGATCTTAAGAGACTATTTTAAACCTAACATAATTTCATTTCTTTGCATGTGTCAAGATCTGGGAACTCAGTACCTACCTACGACACCCCCAACCACCCTTTTCCAAAATTTTTCTATTTATTAGCAATACAAAATATATATAAATAAAAGTACAAGAAAGCTCAGCCATGCGTTCCTAGTTCATGCCTACAACTTATATTTAGGCCTATAGCTTAATAAAAAAAAAAAAAGAAATCAAAATTAATTACGTGTTCATGTCACATACTTAGAGTGTCATGTTGTATTCCTGTACATTATCCCTGCAGCTCTATATAGCGTCATTTGGAGAACAAATTAACACTAACTGTCATGAAATGTAACAAGATCAAAATTAATATTTCCTTTACTTGGATTCCTACTTTAATGATTTTATGTAAAATATAAATTTTATTCTAAGACAATCCAGCTCTAACTCTTACAGTTGATGACTCATTTTCATTTCTTGCAACAGTTGTACGACATTTCAATAAAATTTACTTTTTCAACATTATTTCTTAAATGAAACACAAAAACGCCAAATTTAAATATAAAGCAACATTTTATTTTTACCGTTTACTTTTATTTAACATCAAATATGAATTTTTTTTTTTTTAACAAAATGTTCATCCATGAAACCAAAAAAATTAGATTCACAGGGAATAATTTGGATTCAACCGCCAAGAAATGTTAAAATTTAATACAGGCAACTGAATAACAACAAAGAAGCTGATATGAATGTCAGAAAACGCAAAATAAATAGGTGAAAATTTGTATAAATCTATTTCCCCAAGCCGAATAAAAAGTTTTAAGATATCTTCTATTCATGAGCAGAGAATTGTAATTTCAGTTTTCAAATAATGTGGGCAACAAATATGCAACTTTAACTTGGTCCCTACACTAATAGAGTTAAGGGTTAATGGTGGGGTTATTTTACGACAATTATTGTATCACACACTTTCTTTTTGAAGATATATCAATCACTGTATAACAATATCTAACAGATAAAGGCAATGTTTACTTGTGGCACAGTTATCAAGAAAACATATCACATATCACTATTATCACATTTGGATTTTAAACTTAGCATCATACTGGATAACTGAAACAGCTTAAAAGAAATCGAATACTTGTACATCTACAACAGAAAATGAAAAAAAAAAATGTTGTTCTCTAATAAAATGATAACTCTATACATTTGTTAAAGAAGTTTTCTTTTAATAATCATTTGGACTGTCAACAAACCACTTTACAGCTCAGTCGTCCGCAACGTGGTATAATGCCAATCTAACAGGTGCAGATATTTTGTGATCTTACTTGTTAAATAATTTTTTTTGAGCAGATATCTTAATGAATAATTAAAATATTCAATGACTTCTAATCTATTCATTGATAAAGGAATATACAATGTTTCAATCAGTAAATCATCACCTCACCTATTGTGAATTGGGCCACGAATTTAAAAGCTGATAAAAAGTTTATTTTATCTTGAATAGCATAATTTGTAGTGATTCTTTTAGGAAAATGAAAGCCTCAGTATTCCATAAAAGAAATATTATGTTCACAATGAATTGATTGAATGCAAATGGTCAGAAACATGATGATTGTTTTCATCAGAGTACATTAAAGGGCGATCTACTACACAAAGCTCAAACATTACAAGAAAAGTCATCCTGTTATAACACAAAGTATATATTTATCATACAAATACATATCACAACATCTAAAACTCTTCAACACAAAATATGTTCTGAACAATAATGATGGATAAAACAACAAACAGCCATGTAGTTGAAAATAGTATCAGACTCTTAAGAGAGCAATGTTGTCTTCCCTAGAGATAAACCTCACGCCAGTCCAAAACATCTTAGCACATCACAACCAGTTGAAACCTAAGGCTGAGAAGTTTATCTCTGGCCAGAAACTTTCCTTTACATATTGATACCATTATCCCTATAGTGTAGAAAAAATAATCAAGTTTAAATAGATTTGAAATCAATTTTAAGTTGTAAAAAAAATTATAAAACATACCTAAACAGTTTGTTTACAATACCTATTAAAAATTACTTTAACGACCATGATATACGGAGCCTACTGCCAACCTTCCAATGTTAAAACCCAGTACAGTGAAATCCAAAAATTCTGTACACCCCACCACCTCCCCTAAACTATTTTTTATAATTATTCTTAAATTATACATGTCAACCTCCTTAGGGGAAACAAATTAGCATTAATTAATATTCATTTTGACATTCCCATGTTTTGAACACTAAAAGACTTTGCAATCTTAAGATCAACTCTTGATTTGAACCTTTACTGAACATTATGTACCAAACTCCAAATATCCTAAAATTTTAAGCACAATTTATCCCACTTACGAATGTTTGTCCTTGTTGTGATTGCACAAGTCAATTTTCTCAAACTCTTTAGTAAACCACATGTATGAGAAGATTTCATTCTCATTGGCTGGTCTGATGTGTGGAATGTCTGTGGATTTTAAAAAAAAGTAGGAGTATTTGAATGTGCTTTCTTGAAGTGTTGAAGTAGCTGAACATAGACCATACAGCTGTTTATTATCAGTTTGAGCATACTTTTGAAGGAACATCACTGCAAACCAAGCAGAACAATAGTCTCAAGCCATTCTTGAGATTTTATTCTTAGTAATCTTAGGTGATCACAATATCAAACCATTTACAGAATAAGATGGTTCTTTTTATTTATTCTTCCATAAATGCGCATGTTACAAAAAAAATGTCCGAAGACTATTTAAAGTTTGAAACAAATTAATGAGACAGAAACAGTTTGTGTAAATAAAACAATATATACTAGGCTTTAATTATGACTACGCAATACACAAATTCAAACTTTTCACCAAATGCCTTCATCAGTACAAGAAGAGACATTCATATAATAAAACTTTAATTCACATAATTCATGTATATCCTACCTATACTAAAAAGGAAAGAAAGAATAACAATGGGCACAAGTCCCTACTACAGATCAGAAGAATGGAAAATAAAATATACTAGTAACTGCAATGTTTAATATTACGTAATGGTTAGCACTAGTGAAAAGTTTAGAAGAAACGGGACAAATGGCTTGTTTATTGATGTTGCACAGGTGTTCTCTAAAAAAGAAACTCCAAGGCGACGACCTGTCTCCCCCTTACATGTGATTTTCCGAACTTTTTACAAAGTATTTTTTCTGCACTTTTTACAAAGTATTTTTTCTGCACTTTTTACAAAGTATAGTGTAAATCACCTTGCGACTTGTGCAAGTAATATCATCTTTGATTCTGAATATTTCCAGAGGGATAGTGATCTTATCAATTTAAATCACATAGGGACATGTGTTATTTTGGCGGCAGTAGCAAGTTTTGGGGCCTATTCGTGCTTTAATAGCAGGGAGGAGGCTTCTAACAAGCATCCCTAATGCTCTTGTCCCCCCCCCCCCCCCCCCCCCCCGAAAGTGAAAAAGAGGAGGTTTTTTTGAAAATCTGATTGGTGACAGGGTATGCCATAAGAATGGAATGGTTTTTAAGAACTAGAAAAGAAGGATAGATTCAACAAGTGACTAGCTTAGATTTTTGGAAGTTTACTTTAAATAAATACATCAAAATTACTTTTTAAAAAACGACACATTTAACAAAATAAATTGAAATACGATTTAACTAAACATATATTTATATATATATATATAAAAATGAATGTATGTCTGTATGTATGTATGTATGTTTGTCTCATATGCGCTCCCACACCATTCATGCGATTGCAACAAAACTTTGGTGAGTTGTTGGCCACCAACCTGGGCATTTAACTGCGTCATTAAAAAACTTTTCAAATATTTCGTTTTCGGCCGTTGGCCCTTCATTCGTTTTTTTTCTTATACGAGCTTTGTAAAAAATATTTCCGTCTGCGCTCCTACACCATTCGTCTGAATGCGCTAAATCTTTGGTAAAATGTTGCAAGCACGCCCACAAAGGTTTGGAAATAACTATAACCGTTTTAAAATATTCCGTTTTGAGCCAGGGGCCCCGTGTTCGTTTTTTCTTATATGTGCTATATAAATATAGTTTCAAACCGTATGCGCTCCTACGCCATTCACGCGATTGCGACAAAACTTTGGAGAGTTGTATTCCATAAGCTCGCGCATTTTACTGGGTCATTATAACACTTTTAAAATATTTCGTTTTGGCCGTTGGCCCCAAAATCGTTTTTTTTCCTTATATGAGCTTTGTAAACAATAGGTTTTGTCTGCGCTCCTACACCATTTATTCGAATACGCTAAAACTTTGACGAGATGTTGCGAGCATGCCCACAAAGGTTTCTAAATTATTACAACCGTTTTAAAATATTGCGTTTTGAGCCAGGGGCCCCATGTTCGTTTTTTCTTATAGGAGCTATATAAATATAATTTCAAACCGTATGCGCTCCTACACCATTCATGTGATTGCAACAAAACTTTTTTGAAAGGTTGTCCATAAAGTCGCGCATGTTAATAAGTAATTACAATACTTTTAAAATATTCCGTTTTCAGCCGTTGGCCCCAAATTCTTTTTTTTTCTTATATGAGCTTTGTACAAAATAATTTCGGTATGCGCTCCTATACCATTCATCTGAATGCGATAAAACTTTAGTTAGATGTTTTTCCCACGCCCGCAAAGCTTTTCCAATTATTACAACCGTTTAAAATATTCTGTTTTGAGCCAGGGGCCCCATGTTCTATTTTTCAAATATGAGCTATATAAATATAATTTCAAACCGTATGCGCTCCTACACCTTTCATGCGATTGCAACAAAACTTTGTTGAAAGGTTGTCCATAAGCTCGCGCATGTTAATGAGTAATTACAATACTTTTAAAATATTCCGTTTTCAGCCGTTGGTCCCAAATTCTTTTTTTTTTTTATACGAGCTTTGTACAAAATAATTTCTGTATGCGCTCCTACATCATTTATCTGAATGCGATAAAACTTTAGTTAGATGTTTTTCCCACGCCCGCAAAGCTTTTCAAATTATTACAACCGTTTAAAATATTCTGTTTTGAGCCAGGGGCCCCATGTTCTATTTTTCCAATATGAGCTATATAAATATAATTTCAAACCGTATGCGCTCCTACACCTTTCATGCGATTGCAACAAAACTTTGTTGAAAGGTTGTCCATAAGCTCGCGCATGTTAATGAGTAATTACAATACTTTTAAAATATTCCGTTTTCAGCCGTTGGTCCCAAATTATTTTTTTTTCTTATACGAGCTTTGTACAAAATAATTTCTGTATGCGCTCCTATATCATTTATCTGAATGCGATAAAACTTTAGTAAAATGTTTTACCCACGCCCGCAAAGCTTTTCAAATTATTACAACCGTTTAAAATATTCTGTTTTGAGCCAGGGGCCCTGTGTTCTATTTTTCCTATATGAGCTATACAAATAAAATTTCAAACAGAGCTAATGTGTGGATGGATAGATTTTTAATCAAATACAAATAGCGACATTAAATTGTGTGTGTGACATAATAATTAAGTTTCTGAAGTAGTTACAACACTTTTAAAATAATCCGTGTTTGGCCGTTGGCCCCAAAATCGTTATTTTTCTTATATGAGCTTTGTAAAAAATAATATCCGTATGCACTCCTATACCATTTATCTGAATGCGATACAACTTCAGTAATATGTTTCTCTTTTTTTAATTTTGTGATATAATAAGTAGGTTTCTGAAGTAATACAACAATTCTACAATATTCCGTTTGTGGCCGGGGGCCTTAATTCGTTTTCCACCATTTATTATCTATATAATTATCGTAAGCATTCCTATACCCTTCATCCGATTGCGATAAAAACTTTGGTGAATTAATATGTGCGCTCCCGCAAATGTTTCTAAATTAGAACAACATTTTACAATATTTCGCATGGGCCGATGTCCTTAAATTCGTTTTGTTTTCTTTAACAAACTTTATCAAAATAATTTTAAATGGAGCTATCAACTCAACCGCCCTTGAACAAATGCCAACAGACATCAATTTGTAGCAAGAGCAGAGAAAACACGTTTTTGCATGTTTAGTGTAGAGAGTATTTTTGTTGTTTTTATAAATAAGCTTGAATTTTGTGACGTATTTTAGAATCGGATATAGCTTTGTAAATGTGTTGTGATTTTGAATAGCAATGATGTAGTAATACATCTATTATATAAGAATGATCTATGCTGACCGTAACTCACAAAGAACCGATACGATTTAAATACGTTCCCATTTTTTAAAACAATCATAGTTTTCTTCTATTATTTTAAGGAACTCGAATCAATGGTAATGCGAAAAATATATTGTATATTCGCTTTAATTTTAATAAAATTTTAAGTATTAATAATATAAATTACAAATAAATCTGGAGTAACAACTAAGGAACTATTTTAAACATTTTATATGTGGTTGAAAGTTATGAAAATTAGTAAAACAATAATCAAAGCATTACACTGTAATCACATTTATCGGGGAAACCAAAACATCTGTTGATTTTAGTGCATTTTTTAAGTACGTTCCAAATATTGCGTAATAAAAGTAAAACTAATTTGTTCTAAATAATAACGCAAATGATGTCAGAACTCAAATTGTCTATGTATTCAATGCAAAAATTTATCTGATTTAATAACCGCGCCCTAATAAAATTGATAATGTATTTCCCCCTTCCTAAAAGTAAAATTAATAAATATAATAGATTGCTTTTTAAATTGCTACAATTTAAAAAATGAAATAAAATTTTTGCTTTTTATTTTTAACGTTTAATAAATTTTTACTTTTATTCTTTCCAAAAATATACAATTATGAAATTTATAAATTAGTAAAAAAAAAATTAAAAAAAAAAAAAACCCTAACCTTTAAATATACTTTTAATACGAAAATGCCGTTTAATGCAATCAGTGCAGCGAAACTACATATCCAAATAGCATCCACTAATGCACTTATCACTCATTTAAATAAGAACAATGCATTTGAAATGCAAACAAATTGTTTTTGCGTAAGTAAGTGGATTACAATCCCGTGGATGATTTTATTAATTTCTTTAAAACTCTGTTTGGGGGAGGGGGAAGTTGACAAAATGAATTTGACAAATAATTTGCCTTCTTAGGTACATATATATGGGGGTTAGGAAATAGGGTGTGTACAATTTTATATCTTTAAATCCAATGATATTACTGTTGTGAAAAATAGATGCTATATTCTCATTTTACGAATTAAGAAAATCAATGACGTTAACACAACGTAAGTACATTTACAAAAGTATATCCATGAATATCAAAACCCATTCATTTTACAAAGAATTACCAGTTTTGGACCGGGGCCCTATAGTAGTTTTTCTTTCTAATATGAGCTATTTAAATATAATGTCCGTATGAGTTCCTATACTATTCATCTGAATGCGATAAACTTTCAGTGAGTCGTGTGCAGGCCCGCATTAGGTTTCTAAAGAAGTGCAAATATTTTACAATATTCCGCTTTGGGCCGGGGGCCTTAAATTCTTTTTTTTTCTTATATGAGCTATGTAAATAAAACGTCAAGCAGAGTTATTGCATAAGTGGGTGGAATTACTGTGACATTTCATTTTGTATATGTGACTTTATAAATAGGTTTCTGATTTAGTACAAATATTTCACAATATTACTTTTGGGGCCTGGGGCCCTAAATTTGTTTATATGTAATAAATGAGCCATATAAATATAATTTCAAACATAGCTATTGCATGGGGGAGTTCAATCGCTATAAGTTTTGGGACTAAATTTGGAAAATCCATGCTTCCCACACGGACAGCTGCGTGTGGTCTGCTGATACTTCTTAAAACCTTCTAATTAATTCGAATACGCACCAGACGGTTAAAGAAAGGTGTTTATTAGAAATACTTACAAAAAAATTATTAAAACATGGACACTTTATTTCGATGAGTGGCATTGCAACGCATGCCGGGTACTCGCTAGTATATATATATATATATTACGTTATGAAAACTACAGACAAGTCAGCCACACAATGTAATAATTGAAATGTTTCATATTTGCCAAGTTTTTAAATTTTCTCACCTTTAGATTTTGCCTTGATTTGATCCATCTTTATCTGACATTCTTTAGAAGCCACTTTGTGGTCTACCATTGGCTGGGGGTAATCTTCTCCAATGATACAATTGGCTTCTTCCTGTACCTTCAAGGGTGCCTTCCATGGCTCAAACAAATACTTGAGAGGCATGTCTTTTAGTTCTGGTACATATCGTCTGCAGATTTCAAACAGTAATTCATTACTGTTTATAAGTCTATATTAAATAGTATTGTGATGAAGCAGAATTTCAAGTGTATGATATTTCTAAAACATTTGTTTATTATTATTAATAAGCCAATTATTAAGCTACTAAGATGTTGGTAATAATTTAAAGGACCTCTTTAGTCTAAGGGAAAGGCAGTCCTGTCTACAACCTGCTTTCTGGTAAATTTCTACATCTGCTTATGATCCACTATAGCAATTTTACCGATCTCAAAAATTGCCCCCACCACAAATAACACTATCCTGACTGCCCTTGCTTGAGGCAATAACTATTTTGAGGAGAGATAGAAATTAATGCAGTCTTGTTTTTATAGGCCTTCTAGAATTTGTAATGATATTTAGATGTTTTCCTATTGTCGAGCTCTATTTCAGAAAAAGAAAAATTCTTCTTATTACTCTTGATCTTTTTAATTTCTAATGAATATCTGTAAGACTTTGAAGAAAAGAAAAGACAAATTACATGAAAATCATTGCAGTGTTTGATGATGAATTATTTATAAACCAAGAAAAGAGCAGATAGATATTTGAAATTAAAGATTGAGCTTAGTCAAGAAATTTAAGCATAATTTGGTCTGAGATGGAATGAAAATGGAACCCATGATCACCTGACATAGTTGCCTTTTGGATCCATGCGTCGGCCATACCCAACAGGACAAATGCACCTGGGGCATTGCAAAACCTTCTCAAAGGCTGAGCTGGATACCCACATCCAGTTTCCAGCATTCACTGACCAATCAGCATCAAGCAAATAGCGATCAAACACCTAAACAATTTTTAAAAAAAATGAACCTATCAGTTCTAGATAATCTACGTTAATTTTTCTTTAGTCAAGATAATATTCTAAATACTGGTACTTACAAATTCAGAAAATAAGTATTATCTTTACTTAAATATGTTTAATATATAACAAATGATTAAGATTAACACTATGTATAGACAAAAAGACCTTATTGGGAGAATTAAATTTAAAAAATACAGGTACATTAGAAGAGTGAGTTAGTGAGATATGAATATGGTATATCAATAGGTCCAAATGGCAAACCTCCAGCCCTTTGACCCAATCAATCCACAAATCTCCTCTTGTCAGGAAACAAGCGGTGGCATGACGACAAACTTGGTGGATCCATCCCTCTTGGGTTAGCTGGCGCATGCAGGCATCAATCCATGGATACCCAGTTTTGCCCTGTGACAAAAAAAAAAAGATAATTAGTTACTCAGAAATGTTTATTTCCTATAATTAATCAAAGCCCATCTCATCTGTCCCACAAAATTATTAACAATTATCATATTACTGTTTAATACTGATGCTAATTTCAGTATTTATCATTGAGAATCTCAGTGAGATGAGATCTCTGGCTGGTCACTGGGAGACTTAAATGTTTCCAGATTCATAAAGCACGATGTGAATTATTAATGAAAAATGTGTGTCTGCTCTTACTGTTCTAAAAATGTTCTTTTAAGGTTCTTAAAAGTCTCTCTCTTTTTTTTTTTTTTTTTTTTTTACCTCTTTCCACTTCTTAAACTGATCATCATCCTCATACCAATCAATGTTGAGACAAATGGGGTTACCAATCATACAGTTGTATTTGGGATTGTTGACTGACATGCAGTAGAAGTACTCTCTCCACACCAGCTGACAGGTGATTGAAGCAGGGATAGGAGTTTCGGGATGTACCTGCGCAAGAACATAAAAATGTTACCATGCTGAAACTGTTGCTATGGTTCTTGATGCCTCTGTTTCACCATTCATCTGCAAGCTCAGCCCACATGTAATGATACTGGTTGACTCCAAATCACAGTTATAGATCATTGCTTAAAATCCAGTCAATATACTTTTTTACAACTCCATTTTTGGTTAAAACAATACCCCCAGTAATACCCCAAAAGCAAAAACATCTTCATCTCATATTTGTTTTAGTGGTAAAAACTAAAATTGAGCATTATAAACAAGAGAATAATGTATGTAAATTTGTTGTGTTAGCATTAGGTAAGATGGGAATACCGGTAATGATAAACCAGGGACAGCATATTGAAATATCAAAACATCAGATTCAAACAACAAAACATACTTAAAACAATGATTACTTAAAAATTGACATACCAAATTATTCAACAGTTAAATATCTGGTGATGTTTTTTCTCCCAGATTTTTATTAACAGATTATGTCCATAGACAGCAAAGTGGGAGTATTTTGAAGGTACATACAAGAAGGTATAAAGTAATACTGAAAACAAGTAAAAGAGGTCACTATGCCATGAGCTTATCTGTAAAATACTTTGAATAATTAGAAAAATGATTAAATACTATAACAGCAAAGATTACCTCGGCATAAGTGGCACGTAGTGACCAGTAAAATTTACGGATGGACATACTGCCAAAGCGCAAGTGTGGGGAGAGACTCATGGGCATTCCAGAAAGGTTAGGAAACAGCTGGTTGGGGAGGCTTTGACCCAAGCTAAAGGCCTAAAATGAAAAACAATTATTTTAAGATAAATAACTCGTATACAAATAAACATAGACTTAAATTGCCATATTTTACTGCTTAATAGACACAATGTTGCCCATATAAAATATCCTGAAAAAAACATCATTGGCACCATAAACCAAAGGTAGGTGATGAGTTATAGTTATGGGGTGAGCATCAGCTTACCAGCCCCATCCAGGTCTGCAGATACCGGTAAATCAAACTTAACCTTAGTACTGGATCCAAATGTACATGTAATTTACAGTAAAATTATTGCACTGTACTGAATTGGTCATGAATAATCAGGTTTAGCTAGATATGGTATTCATTGGGTAGAATTTGGGGATAGGGGGTAGGGCTATGCAGTACAGGAAAAACATTTTGTTCTGATTTCTTCCTTAAGACTTTGGGAGGGGGGAAAGGGGAAAAAAAAAAGGGGGGGGGGGGGCTTTTGAATCAAAGCGTCTAATGAGCCATAAAATATGTTAGTAATTCTTTAATTTGTTACTGCCTTTATTTTGCCAACTTATATCTTGTGGAGGTTCTGAATCAAACAGTATTTTAGATTCATCTCTGAAGTCTACATCTAGGAACTCTGACAAATATTTACCCTCCGTTCACTTTCTAGGCGAGTGGCTAGAAGTTTCAAGGCTTTTGATTCACCGCCAAGGTAGCGACAGTATGGGCTGGTCTGTTGATCAGATTCTGACTCCACCCCTGTGCGGAAACATTGGAGAATTCACTGAGGTACACTTGGGTGATAATTCTCACGATTAAAGTGCTCCTTTAATTTTTAATAAGTAAATGAAGGCTTTTTCCCTGTGTATTCCATGTTAGGCATCACCTGGTGGTGCTATCCAAGGGTTTTCTGAGATGGTTTTCTAGCATGGAATACACGGGGAAAAAGAAAGAGAGGAAGACCTAAGAATACATGGAGACGGGAGCTAGAGGCAGACACACAAAATATGGGATACACCTGGAAGCAATTGAAGAGGAAAGCACAGGACCGTGATGAGTGGAAAATTCTTGTGGACAGCCTATGCCCCAGACGGGGTAGAAAGGCATAAGTTGAAGAAATAAAGGCTTTGACAAAGTCACACAGAACACATGGTGTTAAATGTTGTAACAACAAAAATGTCACAAATACACATTCCTAATTTTAAAATAACATTGATGACAATGGTAAAGTTAGTGGAACACAGTGCTTCTCAAAATTTTAAATGTTATGGACTAGCAGGAATTAATCCACATGCAACAGTTTGAGAACCACTACACTGTGATCCAGGACTTACCCAATTGAGCAAGAGTGGGCAGGTGGTACTTTTTGTCATGGTCCTCACAGACAGGAAGTGTTATGCCCTCAAAGTCTGGATCCTCTCGTGGCATTGGAGGTTGTCCAACAATCTCAGTTACTTGACAGAACATGGCATAGGTTAATGGTGGACTGCCGCCATTCTCTTTGATTATCCTGTTTGAAATTGTAATCCAATAGAGATTCAAGAAAGAAATATATTTTCTTAATAATCAATACTAAAAAATCAGAATTTCACTTTGAAGTTCATTTGACTGACTGTATTTACAGCTATCACTCGTTATTCCACTTACAAATCTTTGTATGAATTTAGGCCTGATTTATACAATGGTACACTTACAACTGCGGGTCCCATAATGTGTGGCTGACACGCTCAATCCATTCTATTCCTTGTTTAGCGCACAGATCTTTGACACTATTGTCTCGTTCTTGCCAAACTGGCTCAGGGTCCTGCTCAAATGTGATCCTGGTCACACCCCACTCCTGAAGTAAGGGGACAGCATATATTTCAGAAGTGATCCTAGAAGGTTGACAGGACTGACGTATTGTCCTAGTACAAGTGTTTTGTCCCAGTCCAAGTGTATTGTCCCAGTCCAAGTGTATTGTCCCAGTCCAAGTGTTTTGTCCCAGTCCAAGTGTTTTGTCCCAGTCCAAGCATATGTCCTGGTCCAAGCATATTGTCCTAGTCCAAACATATTGTCCTACTCCAGGTGTATTGTCCTAGTCCAAGCATATTGTCCTGGTCCAGGTTTATTGTCCTAGTCCAAGCATATTGTCCTGGTCCAAACATATTGTCCTAGTCCAAGTGTATTGTCCTAGTCCAGGTGGATTGTCCTAGTCCAATATTGTCCTAGTCCAAGCATATTGTCCTGGTCCAAACGCATCCACCAACCACTGGACGGGGGGAAGTGAGTGTCAGAGTTTACACTGATGACAGTAATGCTAAAGTGGAAAAAGATTTTTACAATGGGGAACCAGACAATTTCTAGTCACAAACCCCCCCCCCCCCCATGCATTTTATAATAAGTGATGTAGAGTTAAGTTACACCCCTATGACTAAAAACAAATGACATTTTAGGTGGATGGAGAGTTTTTGTACCTGGAGGATGAGTGACTAAAGAGACATGTACATGAGACTCCACCACTTCTTTAATTTAAAATATTGCAATTTTAAAGATAAAAAACATAAATAAAATAGTTATCACTAATTTGGTTTAACACTGAGAGCCTCATAAGTCTGGCTTTGTTGGGAGAATAGTGCAGTGGTTAAATATAACAGAATACATGTTTAATTCACTTAGTTCTAAGTGGTTTTCTGAAAGTCAATCAGGGCTTTGACAATGTTTAATTTAATTTTGTAACATTCTTTTGTTTCAATTTGTCTCAATGCTAAAACTACATTAAGAAAATAAATTATTAAGCTATAATTTTTTTTGTGGTAAAAATAAATGGTTATAAAATATACCTTAATTACAAGTTACCTCAATTAGTTTATCAAACACTTCTACAGGGTCACCCTTGAAGACATACAAACGAGTTCCAAAGCCCTTTAGGTTGTTATCAAGATCTTTAAGAGTTTCAAGGAGGAACTGCATTCTAGGCAGTGCAACATTGGAAGTACCTGGTGATTTGCAAGAAAGAAACTTGTAAAAACTGTCATTAGTAGGGCCATCACTACTTATAACAAAATAATCTAAATAATAAATAAAACGTTAATACAAATTTTAAAATGTTTCTGTATGAAAGATAACATAAGTCAGATGAAAAGTAGAGCCTTTTGTCATTTGTCCCGTGTTAGGACTCCCAACGCCCAACTGGTTACCTGCAACACTGCCATCAAAAATGAACACTGGATAGAATTCCCTGCAGTCTTCGAGGCCATCCAGGAGAGCTGGGTTGTCATGCAGGCGTAAGCCATGACGGAACCAATGAACCGTGACATGGCTTTTCCTCTCAGAGTCAGACATTATGAGTTGAACCTAGACAAGTCTCAAGTCTGGAGGGGAAACAAAAAGATTGGTCTACTTCAATAAAAAATAAATCTACCTCATGATAAGGCTAAACAGGCCATGGTAAGACATGGGTATTACTTGGGTAGGTTGTGTGCTATACAGGTCAGGATAAGACATGGGTATCACTGGGATAGGTTATGTGATAAGGCTTTACAGGCCAGGGTAAGACTTATGGGTATTACAGGGGTAAGTATTCTGTAAAGAAAAATTATTGCAATTGGTTACAAGTGTAGATGCCTCATGCTGTCACCGGCCTAGGATCCACTGAAGAAAACAACGTACATTTCAATATCCCAGTAACACGGTGCCTTGATGTGCGTCCGCCACTACAAAAAAAAAATTCCGCAAAAGTTGTTCCAATGATTAAACAACTGATAATGTTGGAACAAAATATAGTTGAACAACTGGAGAAAAGACAGGCGATGTCTCATGGAAAAGTTGTGAAATTCTGCTTTAGAAACAGTTCCGAATAGAGGCATTTGGTGGACCTGACCACAACCAAGTCCAACGAAGCCTTCTCACAAAGGGCCTGTTATAACTATACTTTATAACAGATCTGTCTGCTACAAATATAAAACAGACGATGAAATGGGAAGGTCTGTACACCCGGGCCCGCTTAAATAGTCCGGTCGCGTTAAGAACCACTCAGCGCATCTTTCGGTAATAGAACCCCAGAAACCATGAATTTTAAGATAATGTTTGCCTCTCCTTCAAAGCTAATACAACACAAACAATACCCTTAACGAAATGTACTTTCCTTTTTAACTTTAACTGAGAAACAGGTATAACAAGAAACCGAGCGTCCACCAGGACTGGTCTGTTGTGAAAGAACAAAGGTAATTCGCTTCTCTTATATTTATAAAATGAGCGGTTTTTCGCCAGACTTCGCGTGGTCGAAACGTGAGGACGAATCGATACGATTACGTAAAAGCCTTCTTTGGTGCGGGGTGGGGTGGGGAAGGGGGAGCTGATGTGTTTAACTGGGGGTGGGGGGGATGTAGCGCAGCTCCATGTCGCAGTGCCAGCCTATCATGACAAGGAGCTGGTAGGCCCGCGTGCAGTTCAACATTAGGAAAAAGCAAACAGCAACTATGGAGCAGCATATTTTAACGTCAAAACAGTTGTTTTTTATTATTATTTTTTTTTAAAATAAGTTGAGATCTGATGATTTCCACATGTGACGCCGGCGCGTGCAACTGTTGAAACTCTGTGAGAGGTGTGCAGTACCCAAGGAAAGTAAAAAAAAAAAATTTAATTGCTTTAAAAACAAAATGTTGGTTAAGTAAGACATAAGTAACAATATCTTTTCATTGAAAACACTCCGGACACAATCACGTGACGATTCTAATACATCGGGAGTCTGGTGCAGCATTGTCAACAACCGAGGAGCTAACCTGTGGAGTGAATTGCTGAAAGTGGGTGCGTCATATTAATGATTCAGCATTTGGTTGAATTTAAGACATATACTTTATTGATTTCACTACTGCTCAAGTGGCATGTGACTCGTAGGCACGAGATTCATACTGCTACTGGTCAAGTGGCACGTGGCTAGTAGACATGCACTTTATACTGATACCGGTACTGCTTGAGTGGCATGTGGCTAGTAGACATGCACGTCATACTGCTACTGTTTAAGTGGCACGTGGCTAGTAGACATGCACTTTATACTGCTACCGGTACTGCTTAAGTGGCATGTGGCTAGTAGACATGCACGTCATACTGCTACTGTTTAAGTGGCACGTGCACCATGGCTAGTAGACAGGCACTTCATACTGCAACTGCTCAAGTGGAATGTGGCTAGTAGACAGACATGCAATTCATATTGCTACCGCTCAAGTGGCATGTGAGTGGGAGACGTATATATGATTTCGCTAATGCTCGAATTTCCTGCGACCGGTATTACTGGTAAAGCTACATTTCATTTCCACCCAACCACCACCCATTCAGGTTTTTCAAAGAGTCGCAACGAGCATTTGGAGTCCAAGTTTCAAGTTATTACAATCACAATATCTGAGAAGTGACAGAAGTACTATCGTTTGTGCATAGTACTTTAGTATGGATCAGCTGTGACTAGTTTTTGTCATGTTTCATGTTGTTGTTGGTTTTTTTTTTTTCAACTGAGAGCTGAGAATAAGATTTTCTTAAAAGAAAAGAAATTTTGATTCGATTGTTACTTCAAACAAGTAAATGGCTTTGAAAATTGGGCTGTCAGCAGATTTGTATCAATCGTGTGAAAGAACTGAATCTCAGACTGAACGGCCAAACCAAGCTTGTCTCTGACATGCACACCAATGTGAAAGAATTGAATCTCAGACTGAAAGGCCAAACCAAGCTTGTCTCTGACATGCACACCAATGTGAAAGAATTGAATCTCTGACTGAAAGGCGAAACCAAGCTTGTCTCTGACATGCACACCAATGTGAAAGAATTGAATCTCAGACTGAAAGGCCAAACCAAGCTTGTCTCTGACATGCACACCAATGTGAAAGCGTTGAATCTCAGACTGAAAGGCCAAACCAAGCGTGTCTCTGACATGCACACCAATGTGAAAGAATTGAATCTCAGACTTAAAGGCCAAACCAAGCTTGTCTCTGACATGCACGCCAATGTGAAAGCATTGAATCTCAGACTGAAAGGCCAAACCAAAAAAAGCTTGTCTCTGACATGCACACCAATGTGAAGGCATTGAATCTCAGACTGAAAGGCCAAACCAAGCTTGTCTCTGACATGCACACCAATATGAAAGAATTGAATCTCAGACTGAACGGCAAAACCAAGCTTGTCTCTGACATGCACGCCAATGTGAAAGCGTTGAATCTCTGACTGAAAGGCCAAACCAAGCTTGTCTCTGACATGCACACCAATGTGAAAGCATTGAATCTCAGACTGAAAGGCCAAACCAAAAAAAAGCTTGTCTCTGACATGCACACCAATGTGAAAGATTTGAATCTCAGACTGAAAGGCCAAACCAAGCTTGTCTCTGACATGCACACCAATGTGAAAAAATTGAATCTCAGACTGAAAGGACAAACCAAGCTAGTCTCTGACATGCACGCCAATGTGAAAGCATTGAATCTCAGACTGAAAGGCCAAACCAAAAAAAGCTTGTCTCTGACATGCACACCAATGTGAAGGCATTGAATCTCAGACTGAAAGGCCAAACCAAGCTTGTCTCTGACATGCACACCAATATGAAAGAATTGAATCTCTGACTGAAATGCGAAACCAAGCTTGTCTCTGACATGCACACCAATGTGAAAGCGTTGAATCTCTGACTGAAAGGCCAAACCAAGCTTGTCTCTGACATGCACACCAATGTGAAAGCATTGAATCTCAGACTGAAAGGCCAAACCAAAAAAAAGCTTGTCTCTGACATGCACACCAATGTGAAAGCATTGAATCTCAGACTGAAAGGCCAAACCAAGCTTGTCTCTGACATGCACACCAATGTGAAAGAATTGAATCTCAGACTGAAAGGCCAAACCAAGCTAGTCTCTGACATATGCACACCAATGTGAAAGAATTGAATCTCAGACTAAAAGGCCAAACCAAGCTTGTCTCTGACATGCACACCAATGTGAAAGAACTGAATCTCAGACTGCAAGGCCAAACCAAGCTTGTCTCTGACATATGCACACCAATGTGAAAGAATTGAATCTCAGACTGAAAGGCCAAACCAAGCTAGTCTCTGACATATGCACAACAATGTGAAAGAATTGAATCTCAGACTAAAAGGCCAAACCAAGCTTGTCTCTGACATGCACACCAATGTGAAAGAATTGAATCTCAGACTGAAAGGCCAAACCAAGCTAGTCTCTGACATATGGACACCAATGTGAAAGAATTGAATCTCAGACTAAAAGGCCAAACCAAGCTTGTCTCTGACATGCACACCAATGTGAAAGCATTGAATCTCAGACTGAAAGGCCAAACCAAGCTTGTCTCTGACATGCACACCAATGTGAAAGAATTGAATCTCAGACTGAAAGGCCAAACCAAGCTAGTCTCTGACATATGCACACCAATGTGAAAGAATTGAATCTCAGACTAAAAGGCCAAACCAAGCTTGTCTCTGACATGCACACCAATGTGAAAGAACTGAATCTCAGACTGCAAGGCCAAACCAAGCTTGTCTCTGACATATGCACACCAATGTGAAAGAATTGAATCTCAGACTGAAAGGCCAAACCAAGCTAGTCTCTGACATATGCACAACAATGTGAAAGAATTGAATCTCAGACTAAAAGGCCAAACCAAGCTTGTCTCTGACATGCACACCAATGTGAAAGAATTGAATCTCAGACTGAAAGGCCAAACCAAGCTAGTCTCTGACATATGCACACCAATGTGAAAGAATTGAATCTCAGACTAAAAGGCCAAACCAAGCTTGTCTCTGACATGCACACCAATGTGAAAGAACTGAATCTCAGACTGCAAGGCCAAACCAAGCTTGTCTCTGACATATGCACACCAATGTGAAAGAACTGAATCTCAGACTGCAAGGCCAAACCAAGCTTGTCTCTGACATATGCACACCAATGTGAAAGAACTGAATCTCAGACTGCAAGGCCAAACCAAGCTTGTCTCTGACATGCACACCAATGTGAAAGAACTGAATCTCAGACTGAAAGGCCAAACCAAGCTTGTCTCTGACATATGCACACCAATGTGAAAGAATTGAATCTCAGACTGCAAGGCCAAACCAAGCTTGTCTCTGACATGCTCACCAATGTTTAAAGCATCTATTCAGCTTAGACTAATTCCTTTTCGAAATGCTAATTGATGAGGGGTGTCTTCGCTCAATATCCATGATGAGAAAAACTCGGCGCAAGTAGCAACAGGCGCATTCCCACGTGAGTTTGTGCAAGGACTTTGGGGCTTGATTAGGCAGTTTCAGAACCGGATACCAATGGCACCAAAACTACGCATCTCTCAAAATCCGATTGATTGTGTTTCTGAGAAGGTGAACTTCAGATGGATCCATTTGCAATCTAGTGGCTCCCTTGTGATCAGTGGTGTCATTTGAAATCCTTAGCACATAAGTCTTTAGCATTTACTACTTGCGTGAGAAGAGATTTAAAAAATTAAAATATGTGAACTCTGGTGACAAGGCAGACTTATCTAATGAGAACTTGCATGTAATTTTAATGATAGGTACTACAGGGTTACTTAGAGTGTCAACTAAATAACCTTATATTAAAATATCACTAGTTTCTTGCTTCTCAAGCTTGTGTGTGGGGGGGAGGACGGACTATTTCACTAGTTTCTTGCTTCTCAGGCTTGTTTGGGGGGGGGGGGGGGGGAACGATTTTGTAAGTCAAATTTTTGGCCATCTAATTATAATTTATTTTGAGAACCAATCAATATAATGCAATCTAAGTCAATCCACAATTTTTTTCCCGGTTGTTACATTTCGACAAGGGAAAAAAGGGCATCTTATGTGTTATAATTATAATGTTCGTGTTTATTTGTGAGACATTCTGACCATAATTATATATCTAATTTATAAAGTAGAAGTCGCCAATCTGAGCAATAACTATAACTATAAAATTGGCTTTTCGTTTACATCTTTGAACCCTTTCGACCATGTGCATCAACCAATATACAGAAGAGACCCACTTTAACGCGCCCCGCTGGCCTTAACGCAAATTCGGATACAACGCAGTCGTGTGGCATGGCTCCCCAACTATCACACCGGTATATTTATTCGCAAATAATTTTGTATTTCCAAAGTTTGTAAAAAATGATAAGAAAAAAAATATTATCGATGAAACAATAAAAATACGCACAGATGGTAACTTGTAATCTTAATTTTTTTTAATTTATTGTGTTTCCAAATTTCCGTCCTAACAATGGGTCACACATATCATAGCCTTATATTCATTGCGCCACTAAGCTGCCCTTGTTAAGCTTTATTACAAACTCTAATTTAAGTTCAAGTTTGTACATTGGTAAATAGACCATAAATTATTGGCAACATATATAAACAATAACAATTTGCTCATGCATATCATAGCACTTGTCATAAATGTATAAGGCTGAAACGTATTGTTGATGTATAAGATTTTGTGTGATAAGACTTGTGCCCCTTCAGAAACCCTTGCGCATTTCGCATTTTGAAGTATTTGCACTTTTCTTAGGGATTTTTTGTTTAAAAAATAGATCCAGGCCGGTGATGAGTGAAAGCGCATTTGCAAACGGCATCTCAAGGGTCAATATTCACAAGATTCACTATAACGGTATAAAATATCGTATGTTTATTATTATTATCATTGCAATCTTTTCATACGGCGAGGCAATCACTGGTTACACAAAAAATATACGGCCACGAATACATAACATAGTTTGTCGCTGACTTTTCTGACACCTTTTAAAAAAAAAAATATATCATACTTTAAGTTTATTAAATACTAATAGTAATAGTAAATACCGTTTACGAAGTAGGGTGTAGAAGCAATAATCTTATGTTCGGACTGCTGTGGGAATGGGAAGAGGGGCGAAAAAAAGGGGGCAGGGGTCGGAGGGGCACGCTATAGCAAAGTCATGCTGAGCCCAATGAGCTGTTTGGGGTGAGGAGTCTTTGAAAGGTTTTGAGGACCCTCCCTCCCCCGAACCAAACATCCACACACCGGGGGCAGGAAAAGCTTTTCCAAAGAAACAAACTCGACAGTTTACCGAAAATGCTGTCCCTCGCTATACAAAACTTAGTTCCACCCATAGGCACACGCCCTCCCTACGTCACTGCCACACACTAATCTATTGTTGCAAAAAACCTACTCTTTTTCGTAAGGACGAATGCCTTCTCTACTCTTTTTCTTAAGGACGACTGCCTTTACTCTTTTTCTTAAGGACGACTGCCTTCTCTACTCTTTTTCTTAAGGACGACTGCCTTCTCTACTCTTTTTCTTAAGGACGACTGCCTTCTCTACTCTTTTTCTTAAGGACGACTGCCTTCTCTACTCTTTTTCTTAAGGACGACTGCCTTCTCTACTCTTTTTCTTAAGGACGAATGCCTTCTTCTATACAGTGTCTCTGTCAGGAAACTCTCGGGGGTGCGGGGGGGGGGGGGGGGGCACTGCTACCCCCAAACCCGGAGAAAGTCTAGTGCCCCCTTCCGGAGAAAAGTGAGTAAAACAGTAAAATGAAAATGTCATTGTTAAAAAACCACGAAACAATGACATGTTATATAGCATTTTTATAAAAAGAAAAATGGTGGAGCCAATGACGTATCGATACGTTGGATGTATTTGATGGTCCGAATATTGTGGAGTGTTCAGACCCACCCCTGTACAACAAAGGTCGACTACTAATGTCTGGACACTCCACAATATTAAAGGCAAATCTAGATACTGACTGGGGCAATCCCAAGCTAGTGGACTGGAGTTCAATCCCAAGCTAGTGGACTGCAGTTCAATCCCAAGCTAGTGGACTGGAGTTCAATCCCAAGCTAGTGGACTGGAGTTCAATCCCAAGCTAGTGGACTGGAGTTCAATCCCCCAGCAAAAACATAACCATGCAGGTGGATCATACTCAACATTGGATAACAACTTTTCTATAAGAGAAGGCAAAAGTCTGATCAGGGCCGTCGTTAACAGCAACGAGGGCCTTGGGGAATGAGGCCCCTCTAAGCTCTCCAAAATTTTCAAATGACGTGAGGCTCAGGTTGAGCCACGCGTTGTTACCAGTGTTTCTTTCAGACAATGCCAAAAAGGGGTGGGGATTTTCGAGTTGATAGATTCCCTGTCAGCCCCCTAGCTCCCCCTTTGGGAATGACGCCGCTCCGGATCCAGTTGTCTAAAAGAAATACTGAACTCAAATATACGCCAATATGAACCTCTGGATTTTGAATTTATCAAACATTTTTTTCTGAGACGGGGGGTCCCAATGAGTCCCTTTCGCTTACTCTCACTTGGGAGCCATCGACACCCTCGATTTCTATCCCGGCAGTTTCAGGACCATTTTCCGATATGGATTCCGATGCAATGACATTTTTTTTAAAAAAGACGGCTTTTTAAACCCGTTTGATTGTTTTGTTGGTGAGTTCCTAGCTTAAACTCAAACACAAGAAATATTGTTCTATAATTTATGTACCGTATATTTTTAAATATTGCTTTTTATGGAATAACAAATTGTAAGATATTCTGATCATACGTATATATAAAGTGTGTGCCCTAATTTTGGCACAAACAACCCCCCCCCCACCGCCAAACCCTTTCCCTGAGTTCTACAAGGTAGTCCTACCGGTCCTTTTCAAAATATCAGACCTGTTTACCCTCAAAATCTTAAAATCGTACAATATCATCACAAAATTGTTCAATACATTATCTTAATAGTAAAAAAAATCGTACACTGTACGCCAAAATCGTAAGAGTAAACAGGTCTGAAATATGTTTGCTGACCCCTGCCCTAGACAACGATGCCAGAAGAAGAAGAGAATTGATTGTGTAGGGGTCGGTCAAGAGGACCCCTAAACAAACATTTTATCCGTCGCCATTATGTCTCATTTTGGCGTTGATAGATGCACTGTCTAGTGTCGTGGGGAGGGTTAGTGCCACCCTGGGCGTGCTTAAGGTATTGCCGCCCCCTTCCATGAAACAAGTTCTGCAGTTGGCCCAAAATTCCGCCCAAGCATAAAAATTTAGAAAAATGGAGCCCGGGGGCAACTCCCTCCCCCCTTTTTTTTTTCTTTCTTACGCCGCCGTCCACTGGAACATCTGGCGCCCCCCCCCCCGCCCCCGAACACATTGAAAGAAATACTGCTTCCATCGATAAAGGTAAAGTCTATAACTATATGAAAACAAAAACCTTTTTAGCCATTAAAACATAGCATGATTAATGACAACTATTGATTTTCTGTTGGCCAGTGCTGAGATCCCTCTGACAGACACGGCGAATACAAGTACAGCGGTTCTCAAAAAACTGTCCCAGATCGTGTTACAATCTTTATCTTATATCGTTCCACGGGATTTGTAAATTCACTGTAAAACAATAAAATATTGAGTCAACTGCTTAGATTGAAAGTAAATGTTATTATTCACTGCCCATGTCGAGCTATGAACAGTGTGTTGCGGATTTTGCTTGTTGTTGAATAGTTCATTGCGAAATTTTTTGAGAGGCAGTGTACCACAGACAAATTGAGCATCACCACCAGTGTACACGAAGGATAACTCTGGTCAAGTCAGAATTAGCTCCCTTTCAGGGCTAACGCTGTTAGGTCAGGTAGGCATCAATTACCGTCTCCCGGCTTCTCGTATAAAGTAAAGCGTTGCTTGCCATGGCAACGTTGACAAAAAGTAGCCCCACAACAAGGCGTGTATCACTAAGGGCGCACCGTCGGAACAAAATGATACAACAGCGTGTTTATGGCGTAGACGCTTGAAATTTTTTTGTTTTTGTTCTTTAATCAACCACAGCGATAAGTAAACAATATATAATATATATAAATATTTTCATGGCCATCACCGCCGTACAAACAAGGTCTAAAAATGTGAGGGCCACATACTCTTAGGAAGGAATTTCCATGAATGTTAAGAGTTGTCACAATTCTGGGCTCAAATATTTTCATAAATAAATTCTTAATTCTTTGGCCTTGTCGTTATTTAGATACCGTCGGTGTTCATTGTGTAAAAAAAAAATATATACCACTTTTCACCCCACCGGTTTGAGTGAATTATATTTATTCTTAAACGCCATATTAATTCATCCAATCGATCAGAATTTCTTGATCTCTGTAGGTTTCATAAACAAATTCATAAGAGGAGTTGCACAACGGATATACTTGCTTGTGGTTTGAGAGTAATCTTCACTCTACACATCTTTGACGACAGCCTTTTATTCTGAACACTTTTGGACAGCCCCCCACCCCCACACGGGCCAACCATACCCACCATAATATATCAAACGACAAAACGCATTTGAAAAAAACCCGAGCCTTGTTAGATATCTGTCATTTCTGACAAAGCAATGGTATTTTTAAAATGCAATTAGGATGCTTAATGGCCGGGCTAAGCTGAGATGATAATGATACATGATGGCCTAAGGGACTGGCGTAAATGTGTGTCTTGTTCCCAACAAAAAAGGGTGTTGTTGGTAACTAACTTAGTGGCTGTCTTAACGGTGAAAGCTATGAGGTTGTTCAAAATTGTTTGTAGGTCATTGATAGCTGGGAAATTTGAAAAAAGGGTAGGCCTACCGGTAGTCAGTTCCCAGGGGCAAGGAGCAAATTTTAAAAAAAAAATTAAGTAGCGATTTGATACACAAGTTTTAATTTGTCATGTAGATTGTAGAAGCGGCCCAAATATCACGGACTCTGGTAGTGCATCGGGAAATTTTTCCGGTGCCCCGGCTGCAAAGTACATCCCTCCAGATACATTATTGAAAGCTGAGAAACATTAAGGTCTATAATATAAAACTGAATCTAATTTACCCAACTTTCCCAACCATTAGCTCTCTAAGGGTAGGCTCTGAAGTGGTGCAATTGTCTATAGTAGGCCTGATCTCTTTAAATTCAACAAGAACTATCTGGAGAGATTAAATGAATCGTAATAATCATTTAAAGATGTCTCGCCCACTGACCCGAACTTCATTCAAAGAATCGCCGACAAGCCCAGGCTTTGAAATGTAAGTTGCGTGATATACATTGAACAAAGCCAGACTTTGAAATGTAACTTGCGTGATATACATTGAACAAAGCCAGACTTTGAAATGCAACTTGCGTCCCATACACTCAACAAAGCCAGACTTTGAAATGTAACTTGCGTGATATACATTGAACAAAGCCAGACTTTGAAATGCAACTTGCGTCCCATACACTCAACAAAGCCAGGCTTTGAAAAGTAACTTGCGTGACATACACTCAACAATGCAGAGCTATTCTTCTGGAATAGAGGAACCCCCCTCCCCCCCACCCATGTATATATTTTATCGACTTCAAAAAGACCCTTAATCGCCTAGATTTCAACAAACCTTGTGGATATTTCTCCTACACTATGTGGTACCAGGAAAACTAGTCAGGATCATTCAGAGTTCGTATGAAGAAATAACATGCAGGGTAGTACACGAAGGTAGACTCACAGATGACTTTAGAGTGGAAACAAGAGCCAGACAAGGATGTCTCTTGTCTCCTATTCATCCTCGCCATTGACTGGAAAATGAAAATATTCACAGACAAAACGAGGAACGGGATACGCTGGACACACTGGAACAACTGGAAACCTAGGCTTTGCAGATGGCATTGCACTTCTGTCCCACAACCAGCGACAAATGCAGGTGAAGACTAAAGACGTAGCCACCATTTCAGCACAGCTCGGACTCGACATAAATAAAAGTATACAAAGATCAAGAATGTAAACTCAGTCAACCAAGAGCATATCTCTCTGGCAGGAAATGTACTAGAAGAAGTGGAGGCCATTTACATACTTAGGCAGCACCATTGACATAAATGGTAGATCCGAAGCTGATATCAGGGCTAGAATTGGAAAAGCTAGGTCAGCATTTGTACTATTAAAGAAAATATGGGAGTCAAGGGAGCTGACTCTGCAAACCAAAGTCAGAATCTGCAACAAATGTCAAACAGAGTCCTACTCTATGGAGCCGAAACTTGGAGAACAATACTGAGCATTAGTCAGAAAGTACAGACCTTCATAAAAACTTGTCTTAAAAAAAAACCTGAACATGAAATGGCCAAACACCATCACCAACAAAGTCTTACTGGAAAGGACATACCAGGAGCCTATTGCTAACGACATCATAATGAAAAGATGGATACAAAGGATAGCAACCTGACCCAAAACAAAGGCATCTTCCCTGAGAGCTGAACGTTTTTAGAGGCATCCTTCCAGACAGTTGTGCACAGGGCTGACAACACTGTCACATAAAACATCCAATGTAGCGTACATAAGCTAAATCACCTAGGGGTAGATGGCTCTCCAGTCGACCAAGACTGAGATGGATTGATGATGTAGAGAAGGACTAACACCAGCTGGGTGTCTGCCATGGATCAATCGGAATGGAAAGATGTGATGCAGCAGACCAGGGCCCTGCATCATCATGGCTTAGCACCAATGATAATAAGTCGATTAGCCATTACTGACCATCCTTTACTATTACTAATACTTTAAAATATTAATTATCCACATTCACATACTTGAATATGAAGGCTTTGACTATGGATATCATGGGTATGAATACTACTAATACTATTAATCTATTTTAATTACTATGATTAATAAAATTCATAAAATATTATATAATTTAGTGTTAAACTAGAACTTGAAAAAGAACATTTTTAAAAAAAAGGAAAGACAATTACAATAAATTTCATTACAATATTTCTTTAATATTGACAAATTACTAGTTTACTTAGGGGCCATCCATAAATGAAATCAAGCATCTATGGGGGGGGGGGAGGTCACATTTTTGTGACAATGTGTGACGAGGGAGAGAAGGTATTAAAATCAATGTCAATGTGACGTCACATTCAAATCGGAATTTTATAGTAAAAAAATGCACTTAACACTAAATTGCAGACCTTTTCAATATTATTCTTTTATGCAAAAATTATAATAATTTTTTTTTCAAACTATGATCAATGAGAGAATAAGTATAGGTGTGTGACGTCGTAGAAATGGCATCTGATCAAGTTACAGGACGCCAAGGATGAGGAGCATTAGGGTGTAGTGGCTTTGACAGTTGTGAGGATTTATGTTGAAATGTGGAGATGGGAATCATAGAATTCGGGCTACTACGGGAAGTGAGATGGAAAGAAAAAGCCAGGAAGTCTTAAATTTCTCGCAGTGTTGCATCCCCTCTTAACTTCTAAACATTTCCTGTCGTCCCCCCCCCCCCCCCCCCCACACCAACTTCCTTGTATAATTTAAATAGTTATAAAACTTTTAAAATGAAGATAATTAAATTATTTATTTATTGTTGTTTTATTTGTTTAATTGTCTTTCGGAACAAGAAAAATTACCAATACAACTAATACAAGTGTGGCAGTGCAGAGGTAACGGTTTTATGAAAATAGTGTGTAGCGCCCAAAACACTGAATGGAAATTTTCCCTCCCCCAGCGCAGGATTGGAATGTGACCTTGGGTCAGGGCTTGGGTGTCAGTTATCCTGCAGATGACCAGCATCTCTCCGTTGCTCAGAATACTTAAATATTGGGTACCACTATGTGTGCTTTAGTTCTAAGTCCAATAATTGATTTCTCTGGGACCCTAGTGTATTATGCTACGAATTATATCTAGTTGGAAAGGGGATTTTATTCACAATAGCTTAGTTTATTTACAAGTCTCCATCATTATAGGATATTTTAATATTAAGGAATTACAGGAGTTTTCCCAATCATTCATGGGGGGTCCCAACCCATTTTATTTAAATATCTCAAAAACAATTCAACTCATAGAAATATAAGAATGTATCTTAGTCTTAGATATCTGAGACAAAACTAAAAAGGACACATTTAAGTCTTTAGGGATTTGGTCCGGGATTTTAACTTTTACACTGGTTGTGGTCCCCAGGGTTTGTCACTTTACCGCAGGAAATCTGCCAGAAGGCAAGTAAGAGACTGTCTTGGTCTGGGCGTGACGTACATGCTTTCTAGTGTGTCCGTGCATGACTATTTAGGGCAGGCACACTAAGGATTTTTTTTATTCGAGGTTTTAACCAAATCTCTGAAGTGTGCCAGTGTTCACCCCAGCCCATTTGGACGCTCTGTAAGTAGAGGCAAATACACCTTTTTATTTCTGTGTTTTTAAAATGCAATTGTTAGGTTCTAGAAATGGAATATATCTGTTCATGACTTATATTAGGCAGTGTTTTAATCACTTGTTAGCTCCATCAATGTGAATTATAACCATGATGTTGTGATGGGTGAAAATACAGCCATTCACTGAATTCTTACTTGGAATTAGATACCACTGTATGTGAGCATAACAAGCAACCATTATATCGTTCTGGTTACACATATTGCAATGTGCTTATAAGCTATTGATACAACAGTATACGACTAGCAAATATACGTAAAATATGTGTAACAGGCTAACTCTCCTGCCTTGTGCTAAATTCTTACATAGAAAATGTTGCATGTGTTAGGAGACTATTACCATCTGTATTGACATACTTAGACATTTCGCAATTTGATTTTGTCTTAAAAAGACACAGCAATTGAGTGATGCAAGTCTCTAACTAACGGTGGTTATGCCTTACACAATTGTAGTACATGTCCTGCTATAGCTTCATCTTACATAGACCCTTTACATGGACGACAGTACCACAGTAATTTCTAGACCTATATGTTAGCCCTCACATCTCACACTGGTTTTGTGTGTAACACAGTGTACATGCTACAAGTTAAACACTGCCGCATGATTACTTTATAAACATTATTACGATAATTATAGTTTTAATTACTTTTTGTATAACATATACTACTCCATCCTGAGTTAAGTATATTTTGTTTCCACTTGTAATTACATAGTTATTAAACATGTTTATTGCTAGTCGTGTTATTCAATGTTAGTCAGGACATTGTTAAGTGTAAATTACTGTAATATTTGTTTATTTTCAGATATTGTCCTTTTTTCTTTAGCCTTTTTTTTCATAGTAGACTTTTTCTTCATAGCAGACTTTTTCTTCCCCTTTTTCTTTATATTTTTTCGTTGGCAAGTTTATAATTAAGAAATAGTCTTCAAGACCTGAATTTCTTTAGTGCATATTAGTAAAACTGTCAGCCTTGGTCCTTACCACCAATCATCCACCTCGCTACACAAGTAATGTGCAAACAAAATTCACCAGAAAAAAATAATTGTTATGCTATTTAAAATGCACAAAATTTATTTTATTTTTGAAGGCAATTAAGGCAGTAACAACTTACAATGGCAGCAAATGAAATTTATTTTCTGAATATTCTGCATCAGAGAGGGTACTTTCACCCTTGTTTAAGAAACATTCTTTTTGGGAAATGTTTCTGGACAGAGGTGCAGCTTTGGTAATTTGATATCGAAGGTATGTAAAGGTTTGTTTAAGTTTGTAAAGGACAGTAGTGAACAGGTGGAGTTTATAGGGTGGAGGGTGGTTTGCGATGTTATATTATATTATATTGGAGGTGGGGTCTAAATTTGGTAAATACGAAGAGATAGCACCGTGTTTTTTACCATGGCCTCCAACTTGTTGCTGTGACCCTTAAAATTAAGAATAAAACGTTTAAAAATAATGAAAATATTTCCTAAATGTATCCCTAAACCTAACCTGAACCCTAAATCTATCCCTAAGCCTAACCTGAGCCTGAACCTTAAATTTTTTGCAAACGGAGTCACTCGTATTAGCCCTAACTTTTTTTTTTTGTAATGATGGGGGGGGGGGGGGGGGGGGGAGTAAAAATGGCAAAATTTGCATGACGTCATTTATGGATGGCCCCTCTAACTCTAAGTTTCGGTTACTTTTTTTATTTTGTTAGAGTTAAGAGTCTAAAATGTGTAAAGATATGGTCATGACATCATTTTCGTGATAGAATTAGGGTTCAGGTTAGGGTGATCGGTCCCATCTCTCCACATTTACCAAAAATTAGTTTGAAATTGATAAGATAAGTATTCATAAGAAAGTTTATAATTTATTTATAGTAAGAAAGTAATAAATAAGCTAACTAAAAGTGGACTTAAGTGTCATTTTTGTGTTGTCCTCTTCTTACCTTACCTGTGACTCTTTTAACTTTGTAATCATGAATAAATGTTTATTATCTATAACTATATCCCGTTCTATTAAAACAAATTTAAGCTCCGATTGGCATTGTAAAACTCAGTAAATTCTGAGTAAACTTGATTGGCGTTGACGCATTGTCACTGGATTGGATACTTTGGCATTTATTATTGTATCATAACTTTCATGAGAGTTTGTAGTTTGTATTGTAGTTGATGTTGTTGTAGTTTGACGACTCTGCTACATAATACTATATAAAATGATACATTTCTTCCACTGGGACCAGGGAATCAAACGATGCTGCTGAAATTTTCCATGTAATAATTTTAATGTACTTAGATTAAAAATCTATTTTCCGAATGGATAATTATTAATTTAAAAAGTATGGTTAAACATAATTTTTTGATTTTATTTTACGACATTCATAATATCAATATCTTTACTTGAGAAGAGTTCCATTATTATTTTTTTTTTATACTGGTCCTAGTTATTTCCGTATTATTGAGATCACATTTAGATGATTTGCTTTTTGTTTCATTAGGGTTTAACTACCTTGCATACACAATTTTATAACAAAGTAAAATTTCATCATGAACGTAATTTTAGCTGTTAAACAGTATATAAGTAAAATGATAGAGGGGTGTGGAGGAGGAATGAAAGTACTCCTTATGGATAGAGAGACGGTAGGCCTAAATGAGTAAATCTAAATCTAATTAACAATTTTTTTGTGATGATTGTTATAATATTATTAGGACTGTATAAATTATATTTTTTTATCAATGTACTCATATAATATAATGTTAATGAAACTTAATGTGAGTCTAGCCCTGCCCTAGGCCTAAGCAAATCCTAATTTATACTTATTTAAATTACTTTGTCTTTGTGAACTCTTTGTGGCTATGTCCAGTAATATACCTTATTTTTATGGCCGGTACTACGTACACCGCGGCGGTGTACCTAGCAAAACCATAGTCTTTGGCCTGCGTACACTGCGATGGTAAAAGCAGCAAAACCTTGGCCTTGGTCTTTGCCAGTCTTTAACTATATGCATGCGGTTCTTGTAAAATTAATGTTAAACTCTTAAAAACTATTTTAAAAATTATTTAATACCTGCAAGCTTAAACAAAAGTAGAACTGATATTTTTATTGTGTGCATGGGCTTGAGCCCTGCATGAACGCAAGGGAACAACGTTCCTGTAAAACTAACTGTAATTAAAATTTTTTTTTTTTAATGGGTAATATACATTTTTTTGTGTTGTATTTTGGGGGTTTGGATGAAGATATTTGGGTAAGTTCCACACTTTTGTAAAGAGCAAGCATTTCTTAGTATTTTATTGGTCGTATCTGGCCTCTTCGTAAGTGAAACGCATTTTCCTAACCTGTGGCGTACCCCCCACAAATATTATTGATTGCACAGATTTGTAGGTTAAAGTTGGCTTTAATAGATGTATTTGAGTGTCAGAAATTCCAAATAATTATTAAATGTACATTCTTTGATTGATTTATTTGAGTACTTATATAGCGCTCATTTCCATGCTAAATGTTAGCATGCTCATGGCGCTCCGATGTCCTAAAATGTCCTGTCAAGAAATTACACACTGTTAAACAACTGAGTTTGTTTTGAGTGAAAAAAGTTCAGCTTCTAAACAGTCCAAGAAACTTTCAAATCCAAAAATATCCAACTATCCAGGAACATAATTTGAAGATAACATTTTAAAAATGTGCGAGAGATTTCACTGCTGCCTGCTAGGCGCACTTGAACACTCATCACTGTTATAGCACGCAACAAGACATTGGATCTGCGGCACATTAGGTAGAGGAGCCAAGTATCAAGTGAACTGGGTATAATGTCAGAAGAAGGAGCTGGTTAGCTTCAATTTATCATCATACGAAAGGAAAAATACGTATCTCCCCTCCGACAACCGCTATACGCAGCAGTATGCAAATTATAAAAAATCAACAACGTCCTCCTTCTTCCATAGTGTGTAAATGGATGGACCTATAATGCCTATATATCATACGTTCTATATTTGTTTTCTCATTTCTTATTATTTTCAAATTCAACATATAGGCCTACTTAAAATATTTCAGTTGCTACAAAATATTTTTAAAATTATAATATAACTACTATTACAAATGAACATAATAAATTAAATATAAAATATTCTTTTAATTAAAATTTAATAAAATGAAGAAGAAGAAAAAAAAAAAAAGGTAAAATTCGATCCCAATCTAGTAAATCACTTAATATAAGATCCCTTAGCGTCTACTCTACCACAAGACCACACAAGTTTACATCCAACATCAGTATCTTAAAACCAGGTCAATGGTAAATGTTTGCCGTGGTGTACGCAGGCATAGGACCATGGTTTCACTAGATACACCGCCGCGGTGTACGCAGGCCTATGTCCATGTTTTTGCTAGGTACACTGCCGCGGTGTATGCATCCACTTCATATTTTTATTGGTTAATTACCCATTTAAAATATGTGTAGACCAATCCAGCTTATCCCAGTCTTTTTTGTCCCACTAACAGTGCTTACACCAGCCATTAGTATTAGTATACTATTAGTATTAGCATCTAACAAAGAATATGTTTTAATGTTCCCCCCTATCCTATTGAATTAAGGCATATCACTTGGTAGATTAAGTCTAACAAACATCCCCCCCCCCCCCCACCAAACCTAACCTCCCTCTAGCCTCTAGACTATATTATATTCTATGGTGAGTAAGCAGGTAGCATGAAAGCATTATCCTATTTGAATTTGTGACTGGAATGCTTTCTTGCATATATAATTTACTCATCAATAGAACACAAGTGTTATGGGGTCCAAGGGGTATTGGCATTGGAGGGACTTCTGCTTTTCTTTGCTGTGTGCTTTCTTTTGGCACAATGGTACAATTTACTTTTACTCCTAAAGACTGAGCTCCAACAGTGAGTATTCTTTGCCAAATTGTGCATTCCAAAGCAAGTGTTTCTCATGAGTTCAGGATTTGAGATAAACTTTTAGGCAATATTAGAATATTTTTTTTCTGCCCACCAGATGCGCATTTCCATTTGGACAGTTTACAATACATTAGTTTAGGCAGTCTATTTTCTGGAATTCTTCCAGTGTGTCCAGCCATGAGGCTTGACCTTTTTGTAAACCTGTTTTAGGTGCTCTTTTTTGTAAGGATGTGTGGATGCTGAGCAAGCAAGCCTGTTGTGGGACTTATGTATCTTAGACTTGTCCTGCCACAGTATGCGAGGACAAATAGCATAAGTGGAGATGATTTAGTTGTCTAGCATTTCTGCTGTACTGTCCATGTCTTGCTTGTCTCTGGAAAGTGTTTAGTACAATAGCCGTATATACCTTCTTTTACAGGTTGCTGCCTATATATGTGAATATGTTCACAGCTTGAAGATTTTGTCCTTTCATTGAAACTTGAGGTTCTTTGTAAGAGTTTCTTGCAGCTGGTTGGTGCAAGATCTCATAACATGATGTTGTCTGATTACATGAGAACCCACTAAAAAGCCTTTTAAAAATAAACTTTTCACGACCCTCTATGGACAATAATGTGTTTTTATTGTTGTATTTATGTTGAGACCATATTTGTTGCAGACCGTAGGAAAGGGATCAAGTATTTTTTGCATCCGATATCTAAAGGTCCCCCACCCCATTTTTATTTTCAAATGGCCCCTCTGTGGGTTGTGCATCCCACATTGGGAAACATTGGCTTAGACTATTATTAAAGTAGTTGGAAAGTTCAATGTAGGGCCCAGTCTACATTTGAGTTACATAATCCACATATTAATTAAATTTTTTTTTACTTTAAGAATTTGTAAATTCTAAATTACTAAAAATGTTTTTCATCACCAGGCCTTAATCTTTAAGCATTTAAACCCTGTAATAAGTGAGTAGTAGTTATATTACCGGTGGATATAATTAATATTAGGTAGATTATATACGATAAAGCATACTTAATACTACTACTAGTTGTCCTATTTTAACATTAGAATTAGATGATAAGATGGGTCTCATACTCTACAGCCTGCAACATAGATACATTATAGGCTAGTAAATCCTTGGTCAGATCTACTAATAGCAGGCCTAGTCTAGGTGTTGGCAAACTTTTTCATGCATTGAATCAGTTTATAAATCAGAAATATGTGCTCAGAAATTATTTTAGGAGTTTCATGTCATTACAGATTTGTAGGAATCGGAGCGATGTCTATTCCTTGTCACTACAGATTTCAGATAGCTAGCCTAGTCTTTATTAAATAAATATTCAATATTTATTCAATATAAAGTTATGGGTCTTCAGTAAAGTACAAGCCTAAGTTATTTTGTAAACAATATAATTGACCTATATCTCTTAAGATTGAATAAAGGCCTGCCCTAAAATTTAAATAAATATGTAATACATTTACATTATTAAAATACTGACTGAAGTTTTAATTAAATATTTTCAACTGACTTATCTGCTTATTTCAAATTTAATGTTATCCCTTAAATAGAAAACATCAGCATTGACTACTAAATTAGTGCTAACATGACTAAATGGGTGTGAACATGTTTAATTTTTAAAATGGCTCTTAGTGAGTTTTGTGATCTAATATATTTTAAGAGGAGACTCGCATTTAATCATAACGTTTTACAATGGGAAGGGGGTGAGAAATTAAGAAGAAATCATCTTTGATCATTTATGGATGGCTTGTAGCTGAAAGTTTTGTCAAAGAAACAGCATAAATTAGAATTATATCTGTGAAATTTTGCAAAAGCAATAAAATTAAATCTCAGTTTTTTTTAATTTAAGTTAATTATTTGTTTTACATTGTAGACCAGCATCGTCAGCATGGTGTATGCTCAGTCAGAGATCCTCCAGAAAGAGGTGTATTTGTTTGAGCGAATTGACACTGCAGGTAGAGAGACTATGAAGCATTTAAACTGTATTGTATTTCTGAGGCCCACTAAAGAAAATGTAGACCTCCTAGCACAAGAGCTCCGCATGCCTAAATATGGTCTGTACTTCATATGTAAGTAAAACCCTTTTGTTTTTTTACAAAACCTGCTACATGTATTCTATGTGTTTCAAAGATTGAAATAAAAGTTTATCATAAAAGGGAGTTGTACGCTTCTTGCATCATTGGTATTACTATGACATCTCATTTATCTACTGTTTAACTTGTTTCCTCCTCATTTTAACATTTAAAGAACTGCTCACCAACTTACATGCATGCCTTGTTTTCTCATTTTAGACTTCAGCAATGTTATTAGCAAGCAAGATGTTAAAGTATTGGCTGAAGCTGATGATCAGGAAGTGGTACGGGAAGTGCAGGTAAAGCATGTGACGTTACTATTTACCTGTATGGTAATTTTTAAAAGTTAAAACAATGAATTTTAGGGCAATGTTAAATTATTGTCTATATAGAATTTCTTAAACTAAGATCCTACTTTAGAGCTTTGAATTTTTTTATCTGCCAAAAAGTTTCTCATGTCAAATTTTTATTCAGGAATTTTATGGAGACTATATTGCTGTGAATCCCCATCTTTTTTCTTTAAACCTGAGTGGCTGTTGCCAGGTAAGATTAACATTAGCTATTAATAGTTACAAATGAGAATAAGGGTTTCATTTAAATAATCAGCAAAGTTTTTATGTGTGTCTTTAAAATAAAAATGTAAAGAAATTGCATTATTTTATTTATGATAATACTGTTTTCATGAAGTTTTGAAATAAAGATATGATAAGATAGAAGGAGTATATAATTTCAGCTCAAAAGTGACATCTTAACTAAAGAAACCATAGCTCTGTCTGATAACAGGGAAGAAAATAACAGAACTTTATTTCAATAACCTTTACTTCAATAACTAATCACAGATTGTGTAAGGAGAAAATGTATTTTAAATTCCAGTTTGAGTAAAGTTTCATTCGAATTTAATGTCATAAAGCTCTTCGGATATAATTAATTTTAAAGTTAACATTTTCATTTCTAACAGAACCTGACCTGGTCACCACCTTTATTGTCACGCACAATACAAGGCCTTGCTTCTGTGCTTCTTTCCTTAAAGAAGTGTCCCATGATTCGTTATCAGAATTCATCAGAGATGGCTAGAAGACTAGCAGACAGTATTAAGGTAATTACATTGTACTTTATGTTGTATATATTTAAATACCTTATTTGAGTTACACTAAGATAATGATATCAAATGTTTTTTTAAGGACATTTTTTAAATGAGAGGCATCAACATATATTCTAGCTAAATCCTTAAAAATTTCTTAATAAGTGAGTGCAAAGACATTTAGTGAAGATAGAATATAAATTAAACAGTAGAAAAGCATTAGGTTATATTACATTGGTAGGTTGCAAGAAAAAAAAACTTTGTAAATTTTTAAAACCAGTTGGCAATTTTATAAGCACAAATTAAAGATAAACAACTATATTTTAAGCAACTTATTCAGCTATGAATATTGACATATTAAAGTGATTTAATTTTCCCCCTTTCACAGCAAGTCATAAGTAAAGAAGCTGCTCTGTTTGAATTCAGAAAAACTGATGTTGCTCCTGTTCTGCTTATACTGGACAGAAGAGATGATGCAGTCACACCACTGCTTAATCAGGTTTGTGGTTTACTATGTTTTTAATGTTTATATTTTTTTCCCTTACCATGGGGTAATTTGTGAACATAAAAGTGTGTTAGCATATTTAAAGTTTCTCCTATGAAGGGCTGAAATCACCTAGATCAGTACTACTCAAAGTGGTGGTCCGCGGACCGGTGCTGGTCCGTGGGCCATCATCCGCCGGTCCGCAGAAGTTTTCAAGAAAACTCATTTCGCTACCACGCCAGTACAAGAAAATAGTGCACCGGTCCCTGGTGCAATGGAAAAAAATTCCTGCCAGTCCGCCATACTAAAAAGTTTGAGAAGCACTGACCTAGATGATATCCTATTTATGTGACAAATGCTGCCTAAATTGTTTTTTAAAAAAAAAAGAATCATTTATGAAATTTTCACTGTCGTATTATGACTATATTTCTAAAATTTTAACATACTAATAAAATTTGTCTTTCCTAGCTTGTCCTTAGAAGGAGAAAATGTTTCCAATAATCCTTATGGCGTTCCATTTTCAATAATTTTGTCTTATTAATTTTTCTTAAAATTAAAAATGAAACTACTTGTAAATTTCTCTTTCAACAGTGGACATATCAGGCGATGGTGCATGAGCTGCTTACAATCAATAATAACAGGATTAACCTGGCCTCAGTGCCTGGAATCTCTAAGGATTTGCAGGAAGTTGTTCTATCTGCTGAGCATGATGAGTTTTATGCAAATGTAAGTTTAGTATTAGGTACCACAAACTGGCGTAAAAACGCGTTTTTGCGTCACGGAAGCCTGTATTTAGTAACTTTTCACTTAATGTTTTCTATATTAAAAATTGGTCATAAACTAATAAAAATGGTACCATTTAAAAGTACATTTTAAGCCCTCTAATTATATGTCATTTTCATTGTTGTTGAAATAACAAAGAGCATTACATTTATCGCATGAAAACCATCACCAAAGTGAATTTTATCGACAGTCAAGCGATCATTTTTACCCCCGTGCTATTCAATCGCCGTGCCGTTTTTGGTCGTTCGTTGTATTTCGTCACAAATAAGTGTATCGTATGCAGAAATGAATGCCCTTTAGTTTCGTACCAAATATTAATGTAACGCAACAGTTTAAATATTTTAAAATTTGAAAAATCGAAGAAAATGATCATTTACTATTTGATTTTGGCAAAATATGAAATTTAAACCAGCATCATTGGAAAGCTCGTCCTATTTTCTTTTAAAATAAGAAAACAACACTTCATTTCTAAGCATCAACAAAAACGGCCGAGTTAAACAAAGATCCCTATAATTTTCTTTCACCCCGCTTGTTTCCGATACGCGAAAATGGCTGAAAACTACGTTGACAACGCACCAGAAGTTTTTTCTAAATCGACGGTAGCCGATCTTAAATGTTTAGTAGGTAAGTAAAATCAGTAAAAATATGTAGTTAAATGGTTTGAAACTGTGTCAGCTATGTTTTAATTCTTTATTTCTTTAGAAAATTTGTATTTATGTAGATATAAATATGTTCGTTTGTCGCTGATTATTATCGTTTTTGAGTTTTGTCAGATGACTTAAACCCTCCTCTGTTTGTAGTGAAGTCTAATTTTTTCTGATTGCTCAGTTTAAAATGTTATTGTTTTTTCTGAAAGAGGATACGTTGAAGATTAATAACTACTAATTTTTATAACTAGCAAATGATATTATCATATTCAATTTTAATAAATTAAAAAAGGTCACGTGATCATAATATTTGTCGTCAATGTAAACAAACAATGGCTAATGTTGAGAGATATCACCGTGACTTCGTTAGAGATAAATTTAGGGTCAGGTTAGGTTTAGGGATAGATTTAGGGTTCAGGTTAAGTTTAGGGATACATTTAGGAATTTTTTTCATTATTTTAAAACATTTTATTCTTAATTTTACGGTTCACAGCAATCAAGTTGGCAGCCTTGGTAAAAAAACGCGGTGATATCTCTCAACATTTACCCAAACAATGAATGTTAAAAGTAGAACAACTCGTAAAGTTAAGAGATGGTCATAGTAATGCATGATTAATAGCTTAAAGCAATTTCTGCTATCATAGGTGGATTTATGTTAGATTGAACATTTATAATTTGTTCAATTTTGTTTTAGATGGTGAACAATTCGCTGCTCTAGACTTAGACACTCTAGAGAAGAATTTTCTGGTTAAAGGGAAATGAAGAAGGTAATCATCACCAACAAATTACTTCTTCAACTCTAAGTTTTAAAGGAGGAAAATAACAAGTAATAGGAGCAGGTAACTGTAACTATATACCTAAGATAAGTTATTCAATGTAATATTTAGTAATAAACATATTTTGTATTCTACTTGTACAACTAAGTTTAAATGCATATGAATTTATTTAAGCCTAAGCCTGAACATATCTTTTCAGCTAGATACCTGGTTCTCTCAGATCAAAGTATGTACCAGTACCAGTCGCAAATTTCATCATTTGGAATAAATAAAGAAAATGTGTACAGTCCAACAAAGGAGTATAATGCTAGTTCAGTGCAGGAAGTAACAGATGAATTTATTATTGACTTTTATCTATATTCTATTAAGTAAACAACAGATAGTATAACTGTTTATTCTATTCATAGTTTCATAGATGGCTTTCTTTATTATGTGGATCTGTTGACAAATGTCATTTAAAAAAGAAGATAGCCAATTTGGTGAAAAGTTACTAAAAATTAAAAATGAGGCATCTAAATGTTAAACGAAGACAACCTGAACTCTAAATCTGAATGTAAACGTTGCATTTTTTATAAACGTTAAAATTTTGCTTCCACTTGCTCTGTTCCAGTAGTGTTTGTATTGTGTATAAATAAGTAATTGGCTCATTGAAGTCATTGACTGTTGATATATGTGGAGCTATAATTTTTCTGTAGATGGTATAATATGCTTATCCATTGGTGTAACTATTGATTTTATGCATTTTTTATTAAATTGCTGATTTCTCGCTTCACGTGAACCGTGCACGTTTCTAACAGTTTATGTATTTGAACTGTACATGTTATGGGTAAACATGCTGTTTAAGTACGGTACATAGACCTTTAGTTCCCCTACATTTTGATATAATTATCATGTGCTTTCAATACACCTATTACATTTTTTTAAAAAAAGATTCTGTATGTGAATGTTTTCATTGTTCCAGCCATGTTTGTAATGTATGTAAATAAATAATGGGCTCATTGACTGTTGAAATATGTAGAGCTATAATTTTTCTGTATTTTGGTATAATTGGCTTATCTCTTGGTTTAACGATTGATTTTTTGCAATTTTTTAAAAATGACTAATTTTTTGCGTCTTATGAAACCTTGCATTTTTCTAACTATTTTTTTATTTTAAGTGTAAATGTTATGTTTACACTTGCTGTTTAAGTACATAGACCTTTAGTTCCCCTACATTTTGATATAATTATCATAAATGCTTTCTTATCAGTTAATTTTTTGTGATTTTTTAAAAATTACCAAATTACGCGTTTTTTACCTCCCTTTTTATTTTTTTCAAAATGTGATGAAATGCCCTTTTCATAACAATAAAATTTAATGAATTAATAATTTTTTACCTTTGAAAAAAATTGAGTCTGTTCTCTATATATGTGGGTATGTGTTGAGTGTAAGTAGGTTAGTTTAAGTGATTTAGTCTTACAGATACAGCCTTACAAAAATGGCACTTTTGATGGTGGCAAAAAAATTTCAAAAAAATAAATTTTAAAAATTCATAACTTTTTTACTAATTGAGTTATATGAACAAGTTTGGTATCCACGTTCTTAGAATCATGAGTTCTTGACATGACAGTATAAAATAAAGCTATAAGCCTGTTTTGAAAAATCAGTTTGTGGTACCTATTAGTATCCAAGTCAATGGATTTAGAAAAGAAAAAATTGTGTAAAAAAATACATTGTGGGTTCTGTATTAAAAAAAAGAAGTAAAAAGTGGTGTAAGATGAGATTTCTTCCTTTGACTTTGAAATGATAGCCATGTATATTTTTAAAAATAGTTTCCTCCAGTGTGATTGCAAAGAGATAAATCAATGGTAAAAAATAATATCAGCAGATGTATTATTAAATTATTATTGATATATAGCTGGTATTTATTTGTAACCCATACACCTCATTATGATTATTATTGTTTTTTCAAAGAACATGTACATGAACTTTGGAGAAATTGGATCCAACATCAAAGAGTTAATGGAGGAATTTCAAAAGAAATCCCAAAGTCAAGCTAAAGTGGAATCTATTGCAGATATGAAGGTAATTTAGCTATTTATAAAAAAATAATAAAGACAGTAATACTTCATAACCCACTTCAGCCCATACAGTCGTATTTTGTCCTTCGAAAATCCAGCCCCCTAATGTCTGTATTTGATAAGCTCATTCAGGGCATACTTATCCCATACAATACAATGTTAAGGTTAACTGCTGTTCTCTCAAGCACATGAATTTTTTTTGAAAGAAATTAAATGTTTCTATTTTCTTTCATAATTCGTGGAGTCTTTTTTTATAATCAATTTCTATGTTGGAGCCCCTTAATCCTACCCTATAGTGGGAGAGAGCTGCTGCGGAGGCCCTGAGTAGTGCATGAGGAGCCCTTAGGTTAGGAACGTGGAGCATAGGGTGGGATCCCCTTGTAAATATTACACAATTATTTATAGGGATTATTAAATTTCTTTTATTTTTTATACTTTGCAAAAACTAAATAATGATAATAATGATATATATATCATAATATATGTTTTTTAATATAAATTTCTAAAACGAGTTATGCCCCTTTTCTTTGACATAACATGAGAATGTTTACAACCAATATAAGATAGGGAGGAGCTGGTTAATGGCTCATGTCTTGTAAACAGATCTTAATTTTTCAAGTATAAATCAAGTTATATTCTAAGTTTACACATGTTATAATTTTTTGTTTTGTTTTATTTCCAGGCTTTTGTAGAAAATTATCCACAGTTCAAAAAGATGTCTGGCACTGTCTCAAAGCATGTCACTATAGTAGGAGAGTTGTCTCGTCTAGTTGGGGCACACACTCTGCTGGAGGTTTCAGAAGCTGAGCAGGAGATAGCATGTCACAGTGATCATTCAGCTCTGTTGCAGGTGCACTAAATCAAAACCTTATATTTTGATAGAAAACGTTTGATGCTGATGGTTAATTGATTAATCTTGCCCTATTTTTTCACATAACTTTTAATATTTAGATTTACTTTAAAAAAAAGGTATATATGTATATATACTTTTTTTGTTTTTTTGTTTTTTAAAAGGTATATATGTATATTTTTTTATTTACATTATTAATTAAATTTTTCACATAACTTTTAATATTTAGATTTACTTTAAAAAAAAAGGTATATATCTATATATTTTTATTTACATTATTAATTAAATTGAAAAAATAATACTAACTAATATTGTTTTTGATAGTGATCAATCTTTTGGTTATTTTTTAGCGCATTCGAGCTCTCCTGGCCAATGACAAAGTGCGGCATATTGATATGCTGAGGCTTGTGATGCTGTATGCTTTGCGATATGAGAGCCACAGCAACAATGATGTGTCTGGTCTTGTTGAGGCCCTAAAACAAAAGGGAGTCTCTGTGGAACATCGACAGGTAACATTTACTGGCTGTGCGCCTGGTTAAATCTCATTAGGAAATGGCGTCAGCGGGCCGTCGAGCTTGTGCTCCTAATGCCCTCCCTGGCGTCCACCCACACCCGCCAGCCGCCGGGCGTCCCCCGCCCCGGGCCGTGCGGGAAGACGCCAGAGACCTCCCCGGGCGTTAGACGCCCCCACCAGCAACTGCTCGATCGAGTTTGCTGATGGAGGCCCCCCCCGCCCGCTGTGTTTCAAGCGTCCGTAGTCCACTTTCCTAGGGGCCGGGACGGTAAATTAACGTCCTAATATCTCCCCCCACCCGTCCCAGGGAAGCATCGGACGCCCTCTAAGAGGGATTCTACAGTGGGTTTCCACCTTGCAACTAATTCGCGAAGTAGCTGGGACAAAACGTTTGCCTAGGAGCAGCTTTCTCAAGGCTGCATATTTAGAATCACCGGCCACAGGCTTCCACCACAGCCTATCGCCTCATATCCCTTAACGGCAACTTGTAATCATGATCCCTACCCTGTGTTTGCTTTTTCTTCCCCCTGTGAAACATCACAGGTGGCAGCCCTGTAGGAGCTGTTTATTCCAGCAACTACCATGCATGGCCGTGTCTGCCACGCGGGACACGCAATGGTGGTAATGTGCCCCGGGTTAACGCCGAGGGGGTCGGTGGCCAGCGTTTCCAAATCTGCAAGCCACTACAGACTTGTCAACCGGAATCCCGGGTGGGGCCTGGTTAAATAAAATGTTCTCTTAAAAAATGTTCTCTTAAAAAATGTTTCCAGTAATTTATCTTATTTTTTAAATACAAACTAAACTTGCTTAAATTTCGTGTCTCTTTCAATGTACTCACAAATTTTTTTCACACATCTTTTAAGTTTAGAAATCAAATGATGCTTATATGTTTTTCCTTCTGAGAAAAAAAAATATAGCTATTTCATGCAATGCATCATAAAATTTTCCTCACTCTTGTTGACAGAGAAGGTTGTTTGCCTCCCGATGATATTGGGGGGGGGGGGGGGGGGGTTGCATTTTCAGTCCACTTCATATACTTTAAATCATATCCGGAAATTTTTTTGTACAAAATTTCATAGACGGAAATTTTTAGAACAGAAATTTGGTTGAATCTTGTTTTTACTTTCACACGTTAAAATTTTGCGCCAAATTTCTTTTTGAACGCATTATTTTGTTTTACCATATCGTATAGTGCGTTCAAAAATAAATTTGACGAAACTTTTAACATGAGCACTGAAATAAAGATTCGACCAAATTAAAACTAATTGTACCTCAGAGTTTGACAGACTTTTGAAACTCATTCTTTCAGATGGTTCAGGCCATATTGGATTATGGAGGAAAGAAAGGAAGAGGAAGTGATTTGTTTGGTAACCAAGATGCTGTTGCTATCACCAAAAGGCTGCTTAAAGGTTTAAAGGTAATATATTTGATTTAACTTTAACTACTGATAATTGTTTTGTTTTTTTCAAATATTGCAGATCAAATCTTCCTTTTATTGAATTTAAACAATTAATATTTTTACATTGTATACTGTCAGTCAGAGTGCTAGCAAAACTCTCTCCCCCCATAATAAAACCTCCCAACAAAGAAGAAACACAAGCAGAAAACATTTTCCCTCTGCTAACACTTTAACACTGTTTTCATGAAAACCCTTCAGCTGTGTAAATATCTCCCTTTATTCCAACATCTTATCGGTTCACATTTGAATTGAATTAAGAAGGATTTTCGTACATTAAAGTGCTTAAAATAAAATGACCAAAAAAAAAAAAATAATACAGCTGTTTTGTTACAATACAATAATTCATGTCAGCAATTATCCCACTTTAAAATGCCATCAGGGGAATTTTTCCACTATATTGGTTTGTGTAATCCCCCTTCAGCCTGTCTTGATTGACAAGTACATTGTTAACCAGAGGATCTGCTGGAAAGGTTTGATCAGAGGGTGCACTGAAAACACAAGATTTTATTATCAGAATGATGTTCATGAATTCATGCTCTATCTCTCAGGGTGTTGAGAATGTGTACACCCAGCACAAGCCGTTGCTGTTCACCATTCTTGATCAGTTAATCAAAGGGAAATTGAAAGAGGCCAGCTACCCCTATCAGGGCACAGTCCAACTTAAAGACAGGTACGAGGGGGTGCGTAATGGCCTTGATGGTAACAGAAACTTTAAAAACTTTTAATGTGTTTACAAAATTTTTAAAATTATATTGAAGTCAGGGTGCAACTCCACTAGTTTTAAAGTTAATCATCAAGATGTTAACATTATGTTACAATTTATGTTGTGTCGTAATTTGTTACATTCCCTTAAGCTAACTGTGTCATTCAAGGGTTGAATATGCAATTGTTTTTGTTTTGTCTCTATACAGCTGTTCTTTATTACATAAATGTATTTTATGTTATTGTCCCAATTATGTCTCTTTTGCTAATATTTTTATGTACAGCGAGGGCTGGGGTACCGCGCTATGTAAGACAACTAATAATAATAATAATAACTTACACTTACATATTTTAAAGTACGGAAGAAAAGAAGAAAAAAAAATATCTAAAGTATAATTAAAGTTTTAAAAAAGCAAACTTTTTTAATACTTTCTGACAAAGTCTCAAATCTTTTTAAAGTTATTAAACTTCAGGAATCAAACAGTTTAGGAGAGTTTTATAAAATTTAATTAAAAAAAACAACTTTAGTTAAAATTCATTCTGATCTCATTAATATTGAAAACCAGTTAAGAGTACTTAATTAGAATTCCAGGACACAAGTGACTTAACCATGGTAAATTACTAAATAAATTAAGAAAAAAAAAAAAGAAGTAGAAAAGAAGAAAAGAAGAAAAAAAAAAAGAAGAAGAAGAAAAGAGGATGAAAAAAAAAACGACCTCAAAATAATAACATGGTGTTTTTTTGGGGTGAAATTTTTATTGACAAAATATTTATGTTATCAGGCCTCAGGATGTCATTGTTTTTATCATTGGTGGCTGCACATATGAAGAAGCACTAACTGTGCATAACTTTAACAGAACCATGCCTGGTGTACGTATTGTTCTAGGGGGCACAACTATACTCAACTCTAAGAGGTCAGTGCAAGAATGTTGCCGTGTGAAAACTATGTGTGTGTAAAACATCAGGGGTGACGATGCAACTTCTACCTTTATGCTGTTCATTTGACCTTATTTTAACAGACAGTTAATTTGGTGTTAACAATACTGTGGAAATGTTAGCAGTGAGAAATAGTGACCGGACAATGAATATTCCCCTCTTTTGTTTTTTGTGCTTCAGTTTCCTGCAAGAGGTTTCAGTGGCCGTCAGCAGTCAAGCATCTACTTTACAGAGTGGACGAGTGGCCAGACCTTGAAAGTGTGAGACATACCCATAAGGCTCTTTGACTTATACAAATGTGCAGTATTTATTTAAAGAGTTGATTAACCATTGATTCAGAAATTATTTTTTTAAAAATTAAAGGATTAATTGCATAGTGCTCAGTCAGGGAGATAGACTTGACAGTCAGGGAGATAGACTTGACGGTCAGGGAGATAGACTTGATGGTCGGGGAGATAGACTTGACGGTCGGGGAGATAGACTTGACGGTCGGGGAGATACACTTGACGGTCGGGGAGATACACTTGACGGTCAGGGAGATACACTTGACGGTCAGGGAGATAGACTTGACAGGAAAATAATCATCAATAAGGATTACCTTGCATTATCAAAATGAAAATAGGTTAAATAAGGAGGAGTCAAATTTGTTTTAAGTATTTAATTTTACACAATTCTTTTCTCAAAAAAACAAATCAACTAAATTTTTACAATGTCTCAACAACAAAAAAACACAGGCAACAAAATAAACTCAAGGTGACGCGGAAAAGAAACGGGATGATTAGTAGTAAAGCATTCACTACTTCCCAGTGTATCCTAAAAAATGATTTAATAAATTGTAAACTAGACCAAGATATTAAAATGTGTACACTCACGTTGGCATAAATTAATACATGTCATTTCCATGTTTTACCTCAGATATGAAGGTTTTAAAAAAAAAACAGTTTTGGGATATATTTTAATGTGCAATATTTTCATGTTATTATTTGTTTGTTATTACTAACATTTGATCGCCCTTATGGTCAAGGCCATGGCAAATAGAAACTGTGCCCTGGGAAAGCCTGGACTTAGCTGCCCTCTGCCCAAAAATTTTTGAATTGAAGGCAGCGCCCTTCGAACACCACTCTTTACAGCGGAGTCCTGCTAATAGTATTAAATTCTGATTGTATAAATAAAAGTCGGCCTTAGGAAGCCACAATCTCAAAATCAAACCAAGATGTCGGGCCATAGAAGCGATGGTGTGGGGCTACAGAAGCCATGGTGTGGGGCCACGGAAGCCATTGTGTGGGTCCACAGAAGCCATGGTTGGGGGCACAGAAGCCGTGGTGTGGGTCCACAGAAGCCATTGTGTGGGGCCACAGAAGCCATGGTGTGGGTCCACAGAACCCATGATGAGGCCACCCCTGGTTTAATTGTTTTAGAAAATATGCTTATCACGTCATGGCTATTTTGTAATGCTCCATTTATGCTTTAAGCCATGTCTTCTTAATATTAAATGCACTGCTGTTGTCAGGAAAACACAATTACATATTTGTATTGCCATTGCACATGATACCAACTGGCATGAATCTTTTTGCTTGAAACTATGGTAACAGAAAATCATTGTAATATTGTAATCAAGAAGAACAATTCATACGCCAGAAGGTTGATAAACTTGCCAATTGTACTGCGTAGGAAACTCTAGAGCTGTCACTGGAAACTGAGACTTGTGGATCATAAATCGGTTATGGATTATAAAATTAAGTGTATCCATTATATGATTAATATGACCATTTTTTTTTCTACTTTACATTAGTGGGGTGTCCTTAAAAAATGTAATAACCTGCAAATGTATTTATATACTTTGATTTGTTTGTCTTTTTTTTTGGAGACGTTTTGAGTTGCAATGTCTTATAATATTATTGCTACATTTATTTTTAAGAAAACTTTTTGTGTGCACATTCCAGTAGAATGAATGAGGTTTAGGATGCAGCTCAAACCAGGATCTGATGTTATGTTGGGAATTTGGTTCATTGAAGACCGATATGATGGCCCGGTGGGGGTGGGTTAATCCTGACATTACATATATGCAATACATGAACAGAGTCCTGAGTATGAAACTTAAGATTGTAATTACCCATCTCTTGGCCAGAATATGTTGTTACATTACTGTTGAAACTGGGGTAAATTTTAAATTCTATTTCCATCGTCTGGCCTGGGCAAATAACTCCAGCTTCTCAAACTTGTTGAGTAAAGGAGAATAAAGCTGTGTCATTCGAGGGTTAATGGCCAACAATGATAATAAAGCTGTGTCATTCAAGGGTTAATGGCCAACAATGATAATAAAGCTGTGTCATTCGAGGGTTAATGGCCAACAATGATAATAAAGCTGTGTCATTCAAGGGTTAATGGCCAACAATGATAATAAAGCTGTGTCATTCAAGGGTTAATTGCCAACAATGATAATAAAGCTGTGTCATTCGAGGGTTAATGGCCAACAATGATAATAAAGCTGTGTCATTCGAGGGTTAATTACCAACAATGATAATAAAGCTGTGTCATTCGAGGGTTAGTGGGCGAGTGTAAGCTGTCCCATTCTGCTCAGAACTTAACTTGTGAAGTTATTGCATGCTGTTATATAACACTGAGGCCACAATTAGACCAACTGTGGACTTGAATAACACTGAGGCCACAATTAGACCAACTGTGGACTTGAATAACACTGAGGCCACAATTAGACCAACTGTGGACTTGAATAACACTGAGGCCACAATTAGACCAACTGTGGACTTGAATAACACTGAGGCCACAATTAGACCAACTGTGGACTTGAATAACACTGAGGCCACAATTAGACCAACTGTGGACTTGAATAACACTGAGGCCACAATTAGACCAACTGTGGACTTGAATAACACTGAGGCCACAATTAGACCAACTGTGGACTTATATAAGAAAAACGGCAGTTGAATGTATGTCTTAAGTCTTAAGCAAAGATCCTCAAACCGTATCCCTTATGTCAAAGTAACGAAATATTTATTAGGAGAGCTCACCTCACTCAGAGTATCATATTCAACCCCCCCCCCCCTTATATGTAAGGAGCATGTGATTTGACATCACGTGATATTCTGCACACCAAAAAAAATAATTTAAGAAATAACAATAAATATATTTTTTTAATGATCGTATAAGGCAATGACCTCCATTTGGTCACCCTGTGATTGACCTACAACTCCAAATGAATTTCCACCGAAAGATCCACCCACCTATCAATAGATTGACCAAAACATCGACGGACACACCCGTCCGTATTGTAGGGCCACACCCATCCAATCGGCTGACCGTTAAATTCATCTTGAGACATTCCCGCCCATCGATAGACATACCGTACCTACACTTTATGGCGCGCACTTTTTATGTTTAAGAACCTACACAGTATGGCGCGCACTTGTCTGGTTTAGGAACCTACTCAGAATGGCGCGCACTTGTCATGTATAGGAACCTACACAGTATGGCGTGCACTTGTCATGTTTAGGAACATCTTTGTCAATGCGTTGAAGTTAGCACCAAGTGGCATCGGGGTAAAAGTCGGTTGTGATCTCTGCCATGATGGTTTTGTTGACGTGTTTTGTCTAGTGTTGGCCGTGTTGCACAGAAAAATTTGTAGCCAACGTTCAACATTTTTGTGTCTGCTCGCACTTGCACGCTGCCACGATAAATGGAATTGTTTGATGTATGTCAATAAACAGGTTTTCAGTTAGTAATCGTTTGAAAATTGATTTTTGTCTTCATTGGTGAAATATTTTTTAAAAATAATTTATGATTTATTTATTTTTTGACAATGAGGGTAGCTAAATGATATTGAGTGATTATCTAAGCTTGACGTGCTGGCATCGCAAACTCAGTATTCGGTATAACAAAACTCAATTATGAGGACCTAAATATTTCTTGCACCTGTGCTTTTCGAAATTTATATATATAACTTAGCAAGACAGCTGTCACTAGCTGAAATACTATTTAGGAAAGAATAAAATACAAGTTAAACAATTGGTGAGGCGGTATCAAGCGAAGCCTAGTGAGGGTGTTTTACTGAGGGGCGTCATTTTGAGCCAACTGCAGTGTAATTTTTTAGTGGTAGAAAAAGGGGGGGGGGTGGAGCAGTAAAAAAGCTTTGCCATCTCTGGGCGGCACTAACCCTAGCTACCCCACACTGCCCTTTACCTGCCTCACACTGTCCGTTACCTTCCTCCTGATATCCTGAATACTGAATGATATATCGATGCTATACAATATATATCATTAATTAATCACACTTTTTCGTCGGATCATCCTCGCAGTTCGTGCTATCTAAAATTATGTTGTAATTAAACAACATATAGTTTTAATTTGGTCAATCGATAGTGCACCAAACTTTGAAAAATAAAGCCGTGGGACAAAATGTTCAGCTCTCATAGATACAAATATTTGGTTCATGAGTATAGGAAATGATACCGATTATAACAAATAGCATTAATTTTGAACGTTAAATGTATGGTATAAACAGTTGGTTTAATTACACTAATTTTAAAAAAAAATAGTTAAAAATTCCAACCATGGGCACTCTAGAAAGTCGCGACGTTTGAAAAAAAAAAGGTGGAGAGGGGTGTGCTGAGTAGTCGTTCCACCCCGGTTGTGCTGAGTAGTCGGTCCACCCCGGTTGTGCTGAGTAGTCGTTCCACCCCAGTTGTGCTGAGTAGTCGGTCCACCCCGGTTGTGCTGAATAGTCGGTCCACCCCGGTTGTGCTGAGTAGTCGGTCCACCCCGGTTGTTGTGAGTTGTCGGTCCACCCGGTTGGCACTTTTGGGGCGGCGTTTTCGGCTAACCGCAGCGGGTTCTTTTTAAAGTGAAAATGGGACGGCAAAAACGACAACAGCAAAAATGAAAACCGGCAGACCCCGGGCGGCACTAACTTTATTTACGCCTCTCCTTGAAATTCGTGCATTAAAGAAAGGTTCTCCTAAAATTAGCGACCAGTGTTTAAGCCACAGATATGGCTCGGAGCTGGGAAAATTTCTTGCTGTTCCGAGCTCAAAAAATGTTAATAAATACTTTTTAACTTAATTGCAAAAATTATTTTAATTTTTAAAGTACCGGGTATTAATTTATTAAAATTTGACACCCCACTCTTCTTGGAAAAGAAAAGCATTAGTTAGGTCTGAGTGGAAGGAAGTAGTGAGGCAGGCCAAAGCCCTACATGGGCTGTAGCGCCACAGGAATGGACGACTCTTCTACCAGATATTTTGCCCCCACACTTCTACATTTAAAATTGACCACACTCTCCTACCAGTTATGTTGCTGGTACATTCATTTCTAATTCCCATTTTAAAAGATGGGTAAGGGATAACAATAAACTATTTTCTTTGCACTAAGCACCGCCTTTAATCACCCCCTCAGTGGCGTAGTGAGGGGGGCAAGGGGGCATCATGCCCCGGGCGCTACTCACAAAGGGGCGCCAAATGGTATATTTTACTATAATATTGTATGGATTTCGAATAGGGGGGGGGGGCGCTAAACAGGTATTGGTGGGGGGGCGCTAAAAAGGTAGTGTGCCCCGGGCGCGAGTTAAGCTCGCTACGCCACTGCACCCCCTCACACACCCATTTAAAAAACAACAAACATATACAACCTTGAAGTACAGCTCGTAGTTGAGCTGAAAATAGCAACAAAAATTTGTCGGGCCAAAAAAAAAAAAAAAAAAGCTCTGATTTAAATCCAATGTCTTAAACAAATAATTTTCAGCTAGAGATTCCATTTATGTTCCTAAATGAATTGGAATCTTTATATTATCAGACTTGTCTTATTACAACATTAGCGCCATCTCTGACTTTATCTTATCAGTCTTGTCTTATATTACGGACCGTTATAGATGGATAATTTAATCTCTGTTGTTTTGTCTAGGGCTCGTTCTAAAAACAGTCCATAATAAAAGGACGATACCAAAGGTTAAAAATAATAACAAATAAAACGACAATCAAGTCCAGAGCTAATTACAATTAATAACTTTTTAATTTGTGAACTTCACTTAAATAATAACAGCAAAAGAAATATGATTAAAATTATAAACTTACAGATTTGCTGGTACCGGTACTGTGTATAAAAATACAATGAGCACAAAATTGTATTAGGAGGAAATAGAAAAATCTACACACAACAAAGTATAATAACACAGCACATCTCGCGATAAAAGAATGGAAAAATCTTCCGTCATTTAATCTTATCCCTTTTATACCCTGTTTCAGATGATCATTCTAGAAATGGAATACGCAGTCTTACTGCTTCCCGCATTCTCTAGATCATTCTATCATGTTCGACAGAAACGGACGATAGTAAACTAAAATGTCAACAAAGTGATATTTTCCTACCCGCCCCCAACATGGCTTCGACTGAAAGAGGTCATACACGTGGAAGGCGGGCTAATCGTGTGTCAAACACGTCAATCCTCTCATAACATCTTATTACAACATTATGGCCATCTGGGATATTTTCTTGTCCGACTTGTCTTATTTAAATTACAACATTAGTGCAATCTCTGACTTTATCTTATCAGTCTTGTCTTATTACAACATTATGGCCATCTGGGATTTTATCTTGTCCGACTTGTCTTATTACATTAATTACAACATTAGTGCCATCTCTGACTTTATCTTATTTGTCTAATTACAACATTATGGCCATTTATGATTTTATCTTGTCCGACTTGTTTTATTTCAACATTAGAGCCATCCTTGACTTTATCTTATCAGTCTTGTCTTATTACAACATCATTGCCATCCCTGACTTTATCTTGTCCGATCTGTCTTATTAAAAGAAAAATAGATTGATGCCATATCTCTGGTGCTGTAATTAGGTGATCAAACTTAACAATGCGTGATTACGTGTTGTAAACCACGCGTGATCAGCCGTGATAGCGTGTGCTCCTGTGGTACATTACGCCAAAAGCCGTGATTGCGTGATCTCCTGTGGTGCATTACGCCAACAGCCGTGATTGCGTGATCTCATGTGCTACATTACGCCAACAGACGTGATTGCGTGATCTCCTGTGGTACACTACGCCAACAGCCGTGATAGCCTGATCTCCAGTGGTACACCACGCCAACAGCCGTGATAGCGTGATCTCCAGTGGTACACCACGCCAACAGCCACGAGTGCGTGATCTCCAGTAGTACCCCACGCCAAAAGATGTGACCTAATAATTCATTATGCTTCGATTACAGTGCGGGGGTCGGGTTTTTTATTGTGTATTTTTAAGTGCTCGTGTCGCTCACCAGGCTGACGCATATACATTTTAATCAAACAGCAATTAGGCGTGTGCCAAGTTGAGCGTTAATGAACAGAAGTATTGATTGGATACGCCGGACGGCGATCAAGTATTACACGAAACCTACGGACCACATCACACGGGAATGTTTTTTTTTTTCTACAAGTTACTTGAGATTCTGAGTTTTCAACTCGCTTTAATAAAAAATTAAATCATCCGGTATATATCAATACCGTTCTAAACATTTATATTATAAGTTATTGTGGGATACTAGTCGACGGACGTAGAGTTCAACTGCACATATTTCGAGAACGTGAAAGATTTTGAACTCACGTTGCTTGCAGGGGTAGAAGTGCACCTTGGCTGATATTTTTGTGTGTGTCTACTGCGATTTCGAGGCACTAAAACAAAGATTGTGATGTACACTGGAGGAAAGGACCCCCTGATCTTCTTGTTTTGAAAACAAGCAAGACTTAATATTGTCAATAGACATAATTGCGTGGGCTTCAGACAAGAAAATCATTTCAAGAAGGGTGGTCATTCCTGTGTAAGCTCTAGTTACAAATGATCACGAATTGAACTGGCTTAAAATCATTTCAATAATACTGGGGAATTCCTGGGTGAGACCTCTAGAACAAATCAATTGAACTGGCTTAAAATCATTTCAATAATACTGGGGAATTCCTGGGTGAGACCTCTAGAACAAATCAAATGAACTGGCTTAAGATCATTTCAATAATACTGGGTGAGACCTCTAGAACAAATCAATTGAACTGGCTTAAAATCATTTCAATAATACTGGGGAATTCCTGGGTGAGACCTCTAGAACAAATCAATTGAACTGGCTTAAAATCATTTCAATAATACTGGGGAATTCCTGGGTGAGACCTCTAGAACATATCAATTGAACAGACTTTTCGCTCCACATTTTCACCAATGTGCCAGACGTCAATTACAATTGTGAGCTCAGTCTTAATGGAAAGATGTAACTTGGGGAAATCTTGAATTAAATCACTTTCCTATAATTTCCAGGATCCGGTGATCTGGCGTCTGTGTTATTGGCATCTGTAAATTATTATGTGTTCATGGGCACCCGCAGGAATATTCTATTTCTATTTTTAAAAAAGAGGGGGAAAAAAAAGAGGGGGGGGGATTGGTCAACAAACTTCGGACATTCCTTTTTATAATATACATATTTTTCATATAATTTAAAGCCAAAGCACATTGACCACTGTATTAAAAGAACTTTTTTAAAACTAGATGACTTTTTACAAACATTCAACTGTCACTTTGAAAAAGATTCATAACATGAATTAGTAAGCTTATCATATAAACTGTACGACTAACAGACTCGCATATTTCTTTGTATTCTTTTATTTCAATCTTTTGAAAAGGAATTGAAGTCGGCGCTTATCCTTTCCGAATATTTCCTTTATCTTCTGCATAAACTGCCTTATTTCTGTTCACACTTAACAGATTTACACTAAGCTAACACAACCCTGAAAGATACTCGTCCTTCAGAGATGAAACCAATTTTTGACTCGTCAAATGAGACGCTCCCCGGAGCATGTTTTTGTTGGTAAAATATTAGGGGTTGTAAAGAAATGCTATACGGCGCATTTTGTCGTTGGTGAAGTAAGTGCAATAAGAATAGCTTGACTAGTTGCTGGGGAAAAGTCTGTGCTTGGCAGCAAGTTGATAATCCGCAAGCCATTTCTTGTGATTGTTGCCGCGTGCTTCAAAAACAGCAACAACAACAACACCATCGGTCACTATACATTTTACAAGGTAGTCTATTTATCTTACCATTAAAGCAAATAACTAATATAAATAATCAAATCATTAAATAGACGAAGATGGACCATTGCGTTATCACAAATATAACGGGTATAACTAACATGTAGATGAATTTGAGATGGATAAATCTTGTGGAATCCAAGCTTAGGATCTGATAACGTTGACAGTCAAGTGTACAACATTTTCTTCGGCATTTTCAATATATATGTAAAAAAAAAATATTTATGTCCTGTTACTGATATTGATAGCTTTATCTAAAAAATTATCCATGTTGAGCTGATAACATGGCACGATCTTTTACCGCAAAAAAAAAAATAATGCAAAAGTGTTAGGTAGGAAATTTAAACATTTAAAAGTAAAACAATTATGGATAAGTTTTAAAAAAAAAATTACTTCAATAATAGATAAATTATATGTTTACATAAAAATACTATTTACATATATATAAACTAATTAATATTCATTGGGAGCAAATGCAAATGTAAATAATATAATGCAAATATTTGTGCAATATTATTAATTGATCATTTTCCATGTGACGACTCGCCTTGACCCATGCTACGAGCGCCCATGTAGCCTATGTGTTAAAGAATCGATTTTATGAGACAAACGGAAACAGCCTAATTATGAGGCAATATTCGTGATTCTTTCATTAAAAAGCCACATTTTCTCCACAGTTTTTTTTTTTTAAACTAGAAATAACCAACCAAACAATGGCGGCGGCATTGCGTGAACGTCCCGTCTACAGAAGATATTTGGAAATAAAATGCATTCAAGAAACGCATCTTTTTTTTAAATTATGCTAACTGCTGGAAATTTTATTTTGCGCGCCTATTGAACACATCGCTACAGCCATACATTTATGCCTGGAAAATTATTATGTGTGATTGTACATTCATTTATGTTCCCTTTCATAAACGGTTGATTAACTTAATACGATCGACGTGTTTCGTTTCGGCCTGGTAATATTCTATTCAAATTTCTGGTTCCCAGAACGCTACAGTGCACACAGATATGTCCAGAGTCTTACAATCTGTCGAAGTTTGCCGGATACTGCAGAGTCTTTCAATCTGTCGAAGTTTGCTGGATACCGCAGAGTCTTTCAATCTGTCGAAGTTTGCTGGATACTGCAGAGTCTTTCAATCTGTCGAAGTTTGCTGGATACCGCAGAGTCTTTCAATCTGTCGAAGTTTGCTGGATACTGCAGTGTCTTAAAATCTGTCGAAGTTTGCTGGATACTACAGATTCTTACAATCTGTCGAAGTTTGCTGGATACTGCAGTGTCTTACAATCTGTCGAAGTTTGCCGGATACATGATTTGCCGATGATGCAAAATAAATCGTGAAATTTCGACTCGGAGGCGAAACGAAATGATGACAACTCTGCCGTTTAAACAGTTTGCACTCGTGTCCGTTTTCAGTAAAACCTACGGTTTACGACCTTTAAATTGACATTTAAACGAGGACATAATTTGGAGGGAGTCTTAAAAAAAAGAGGTAGGACATTTTCGAAAAAACGACATTTAGAAATGAAGTAAACAAGTAAAATAAATTTAAAAAATACACGTACCATTAAGTATAGGCAATATCTACTATCTTTCTTTCAGAGATATATATTAAACTCTGTCTCACAACCAATAGTCACTAAGTACACGTACCATTAAGTATAGGCAATATCTACCATCTTTCTTTCAGAAATATAGATTAAACTCTGTCTCACAACCAATACAGTCACTAAGTACACGTACCATTAAGTATAGGCAATATCTACCATCTTTCTTTCAGAAATATAGATTAAACTCTGTCTCACAACCAAAACAGTCACTAAGTACACGTACCATTAAGTATAGGCAATATCTACCATCTTTCTTTCAGAAATATAGATTAAACTCTGTCTCACAACCAATACAGTCACTAAGTACACGTACCATTAAGTAAAGGCAATATCTACCATCTTTCGTTCAGAAATTTAGATTAAACTCTGTCTCACAACCAATACAGTCACTAAGTACACGTACCATTAAGTATAGGCACTATCTACCATCTTTCTTTCAGAAATATAGATTAAACTCTGTCTCACAACCAATAGTCACTAAGTACACGTACCATTAAGTATAGGCAATATCTACCATCTTTCTTTCAGAAATATAGATTAAACTCTGTCTCACAACCAATACAGTCACTAAGTACACGTACCATTAAGTATAGGCAATATCTACCATCTTTCGTTCAGAAATTTAGATTAAACTCTGTCTCACAACCAATACAGTCACTAAGTACACGTACCATTAAGTATAGGCAATATCTACCATCTTTCTTTCAGAAATATAGATTAAACTCTGTCTCATAACCAATAGTCACTAAGTACACGTACCATTAAGTATAGGCAATATCTACCATCTTTCTTTCATAAATATAGATTAAACTCTGTCTCACAACCAATACAGTCACTAAGTACACGTACCATTAAGTAAAGGCAATATCTACCATCTTTCGTTCAGAAATTTAGATTAAACTCTGTCTCACAACCAATACAGTCACTAAGTACACGTACCATTAAGTATAGGCAATATCTACCATCTTTCTTTCAGAAATATAGATTAAACTCTGTCTCACAACCAATACAGTCACTAAGTACACGTACCATTAAGTATAGGCAATATCTACCATCTTTCTTTCAGAAATATAGATTAAACTCTGTCTCACAACCAATACAGTCACTAAGTACACGTACCATTAAGTATAGGCAATATCTACCATCTTTCGTTCAGAAATTTAGATTAAACTCTGTCTCACAACCAATACAGTCACTAAGTACACGCACCATTAAGTATAGGCAATATCTACCATCTTTCTTTCAGAAATTTAGATTAAACTCTGTCTCACAACCAATACAGTCACTAAGTACACGTACCATTAAGTATAGGCAATATCTACCATCTTTCGTTCAGAAATTTAGATTAAACTCTGTCTCACAACCAATACAGTCACTAAGTACACGTACCATTAAGTATAGGCAATATCTACCATCTTTCTTTCAGAAATATAGATTAAACTCTGTCTCATAACCAATAGTCACTAAGTACAAATACCATTAAGTATAGGCAATATCTACCATCTTTCTTTCAGAAATATAGATTAAACTCTGTCTCACAACCAATACAGTCACTAAGTACACGTACCATTAAGTAAAGGCAATATCTACCATCTTTCGTTCAGAAATTTAGATTAAACTCTGTCTCACAATCAATACAGTCACTAAGTACACGTACCATTAAGTATAGGCAATATCTACCATCTTTCTTTCAGAAATATAGATTAAACTCTGTCTCACAACCAATACAGTCACTAAGTACACGTACCATTAAGTATAGGCAATATCTACCATCTTTTGTTCAGAAATATAGATTAAACTCTGTCTCACAACCAATACAGTCACTAAGTACACGTACCATTAAGTATAGGCAATATCTACCATCTTTCTTTCAGAAATATAGATTAAACTCTGTCTCACAACCAAAACAGTCACTAAGTACACGTACCATTAAGTATAGGCAATATCTACCATCTTTCGTTCAGAAATATAGATTAAACTCTGTCTCACAACCAATACAGTCACTAAGTACACGTACCATTAAGTATAGGCAATATCTACCATCTTTCTTTCAGAAATATAGATTAAACTCTGTCTCACAACCAATACAGTCACTAAGTACACGTACCATTAAGTATAGGCAATATCTACCATCTTTCTTTCAGAAATATAGATTAAACTCTGTCTCACAACCAATACAGTCACTAAGTACACGTACCATTAAGTATAGGCACTATCTACCATCTTTCGTTCAGAAATATAGATTAAACTCTGTCTCACAACCAAAACAGTCACTAAGTACACGTACCATTAAGTATAGGCAATATCTACCATCTTTCGTTCAGAAATTTAGATTAAACTCTGTCTCACAACCAAAACAGTCACTAAGTACACGTACCATTAAGTATAGGCAATATCTACCATCTTTCGTTCAGAAATATAGATTAAACTCTGTCTCACAACCAAAACAGTCACTAAGTACACGTACCATTAAGTATAGGCAATATCTACCATCTTTCGTTCAGAAATTTAGATTAAACTCTGTCTCACAACCAATACAGTCACTAAGTACACGTACCATTAAGTATAGGCAATATCTACCATCTTTCTTTCAGAAATATAGATTAAACTCTGTCTCACAACCAATAGTCACTAAGTACACGTACCATTAAGTATAGGCAATATCTACCATCTTTCTTTCAGAAATATAGATTAAACTCTGTCTCACAACCAATACAGTCACTAAGTACACGTACCATTAAGTATAGGCAATATCTACCATCTTTCGTTCAGAAATTTAGATTAAACCCTGTCTCACAACCAATACAGTCACTAAGTACACGTAGCATTAAGTATAGGCAATATCTACCATCTTTCTTTCAGAAATATAGATTAAACTCTGTCTCACAACCAATAGTCACTAAGTACACGTACCATTAAGTATAGGCAATATCTACCATCTTTCGTTCAGAATTTTAGATTAAACTCTGTCTCACAACCAAAACATTCACTAAGTACACGTACCATTAAGTATAGGCAATATCTACCATCTTTCGTTCAGAAATATAGATTAAACTCTGTCTCACAACCAAAACAGTCACTAAGTACACGTACCATTAAGTATAGGCAATATCTACCATCTTTCGTTCAGAAATTTAGATTAAACTCTGTCTCACAACCAATACAGTCACTAAGTACACGTACCATTAAGTATAGGCAATATCTACCATCTTTCTTTCAGAAATATAGATTAAACTCTGTCTCACAACCAAAACAGTCACTAAGTACACGTACCATTAAGTATAGGCAATATCTACCATCTTTCGTTCAGAAATATAGATTAAACTCTGTCTCACAACCAATACAGTCACTAAGTACACGTACCATTAAGTATAGGCAATATCTACCATCTTTCGTTCTGAAATTTAGATTAAACCCTGTCTCACAACCAATACAGTCACTAAGTACACGTACCATTAAGTATAGGCAATATCTACCATCTTTCTTTCAGAAATATAGATTAAACTCTGTCTCACAACCAATAGTCACTAAGTACACGTACCATTAAGTATAGGCAATATCTACCATCTTTCTTTCAGAGATATAGATTAAACTCTGTCTCACAACCAATACAGTCACTAAGTACACGTACCATTAAGTATAGGCAATATCTACCATCTTTCGTTCAGAAATTTAGATTAAACTCTGTCTCACAACCAATACAGTCACTAAGTACACGCACCATTAAGTATAGGCAATATCTACCATCTTTCTTTCAGAAATTTAGATTAAACTCTGTCTCACAACCAATACAGTCACTAAGTACACGCACCATTAAGTATAGGCAATATCTACCATCTTTCGTTCAGAAATTTAGATTAAACTCTGTCTCACAACCAATAGTCACTAAGTACACGTACCATTAAGTATAGGCAATATCTACCATCTTTCTTTCAGAAATTTAGATTAAACTCTGTCTCACAACCAATACAGTCACTAAGTACACGCACCATTAAGTATAGGCAATATCTACCATCTTTCTTTCAGAAATTTAGATTAAACTCTGTCTCACAACCAATACAGTCACTAAGTACACGTACCATTAAGTATAGGCAATATCTACCATCTTTCGTTCAGAAATTTAGATTAAACTCTGTCTCACAACCAATACAGTCACTAAGTACACGTACCATTAAGTATAGGCAATATCTACCATCTTTCGTTCAGAAATATAGATTAAACTCTGTCTCACAACCAATACACTCACTATCTTCCTGTTACTCATTAATTCCAAAATAAAAAATCAATGCTGGTATGGTAGTTGTTTTAAAGCGTGTGTAAGTGCTGAGTGCATGCTCAGAGTTACAAATATTTGTGTCTAAGATAAGCGCATTAATATTGTTGTAATTATTTGTATTCAACCCATTGAATATTTTTTTGTGAAAGAAAATTGTTATTTCTGTTCGTTTGCATGGATGCCCCCCCCCCCCCCCCAACCCCGTTAATGTTTTTAGTATATCACTTTGAACACCAGACATGGTGTCGGCAATGTCTGAAAGGTCAGTGCTCAGGGCAAATGTGGTCAGCATCCTTGGTGGTTTTTCCCCTTCACTACCTCCTAGCTGCAATAGTGCATCGTCTGCTGTTAAACGTTGTTAACGAAATTGTTTCTTCAAGCGCACAAATTTAGCATTGCTTTGGAATCTGACTTTTTCAGGTGCTAGGTCGTAAAATTGAATTATTTGAAGATCGCATGTCGCGATTTAGAAGAAATCGTTTAAGAGAGGTCGTTTATATAGTACAAACCATTGGTGATTTTTATTTTTACGGTCGTATGTTGGAGGAACTCGTTTAAAAGAGGGTCTCAAAACGGAGGTTTTACTGTATATATAATTCCGCTGTTATAATCTTAACAGAGACGTATCGTAGGGGGGCTGGGGGTACAGATGTACCCGGGCGCCAGCTAGTTTGGGGCGCCAAAATGTGCTTTGGTATTATTTTATTGATGAAAATAATAGGTTTGAGAGTTGAACAGAGGAAAAGCGGGCGCTTTAAAATGAATCTTGTCCCCGGGCGCGAATCTTGTCCCCGGGCGCCAAACACTCTAGCTACGCCGCTGAATCTTAATTAAATCGTTAAGGAGATACTTTTATATTTTTATATTAGAAACAATCACTCGTACTAATAGCGATCAACGAATCAAAACCGCGACTTCCAACAAAATTTAATACTTTTTTTTTTCTCGGTCTCACAAGCACAGTGTGGCTACTAATCATTGACAAGAAAGTCTTGCAATGAAGAAGCATACAAAAATGAATGAGCGACGAATAACATAAAGAGTTTCATTAAGTCAAATTTTTTTTATTTGCCCTTTTATCGCTGCCAAGCAACATAATAACTGACGTCTTTACAGAAAAACAACAACATAAAAAATAAGTAATCGATTGTTCATGGATGACCTACAAGAAAAAATTTCCAGTTATTTATTGTTGCAATTAACAAAATATTAAGGTTTGCGAACATAACTGCACGCGCTGCAATCAATGAGCAGACGTAACGAGAGCGGAAGTTGCCACTATCATAAAGGGCTGCCTGGCAATAAGACCTCTCCTCTACCACTTCTTATTTTTCTCCAGCCGTTAAGGCCGTGTCTAAATTGATCATTGATAATATTGCCAATGTTGATTTCGGGGTTCACCAAACTACGGCCCGCGGGCCGGATCCGACCCGCCGACGTCAGGTCATCCGACCCGCCGACGGTACTTGCATTTGCTTGATAAAAGGTATGGAACACGAGACGCTGTGATACAATTTAAATTTAAATATTATGTTCTGAATACTAGGAGATCTTCACACGTGCGGAGACCTCCTGGCTGCTATGACCTCCTGGCTGCTATGACCTCCTGGCTGCTATGACCTCCTGGCTGCAATGACCACCTGGCTGCTATGACCTCCTGGCTGCTATGACCTCCTGGCTGCTATGACCTCCTGGCTGCTATGATCTCCTGGCTGCTATGACCTCCTGGCTGCTAGGCGTCTTAATTTTACAATTTTCACTTATTGTATAAATGTTTTCTTGTATATTGCAGACCTGTTTACCCCCTAAAATCGTACAATATCGTCTTAAAATCGTACAATACGGTATTTAAATAGGTTACCGGAAATTTGATCGAAAGAAATTTCATCGACGGAAAATTGATCGACGGTAATTTGATCGAACGGAAGTTTGGTCGAATCTTTTTTTTTTCAGTTCAGACGTTAAAATGTTCGTCAAATTTCTTTTTGAACGCACTATACTATATAGTAAAACAAAATAATGCGCAAAATGTTAACTTATAAATTGTTTAGTTCATAAATAGTTCCATTATTTAGGTCATAAATATTGCCATTGTTTAGTTCATAAATATTTCCATTATTTAGGTCATAAATATTTCCATTGTTTAGTTCATAAATATTTCCATTATTTAGGTCATAAATATTGCCATTGTTTAGTTCATAAATATTTCCATTATTTAGGTCATAAATATTTCCATTGTTTAGTTCATAAATATTTCCATTATTTAGGTCATAAATATTTCCATTGTTTAGTTCATAAATATTTCCATTATTTAGGTCATAAATATTGCCATTGTTTAGTTCATAAATATTTCCATTATTTAGGTCATAAATATTTCCATTGTTTAGTTCATAAATATTTCCCTTATTTAGGTCATAAATATTTCCATTGTTTAGTTCATAAATATTTCCATTGTTTAGTTCATAAATATTTCCATTATTTAGATCATATATAATGCCATTGTTTAGTTCATAAATATTGCCTTTATTTAGGTCATAAATATTGCCATTGTTTAGTTCATAAATATTTTCATTATTTAGTTCATAAATATTTCCATTGTTTAGTTCATAAATATTTCCATTATTTAGGTCATAAATATTGCCATTGTTTAGTTCATAAATATTTCCATTATTTAGGTCATAAATATTTCCATTGTTTAGTTCATAAATATTTCCATTATTTAGGTCATAAATATTTCCATTGTTTAGTTCATAAATATTTCCATTATTTAGGTCATAAATATTTCCATTGTTTAGTTCATAAATATTTCCATTGTTTAGTTCATAAATATTTCCATTATTTAGGTCATAAATATTTCCATTGTTAAAATAGTATCAAGCTTGACAAACAAGATCAATTAAACCACTTGTCTTTGTTGGTTGTAATTTGGGGGGGGGGGGGAACCTCCCCCCCCCCCCAATAATTTTGCTAAATACATTGACAGAAACATTAAATAGCAACTGACATAAATATCCAATCAGTACAAGTAACTAGCCATATAGCTACACATTTCCTACACTACAAACATACATTTGTAAAAATAACAAAAGAAATAAAAAAATTCAGCTCCAATTTTTTTATGATTTGAATTGTACTTGTACTGAGTTTCCTAAGATTTTACAGATTTTCCCAGTCACCGATTCTTAATCTCTTGGTCACACATGGCCGTGATCAGACCACATAAATATAAACTGCTTTACCGATAACATCGCATACTGTGAAATACGGAATACCCCGGTGATTAATAAAGATTTGGTTAAGCAGTCCAGAATGAAAAAAAATCCCACATTTGATCGATGATCTTTTCATCTGTGTGGACCAGAGGCTAGGCTAGGGGGGGCAGAGGGGGGGGACAGATGTCACTGGGCACCAGACTCGTTTGGGGCGCCAGAATGTGCTTTGATATTATTTTATTGATGAAAATAATGGATTTGAGAGTTGACAAAATAAAGAGAGGCTCTTTCTTGTCCCCCAGGGCGCCAAACACTCTAGTTACGCCTCTGGTGTGGACTAACTGATTTGTATTTTGCAACGACGCCGGTAAAAAAATCCTTGAAACGTTGTTCATTCAATGTTGTTTTTTGGAGAGGACTAATCGCTTTGAACTTGAATTCTATTAAAGTCTGGGACAGAGGGGTTTTAATACTTTTAAATGTCTTTTAATCACACTCCAAAAGAGGGGCTTCAAATGAAAACGCATACAACATATGGTATAGTCTGGAGTGGAGGGGTTTAAGTCTAATCTAGGCTATTTTATATGGTATAGTTTGGCCTTGACCAGTTTAACCACCGGGGTATAGTTTGGCCTAGGTCAGCTTAACAGCCGTGGTATACTCTGACCTATGGGCCAAACCACACCTGTGTTTAATCTGGAAGGTGGTCATTTCTGGCCTGCTACACTGGAAGTGGGGTTTTCATTACTGTAATGGCATGTGCCCCGGAGGTTGGCTATTAACACCAATTAATTTCAGGTCGTGCACCCTGAAAGTGGATTTCAATTATTATGACATTAAAGTTAATATGCATGGTGCTCGTGTCATTTTCTGTCTCCGTATCAAAGTTAATGGTGCAGACATAATAATCGTAAATCTATACCAACCACCCTATATTGATTTCTGAAATATATTCAGTGTTTATCTCGGTCGCATCGGCGTGTCTACGGTTAGTGCCGACAGGAGGTGCAAAATATTTTTGCCACTCCTTTCCATAAAAAAAAAAAGTAAATTTAATTAAAATCTTGATTTGGTAAAAAAATGCCACTTCTTAAAATAGAAGGGAAAAACTGCCTTAGTACTCCCTTCCCAGTGTCTCCTTCTGGCATCTTTACGGAGTTTGGGGGGGGGGGAGGGATTACTGTCCCCAGGAGCAAATCAAGTGCCCCCTCCAACCCCGGAGAAAAGTATGTACAATAAAGCGAAAATATATTTGATTAAAAAAAATAACGACTAAATAGTCAATTTTAAAAAGAATACTCACTCTTGTCTTTAACCGATTACAATTAGTGGAACCTATGAAATAAGCTCTACATATTTGATGATCCGTATAGTTAAGGCTAATCAAGCTAGAGCAGTGGTCGGCAAATCGCGGCTCGCGAGCCACATTCGGTTCTTGAATGACCTGAGTGCGGCTCGGCCAGTCGGGTTTGACTCCGAAAAACATGGTTCTTGAAAAGAAATTTGGCTCTCAAAATTTTTTTTTAAATCGTCCTGCTGCTCATTTTTTTGGCTCTTTTGACTTATGAGCTTGCCGACCACTGTGCTAGCAGCGTACACTATTCAACTATGAGGCCAAGATTTACTTCCGTTGTTCGCATATTCTGGTATCTTATTTTTTTTCTTTTTCTTGCAACTTTACAAGTTTAAAGACTTTAATACCATGGTGTTAAACCACATTAATATCAAGGTCTATAAATTTAAAATATTTCTCGCTAACTGTGCCATCTGTTTTCAAATTATATTTCATAATAAAGGTATAACTTTTGAAGTAGGTGAGGGTTTTAGTTATAAATTGTATGATATCAATACTTTAAAAAAATATAGTTATTAGCCTAATTTTACATGTAGACCTACTCGATGTATGTTGGGCTAGATCAAATGCAAACGATTAAAAAATTTGATATTTCTAGTTCTAAAACAACTTTTTGCTTACTTTAACAACTCTCTTCTTAGTCCTAATGAATCAGCCTATAGACCTTATCAATCAGCCTATAGACCTTATCAATCAGCCTATAGACCTTTCCATAGCACTGCGACAGCTCTCTTGAGAGTAACCTCTTGAGAGAATGACCTCTTGCTGGCATTGGACAGCGGTGATGTCTCCCTCCTGATCCTCTTGGACCTCAGTAAGCCCAGCCCTAGGCTGTGGTACCGCGCTATATAAGACAACTAATAATAATAATATTGATTTTTACACCGATTAATTATTTAACGGTAGCATAGAAAATAGCACACGTTTCATCAATTATTATTTGATCGAAAGCTTCGGTGTTTTCTGTAAATAATGAAATGTGATTCTTTAGAAACAGAGTCGACGTAATAACAGAGTTTGTAAATAAAATAATTAGCCCATGTCCCCTCTTTTAATATCAGAAAAAATAAACAATCTGTCCCAACTATTTGCACAATTTATGATATTTTCAATCAGTTTTAGATGGGAATCCAATAGAAATCTTAATTTAAAAAAAGAAGACTACCCACCCGCAATAAAAAAAAAGACCTGTGTACAAAAGACTTTTCTTTTTGTACTCTGGTAAAACCTGGAAATATTTAGAAAAGATCGTTAATATACTTATTTTGTTGGTTTTATTATTTGTACTTGGGTTCAACATGTACAATGATGCAGTGGCGTAGTGAGGGGGGCAAGGGGGGCATCATGCCCCGGGAGCTACTCACAATGGGGCGCCAAATGGTATATTTTACTATAATATTGTATGGTTTTCGAATAGGGGGGGGGGGCGCGCTAAAAAGGTATTGGGGGCGATAAAAAGGTATTGTTCCCCGGGCGCGAGTTAAGCTCGCTACACCACTGCAATGATGTTAGTAGTGCTTGAACGTTTTAGGAAGGAATGTTGTTATTTTGTGTGGTTTTTTTTGTGTGTGTTTGTTTTTAAATGTGTTTGTTAATTAAGGAGTTAACACCCAAAATACTTTAAATGAAAATAAAAGCTACATTACTTTTTAGTAATATATATTTGTATAACAAAAGCAAGTCAAGCAGAGCAACTTGACATTTCGACCACCCCCTCCCCCCTTTTTTTGTAATTGTTCTTTTGGTTATACAATTCAGTGGTTCTGTAAATTTTTGGATTCTCGTACTCATCCCCATTGTTGAATCCAGGTTCTTCCATGGCGCCCCTATGTCAATTTTGAACAAGTGCACTACAAGTTACCCGGTAGTGAAGATTTTTTTCTTTAACTATAAAAGAACTAGTTAAACATAAATAAGACACGTATTTGGGATCTCTTACATGGGAAAGCCTGTTGTTTAACAAACATTGTGTCACACCGTGGAACCAAAACTGGACACAGTCATCTTCAGTACTTTGGCATTGACATCACTGAGATCTTTAAACACAGCCATCGTTAGTACTTTAACACTGACTTCACCAAGATCTTAAAACACAGCCATCTTCAGTACTTTGACATTGACTTCACTGAGATCTTGAACACAGCCATCTTTAGTACTTTGGCATTGACTTCACTGAGATCTTTAAACACAGCCATCTTTAGTATTTTGGCATTGACTTCATTGAGATCTTTAAACATATCCATCTTTAGTACTTTAACACTGACTTCACCAAGATCTTAAAACACAGCCATCTTCAGTACTTTGACATTGACTTCACTGAGATCTTGAACACAGCCATCTTTAGTACTTTGACATCGACTTCACTGAGATCTTGAACGCAGCCATCTTTAGTACTTTGGCATTGATTTCACTGAGATCTTGAACATAGCCATCTTTAGTACTTTGACAACCCCCCCGGGGCTCTAGTCGGCATGTCCGTCCCAAAAATGGCATGTCGATAAAGAGGCGTTTGCCACGAACCCCCTGAAACGTTACCGGGGTACATGATCACCGTGTAGGAGACCTGCGCCAAAAGGCAAATGTAACGCACGGAAACTGCGTTAGAAAGAGCACGGCTGCATGGTTTCCTACCAAATGCAGTTGAAAATAACGTAGAAACAGGTCGGGACATGATTACAGTTGCCGCATGGATATGAGGCGAAGGAGTGTGGCGACCCTAGCCGATGATTCCAAATATGCAGTCTTTGAGGGTACTGCTCCTAGGCAACCTCTTATTTCTCATTTCCCAGCTGCGGTGTGAATTAGTCACGCCGCAGAAAACCACGTAAACCCTATTAGAGGGCGTCTGTAAAACACCTACGCGTCCCCCCGGGGTGGGAAGGGGGGCATTAGAGACGTAAAATATATCCACCCCAGCCCTAGAAAGTCCGGCCCGGTTGCTGTGTTAAAGCAGCACCCCGGCCGGCCAGGCGTTCTTTCTCTGGTGCCGCCTCACTCGCATAGTCAATCGAGTGGAAGGGTGGGTGAGGCTGTCTCAGGGGCGGAGGGCCCCCGGCATGCCGCTTCGCGGCCTGACTGGACTAGAGACCACTGGGGGAGTGGTTGAATGCTGGTTGGGAGCGGCGGTGGTGTGCTGGGGAAGACTTCATGAGCTTCGGCTCGATAGTTTTTCTGATTTTCTTAAGTAGTAGTAGTACTTTGACAATTACTTTATTGATTTTCTCCCGACTCAGCACTATTAATATAAAACATGTTGAGTAGGGGGAGGTCCGGTTGTGAATAGGAAGCAGCCACACCAGAAGAGAAATATATAGAAGAGATTTACATTTATTTGCCGTTTCTTGAATTGAATCGTCCGTTGAAGTAGGCGTCTCGCCGAAACATCCGTTCAGTGGTATTGTCTTTAATGTTCAAGCCTTAAAAATATCTCGTTCCACTATTTATTTTCGGTACTTTCTCTACCTTGATTTGGAAACAAAAAAAAAAAAGGGGGGGGGGGGGTGGCGTCGAATTTAAAACAATTTTCGCAATATTCAGCAGCTCCCGAGGACAACATCTTGGAAACAATAATCTTATGTGAGACTGCCTTTAACAATAATTGTTTTTCTTTTGTCTTTGATATCCGCCAGTGTGTGTGTTGCTTTCTTTACACTACACGTGTTTGTTTTGAGCTAAACATAAATATAGTGATATTCTCGGCCACCCAACACTGCCCGCCCAGTTCCCCCCACCCCCCTTTTTTCGCCCTACAACTTTCCCCGCGCCAGAAAGAAATTCGAGGCAAAGGGAAGCAATGCACCGTGTTAATGGTATTCCATGGAAGTAATCTGACGAGGGGACAGCACTAAGCTCGTGTATGCCGGGGTTACCCGTCTCCATATCTCCGTGAAACTCCTCACGACAGCCCCTGATTGTTTCAAGTGGAGGGAGAAACCAGATCCCGTCCACGGAGCCGTCTGTGGATGACACGCGAGACCTCCGGAGTAAACATCTGCAAGGATGAAACGACTGGTGGTTAGAGGGAATGAGGGAGAGAGGGAGATAGAGAAGGACACGGAGAGAGAGAGAGAAAGAGAGAGAGAAATGGGAGAGAGAGGAGAAATAGAGACAGAGGAACTGAGAGAGGTAATGAAAGAGAGTGAAAGAGAGAGACAGAAACAGAGAGAGAGTTAGAGAAGGACACCCAGAGAGAGAGAGTTAGAGAAGGACACCCAGAGAGAGAGAGAGTTAGAGAAGGACACCCAGAGAGAGAGAGTTAGAGAAGGACACCCAGAGAGAGAGAGTTAGAGAAGGACACCCAGAGAGAGAGAGTTAGAGAAGGACACCCAGAGAGAGAGAGTTAGAGAAGGACACCCAGAGAGAGAGAGTTAGAGAAGGACACCCAGAGAGAGAGAGTTAGAGAAGGACACCCAGAGAGAGAGAGTTAGAGAAAGTTTTAAAATGAGATTAAGAGAGAGCGCTTCAGCGAATGGTGGTGAGAGAGAAAATAGAAAGAGAGAGAGAGCGAGAGAGAAAGGGAGGACGGAGAGGGGGAAATAGAAAGGGAGATTGAGAGAGAACAAGATTGTGAGAATCTATATAATAAAGAAAGAGAGAGAGGCAGAGAGAGAGAGAGAGAGAGGAGAGAGAAAGGGAGGACAGTGACGGGGGAAAGAGAGAGAGAGACAGAGAGAGAGAGAGAGAGAGGAGAGAGAAAGGGAGGACAGTGACGGGGAAAGAGAGAGAGAGGCAGAGAGAGAGAGAGAGGAGAGAGAAAGGGAGGACAGTGACGGGGAAAGAGAGAGAGAGAAAAGCAGCCAGAAAGAGAAAGAGTAAAATTTCAAAAAAAGAGAGCGAGTGAGAATGACTTAGAGAAATTCGGAGGTAGAAAAGTGTGTGTGTGTGTGTGAGTGTGTGTGTGAGTGTGTGTGTGTGTGTGTGTGTGTGTGTGTGTGTGTGTGTGTGTGTGAGAGAGAGAGAGATAGTTAGATAGATAGAGAGAGAGAGATAGCGACGAACTATATTTTTAGGGGTATATTTTCCTTCACGCAAATAAATTTGCTTCAGAATCCAGGATGCCATATCGAAAAAAATGATCTGTTCAATGACACTTGCCTTGGAAACTTCTGAGAACCACTGACGCTGAATATTCAAAATAATGTATTATCAATTAGGATACCATAATTGGAGGATAATCAAGATAAAAGAAAATAGCGCAAAAATAAAAATGAATAAAAAAAAAATGAATTTAAAAATGAATAAAGAGTTAATGAACATATAAAAGAATTGCTAACCATCAAGTATGGAAAGGCCGGGGGCAAGCTTAGACCTACATTTTAATATTTTGTAGCCTGATCCATTACGCCTTGATATCATCTGTTCTCTCTTTTGTTATCGTCAGCATTTTATTGTAAAGCATCACGGAGATGGACTAGTTTTAACAGTTCGTTAACCGTTAGAAATACGGTCCTTAACTTTTAATGTAATCTTCTAAGTATGGAAATATTCAAGTTTTTATATTATCATTACAAAAAAAAAAAATTATTATGACTTTATGTATATTCTTTTTTTTTTTTTTTTTTTTTTTTTTTTTTTTTTTTTTTTTTTTTTTCTGCATCCGCCCGTCACAATGTGACGACGGTGTAGACGTCACAATGTGACGACGGTGTAGACTCCGCAAAACGACATCGCAATGTTTTTTCCTTTAGGATAATAAGATGGTTCCCCAGACTGCAAGACACTCTCCATGCGCCTGGATAACCCAAGGGAACATCGTGTGTGGACGATACAGCTGGATGTTACAGCTTGGCACCAGTGGCACGACGGCCTCACGACAGCCTCACGACAGCCCCTCCTTGTTTCAAGTGGAGGGAGAAACCAGATCCCGTCCACGGAGCCGTCTGTGGATGACACGCGAGACCTCCGTAGTAAACATCTGCAAGGATGAAACGACTGGTGGTTAGAGGGAATGAGGGCGAGAGTTAGATGGAGAAGGACACAGAGACACCCCACCCAGTGTAGCAGGGCCGGCTTACTTCGTGGTTTGAATGTTACCCATAACGCTTTTATGTGGCTGAAACATTTCGTGCAGGACAAAATGTCAGAGCTGTTATTACATAATTCCATTTCATGCAGCGAGCTGCCTCTCATTTATTGTCTTTTATGGCTTTAGATTTTATTAAATTCCTATTATATTAACTCAAATAAAAATTTAAAAAAAAATAATTATTTTCCTCATTTTTATTCCACACATTTATTTTCTTTATAGAATAAAATATGTATTAAACATAAAAAAAAAAAAAAAAAAAAAAAAAAAAACACCGACAAAACACAGACACAAAACAAAACGCGAATAATGCAATTAAGTTAAGACGTTCAAAAGTTTTTTGGCGTTTTTGTTATAATTTGCCCGGGGCTTGAGATATATTCATTATTTTACTTGCTTAAAAGAATGTAAAAAAAAAACAAACCAAAAACAGACTTAAATTATTAAAATAATAAATTCGAAAGCCTTTATAACTTTATAACTTTATAACTTTATAATTAGTGTATTTATTTATAATAGTGTATTCATTTATGATAATGTATATATTTATAATAGTATATGTACCGGTACGAAGAGATATTAAAAACAATTTTTTTTAAAGCAATGACTAACTGGCGAGAGAAGTTGAAACTGTCACTGCTATGTGTCGGTCACACAGTTATACATTGATAAACATCGCAACGAGAGAAGTTGAAACTGTCACTGCTATGTGTCGGTCACACAGTTATACATTGATAAACATCGCAACGAGAGAAGTTGAAACTGTCACTGCTATGTGTTGGTCACACACAGTTATACATTGATAAATATCGCAACGAGAGAAGTTGAAACTGTCACTGCTATGTGTCGGTCACACAGTTATACATTGATAAACATCGCAACGAGAGAAGTTGAAACTGTCACTGCTATGTGTCGGTCACACAGTTATACACTGATAAACATCGCAAAGAGAGAAGTTGAAACTGTCACTGCTATGTGTTGGTCACACAGTTATACATTGATAAACATCGCAACGAGAGAAGTTGAAACTGTCACTGCTATGTGTCGGTCACACAGTTATACACTGATAAACATCGCAAAGAGAGAAGTTGAAACTGTCACTGCTATGTGTTGGTCACACAGTTATACATTGATAAACATCGCATGTTAAAAATTCAGACAGGTAGTTAAAACTGTTTAAAAATTCAGACAGGTATTTAAAACTGTTTAAAAATTCAGACAGGTAGTTAAAACTGTTTAAAAATTCAGACAGGTAGTTAAAACTGTTTAAAAATTCAGACAGGTAGTTAAAACTGTTTAAAAATTCAGACAGGTAGTTAAAACTATGAATTTCTATAGGAGATACTCTCTGATCTTTTCGTCTGGCTGTTGTCATTGTTTTATTGAGTTAAATTGACATGTTTCTACAAAGCTTCGCAACGGAACGCGTGTGTGCTGCGAAATGATGCTAGGTGTGCTGCGAAATGATGTTAGGTGTGCTGCGAAATGATGCTAGGTGTGCTGCGAAATGATGCTAGGTGTGCTGCGAAATGATGTTAGGTGTGCTGCGAAATGATGTTAGGTGTGCTGCGAAATGATGTTAGTGTGCTGCGAAATGATGTTAGGTGTGCTGCGAAATGATGCTAGGTGTGCTGCGAAATGATGCTAGGTGTGCTGCGAAATGATGCTAAGTTTTCCTTAACTAGTAACTCTTTATTTTAAAACCAAGAGTTGCATTTTGGAGTATACTGAATTCAATGTTTTTATCTGGTTATTTGATCGGGGGATGGAAACACTGTTGGTGAGTGAGCCTTATGTAACCGGTCCGAACAACATAAATATTTATGGTCAAATAAAAAGAGTTAATGAAATCTTGCACCGGTCCTTATAGCAGTTTTGAATCTTCACCACCTGTCCGCCAAAAATAAAAAGTTTGTGTAAACACTGGTCTAGGGGATATAGAAATATATTGAAAGTGCCGATGTCGTGTGGCAGAACTAAAGCAAAAAAGAGAAGATTTGCTTTTAAGAAATAACGATGAAACGTAAGACACGTTAAAAAAAACCAAAACAGTCTTTTATTAAACCTCTTTAACGTAAACGCGAAGCGGACTTCATTAACCTACATTAAAAGACATCGATCAAGATTACTAATACATTTATAAAATATTGACTCAGCCCTTTCCTATCTCTTACATGGTAGGTTACATGACCTTTTACGCGCAAGTGTTTGACCTATTCATTAATTTAAATAAAGAGAGAGAGATGGGAGGACTGGTTATGTAGGGCATGATGGCTGAGTACAGTGGCGTTGCTAAGTAGAGTTTCTTTCACACAATTTCCTCACGGGGGGGGGGGGGGGGGGCATTTCAGATTTTCAGAGTCGTAGCTAAGGGGAGAAGAGAGGGGTCAGATGTCCCCCGGCGCTATACTACAGTGGGGGGCACCAAAATAGGCTTTGATCGAATGGAATGGATCAAAACACTGGGTTTATAAATTGAAAAAAAAGAGGAGAGTGCTTAATAATAAATTCTCTCCAGGCACGAAACACTCTAGCTACGCCGCAGCCAGTAACCTAGAAAAGGGCCCCCCTCAGGGTGGTACTACTAGCAACGCCCCTAGGCAGTGTATCTAAAGGCACCAAAATGGGCTACTAGGGCCAGCTATACTGTCATTTTTATCGGAATGAAGGACAGAAATCGAGGCCGCCTATGTCTCCTGAGTGGAAGGGGGAATCTGGGGAGCCCCTTTCCAGAAGTTTAAAAAATTATTTTGAGCGTCAGAAGGGTACATTATGGGGCCCAGGGCCATACGGAAACTGAATTCACCTCGTAATCATTTTGTACAAGCTTAGATTTAGCCCTCTACTGTCACTGTCACGTTGATAGGCGTGACGGAACCTGGAGCAGAAATTGAGGGTTTCAAAAACTCTCGAGAAAAAGTGGAAGCAAGGGTCCCCTTAGAAAATTTTTTAATCAATTCAAAAAAAGCAGTAATGTTTCTTTCAGACATTTTGGAAGGTGACATTTCATACTTTCTGGTGAGGAGCGCCAAGCTAAGACACAATAACGATCAGAGACATCTCTAACTCCACCCCAGCCCAAATATAAAGAGACATCTCTAACTCCACCCCAGCCCAAATATAAAGAGACATCTCTAACTCCACCCCCAGCCCAAATATAAAGAGACATCTCTAACTCCACCCCAGCCCAAATATAAAGAGACATCTCTAACTCCACCCCCAGCCCAAATATAAAGAGACATCTCTAACTCCACCCCCAGCCCAAATATAAAGAGACATCTCTAACTCCACCCCCAGCCCAAATATAAAGAGACATCTCTAACTCCACCCCCAGCCCAAATATAAAGAGACATCTCTAACTCCACCCCCAGCCCAAATATAAAGAGACATCTCTAACTCCACCCCCAGCCCAAATATAAAGAGACATCTCTAACTCCACCCCCAGCCCAAATATAAACTACATTCATTCTAGTTGTGGCGTCCTTAAAAAATACGTTAAAGAACTTATTTACAAATACAAATCCTTAAAAAAAGCCGCGCTATTCATCAGAGTCCATACCCAGAGTTCCCAGTGTGGATGGCCACTGAAGGAAGACCTACGGAGTGCGCTCTTTTGAATCAATAGCGCCTAAATTATGGAACAATTGTCCTCAGTATTTGATGGATTATAAAAATGATAAAAAAATCGTTTAATAGACATTTAAAGTGTCATGTTTTCTTTACATAGAGTTTATGACATCAGAGCGCTTTGAGCAAGTTTTAATAGCATGGACACAAGCGCTATGTACGTAATGAATCATCATCTTTGAGGTTTATGCAGTTTGCCATAGACTAGTCTCGCCCCTTAAATATTTAAAGTCCATTGAAAAATTATGATAAATTCAAAATGCAAGAATGCACTTTAGCACATACTTGAATTTACATTTGCATCAATATACACTTAACCGGAGAGTGACGCAAGAGATACAGGGAGAGGCCTATGATGTTTTCAGGGGCATAAAGCTGTGATGTGGACACTTTTTTTTAAAAATTATCAACTTTGAAAGCAAGGTGGGGGGGGGGGGGAGAACAAAAAAACAGAAAAAGGGTAGACGGCCTTAAAAAGTTAACAGCTCTGCTTCGCCTGGTTTTGTTAGACAAATATTTTGTAAATTACTAAATATTCAAGTAGTTTTCATTTTTATATACCCTTTTTTTTTGGGGGGGGGGGAGGGGGGGGCGCTGTGTGTTAAACTATAAATAAATTCTTTATAAAAGAACAACATAACCAACAAAATACTTCCAAAAAATGTTACATCACAAAAAGACATTCTGACGTCTTTCTACGAGTTAAACGCTAATTCAAAAAAAAAGAAAAAAAGTAATGCATTATAATTACTTCATTTAAATTTTTCCAACTTTTATAAGAGTCAAAATGAAAGAAAAAAAATTTCTTCTAGAAAGTTTTATACATTTTTAGGGGTTTGAAAACTGCTTTTTTTATTTTTATAAATCTTATACGAACGAAAATAATATTTTGCTCATAGAATAAACAAAATGTAAGGAATTACTGAAAATATGGATACAAAGAAATGATACCAATATCTAATTTACTTATACTAGTAATTTTTTAAATAAATATACAAATTCAAATATATAGGGTAAAAAAAAAACTATATTAACTAACAGCACAGCAAGCAAAAATGTACAATCCTTGAAAAGTCATAACTATTAATTTACACACACACACATAAAAAGTTCTATCTTGCTCGTATATGCTAAGAATTATAGCTAAATCTCTCACTCCGGTAGGAAGGCCTTTATAAAGGGATTAAATCAGAACCAACTAGAAATGAACTTTTAGAAATTGCGTCACGTGACGGCATTCTTTACTATAAATAGAACGCATTCAAACGTAAACAAACCTTTCCCGATCAAGGGAATGGTGTGAGTAAGGGGTGCCACATCCCACATTAACTCGGTAACGGCAGTGACAAAGCAAAACAAATTACAAATTGCTTTTTCGATGTACTTTAACACATCTTCATCTCTACCAAATTTATAGCTTTTAATTTTAAACTGACAATTTAGAAAGAATAGATTTTTTCTAAAGCATGTACCAAATAATAAAATTGCCATGATAATTGAAATGATAGTTCACAAATTTGTTCCTATATTTTTAAAAATACAGATTCCATCATACAATTTAAGATTAACACCTATCCTTAATTTAGAAGTTTAAAAAAAAAAAAAAAAAAAAAAAAAAAGGGAAATTTAATGTGAAAACATATTGGACAAGTATGATACTTCGCAAGAACTATTTTAAATTTATAGACATTTATATCGATGTATGTGAAAACCATGTTATTAAAGTATTAATTGAACTTGTAAAGTTGCAAAAATAAATAACTAAAAATACCGTTGTATGCGAAGAACGGGAGGTAAGACTTGCACTTATAATCAGGGGCGGCCATCGCTTGGAATTAGAGACGGACTGAGAGGGATTTTCTGATTTCGGCAGAAAACCCAAACCTTGCCGAAATTTAAAGATGACTATCGACCGAAGCCGAAATTTAATTTTTGGAAATAAAGGACAAGTAGTTAATCATGCAGTTGTGAGCTATTTTCGTAGAGTATTAGTCGTATAGCATACGATGACAGCAAGACATCGAGCGATAAAGAATACCGGATTGCCGGCCTAGAGACAGACAGACAGTCTAACTTCTGATAGATGACCGAAAACCTCAGCCACTTTCGACCAGATGGCCAAAAGTCTCAATCAAAACCGAAACCAAAATTAAATCGAAAATTAACTTTTCTGTTTCGGCCGAAACCGATCAAATGGCCACTTTTGGCGCCGAAACAGAACCGAAATTCGGTCGGTTTCTACTCGGAATTATATTCATAATCGAATAGCGTAGGCCTCTAACAAGATTAGCCTTAACTATGCGTATCGTCAAATATATCGAGCATAGCGATACTTCATAAGTTCATTATTGTAAACGGTTAATAAGGTACAAGTTGCTATTATTTTTAATTAAACAAAATATTAAAATTACAATCTAGTTGTATTTTATAATACAAATCTTAAGTTTTATTGTTGTACAGATTTTTCTCAGGGGGGGGGGGCAATTGACTTTATCGGGGGGGGGGGGGGGTTGCAGTCACCGGTGATATGCCTGAAAGAAACACTAGTAGTTAGACGTTAGTTAACCCGAGGTGGACCAAGAATTCTGCAATACTCATACATTCCAAGAAAAAAAAAAACTCTGCCTCATGCCGAGAATGCCCAAACCACACCTTTCCGCACCCATTTTCCAAAACCAGTGGCTGAACATAAGGCACTAATTTTAGTACAAGAACTAAACCATTTTTTTTATTTTATCATCTTTTGATGATCACATTCTGTTAAATGAAAGAAACCCCCTCCCCCCAAAAAAAAAACAACAACAAACAAACAAACAGAGGCACGTTGAAAAGATTATAAAAATAATAAGGATCTTAGTTATAACGCGGCTTTTATTTGAGAAATAGTAACACGGTCATTAATAATAATGTTGTCACCTAAAGATAGTTTTAAAACCAATTTAGTTTCTTAGACTGTAACTGCACGACGTTAGTCCAGATCGACCAGAACGCTAAGATAGCGAACACTGAAACAGACTTACCTCCTTATATATATATATATATATATATATATATATATATAAATAAATATATATATATATATATTAGATCTTTAAAAAAAACATATATTACTATTATTATTATTATTTAGTGCATGATTGCATTCAATTTCTATCAGTGAACGAAATGCCAGATCTATTGAGCTAATTTTAAATGATATGTCCAGCACGATTTTAGCTCGCCTTGCGTCATCTATTTAAGGGTGAAGCGAGCGAGGCCAGTGTCTTGTTACCAGACGGATCTAAATATAACCACGGGTTTTCAACCCCTGGCATTTCGAATCACGAGCGCAGAATGGATATTTTAAGTCACAGTTAAATGTCAAGCGTCTTCATTTTAAAACATACGGTTACAACGAATGATGATAAATGACGCTAGCATCAATTTAAATAACGCAAGGATGGCTGTGGCCTAACAAAACGCTTTTGGTCAAGGAGCAGTTACGTCACAGAGATTACATTCTTCTAAAAGGCGTAACTTGCTTTTTTAAAGAATCTCCCAACAAGATGACACAAAATGTTTGAGTCCCTCAGTAGCGCACGGGATTAAATTTACCCCCGCGGCTACCACCCCCCCCAAATTTCGCACCCTAAAACACACATACACACACAAATGTTATATAAGAACCAAAATTTTCCCCCCATGGCGATCGCCCCTTCGCGACCCCCCCCCCCCCCAGTTACTCCACTGGCTCCAATGATGATAAAAGCAGACCGATGAATAATGACGTATAAGAACAAGGTACGCTAAACTGGAATTAGTAGACAGGACAAAAGAAGGCTTTAGGCCGAAACGTCCAAATCTTTTGTCATGTCTACGAATTCAAGTTGAGCATACCTTGTTCTTTTATTTCATTTAAACAACTCGAATGCAGTCCATCAATTATTATGAATAATGACTCAAATTGTAATGTCTCAATGCAGTACTTTCGGTGGATTTAATATGTCCTAATAATATGCATGTTTCCAATGATAGAATCTCATGTGTGATTTCTGGTAGTCCTTGTATTTGCTGACCTCCCTCACAAAAAAACCAACAACTACTCAACACACCAAACATTCTTTGACAAACGACGATTTAAAAAAAAAAAAAAACATATTTAAGACATCATGTCACCATGGTCATTTGTGATGTAAACAAATGTTATATTTTTAACATTCTTGAATATTGCCTTTCTTTCTTTAAATTTTGTTTGTTAGCGAAACCCTCAAATGCCTTGTCAAACGTTTGTTCATCAGTCAAGTTCTCATCTATACACAAGACACCATTTCAACTTCTGTCTACGTGCCATGTACGCCGTGTAGATCCTTAGTAATTTTACATACGCTTTATGTAGACATTAAAAGAAATACCAACAACTTTTCGCAGTGGCATCCATGTATGAAATGTTGAGGAAGACCGGCAGAGAGCATTTCAATATATTGAACGAGGTCCGACGAAGTTATCTAATTTTTAATATTTACGATTTTTTTTTTAAAAATAGCCATCGTGGCAAAATCTTGTACGATTTAAAAAAAATGATTGCTGATATTTTCTTGACTGTTTTAGCTATTTGCTCCTATGATAGTAACAAACACTCCCAATTCCATCAGCTCATACCATCAAACAGAAATATTCTAATGTGATGCTTGAAAAGTGTTATCTAATTAATTATCCTAGTAAAGTACTTAGCTTAATTTACTTCCTCTATGTCTTTCGCTTTTTACATTTTCTTCGCAAGTGTCATAAATCGTACGGAATGATTGGCGTTTTATATAGGATTTAATCAGGACCCCGCACTCTTAAAAAGAAACAAACAGAAAAAAAATTCCCGAAAACAGTTACGCAGGAGGAACCACCGTGCCACATAGGAGGAACGACCTTGCCACACAGGAGGAACCATCTTGCCACACAGGACGAACCACCTTGCCACACAAGAGGAACCACCTTGCCACACAAGAGGAACCACCTTGCCACACAGGAGGAACCACTTGCCACAGAGGAGGAACCACCTTGCCACACAGGAGGAACCACCTTGCCACACAGGACGAACCACCTTGCCACACAAGAGTAACCACCTTGCCACACGGGAGGAACCACCTTGCCACACAGGACGAACCACCTTGCCACACAAGAGGAACCACCTTGACACACAGGAAGAACCACCTTGCCACACATGAGGAACCACCTTGCCACACAGGATGAACCACCTTGCACACAAGAGGAACCACCTTGCGACACAAGAGGAACCACCTTGCCACACAAGAGGAACCACCTTGCCACACAAGAGGAACCACCTTGCCACACAAGAGGAACCACCTTGCCACACAAGAGGAACCACCTTGCCACACAAGAGGAACCACTTGCCACAGAGGAGGAACCACCTTGCCACTCAGGAGGAACCACCTTGCCACACAGGACGAACCACCTTGCCACACAAAGGAACCACCTTGGCACACAAGAGGAACCACCTTGACACACAAGAGGAACCACCTTGCCACACAAGAGGAACCACCTTGCCACACAAGAGGAACCACCTTGCCACACAGGAGGAACCACTTACCACACATGAGGAACCACCTTGCCACATAGGAGGAACCACCTTGCCACACAATAGGAACCACCTTGACACACAGGAGGAACCACCTTGCCACACAGGAAGAACCACCTTGCCACACAAGAGGAACCACCTTGCCACACAAGAGGAGCCACCTTGCCACACAAGAGGAACCACCTTGCCACACATGAGGAACCACCTTGCCACACATGAGGAACCACCTTGCCACACATGAGGAACCACCTTGCCACACATGAGGAACCACCTTGCCACACAGAAGGAACGTCATGGGACGAAAAATCGCGCACAAGAAGGGCATACTGACATTCAATCAACTGCTTCTGTCCTCCACATTACAGCTAACCTGTGTCCACAAACAAAGCAACAAATTAAAACATCGTGTTTCCAGCTTTCCTGTCCAATTGGCCCTGGGTCACGTGGTTGTCCTCTCAACAATAACATTATTTACTGTTCTCCCTTAATCAAGTTAGCCCATTAACCCCCCCCCCCTTTTTTTTTTTCCCCCCATCGTCTCGCCGCGATCATAAATCTTACCCTGTAAGACCGACGCAGGCCCTAATTGGCTGCACGCATGTCACAACCACAATCCCCACCCCCACCCCCCAACGACCCAGTCGCCCCGCTTCCACTTGAGGAATCGCCTTTAAAATTTGCGAAAGACGATGTTGGATAAAAGGAACTGGTGTGCCTTATATTAATTACAATCAGCGGCGACACTAGGCACTAGACACTAGGCACTGCTTTCAAGAGTTGGGTAAGGCTGTAGGGGAGAGTTACTAGGGACGAAACGAAACCGTTTCCAGTTTGCCTACAGATGAATGACATGCAGGGCTTTATCTGCATTGCTTGACCGGCTGCCATCTCAACCCATATCATCACATACTAAGTTCTAAAATAGCTAGAATCTATCGAATTCTAGGTCCTCCACTAACTATAATCTAATCACATATTAGGTTGTAAAATCGCTAGAATCTATCACATACTAGGACCTCAACAAGTTAACAATTAATAACATACTAGGTCTTCAACGAGTTATAATCTACCACATGCTATTTCCCCCCGGCTAGCTATGCACACTCTGTCACATAGTATGTTTCTGCCAGTCCGCCTATCTAATCATCTTGTGTGCATATCATATCAGTGCTAACATAAAGTCTTCGTTATAAAGACGTTTGACTGCTTCCCTAAAAGAATCGTTACTTTCAGGAAACCTCTGACAAATGGAAAAAAAATGGCCATAATTTTAATTAAAACTCGAGCAAACAAAATCTTAAAACTTATTGTTTTTTTGTTATATCCTGCTTGTCATCAGAATGAACGGTCTATGACAATGCCCCCAACGCAACCTTCTCCACAAATAAAATACATTGATTTAGATCTATGTGGCTCTCAGCGAATGGCACTTTTTAAATTCTTTTCTCTCGTGTTACACTGGAGATAAGGGAGTGGACATTCTGCAATAATTCCCCATTTGCCCACCTCCCACTCATCCCCCCTCCCCCGGTCTCAAACTGTCTCTTCAAGCTCATTCCGCGTGCCATCAACCGATCTGACCCGAATGCCTCTCAGAGTTGGGGAAACTAAGTCTTTACTTGCACCCGGAGAATTTCTAGCCTTGTAATCAAAGCTCTTTGTATATTATCGTTGTTTGCCGTGGCACAGTCTCTGGTAGTCCCACTGGTCGATATCTATCACCTCCCTGCGGAATATAAAGTAGATGTCAGACAGACAATGGTTAGCTGCTAATGTTACTCTTTTATTTTTCCTCTCCAATTCTTGTTTGAATACTCTTCAAATTTGCCACTTCTCCCTCCCCCTTCCTTTTTTTTTCACCATTCCCTCCCAGATCGAAAAAAATAAAATCTATTTAATAGTTTCATATATGAACGGTAGATATTTGCAAGATCCAGTTTTAAGATGTCCCGTGACTAAGTTCGACGATTTGTCTCTCTCACAGTGATAAGTCACCCCAGGGGGTGGTTTGGGGGGGGGGTCACTCTCGTCCGTCCAGGGTATGATGAATGTAAAAAAAAAAATTGCCGCTGATGCGTTATCGTCAATATCTTGGTTCAATATTCAGGACTACAACCAATTCACACAACTGCTCTACACTAAGCTTATATCAACTGCAAATGCAAAGCTAACATTTCAACTACTTAGGGCCAACATATGCACCCAGCCGACTAATACATACACAAACGCTACGTTAACAACAAAAGTTCAAATAAATATATAAATATCTTGACAACAACGTTCTAAGAAGCCGCACTATACATTCGTAAATATGCACCAAAACACACAAATAACGCGCAACCATTCCACACTATTTGTAGGCCTCAACAACGTTAAACGCCCATATCAAGAGCCCAAGCCATGTTATCAACTGTGAAGCACCCTTATTAAGAATCCATTTTGTGCATCCTTCTTAAGAAGCAATGTTAAGAATTCCTGATAAAAACGCATTTTAAGAGCAGTCCATGTTAAAAACCCATGGGAATAATAAATATTCTAACACCATGTTAGAGAAAAGACCGCTACGTTTGAAGTGGCGCTTGATTCCCACAGTTGTATTAATAATTCTATCGCTTTATCTCGAGCAAATATTTCCCACTGAAGTTTTGCAATCGTTTGATACTGTTGTTTATTTTCCTGTTCATCGAATTTCATCACCTTTAAAATATTGACTCTGGAGTAAAATAGAATGACCACAGGCCTGCTTACCACCAACGTGCTCGCTTCAGGGTTTCTCAAACAGGAGGTGTGATGTGACAAGTCAAAGGGTATAAGAGAAAGCTTGATTTAAGAATAGATGAACATTGAATTAAAGTTTAAGAATTATTTTTTTTAAATTAATTTTTTTAAAACTTTATCACTCTATGTAACAAGTAACTATAGTAAAATGTTTGTGTTCTATCTTCTAAAGTTTTCTTTGTAAGTTGTTAAATTAGAATTCTTCTTTTCAAATGCATTGCCATTTTGGCATTTGGGAGGGTGGGGGTGCAAGAGTTAGCCAAACAGTTTGTAAGGGTTATGACAGTATCTTTTTAAAAAATATTCTCAAGGGGTGCTAAACATAGATAAGGTTTTGAAAACCCCCCAGCATATACTTTGTTATACACAAGTGATTTAATTATGATCACAAACTTTTGAAATAAATAATAACCATGATTTTCAAATCATATTTTTGAACAGCAAAGATTAGGATATTACAGCAATTTTTTTCATATTTAAAAATAAATAATTTAATGTGAAACTATCGTTCCTGTGCTATTTCACATTTTAGAAAGAAAAATAAATCGTCTGCAATTGAAACATTTACTATGGAGAAGACAAACCCAGTGTGAAGCCTTTCGATATGAGTGTATAATCGTATCCAGAAATTTGATCGAAAGAAATTTCGTCGACGGAAAATTGATCGAAAGAAATTTCGTCGACGGAAAATTGATCGACGGAAATTTGATCGAACGGAAATTTGGTCGAATAGTTTTTTCAGTTTATACGTTAAAATTTTGCGTCAAATTTCTTTTTGAACGCATTATTTTGTTTTACTATATAGTTTAGTGCGTTCAAAAAGAAATTTGACGAACATTTTAACGTCTGAACTGAAAAAAGATTCGACCAAATTTCCGTTCGATCAAATTACCGTCGATCAATTTTCCGTCGATGAAATTTCTTTCGATGAAATTTCCGGTAACCGTGTATAATTTATATATATCACGTGACACGTACTTGTGTCCAATCAACAATGCTGTTACTTTTATGCTAATGAAAAAAAAAAAAAGTGCACTACTCTGCTAAGTGAAGCTTGTTATAGAAAAGAAGTGTTCAACTATAGGGGACATAATTTGGTTGCGCACACAAAGACCCTTAGTTACGAAGAGAATATTTTGCTACATCATCGGGCCACTTGATACAAATGGCGCACTTCTGTGACAAAGGCCCGGCATTAATAATGTTTGTTCATTTGGTCGAGCGTTATCGCGCAAGATTAACTCGACTCCATTATGCGTTGCCCATAATCCAGCGGTCTCCTAATGCTATCAAAACAAATTGAACAGTGGATATGAATGTTCACGCGTTGGATAGCACATCGCAAACATAGATTGGGATAGGGACCCGGGGTGGCGGGAGAGGGGTGGTGGTGGAGGGAATGTACACTTCCAATATTAATGCACCAGAAATTAAAAACAGGATGAACCAAGCAGACATGTTCAAGGAACTGTGCCACTCTGCCATGGACTTGACCAAGTATATATCCCTTTAGGAACTGTGCCAATCTTCCATTGACTTGGTCAAACAGATGTACTTCAATAAATGAACAGTGCTAAAAATCAGAGAGCTTTGGGCGTAATTTAAAAGAAAATATTTCTAAACTTACAGAGATTTAAACATGAAGTTTAGATTTAATTCTCAACATTTTGTTACCTTAATTTTGCATCTTCCCGATACAATGCTTTCCAATTTACGTAGCATCACATCTGTGCTTTGCCATGTATTCACTGGCGCCAAAATATATTCTAAAATGAGTATGAATACTTGGGGGAAGATGGCGAAATCAAGTTAGGTACATCTTCATTTCAGATTGTTAAATTATACAAAATTCAAATTACACAAAGACAAACTTGCAGAAGTGTGGGTGAGTACTTTAAATTATGTGTCCAAAGGATTCGCTGACAAAACTTAAATATGTTATATTTTTTAAAATTAATATTTGAAAATATTTTCTGCACTGAAAATTTGCGTAATATAATTTAAGAAATTTAAAATTATTATTGACTGACCGCTAGAGACACGTAATACCATCAAAAGAATGTATAGACTACAAAAAAGATAGAGTCGATGCGAGTAGTAAGAGAAAGTCTTTAGAAGTCGTCGTATCTTAATCTTAGTATGAATAGTGGTGTGGAGTATTTTCCCCGAAGTATAAACGGTCGTTCAAATATTTATAGAGCTTCGTGTACATTGTCCCAAATTTTATTATCAAGTGTATTCACGCGGAGAATGTTCACTTCCAACAGCGTAATGGATAGCACTTACAAAGAATCGGTTGTATGAAAGTGTCAACAATTGACCCCGAATATTAGATCGACTTTTACTTTGGAGCGTCACGTTTCCATCGTCACGAGACAATTTGTTTGGAAACTGCACGCACTTTTATTTCACGCCCATGAATTGTATTAAATATTTTGAAGTCCCAACCACTTTTAAACCGAATATTTTTACACCATTCTTAAACTGAGACGATTTCATTTTCCGAAAAGAAAATATTACGCGCCAAACGCAGTTGCGTTATATAGAAATATTTATCATTTAGCGTAGTTAACGGGAGTTATATTTTGAGCACTATTGAACACATTATTGAACCATACTTTCTTTCAAACATATAGAATTATTTATAGTATACCCTCAATCCCAAATTCGCTGAATAGAAAGGAACCGGAAATGGAAGCAGTAAATTAGGAAGCAGCCCACGAGTCATACCAGAAACTTAATATATATAAGACATATCGCAAAGTGCGTTTTGTGCGTAATATTTGTATTTGTTTTTATGAAATAGTTGGTGTAATAAAACTGCGGTGTAAAAGCGGATGGGTCATTAGAATATCCATAAGGTCTTGGGGCGTGAAAAAGCTGTGAGGTTGCAAGCATTGAAGGGGGTTGGAAGAGCACTAAAATTTTGAGATTCTTACAAAGTACGATACTTGAATGCATATTTTGTCAAATGTTTAGTCCCACCCCCATTGCTCGATGTTTATTTTTATAAGAATTTATACAAAAAACTTTATTTTTTAAGGTTTATTTAATTTACTATGGAATTTATCATTATTTTTAAATTGGAACTCAGGCAGTCGTTTCCCGCTACATCGTAACAAAATAAATTAAAAAACTTGAGGCCAAGAGAGACTTGGCATGTCGAGATGGTTTGAGCATTACAAACACAAAAGATGTTGCTTGTCCTTCATTTTCTGATTAGGTCAGCATTTAAGGAGGCAACCGTTATCTTTTAACCATTCCCCCCACCCTTCCACCCTTCCACCTTATCTTTGTCAATACACTGGGCCTAAAGACACGTTACGTTTAAATGAATCGCCTGCAGAATGGCACAGCACTGCAGCAGCCTTTTCGATAGTTCGTTTGTTCATAGATCAATACATTTTTTTCACAAAGCTCTCTGACTCTCAGGAAACAAGAATTTGTGCAATTAGCAGGCTAACACGGACTGGAATACTTTCTGATGCCATAATGTCACTGGCGCACATTTTGCGACTTATTTTAACCAGTTCTGCTCTTACGGGGATTTCTTAAGATTGTAAGAAGTTCACCCAAGGATGCATGCGCTCATTTAATCCAAACTGAGAACGTCCACCCAAAGATGTATGAGCCCCTGTCATCCAAACTGAGAACGTCCACCGTGGTTTACAAACAAGAAAGCTTACCAATTTGATAAATATATTTTAAAAAATAATAAAGTTCGTTGATCCCCGAATGATAGGAAGAAATGTATCGATTTTCTTAAGTTTACAAAATATATTTAAATCTAAAAATCCTTCCCCATTCCACGACTTCAGACCAGAGACCACGGACCAGAGACCACAGACCAGAGACCACAGACCAGAGACCACATACCAGAGACCACAGACCAGAGACCAGAGACCACAGACCAGAGACCACAGACCAGAGACCACAGACAAGATACAACAGACCAGAGACCATAGATAATTACAATTATCTGTATAATCAAGATGATTGGTTATTAGAACAAGATGATTGGTTATAGAACACAGTATCTTTGAGAACAAAAAGTTTTATTGAAGGGTTTCATGAACGGACCATTCTTGATCACGTCATCATTAAAAGTTGTTTTTTTTATACAACATCCGCCTTAGAAACAGACGAGATACAAGGCTGTTGTTGTTAAATCAGAGTTGAATCTCTTATTCCCGTGACATGTGTGTGACGCAATGTACGTTGTCTAGAGGTCGGTCTCCTTAGTATGCCCACAGAAACAACTGTAAGGATCCAGAACACCTTTTCTTTCAAGCCCCTACAGAGCTTATGTTTTGAATATTCAAATATCAAAACAAACGGTGCAAAGTCTCAGGTTTCTTAGTATTAATTTGCTTCTTATGCATGACAGTGGAAAATGTATAAAAAATCCTACACATACTATGACCAAATATGGTTACATAACGCCTTACGAAATTTGTAAAAAAAATGCTCTTCCATCCACAGAAATGTCCCTCTCTCTTCACACTAAAAACACACACCATCCACAGCACTCGTCAATGTCTACTCAAAAAAAACTCCTTTATATTTTCCCACACTCCCATCCTAACGTAGTTTATCCCGACACACCACCACGGTCATACGTGACTGAGTGTCCCGACACACCACCACGGTCATACGTGACTGAGTTTCCCGACACACCACCACGGCCACACGTGACTGAGTGTCCCGACACACCACCACGGTCATACGTGACTGAGTGTCCCGACACACCACCACGGTCACACGTGACTGAGTGTCCCGACACACCACCACGGTCATACGTGACTGAGTGTCCCGACACACCACCACGGTCACACGTAACTGAGTGTCCCGACACACCACCACGGTCACAGGTGACTGAGTGTCCCGACACACCACCACAGTCATACGTGACTGAGAAAAACTCGTGGGGTGTAAGGGGCAAAGAATCCCACGATACCTCACTTAACATCATAAAATCAGCCACAGAAAAAAATCAGGCGATCTGGCCGTGACATGTGTCTGGTCGCTGACTTGCAAAATTTGAAGTTACATTTGACACATTTGAGTTGTTTGCAGCGAATCATATTATAGCTAATTTTCCTATGTCCAAACCGTTAACATATATACTTAAAAGTTATAAAAATAGTGAAGGGTCCAAACTTCAACAACGTCATACATATTTAATTGGGCGACAGACGATTGGGTCAGGCCTGTTAATAGTACACATATGGCGCGACTAAGCTGCAGGGCCGGTGAAGAGTGTACAACAGACTAAACTAATTTTTTTAGTAACCTAAGCCATTACTGCGTTGCTAACTTTTATACTGAGCTGTGGCTATCGAAGCGTATCTAAGCGACAGGTTCAGAGAAAGAAGGTAAAAAACAACAACATATAGCCGGAAGGGAGGGGGGGGGAATGGGTAAAGCACTCAATTTTATACTTTTAAGCAACCCTTTTCTTAGATGAATTAAGTCATTAAGTCATTAAATTTAATTTTTAAAAACTTACGAAGAGTTTGAATGCCAAAGAATGAAATGAGGAAGTGCTACCAAGCAACATAATATCAGGAAATGTAGGTTGGAAGTGCCTGCAAAAAATAATCTAACTGGTAGTGTCGTAATAAGGGGAGAGACTGCAATCAGGTTAGCCCAATAGGAAATTAATAAAACAAAGTAAGGTTAAACCTGAAAAAAGGAAAACAACAAAATAACGAACGTGTCGGAAGGAAGCCTTCGTCAGCGACCAAACATAATAAACGAATAAAAATTTTACAAAAAAAAAAAAATTGCAATTAGCTGAGAAGTAATATTCAAGAGGGCAGCAGATGCATAGAAACCTTGTACTAAGTCAATGCTGCCCTCTTGTATACTACTTCTGAACTAAGTGCTATTTTTTAGTTTTTTAATTTTATTCGTTTTTTTTGCATGTTCGCTGAAGAAGGCTTCCTGCCGACACGCTTGTTGTTTTGTTGCGTTCCTTTTTTCCGGTTTAACCTTACTTTTGTTACTAATTTCGTGGTAATGTCAGCAGGATGGCCCTGGAATTAATGTTACTCAGGGTACCAGGAAGTGCTACCAAGTAACTTAATATCAGGAAATGTAGGTGGGAAGTTCTTGCAAAAAAAATCCATCTGTTAATGTAGGCAGGGGGGTCCTGGAATGAACATTAATATCAGGATGTACTGCCAAGTAACATAAATGTAGGCATGCTATGTTTGGCCGTAACATTACTGTAAGGGAATACTACCACGTAACATTACTATCAGGAAGTACTAACATGTTACATTACTATCAGGAAGTACTACAATGCAACATTACTATCAGGAAGTACTAACATGTCAAATTACTATCAGGAAGTACTTAAATGCAACATTACTATCAGGAAGTACCAACATGTAACATTACTATCAGGAAGTACAAGGACAAGCCTGCAAGAGTACCACTACGACGTTTAAAATAGGAATGGAGAGAAAGGAGACAAAGCGATCTTTAAATAAGTCAATTCATTGATCTCCCCCCCCCCCTTTTTTTGTGTGTGTGTGTGTGTGTGTGTGCTCCGTTATAAGACTATCTCAGACAGACATTTGTGTTTTCTTAAAATCACACACCTTCCCTTACCCTCCAGCATTGACTTAGTACAAGGGTTCTATGCATCTGCAAAACCAATGTACACCGTGACTGAACTTATAAGTCCTCCACCGCATTGATTTTATTTTTTTTCCACCCAAAATATAAAATTTATACAATAACAAAGGTAATTATCTTCTTACACATTTTGAGAACCTAAACCATACGTTTGTGAGTTACTCGATATGATTTTAAGGGAGAGGGGCACGCTTGGCTTGTATTTTTAGAACCCCTGCCTTAAATATGACACAGCCAGGCTCGAACCTAATAATTGCTCTTCTGTTACGCTTCTTAATTGTCGCTTCCCGGGAAATCTATTCCTGCTCTAATTGGTATGTTCGTGCTCCCGTTGCCTAGAACTGTACACCAGGCTGCAGAGATGACAAAATGGCGGGAGCAGCCAAGCTAACGGTAGATGGCAATGGAAGGCCAACAAAAAACAAAATGGTGAACATGAAAAATCAATGTCGTAAGTGTTGGCGAAGATTTACTGACAGCTAAGTTGTAAGCCCAGGGCTAGGGTAAAACGGCATTCCAAGGGCTTAATGTTTGGATAAATTTTGGACTTACGATTCGAGTCCATGAGTTTGTGGCGGCTTTTACTGAATATTTATGTATTTTTCAGAGTCAGTTGATGTTTTAAGAGCTAAAAATTGGTAGATTAAATAGTTGCTAATGCGAGCTTTTAAAAAAAAATATATTTGTATCTGGTGGGAGAAGATAATGAGACCTCCCTTGGCTGAATTAAAACACACACCAGATGTCGTTTCATGCACTTAACACTTATCGTTTTCTCTACTGACTCTCTTAAGTATGTAAAATGCAAAGTCTCTAGTACCTTCTTAAAGATCTAACAAGAGTTACTTCTAAACGGCTCTATATCCTCCACAGCAATTTTCTAAAACGATCCATCACTGGTACCGTCTCCATGACTTGAAATTAGTATTTTCTAAATGACAAGTCCCTTTTATACTCTCTAAGTCTAGGGTTACGAGACGTCCGTATTTAGTTCAAACAATTTTTATTTTCGACCCCCCTTGTCCGTTCAAATTTTTTGTGTCCGTATTTGTCCGTAATATCCGCTCGTCGTCCGGCTCGTCCGTACTTTTGGCAGCGACGAATCGCTTGTCTTATTTCCCTCTGTGTTATCTGAAATCTCAACGAAGGCCAGCGCATTGTATAGTTTTAGCGCCATCGTGCGGAACATTTCTCGCTAGCCTAAGCATTACTGCTGCACCTGAATGGAACCGCTTGAGACTATCTGTGCAGCCTGTGCCGTGGCCTGTGAGTGAAGGGTGACTTCCGGGTTTCGTGTTACTTGGTCATTGTCTTTGAAACTTTGACAGGAATTCTGGGTCCCCAGTGCGTACTGCTCAAACAGCTTTGTGAAAACCCAACTGCAGAGATCTGGTTGTATCTGATATGATTCTGTTAACTCTCAAATAGATTTAAAGACAAACTGCGACATTTGCTGAAGTAGGTAAGGAATCGAAGAGTCTCCTGCTAAAATGTCAAGAAATATTAGAATAAACATTTGTTCCACTCATCATTCTCTGTAAGATGAGAGATTTGGAAGAAGCAGGTTGGAATAAATGAGAGATCCATCTTTGCATTCTCTGGCACATGTATTGCATATCCGCAGGGTTGGCCTGTTCACTTTGAAGATTTTGAAATATTTCATGGCTGACTATGAAAGTATTCCTTTCCTGTGACGACATAGTAAGAAATGTCGGTTATGAAAATTAATATCTTTCCACGAAAAAGTGTTGATAGCGTTGTCTTTGATGAACTAACTGACATGATACAATTTGAGACAAGCTGAAAGATTGGAACTTGCAAAACACTTCTTTAAATGGATGCAAATGTTTTAACATTTTGAAGCAAATGAAGTTACCTTCTGTAAATTTGCAACTACTGCTTGAGTTTTCATTCAGCCTTCCCGATACAAATGCACCTGCAGAGCGAGCTTTCTCTTGGGCAAACCATATTTGGAAGCCTAAGAAGTCGCAGGTGAAAGTAACCACTCCGAGAGATATTTTTGTAACAAAATGATGTCCAGAAGGATATTCCAAAGCATGCATAACACCTGTTCTTGTTTTGTTTGTGTTTTGTCTCCGTCGCTTCTATGACTCCTGTTGTTGTGATCCTTTGTGTCCGCATTTGGCATCTATAAAAGCTGGTAATTTAATCTAAACGGCATTTGCCATGATTACATTTTAAATGACATATCACTAGCCTAACCTTTATATGACCTATCCAGTACTATCTTCCAAATGACATATCACTAGCCTAACCTTTATATGACCTATCCAGTACTATCTTCCAAATGACATATCACTAGCCTAACCTTTATATGACCTATCCAGTACTATCTTCCAAATGACATATCACTAGCCTAACCTTTATATGACCTATCCAGTACTATCTTCCAAATGATATATCACTAGCCTAACCTTTATATGACCTATCCAGTACTATCTTCAAAATGACATATCACTAGCCTAACCTTTATATGACCTATCCATTAGCATCTTCCAAATGACACATCACTATCCTAACCTTTATATGACCTATCCATTAGCCTCTTCCAAATGACACATCACTAGCCTAACCTTTATATGACCTATCCATTAGCATCTTCCAAATGACATATCACTAGCCTAACCTTTATATGACCTATCCAGTAGCATCTTCCAAATGACATATCACTAGCCTAACCTTTATATGACCTATCCATTAGCATCTTCCAAATGACACATCACTAGCCTAACCTTTATATGACCTATCCATTAGCATCTTCCAAATGACACATCACTAGCCTAACCTTTATATGACCTATCCATTAGCATCTTCCAAATGACACATCACTAGCCTAACCTTTATATGACCTATCCATTAGCATCTTCCAAATGACACATCACTAGCCTAACCTTTATATGACCTATCCATTAGCATCTTCCAAATGACACATCACTAGCCTAACCTTTATATGACCTATCCATTAGCATCTTCCAAATGACATATCACTAGCCTAACCTTTATATGACCTATCCAGTACTATCTTCCAAATGACATATCACTAGCCTAACCTTTATATGACCTATCCAGTACAATCTTCAGAATGACATATCACTAGCCGAACCTTTATATGACCTATCCAGTACTATCTTCCAAATGACATATCACTAGCCTAACCTTTATATGACCTATCCATTAGCATCTTCCAAATGACACATCACTAGCCTAACCTTTATATGACCTATCCATTAGCATCTTCCAAATGACATATCACTAGCCTAACCTTTGTTTGACCTATCCTGTACTATCTTCCAAATGACATATCACTAGCCTAACCTTTATATGACCTATCCAGTACTATCTTCCAAATGACATATCACTAGCCGAACCTTTATATGACCTATCCAGTACTATCTTCCAAATGACATATCACTAACTTAACCACTAAACACCCATCATTTAGTGCCTTCTTATTTCGCTTCCGGTCATCATTCAGGGATTTCTCAAAATAAAAATTTAAAGTATTTTTTCTCGTAATTTCTTTACTGAACGAACAACCATCTTATCTTTTTCCCCGACTATCTCAGATATACAAAAAATTTTCCCCAAGACAACTGCTTAGCTACCTTCATCTTGTATCTCCTGTAAATATTTCAATGATTTAACGTCCATTCTATATCGGACATATTTTTTTATGAAAGTGATTTATTATTTCTTGTGGTTGTAACATACATTTCCAGCAAAAAGGCAAATATGCGATGTAACAATAAATAATGATCTAACTTTTTCTTCTCTGTTTCAAGTGTTTTGGAGCAACTCATGACTGTGAAGCAAGGACTTAAACCAAAGACCTCTCTAGCCAGCCAGACGTTTTTGGTACATTTTCAGAATTTATTTTGAGAATATCAGAATTATATGATGCTGCTCTAACTTTCAACAAAAAAATTCAAGAATAGCTCGACTCTTCCGTTCACGATATCCTTCAGAGATTTGAATAGCGTTCTAATACAGAACTTAATTTTGGACATACTTCAGCCATTGATGGATTTCTTATATGATACTTGGATTGGTAATTCCGTTCGTAATTGCTTTGGCTCTTATTTGAGATTTACAAAAAACGTAATTGTATTGATTATAAGTTTAATGACAGGTAAGCAGGACCAGATTAAGCCATTTTAGTGCCCAAGGCACAAACCCACATGGGTGCCCCCTTCTGCCCGGGGCCCCTGATCTTTCACTGACCGTGACCGCTGGTATGTTCAATATTATGCAGAGAAAACATTTTCAAAGCACTTGTTCAATTTTCGGTTGTTTCTGGACTTAAATTTGTTCAAAAAAAATATTTCTTGAGGACTTGTGGTGGCCCCAAACGCTTGGTGCCCAAGGCACGTGCCTTGTTTGCCTAATGGTTAATCCGGCCCTGCAGGTAAGTATTGTTGACGTAGCCTGTAGGTGTGTCTATTGTTTAAAGATTTCAAAATGAAGCTGCTTGATTGTAAAAATTAATGCTATAATTGATTAATTTTTATGTTGACTCTGTCGATAAAGTATCCATGCCGATGATCCATCTGGTCTGCCAATGAAATATCCATGTCGATGATCCATCTGGTCTGCCAATTAAATATCCATGTCGATGTTGTTGTTGTATATGAAATATCCATGCCGATGATCCATCTGGTCTGTCGATAAAATACCCATTTTGTCTGTCAAAGAAATGTCTGTCAAAGAAATGTTTTGTGGATGAATTGTCTGTCCGGGAATAAATGTTAATCGATAAATGTCTGTCGATGAAATGGCTGTCCATGAACTGACCTGGTACCCAAATCAGAGCCATTGGGGAGCCAAATCTGCACCCCGTGGCAAGGCCTGAATTTAGGCGTCTTCTTCACCAAAAAGTATAAATTAATAGACACATATTAAAAAATGAAATAAAAATGAATATTTTTGAGCCCTCTATAAATGGCACCGGGGTGGGTGCCGCCTTCGACCCCCCCCCCCTTTTGCACGGCCCTGATCTCAACACAACAGTTGGATTGGGGCCAACTCTTGATACAGTGCCAGTACTGCTGACTTTCCCTCGACACAACATTTGGATTGGGGCCAACTCTTGATACAGTGCCAGTACTGCGGACTTTCCCTCGACACAACATTTGGATTGGGGCAAACTCTTGATACAGTGCCAGTAATGCGGACTTTCCCTCGACATAACAGTTGGATTGGGGCCAACCCTTGTTACAGTGCCAGTACTGCTGACTTTCCCTTTAAAGTTCAACATGTTCCTTAACTCGCCACACCTAATTGTGTCGTCCAGACACATATCAAAGAGTTATGTTTCCTCAGCGCAACCTAAGCTGTACCGGCCTTCTACAACACTAACAGGGTAACGACTTTTATGCACGTTAATTATTTAGGTTAGTCTTTCTATTTGTCTTTTCGTCTGTCTGGGTCAAATCTTGTGGTCTATTTTCAACCATTCCCGCGTAACCGACATTCCTGCACGTGTGCGTGCTTTTCTGTTTTCAGTTACATTAATGTGCTAGCAGATACACCCGTGCCCCTCCACGGGGCTGGGGAGGGTGAGGGGGGGGGGTCTTTAAGTGAAAAATTTTACAAAATATGTATATTAGTATGCATATTATCTACATTAAATTGAGTAAGTGATAGCTCTAACAAAGGAAATTGCTAACAACGGTAAGGACAATTTGTAGGTGGCGGAGGATTAATGGATTACCTGGAGTCTCAAGTCATCTTGGATGTTTTTTGAATGGATGGCACACAAAATCTTGGTCACTAATGTGACATGTCACCATTATGGAACACTTGTTTATTACAATCTGCAATTTACTGTAAATTCTTGTTTCAATTTGTTCCGGTTTTATATTGTATTTGACATCGCAGCATACCCTAGATTAGTGGTTCTCATCCTTCCTAATGCCGCGACCCTTTAGTACAGTTCCCCATGTTGTGGCGACCCACAACCACACATTATTTTCATTGCTACTTTTATAACTGTGCAGTATGTGTCTCCGATGGTCTTAGGCGACCCCCTGGGAAAGGTTTGCTCGACCACCCAAAGGGGGTCGCGACCCACAGGTTAAGAACCGCTGCCCTAGGGTATTTCTTATTTATTCCCCGCAAAGGCTTTCATCACTACTGCTTCCAAACCCGTGACAACCAACTCATCCCTCAACCCACAAAACCCACCTCGCCAACCTCAAACCCACTCTCTCCAATCATCCCAAATTTTCTTCTCAATGCTTAAGTAAAAAAAAACAACATTTAAAAACATGCTAGCTCACTATTGTAGGTTGTAAAGCTTACAACAATAAGTGAAGTAATTTTTCATTGCAGTAAATTAAAAAAAAAAAATAGTAACAAAAGTTACATTAAATGGACTACGATGAGTCGATTGTTTTGTCACGTGATACGTGTAAAAACAAGTAAGACTTCCGGGAGGCTGTCTGCAACACACTAGACGCTCACAAATTTTTCTTTCAAAGAACTTTCTTCCTTTAATCATAACTGAATTATAACTATTGTCACATTTAATCAATGTCATTTAAAGAAACGCGTGTATTCGAGAATAAAATTGTTAATTAACACTGGGGGAAGCGCTGATGGAGACAAACATTTTGCTTTAGAATCAATGATAATGGCAATGGCTGATCAGCTGTTATCTGTTATGCGTTGTTATGTGTAGCAGAAAGCCTGCCAATGGCTGTTACGTATCACGTGACAAAACAAGGTAGTGACTCATCGTAGTCCACCGCGCCCTAACATCGTTCCCACGCCAACTTTTTTTTTTCTTATTCATTTTTCATTAAAATAATTTTTTTTTTTTTTTAAAAGTAAACACACCAAACAAACACATAACTATAAGTTGTGTGTATGTCTCAAAGACTAAATTTCACCCAAAGTTTCAAATAATACTTGAAATTTCTTCACGTTGTTCGAAAAATAGCACGAACTAATCCCACTGACTATCTGTTTATCTTCAACTCGCTTAGGCATGTAACCCTTATTCTTTATAATATAATGACCATTTATACTTTGGTATCGTTTCATTTGATTAACATCGACACATGTAAAATGACCACATTCTTAACAAGAAAAAAAACAACAACAATTCTTCATCTGTCCGCCTGTGCTGGAGAGGCGTAGCGAGTAGGCGTAGTTGACGTAGCGAGTAGGTGTAGTTGAGGTAGCGAGTAGGTGTAGTTGAGGTAGCGAGTAGGTGTAGTTGAGGTAGCGAGTAGGTGTAGTTGACGTAGTGGGTAGATGAAGTTGACGTAGCGAGTAGGTGTAGTTGACGTAGTGAGTAGGTGTAGTTGATGTAGTGGGTAGGTGAAGTTGACGTAGTGAGTAGGTGTAGTTGACGTAGCGAGTAGGTGTAGTTGACGTAGTGAGTAGGTGTAGTTGACGTAGTGGGTAGATGAAGTTGACGTAGTGAGTAGGTGTAGTTGACGTAGTGGTTAGATGAAGTTGACGTAGGGAGTAGGTGTAGTTGACGTAGTGGGTAGATGAAGTTGACGTAGTGAGTAGGTGTAGTTGACGTAGTGGTTGGATGAAGTTGACGTAGTGAGTAGGTGTAGTTGACGTAGCGAGTAGGTGTAGTTGACGTAGTGAGTAGGTGTAGTAGACGTAGTGGGTAGTTGAAGTTGACGTAGTGAGTAGGTGTAGTTGACGTAGCGGGTAGATGAAGTTGATGTAGTGAGTAGGTGTAGTTGACGTAGTGGGTAGATGAAGTTGACGTAGCGAGTAGGTGTAGACGTAGTGAGTAGGTGTAGTTGACGTAGTGGGTAGATAAAGTTGACGTAGCGAGTAGGTGTAGTTGACGTAGTGAGTTGGTGTAGTTGACGTAGTGAGTAGGTGTAGTTGACGTAGTGAGTAGGTGTAGTTGATGTAGTGAGTAGGTGTAGTTGACGTAGCGGGTAGGTGTAGTTGACGTAGTGAGTAGGTGTAGTTGACGTAGCCGGTAGATTCAGTTGACGTAGAGGGTAGCTGTAGTTGACGTAGCAGGTAGGTATAGTTGACGTAGTCGGAAGGTATAATTGATCATTTCCGCACTTACCTAGCACCCACCATTTCCGTACTACCTAGCACCAGCCTCTTGGCAAACTAAGAGCAATGGTACTAGAATGTCCCCTGCATTGCTTCAATTACATTTAATCAATTTACAGGACACAATAAAAGCGCTTGTCAGCATAGAAGATCTTGCATGGTCTTGGCTCTCCATTTTCTTTTATAGTTTAGTCTTACGGCGCCCTTTAAATCGTAAGGACATTATTTTTTTGAGTCATGAATTGCCTATTCCTATGCTATGTACTACAGTACTTTTGATTCAGCTGTAGACACTCGCGACCGGTATCATGTTAATGACGCGTGGATCTACTCCACAAGGTTCGTCCAAATGCATACTATAGAATTTTGCACACATCAATGGAAACGTTGAACATTTTGCATCAGTAACGCTAAAAATTAGAACAAAACATTGGCTACCCGGATATTTTCTGTTAGCTTTTTTTTTTCCTTGATTTTCATTGTGGGCGGTGAACCACATTTTTAAAAAAAAATCTAAATATTTCAAAGACAAATATCCTTGACTTGACTCCACAACTCTAGCATTACCATTCTGCTAAAAACTCTGACGACTCCACAACTCTAGCATCACCATTCTGCTAAAAACTCTGACTTGACTCCACAACTCCAGCATCACCATTCCGCTAAACACTCTGACTTGACTCCACAACTCCAGCATCACCATTCCGCTAAACACTCTGACTTGACTCCACAACTCCAGCATCACCATTCCGCTAAACACTGCATGTGACGTACAAAAGGTCCCGTTCTTGAATATTTCCGGTATTTTGATCACTGATGCATGACCTGGAATTGGCCAAGCCTTCACGGTACGGGGGGGGGAAAGTCCTTTCATTTACTGTGGCACACAAATCCGACGATTGGTTTGGCAGACGACATCAAAGGACCCTCCCCGGGTTATTATTCTACCTGAATATCTCTTGTCGGTGTGTTCCTGATATTCCCAAAAGACAAGATGACATGATTTTTTTTTTTTTTTTGCCTAATATTTATTATTGTTTATCGCCCACAGAATTTCATACTCTTGTACTTTTCCTTCTGGCACTACATCAGAGGTTCTAAATACACCATCTGCGAACCCCCGAATTTTTTTTAGCAATCAAGCCAAGGACAAGTATAGCATGAATCTGAATCAGGCAATAATGACGTCACGAAACAAACACTCAAAAAAAAAAAATCAAGTTTCATCTCAGTTTCTAGGGTTGGAAGAGGGGTCAGGTCTGGTAGTTGGGGATTTTTAGAAAATTATTTTAAAATAAACTTTACTAGTACGATAGGCAATATTTTTTAAAATTATAGTATTCCCATATGTGTTTTTTTCTGGCTAAGGACTGAGAAAGATTGTAATACTTTCTTCACACAATTGGTGCAGTGCTGGAAAATAATTCAGTCAAATTAAAGTGTTGAACCTGATCCGATTTCTTAAATATGAAAACAGGGTATTTCAAAACAAGACCCTTAGAAATGGCGTAAGCCGGGAAACTCAGAACAAGAGATGGCTTAAGTTTTGCTCGTAGTTTGAGGGGGGAAAAAAAAGGGGGGGGGCGTGGGGAAACACGTTTGAACAGATGAAAGGGAATTAAGCAATGTCTGAACATTCACTTGATGATGATTAGCAAGTGGCTGCACGGTGATTGGCTGAAATGGGATAGATCTAATTAGGACAGTTGATTCACTTGGGATAGATTTGTTGAAATGAGTTGATCTTAATTGGAAGCGCAGACCTGTTTACTCTTATGATTTTGTCATACAATGTACAATTTTGAGGTTTATATACTGTATGTTTATTTTTGTTACTATTAAGATAATGTATTGAACGATTTTGTGATGATATTGTACGATTTTAATAGGCTGAGGGTAAACAGGTCTGGAAGCGGGTAATATGATGGATGATAAAAGAGTGTTGGAAAACGGGGCGCGGTGTAAATTAAGGCATTGAAAAATGGGGAGCTGGTAAATAGTGTGTAAACGGGGGAGCTGATAAATGGGGGTGTAGGGTAAATGGTGTTTAGGGAAAATGTGGAGCGTATGAAGGGGGTGCTGTTTAAATAGGTTGAGGGTAAATTAAGGGTGGTATAGTAATAGTCTCTTGCGTGGTGAGTGTTGCAACGGACGTGGCGTTAAAACTAAATGTGGAGAAATTGATGAATGAAGTGAAAGATATAGATAATCAGGCTGAAGATGGCGAGATGAAAGGAAAATGGATAACTATGTAAAGCGGATATCTCATTTTACATCATATATATATATATTTTTAAAAAATAACCGGGTTAAGACACAGCATGTAGTCCCATCACAAACGAATCATATCAGCTGCCATTACGGTATCTTCCTCATCTTCTCCAGCTTACTTTAACTGCAGGCCCATTACCGTTAATTAGATCAATGTTTGGCCTTTTAAGTGATTCAATAGACGATCATGCCATCTTTATGCGGGCCAGTGGTTTTTTTGGTTTAGTGTCGTTGGGTTTATTCGACATCAAACTGGGGGAGCTAATATTGCAACGGGGAGTTAAATATTGCCAGGGGGTTAAATATTGCCAAGGGTGTCAAATATTGCCAGGGGGGGGGGGCTAAATATATTTAGAGGAACCAATATTGCAAGGGGGATCAAATATTTCCAGGAGTGAAATATTGCAAGGGGGAGTTAAATATTGTTAGAGTAGTCAAATTTTGCAAGGGCGATTCAAATATTGCCAGGGAGAGTCAAATATTGCCAGGGGGAGTAACATATTGCCCCGAGGAGTCAACTATTGTCCGGAGGAGTCAAATATTGCCAGGAGTCAAATATTGCCAGGGGTAGTCAAATATTGCAAGGAGGAGTCAAATATTGCCAGAAAGGGTCAAATATTGCCAAAGCGAGTCAAATATTGCCCGGGTGGGGTCAACTATCGCCATTCAAATATTGTCAGGGGGAGACAAATATTGCCAGGAGGAGTCAAATATTGACAGGAAAGATCAAATATTGCCAGGAGGTGTTAATTATTACCAAGGGGTGGATAAATGAAGCTGAGAAAACATGAGCTACTGAAAGAATGGAGGACCACCAAAAAATGTTCGGTAGTGACTTGCAAAGATGGGAAAAGGGTGCCATCTCTGTCGTTGAATCTTTGAAGCAATAAAAATGAATACTATGTACATTCAGAGTTTAAGAAAAGAAAAAAAAAGTATATTTTTATATCTGTAACAAAAGCCTGAAGTATTTCCGAATTGAGAGATAGTTAATGACTTCGACTCAATGGCTTCACAGGTCATTTGATTGAATCTACAATGTAAATTTAGAATGTTCCTAAATCAAACCGAATAGTTCATGTTATGTATGGGTGTGTGTGTCTTTGTGTGTGTTAGTACGATTAATTATGCACAGTTACACGCATCAATCCAGCAACATTGAAATTGCCGGATTAGTAGATTAGTAGATTAGTAGCGCCACAGGGATGGATGGATGGATGCATTAGTAAGCCATGACGTCACATGATCAAGGTTTCTCGTAATTGTTAGTGCTTCCAGACTGTGTGCGCTTGTGTTTCGCACTGACGTTAAAAAGGGGCATAATATGAAAGTTGTGATTCAAGTCTTTGGTCTTATTCAAATATGATAGTAATGAATATGTGTAATGATATTAAAGAAAGATTCACACATGTTTGCACCTTGGTATGTGAAAGATGAGCACCTAAAGGTCTCTTCACCCACATGTCTCTTCACTCAATGGTCTCTTCGCCGAAATGTCTCTTCGCTCAAAGGTCTCTTCACCCAAAATATCTCTTCACCCAAAGGTCCTTTCACCAAAGGGTCTCCACCCAAATGGCTCTTCATCCAAATACCTCTTCCCCTATAGGTCTCTTCATCCACATTCTCTTCACCCCAAAGGTCTCTTCACCCAAAATGTCTCTTCACCCCAAAGGTCTCTTCACCCAAAATGTCTCTTCACCCAAAAGGTCTCTTCACCCGCAGGTGTACACCCGTGATTGTAATAAGCCTAAAACACGCTTCTAAACTTTACCGATAATTTCCAATAGCTCTTATTTTCTTCATTTTTTTTTGCTTCTGAAAGGTCACCACCTTTTAATGAATTGTGTTTTTTTATGAAAAGCTCACAAACTTCCCTTCTCGTGGTCCAGAAATAATCACGAAAAAAACAACAACAGCGGGTTTGTCTCACAGGATCGATGGGAAAATATTGTTGTTTTTTTTCCTCCGATGGCGCTTTTAACGTGAACATAATAGGGGTATGACCTTGTTCTTCGGAGCACTCAGATGATCATGTCAAGCATGTATGATGGCTGTAATATGTCAGCTAGGCATGAGGATTTGATCATGGCAGTTGGAATTTGTTGAAGACATATACTGTTTTGGATACGATGTGATATGAAGTATTATGAAGATGATTGAGTCGTGGTATTGCCGGCAGTTGTAGGATGTTGTATTTCCAGACAACAGTTTAACAGATCGAGGTAATAGATATCGTGTTTATCTATTCTGCCAGTTTATGAAATAAGGCGATATAGATGATACACGAACATAGATTATACAATAATTTAGACGACACAAAATGATATAAACTACTAGACTATACATTATACAAGAATATAGGTCATGAAATGATATAGATGATTAAAAAAAGATAGAAGATACAAGAACTCACACGATACATATAATAATTCAGGTTTGTTATATAAATCTTCTCATTGTACGTTCTAAACTTATAAGCCCATTCTCTCACTGTGCATTTTGGGGGGGGGGGGGGAAAGGGGGGGGGGTTATCTTCGCCAAAACTGTAACCAAACGTCTATTTCGTCTTCCCCCTTCTAACAAACAACAGCCTTTCTCCTTCATTTAACACACATTAATTTGATCTTCCTAAAATTCCATCCAAATCTGATTCCTCTGTCACTTCTATCCGAACTCAGTTTCATTACTACCACATTCGGGATCTCTCTCTCCCAACTCCCCTTGTCTCTCTATTTAATTTCTTCCCTCACGCTCTTTCTCCAACTTTCTTTTTTCTTATTCTCTCTCTCTCTGTCTGTCTGTCTGTCTGTCTCTCTCTCTCTCTCTCTCTGCACATTCTCCACCAGGTGATCTCAATCCTTCCACCCCTCTTCAACTTTTTTCTCATCCGTTCTTGAAAGGCATTCCTACTGCCTCTCAACATAAATATAATGTTTAAATATATCTCGTTTCATTTTTTTAATATGAAAGAAGGTTGAGAGAGGGGGGTGGGTGAATTCATTGTATCCGGATACAAAATATTTATTTAAAAAAAAAAATCATAAATTATTTGTCATAACTGGGAATTTAGGGGAATTTACTATCATTTTCTTAGTGATATTTTGCACACATTGAAGTGAAAAAAGAGTGTGTGGTTGGGGGAGGGGGCTTTAGTCATCTCATTTTCCCAGGGCCATGAGCGCATCAATCTAGAAAATCGACCTTATGTTTGAATAAAGAGGCATTGCAGTTTATACAATTATTTTCTGGTAACCCCACCTTCAAAAGTAAAATAAAATAATATATATATATATATAAAGATATATATATATATCGTATCCTTGATTCGTCGAGACGATGGAGTGGCTATGGACACTATATATGTCTTACGAGGCCAATCCTGAAAAGGCCGTATCGGCTACACTTCTCACAGGAGAACCTTCACTAACGGTTAAATTTGACCTTTCGTAATACTGTTTTTTTGTTCAGGGGCTTCGTCTCGCGCATCATTCGTGTTTTTGACTCCTTCATACACCGATGTTCGTCAGCTGGAACAGTGCTCAGCGATGATCTCCCATTCTTTGATTTCTCTGCTGGCGTCCTTCATGTTCCCTTTTGAAAACGACCTTAAGTCGCAGTCGCGGCCGCCCGATAAGTCTTACCACTTCTGCCAACTCTCCATACAGCAGATCCTTTGAAAACGACCTTAAGTCGCAGTCGCGGCCGCCCGATAAGTCTTACCACTTCTGCCAACTCTCCATACAGCAGATCCTTTGGAATACGGCCTTCCTCATTCTCCTCACTTTGCTTAAAGAGCGGAAGCGTCTATTGCTAAGAACGGAGAACATGCTACGCATTTTTGCACGTTCCAAGACTTATGTGTTGGGCACCTTGTCTTGCAATCAAATGCCCGAAATTCGACGCAGAAATCTTTGGTGGAACCTGATGAATTTTCGAAACCGAAGCCGAAGCCAAAAGCTTAAAGACTTTCGGCCGACACCAAAAAGTTTTGATATTTCGAAACTCGTTCACGCATATGTTCGGCTTGCGACCGAAAATGATGCGGTATAGTATCAATATTTTTATACATTAAAAAAAATAATTAGATTATTTGTTCCGCGAAACCATACATTTTCGTTGAGACACGCGTTCTTATGTTTGACATTTAAATTATTCGTTTATCCGCAATTATCATGAAATGTATCGGCTAATTTTAGATTTGACCCAGATTAGACACACGTGGGACGAATGTTAAGCTACGTTTAGACCTACTACATAATTATTATACGAAACAGTGATTTATGCACACGTGTGTGTACTATTATAAACGTTAAAGGATATTTATTTCTCATTTCACAAAATTGAAATAAATAATTGTATTTTTTTTCATTACTAACGATTTCATCATTCTATATCTTGACATTTGTGTCTACACACTTGACTCATTTTGGTCAATATTTTTTTTTTTTTTTTTTTTTTTATTTCGCCAATAGTCATTGGCGAAATAAAAAAAATATATTCACCAAAAATGAGTCAGGTGTCTGCACACTTGACTCATTTTGGTGAATATTTTTATTTCGCCAATGACAATGTTTATGAGCATGACAATGATGAATTCAAATAAAAGAATGACTGGAATAAGCCTAAGGTTCACACATTTTATCTTTGAAAAAAAATAAATAAAAGAAGTAATTTAAATAAATAGCAATAATAATATCATTATTACTAATCCCTTACTTTTTTTTTTCCACAAAACTATTTACCTTTCACTTAGCCAAAAATAAATTAAATTTGTTGAAATATTGGACAAGTAGGTCATCGTTCAGCTGAGAGCAGCCTTCTCGGGGGGATTAATCATCTATTACACGACAGCACGACCGAGCAATAATGAATAGCGGATTGCCAATACTCAAGGACAGAATGAGGGACATTCTGACTTCTGGCAGACCGAAAATAAACTGAAACTGAAACCACGTTGAAATTGATCGAATGGCAACTTTCGACACCGAAACCGAAATTCGCTGGTCTCTAGTGCGGGAAGGAGGGCAACCTGTTTTATTCAAGAAATTTACATATAAACAAATATATATATATATACCAATAAGCTACTTTTATTCTGTTGTGTCAGCTTTGAAAGCACACACTATGAGCCAGCCCGCCAACAAAGTATAAGTGATCATGGTCTTGACACTCGTGAGCTAGAAAATTTACATCCAGCAAATCAATAACTGTTGACATATGGTGCACTGTTCAAATTTATAAGGACCATATCCATATTTAATTTTCAAATACGTTACCGGGGTCTGAATGGGACATCTGTGCTGAAATGACCTGTATCGTCACGCATCAGCTGTAATTTGAGTGCATTGACAAAGTGGGTCTGCTAAGTGGTATAGTTCGTACCTTGACTCCGTCTGAAGCAATCAACTATGTGGTCAGGTGGAATTATAATTAATTCTCGCGGTTACTACATAAACACAAATGAGGTTAAGTGTATACTTTTTTTTTTAATGTGCGATTTATTGGTTAAGTCTGGAGGCTGGGGACGTTAATATTCAACCATGTTCTTTTAAGCGACTTCAGGATAGATAACCTGTTTACCCTTACTCTTTCACCATAGTAAATACGTCTTTAAGCCTAAGACTACCGCACTACGATGAGCCTGAAAAAAGAACTTACAGTTTCGGGAATTTATTCGTTTGTTTTTTTGAAAAAAAATGTTTTCAAATATAAATATTTGGGGTGCAAGTAAAAAGTTAAGGCATTTTTTGTGTGTTTACACCGTAATCATTCGAATAAGAATAAAAGTGATTGGCCTTTGCGGTCTCGATCAATGAACCAACCAAAATATATTTTGTTGAGGATGGCGCTGTTAATACGTAACTGACAACCTGCTTGACCAAGACCTTTTCTCATCCTTAAGAAACAAATCGGAAGATAATTTCCTGTATATTTATTTGTGCAGAGGGGGTAGCTAGAGTGTTTGGCGCCCGGGGACAAGATTCATTTTAAAGCGCCCTCTTTTCCTTTTTTCAACTCTCAAACCCATTATTTTCATCAATAAAAATAATACCAAAGCACATTTTGGCGCCCTTAACTAGCTAACGCCCGGGTACATCTGTACCCCCTGCCCCCTACGCTACGCCTCTGTATTTGTGTTAACTTACATAAGCAGTTGAGTGGATTTCCTTACACAGCGTGTATGTTGATTGCAAACCAGACCCCCATCCCACACCCAAAATTGACAAAAGTACTCTTTTAACTACGTTTTTGAGAGCTGAAAAACTACTGTGACACTAAGCCAGGGGTAAGCAGGTCTGGGATAAAAAGCTATATCTCAAACTTATTTCAACGTTTGTGATTGGTCGCTTATAAAAAATGATTCATGAATACGTCTTAATAAAATAAAAATGCAAAATTATTGATGATAAATTATTCATTTTTTACAAAGAATGAATAAATACTTGAAATGTCGCGAATGGCTCATCTAGACTAAAGTCTGGCGAACAATGGAATATTTAGATTAGAACATTATAGAAAGATTTGAAACCTTACAAAATACAAAATAAAAGCTAAAAAGTATATTCTTTAATAATTTTTCGTTGTGGGTGTAAATCACAAACTTCAAAATGTATTACAACTGATGCTTCGACGCAATCAGGTCTGGACAACAGGTCATGTGGCCTTCCTAACGCATTGCCTGCTCTGCACGCCTTAGGAGAACGACATAATATGTTGTTATGTGCATCATGATGACCCTGGTGGGTGAGTCTCTCGTCAGATCAGATAGTATTACACTTGCACCAATCGCTATGTATGATGTTTTTTTTTATGTTAACTGTATGGAAACCTGAACACAAAGCAGGTTTGAAGCCAGGCGGGGACAGTAAAAAAAAAAAACCAAACCCCCACCCCCCAAAAAAAAAACAACAACAACAGGCACCTGGTCATTGCTGTCACAAATGACTGAGGCGGGGGTACAGGACAGAGCTCCATTGTTAAGGTAACTTATAGGATGGGCGGAAACTGCTGTTAGTTTTGGGAAGGCATTGTTAAAGGTGTCGAGGTTAAGGGTAATCGAGTCTATCATCTTTTAGATCGCAGGGATGGTTTCCTTCCATGACTTGGCATGCTAATTTTGGGGTTAACGACGGGAAATTTAATTGACCGGAAATTAGGGGCAGGAATGGGCCACCTAAGGAGGTAGAGAACTGTATATAAGACAGAACTCTTCATGACTATGGAGGTTAGTAGAGGTTGGTAGAAGTTCGTTGAGTTGGAAGTAGAGAGAAAAGAGCTAAGATAGCAGTTGTTACGGAATAGTTGCAAGTGAGATCAGGAGACGATAGTTGACTTGGGGAACTTAGGAATAGTTGAGACGAAACAGTGAACAGTCATAGATTTTATAGAGATTCATATAGTTAGCTGACAGTGAAGACTATAGAAGAGCATTTTATTTGAGTAATAAATATATTATCCTTTATCATCTGGACACCTGGAGTTGGAGTTGTTCAGTTTACATTTGTCTGCGTTGTGATTTTTGTCTGCCCCAACGCCTAGATACCCACAATATAAATCACAGAGAGGAGCGGTCATGTTCTGAATTCCACTACATCAATACAGTCAGTGATAAGTCAGGACCGGAGCCCTCCTCCGTAACAACCGTTCTGTGACAGTTGCACATTCACGCACGAGAAGTCACGCCATCCTGTAACTGTCTGGAGCTTCTGGCCGCCATCATTCACCATAAGCTCTCGGTACGGCAGCGTGTCCCTTGTGGTCATTGCCCTCCAGCGTGATGGCGCCGTCGCTCTGACCACTTGATGTCTTCTCGCGGGAGCGTTGAAGCGGTCTCCACGACACATAAGTAATATCTCATTGACCGAGAAAAAAAATCATGAACACCCCCCCCCCCCCACCCCAAAAAAGGAACAAAACAATATTATAAGCAAAAATAAGAACGTCAACAAAAGAAAATAAACATAAGATAATCTGGTTGGAAGATAAGCTGTACATAAACTCATAGACTGTGTGGTGATCTGTTGTTTCAGTTGTAGGGCTTAACCTCAAATTAGTTCCCACTGATGGTTTGTTGAAAAGAGGGGGAAAAAAAGTGGTATGAAATAAAAAAAAGATTTGTTCCAGAACCCTTGTCACAATTTAGTGACATGGCCTTTTTGGGAAATGAGTCGTCACTTGGTCTGAAACCTAAATCTGTGGCGTAGCCATTTGCCGGGGAGGGGAAAGGAGCCAGAGGTGTCAACCACACTCTCTGATAACATCTTTTTTTAAGATGAGGACCTTTCCAGGATATAAAAAAATTTCCGTATGTCAAAGAAAAATTATTATTATTTTTTTTAAAAAGGAAGAAAACAGTTTTGTTCAGTTCAGAAAAAAATTGGTTTCATCGGTATGGTTCTGAACCAGCAAACGTAAATCTAAGGACTGTAAGGAACAATTACAAAATCCAACAGTGTGCCGCTACGGCCCCCCCCCCCCCCCCCAAATCATTAAGTGTGGCGCAGATCAAACGCCGTGAGCGTGGCACCTTACATTGTAAGGTTTCTATGGCATGGCATGAAGATAAGCCATCAAGTCAACATTTCAAAGGGTTGTCAGCAGCAACAGTCGCCCCTTGAGGAGTAAATAACACGGACAGCTACAATGAATTTCCAACGCGCGTCTTCTACCATGGATCATGCAAGCGGTGACAGAAGGGTGGTCAAAAGCGGGTTGGGGGGGGGGAGAATGACAGGATATTATCTTAAGCTGTTTTTTTTCTATTAAATGGCGTAGTTTGAAAAAAAATAGCATAGTGTAAATAACTATGATAAAAAACAGCCTTAAAGTTTGTAAACAGCCGATTTGTATTGTCAGATCCGTCTCAAAGAAAACCCAAAATTCCTCTAGCATCTCTCTTGTTTCTTTAAGATTAAAGTGAAGAATGATGAAAGAACTAAAAAAATTTATGTGTCCAAAATGCTACCCTGCATTTTGAATTTATATAAAGACTAATGATAAGAGGATTAGACCCCCTTCCCCCCCCCCCCCCGCTCAGCACCCTCCCTTACTTTCACCCGATTGCGGAACACCCCCCTCCCCCACCACACACACACACCTTAGTTGTTTTTTAAATGTTTTATAAATAAATACATAAATTTATATATATATATATATATATATTATATAAGAATAAGCTATAGGGACATAACGCCAAAGAGCCGAAAATATTTGATACGTTCGGATTCTTAAAAACAAACATAGTTATTTTCTATTATTTTACGGAAATCGAATAAATTTACATGTGCAAAAAATATTATATTTCCGCTTTTATTTTAGCAAAAGTTTAAGTATTATTATTATAAATTACAAATACATATAAGGAAACAACTAAGGAACTATCTTAAGCATTTTATATGCGTTTAAAAGTTATGAAAAAAAAATTAAATAGAAAAAAATATGATCAAAAGAAATACACAGTAATCACATTTATCGGGAAAACCTAAACATCAGTTGTTGTTAGTGTGTTCTTTAGCGCGTTGTCAATAAGGCGAAATAAAATTAAAATTAATTAGTTCTAAATAATCACGCAAATGACGTCATAGTTAGAATTGCCTATTTAGACAAAGCTAAAAGATTTCTGATTTAATAAAAGAGTGGATGATTTATTTATGTTTTTAAAACTCTGTGTAGCCCACTATACACTATACATTCATTTTGCCCAGTGCAGCACAAGATAAGCCTCAGAATAAATTTGATCAATAATTAACCTTCTTCGATACATTTATATCGATGGTAGGAAATTGAGTTCATGCATTTTTACTTGGATAACAATATCATTCAATCCAATGACATTTTAGTTGTAAAAAAAGAAGCTATATTCTGATTTTACATATGAACATATGTTAACCAATTAAGAAAATCAATGACTTTAACAAAACATAAAAATATTTTCATAATTCTCCCCAGAGATATCAAGACCCAATCATTTTACACAAGTGAAAATTTAATTTTAAAATAGAGATTTTATTAGATAGAGAGATAGAAAGACAGACAGACAGGCAGACAAATACACAGATAGATAATAGATAAATAGAGTAGTAGATAAAAGATAGCTAGACGGATGGATGGATGGATGAAAGGATGGATGGATGGAAGGGTGTGTGTGTGTGTGAGAGGACGAATGGATGGATGGATAGATAGGTAGGTAGAAAGGTAGGTAGGCAGGTAGGTTGGTAGGTAGGCAGGTAGGTTGGTAGGTAGGTAAGTAGGTAGATTTAGGTAGGTAGGTAGGTAGGGAGATAGGTAGATAGATAGAAAGATGGGTAGATAGATAAGGACCTGTTTACTCTTACGATTTTGGCGTACAATGTACGATTTTGATGTGTATACATTATATATACTGAGTGTTTTTTTTACTATTAAGGTAATGTATTGAACGATTTTGTGATGAAATTGTACGATTTTAAGATTTTGAGGGTAAACAGGTCTGTAGATAGTAGCTGGATTGGTAGATAGTTAGGTAGGTAGGTAGGTGGGCAGGTAGGTAGGTAGGCAGGCAGGCACGTAGATGGTAAATAGGTAGATAGGTAGATGATAGATAGATAGGTAGATAGATAGATAAACAGACAGACAAACAGACATGCAGTCAGACAGACAGAGAGACAGAAGGAGGGACTGAAAGAGAGACAGTCAGAGAGACAAACAGACAGACAGAGATGTAGACAGAGAGACAGACACAGAGACAGACAGAGAGACAGACAGACAGAGAGACATATAGACCGGCAGAGAAACAGACAGACAGACAGAGAGAAAGAGAGATAGACAGAGACAGACAGAGCGACAGAGAGACAGAGAGACATAGAGACAGGCAGAGACAGAGAGACAGACAGAGAGACAGAAAGAGAGACAGAAAGAGAGACAGACAGATAGGGAGACAGACAGAATCACAGAGATACAGACAGAGAGACAGACAGTCAGACAGACAGATCATCCTTGAATAATTGCAAAAAAGTTATCTTAATTCGTTAAACTATATCCTTACATATATAAGTATATCCCGTATGTGCTTCTATAACATCAATCCAAAGTGATGAAAATTGTGTGAATTGTAAAAAAAATGCAAATGTTTTTGAATTATTACACAAATTTTACAATAATCCGTTGTGGGATGGGGACCTAAATTCTTTTTCCCCCCTTTTATGAGCTAAATATAATTTTCGTATGCGCTCCTATACCATTCATCCGATTGCGTTAAAACTTTGTTAAGTTGTTGTGCGCACCAATGGTTTCTGAATTAGCTTATCCATTTTGAAATATTCCTTTTCGGGCCGGAGCCCCAAATTATTTTGTTCTTATATGAGCTATACAAATATAATTTCAATCAGTGCTATTGCATGGGTGGCTAGAAATCAATCAAATACAAACGACATTTCAGTTTGTGTGTGACATAAGTACAACCATTTTAAAATTTTACGTTTGGGACCGGGGGCCTTATTTTAAAAATAATAAATATTTGAGCTATCTAAATATAATTTAAAACAGAGCTACTGCTGGGTGGATCAATCGCTACAAGTGTGTGGACTAAATTTTGAAAATGCACGCTTCTCACATGGGCAGTTATATGTTGCATGCTCACGCGTTGAAAAAACTTCTAATTTATTTGTGTACGCACTAGACGGAAAAAAACAATAAATATTTTCTATTTAAAAATTACTTTAAAACTTAATTAAAACACAAACACTTTTTTCATTGAGTGGCATGCAACGCATGCCGGGCTCTCGCTAGTATATATATATGTTTATAATTAATTTATGTATATTGTTTTCCACATTTTATGTGCTTAAAGTGTTTCAAATACAAAAAAATTAAACTCATGCAGTCAGGACACATTTTAATGTTGACCTTGTTATTTAGTGTGTCACCTTGTGTAGGTCCTTTATTTTAGAACTTTCGATTGCCTCGGCGTGGAAACCTGGCTAAGCTATTTATAGATTCTTGAACTTAAAACAACGCCCTGCATGCTGTCAAAGCACACGTTTAATTGAATCGACGTCCTCGTGATTCCTTGTGTGTAATTATAACATAGAATAAATTGCCATATTCCAATCCCATTAGGCATTTGAAAACACTCACAGTCAAGCATGCAGCATTTTAAAAAAAATTGGTTTTTTAAAAATAGCTATTGAGATTTCTTTTAATTAAAAAAAACAACATAATTTTTATTTTTTTTAAAAAAAGAATCAGACATGTCATGCTGATCGTGAATATCAAATAAGTAATGGGTCAAGGACAGGGAACAGTGACTTTTGGAAAAGCTGCTTTTTTGAGAATGACTGAAAATGTTGCCTTCAAAAAAAAAAAAAAGGGGGGGGGGTGGGTGGGCAGAGACACAATCAGAGTTTTAGTAGACATTTCATTTCATTACATTTCACTAATTTATTGATTCTAACGTGGGCAGTTTTCATCCCTTGCTGAGACGTAAGCGTCAACATACTCTGATGGGAGACCTTAACATACACCTCCTACCGTAACACCAGGGTAAAAGAAAAGAAAGGGGGGGAAGGCCACTTTTTTTTTTTAGTTGACGTTTTTCTGTGGGGGAAAAAATGTTGGCCATTTCCTGGCGGCACTAGCTCTTAAACGCCACTGCGGACCACCACATTGCCAATCAAACCCATACAAGCAGATTCCTGATTTAAAAAAAAAAAAAGAAATCCTTCGAATAGGCAGACTTTTCCTTCACATACCTTCATCTCTAAACAGTAGATTGATACATTGCTCTTCAGAGGCGTATTTAGAGTGTTGAGCGCCAGGGAACAATGTTCATTTTCACGGACCCCCTTAAACCCCGAAACCCATCATGTTCAACGATAAACTACCATCGATGGCCATTTTGGTGCCCCTAACTTATGCACTGGCGCCCGGGGACTACTGCCCCCTTTCTGCTTCTTTAGCTGCGCCTCTGTTGCTCTTTAAGTTTGTCATAACTTCAATATTACCGTCCATCCGTAAATGTTATACAGACCTTACTCCCCGCCCTTGCAACCACCGACCACTTGGCACTTCAGCATCTCCACGCGATTCACTTCGGCAGATTCCGTCCACCGCGCCGTATCGACTCGGCATTCCAGCGCTCATTGCCACTTTAATCCTCCCCCCTTTCCACCATCACCCCCCTTCCCCACCGTTCCCGCTCGCCCTCTTGTACCTACATGTCGGTCGTGTGGGGCTACAAACCCCGGCTTCGGCTGTCACATCCCCTAACCGACAGCATTCGCCTGCACAACTTTACCTGGCAAGAAGACATGAAGTGTGTTTTTTTTTTCTTCCTTTCTGCCGCAGATCACGCCGTGAACGTGTGCTTCGAGTGTACCCATGCGAAAAGCCAGTGCCGCTAAATCAACATCGGATGCCGTGTGAAACCTAATGCCACAGGTTCACCATCATTCACTTGGACATTTGTTGTTACACGATAGCGAAGAGCAACACGGATTAGGAGGGGCGGGCGGAGAGCTTCTAGTGGAGTTATTAGATTATTCGTGTTTGTAGTCTGCCACACCATTCTTACATTTGCAAGGGTTTATTCTTAAACGAGTGTGATAACTTTTTTGTTTTCTTGTAGAGTTGCTGTGGACGACTGCGTAAAGAGACGTCCACCATAGGTAAGTTCTTTTTGTTGTGTTTTGTGTGTGTGTGTGTGTGCTATACTTTGCAAGTATTGCGCCTCCATTAATAAACAACTCAACAACCCGGCCATGTTTTGGTTAAACCCCCCCCCCCCCCCCCCCCCTTTTTTTTTTTTTTTTTTTCTTCTGAAAATACCTGAAATGACTTTCCTTCACTAAGACTCTCGTGAGACCAAAAATAAATGGTGAAGAATGCTACTGAAAATGAAAGTGTCTTAATGAAACCAGAAAGTCTTTGAAGACAGAGTTAAGTTTTCGGAGACGCTTATGTTAGTGCTTCTCAAACATTTCAGTGTTTGCGGACCGGCGGGAATCACTGACCAAAATGCACCAGGGGTCAATGCCTATTTTAATGTTGAATGTCGTTTTTGCGATCTGACCCCCCCCCCACCTCCACCCACCACCTTTTGCGGAAGGGTGGCATTCTGCAGAGACCTCACGTGGGTCCTGAAGACTGTACTCCACAGCCGTCAAATCATTGGTAACGCTAACCAGACCTTAAACTCGTACAATATCAACACTAAATCGTTTAATACATTATCTTAATAGTAAAAAACAATACAAATTCAATATATATAATATATAATGTCACCACCTCAAAATCGTACATTGTACGCCAAAATCGTAAGAGCCAGGGCCGGCGCTAGGAGGGTGCGAGGCATTGGGCAAATTGAATTTTGCGGGGCCGTTGACGTTATATGTTCCCCGATAGGATATAAAAACACGTTATAGTCGTACTGGGGCCTTTCTGGTCATAATGGGACGTGTCGTACTGGGGCCTTTCTGGTCATAAAGGGACGCGTCATAACGGATATTTGTTCACTCGCTTAGTTTCCGAAATTTCTATTTTTTCCTCTAACAGTTAATTGCTTTAGTCCAAATTACTCATCGCGGCCTCATTGTTACCAATATCAAGGTTGTCAAAAAAGGTTCCTGGATTAGGAACTATTAGTAGGCTTAGGTATATTATAATTATACTACGGCAACGCGCGGGCGGTCGCCCACTTCGCCATCCCCTAGCGCCGACCCTGGTAAGAGTGAACAAGTCTGACTAACAAAATTCACTTCCCAGCCATCTAAACACATAGGGCACTCAGCTCACCCACGTCTATTTCTACTTTCAAAATGATTTTAAACCATGAAAGCTAGGGAAAAAATACACTGGAGGAACATCGCATTGGCCCTAATGTTTAGTCGTGTCTCCGGCAAACTGTTGCTAACTGCCAGAAATGTCAAGCCAAAGGGGGGGGGGGGTCTAGGCATCTGAGTTTTATACATCTGTGATAGAGTGGTGAGTTATTGTAGGAGACATTTGAAGGGTGTTATGGGAGACAGTCAAGTGAAGTTGTTGAAGAAAGTTGAATGGTGTTGTGGGCGACAATTGAATGGTGTTGATGTAGAGAATTGAATGGGGTTAAGGGAGACAGTTGAATGGTGTTGTAAGAGACAGTTGAATGATGTTGAGGAACACGGGTCAATGGCGTTGTTGGTGTAAGTTGAATGGTGTTGTTGGAGACAATTGAATAGTGTTGTGGGAGCCATTTGAATGGTTTTGTGGGAGACAATTTAATGGTGTTGTGGGAGACAATTGAATGGTGCTGTGGGAGACGGTTGAATGGTGTTGTGGGAGTCATTTGAGTGTGGGATGTGAGAGACAGATGAAGGGTGTTATTTGGATTAATTTGAATGGTGTTGAGGAACAAAGTTCAATGGCGTTGTTGGTGTAAGTCGAATGGTGTTGTGGAAGAGAATTGAATGGTGTTGTGAGAATAGAGGGGTGAGAGTGAGCTGCAGTGTTTAAGATGTAAGAGTCGAGAGGTTAGGGGCGAGGAAATATCAAGAAGTGAAAGGGATGCGGGTATGAAAAGGTGGTGATGTGAGATGAATAGTTGATGATTGGGTGGTAAGAGGTGGTGATGTGAGATGAAGAGTTGATGATTGGGTGTTAAGAGGTGGTGATGTGAGATGAAGAGTTGATGATTGGGTGGTAAGAGGTGGTGATGTGAAATGAAGAGTTGATGATTGGGTGGTAAGAGGTGGTGATGTGAGATGAAGAGTTGATGATTGGGTGGTAAGAGGTGGTGATGTGAGATGAAGAGTTGATGATTGGGTGTTAAGAGGTGGTGATGTGAGATGAAGAGTTGATGATTGGGTGTTAAGAGGTGGTGATGTGAGATGAAAAGTTGATGATTGGGTGTTAAGAGGTGGTGATGGAGCGCGGAGAAGTGTTGGCGGGTCCGTGAAAAAGGGTGTGTGTGTGTGTGTTGTTAGAGAGTGTCGTGTTCCTATAGTATGGGGAGGTGATTTGCAAGGGCGTGAAGAGGTGTTGACGGGGGGGGGGGGGCTGAGTGGGGGTGATAAGGCGTGGCGTCCTGGTGATGTTGCGTGAATAAGCGGTAGCAGCTTGTTGAAGTTGGTCAGGTTAAACTATAGTTGCTGGCGGAACGTGAATAATGAGTTTTATTCATGAAGCTCCTTTCAGTGACAACTTTTAGTGTGTGGAGTAATGTGCTACGCCAAGAAGTGAGACTAAACATTTAAAAAATAATAATTTTCCTGTAGCGAGGGTTGAATGAACATGTGTGACAAATGAGCTTTGCGTGTTTCATTAATTAGACAATTGAAAAGTGTAGATTCTACTCGTGCTAATGTTAACGCGAGAGCTTACGCGATCAATCCTTTCAAGTAGGTTACTCAGACATACAGTTTACATCCTCCGCTAGGAATCTTTGTTATATTCTGTCGAAAAACATGTATCTCGATAATCATATCTCTCACATTTGTCGCTCTACATACACCGCTATCCGTCAGCTCAGCTCCATCCGCCACTACCTCACAGTTAGTGCAACAAAAACACTAGTCTGTGCTCTTGTTCTCTTTTGTTTTGACTATTGCAACTCTCTTGTGGCAGGTTCATCAAAACACTTCTTAGAAAAATGACAAAATGTTCAAAACTCAGCTGCTAGGCTAGATCTAAAGGCAAAAAAAACATGATCACGTCACACATCTACTTCATTGGCTAGTTTTACAAGCACGGATTGACTATAAACTCTCTGTTCTCTGCCACAACTTTTTCTCGAATTCCTGCCCTTCCTATCTATCCGAACTTCTCTCTGTCTATTCACCCCTTCGACTGCTTCGCTCGTCCCCAGACGGGCGTATTCTTTCTGTCCCCAAGACTCGAACAAAAATATACTGTGAACGATCTTTCTCTTTCAGTGCTCCCAAACAATGGAATTCTCTTCCACTACACATCCGCAATATAACAACCATCAAAACTGTATGTAAAACACAGCTCTTTAAACTATACTATCCTGACTGATTCCCCCCTCTGACCGAAAAACAATGCTGCTGAGTGCCGTCCATGGCCTGACATGTAAATAGTTATGGAATGGTTGGGCGAATACACATTTGTTTTGTTTTATTTAATTAATGTATGGTAATTTTTAAGTTCATGATTATGTTTGTTAAATTGTATGTACAGTTGGATTTTGTTTTACTATATAGTATAGTGCGTTCAAAAAGAAATTTGACGAAAATTTTGACGTGGGAACTGAAAAAAAGATTCGACCAAATTTCCGAACGATCAAATTTCCTTCGCTAAATTTTCTGTCGACGAAATTTCTCTCGATCAAATTTCCGGTATCCCTTTATTACATCTTAGCAGATGGGGAACTGAGTTAATCACATGGTCTACGTTTGTGTATACAACTTTTTCCCTTAATCGATGATAAGGGCTGAATAAGTAATAATTAAGGAGCTGACAAAAATTAACATAAATATATCTTTGTTTATATATTATATATCACTTATTTTAATTTTACATGTAAATAAGTTTTTCGAAAAAGTTTAGAACTTACTTTCAAGACAAACTTTTGTCTTTGTTGATTGATTATTGTTGAGATTATTCGGGCTTTGTTTGTTTGTTTGTTTTTCTTTTAGGTCGGGGTCCTTTTGATGAATATTGTTTATACACTTTTTGTTCAGGTTAGTAATACTGAAACTGCTACCTTTATGTCACGCCAATCTCACCAGAGCACATGATTACTATATATACAAATAACTTGGCTACACCAATTTTGACTTTTAAAAATGCTTCTTGCATACAATGTGAGGATCTTGTGCCTGTCACTGGAAAGAAAACGATGCAATGGTCTGTTCTAAAACTAAAATATTGAAGCCCCATGATCGCTTGAGTCACGTCTGTCCACCCCGAGTCCCGCCTGTCCACCCCGAGTCACGTCTGTCCACCCCGAGTCACGCCTGTCCACCCCGAGTCCCGCCTGTCCACCCCGAGTCACGTCTGTCCACCCCGAGTCACGCCTGTCCACCCCGAGTCACGCCTGTCCACCCCGAGTCCCGCCTGTCCACCCCGAGTCACGTCTGTCCACCCCGAGTCACGTCTGTCCACCCCGAGTCACGTCTGTCAACGCAGAGTCACGGCTGTCCACCCCGAGTCACGGCTGTCCACCTCGAGTCACGGCTGTCCACCCCGAGTCACGGCTGTCCACCTCGAGTCACGGCTGTCCACCCCGAGTCACGCCTGTCCATCCCGAGTCACGTCTGTCAACGCAGAGTCACGGCTGTCCACCCCGAGTCACGCCTGTCCACCCCGAGTCACGCCTGTCCATCCCGAGTCACGTCTGTCCACCCCGAGTCACGTCTGTCCACCCCGAGTCACGTCTGTCAACGCAGAGTCACGGCTGTCCACCCCGAGTCACGGCTGTCCACCTCGAGTCACGCCTGTCCAAACCGAGTCACGCCTGTCCACCCCGAGTCCCGCCTGTCCACCTCGAGTCACGTCTGTCCACCCCGAGTCACGTCTGTCCACCCCGAGTCACGTCTGTCAACGCAGAGTCACGGCTGTCCACCCCGAGTCAGGGCTTTCCACCTCGAGTCACGCCTGTCCAAACCGAGTCACGCCTGTCCACCCCGAGTCCCGCCTGTCCACCTCGAGTCACGTCTGTCCACCCCGAGTCACGTCTGTCAACGCAGAGTCACGGCTGTCCACCCCGAGTCAGGGCTGTCCACCTCGAGTCACGCCTGTCCACCTCGAGTCACGCCTGTCCACCCCGAGTCACGCCTGTCCACCTCGAGTCACGCCTGTCCACCCCGAGTCACGCCTGTCCACCTCGAGTCATGCCTGCCCTCCCCGAGTCACGCCTGTCCAACCCGAGTCACGCCAGTCCACTGGTCCATCAAACTGAGATCTAAATAATTAAAGAGATGTCATTGAATATTTGATTGCCAGATTTGAAGTTATTGGACACCCTGCTAGGTTGGTATGTAGACGCACGTAGCTCGGACCGGCTGTGGTGATCTGTCTTATAATATAATATTGAGGAGTATCTCTCGTACGAGATCTCTTATTAGCTCTTTGTCCAGGGATTCTTTACTCTAGCCAAATCACCTCACAGACATAATAAACTAACTATGTACATAAAGTATAGACTGAAACGAACTATTTGTTAAACGAGAAATAAATACAAGGATTTATTGATTATTATTATTTACAAAAGACGTCATATAATTAGACGAGATATTCCAATGTACTTCAAAGGTCACTGACACACTAATGTTATCATCATTATAAATGCTGAAGATACTATGTTCATTCCTTGGGGACTTAACGTTTATATATTTCCACGATGATCTCGGTGGATCACAAGCGTAGAGTAGTGAAGGCGGAGTTCCCGGTCGTAAGTTCCGTGGGATCTCGGCGATGGTGAAGATGACTCTCCAGCGACGAATCGTGGTAGAAAGAGTCCCTGGATCTCCAAGTCCTAGTAGCCGTCAGGTAGTTTGGTGTAGGATGTAGATCAATCCCCTAGTTCCAGCTTCAAGGTCAATCGGTCCAGTGATAGAAACCAGGTATTATTCCAGGTAGCAGTCGCAGTTAATGATCACCCTAATGTAGACCTAAGTCTAGGTACTGCCAGCATACACGGTTAAGTGATCAGATCTTAAAAAGACATACTTGCTGGGTTGCAGTTATGTATCACGCTAATGAAGGTCTAAGTCTAGTTCCTTCCAGCGTCCACAGTCAAGTGATAAGATCATAAAGACATATTCTTGCTTGTTCTGGCTATTTATTCGAGTTGTGTGATAATTCAATTGGATGATTTAAATGTTGTATGCTTTCCCCATCCAATGATGATCATTTCTGATATTGCGGGCTTGACCTTCTACCCTCAAAGTTTATCGGTGTGAGGTACAAAATCCATAATCATGCTTTTGCGTGAGCTATCTGGTTTAAGAATGCAATAACAACAAGGGACGTTACTCCGCTTTGCTGTCTCCAGGGCAATACCGAAAAAGGGGGGGGGGGGGAGGTATTATTTTCTCAAGGCTCATCAATGATAGGAGTTGAACACAAAATTCACGCTTTTGGGTTGAGTGGTCTATGCAAAACAAGGGGGAGGAATGGTATCATCTTACAAGGGTTTTCAGGGGCGGATATATGAGTAAAGAATTTTCTAAAGTCCAGCCTCGGATCGTCACACCGGCATGTAGGCGTACGTAGCTTGGGTTGGTATGTCGGCGCGTGGATCTTGGGTTGTCACTCAAGCTGTACGGAGTTTACTTTTAGCATGAAGCGTATGGAGTCTGGTTAGATTGCATCAAGGGACGATATTGCCTCCCACCCCCACCCCTTTTTATATTAAAACCGAATGGAGAGAGTAGATCCCCTCAGAATATGCATTAAGTTTGTGGCAGTTCAGAGAACTCTGAGATAACGACTCTGACATGTTAATTTACGAAGATCTTGTAATCTATTACGCTAAAATAGTAAACGATTCCAAAAGATTTTTAAAGAATTTGAATCAAATTCCTCACCAGTTCAAGTACCGACCAAATAACGATTCCGCAATATTTTCTTTGCGTCTGCCAAGGTTTATGCGAATAAATGAAGACGTGGTGATTATTGTGTCCGAAACACTTATCACAACACATAGGTGGTAGGCGTAATCTATTACGCTAAAATAGTAAACGATTCCAAAAGATTAAAAAAAAATTTGAATCAAATTCCTCACCAGTTCAACTACCGACCAAATAACGATTCCGCAATATTTTCTTTGCGTCTGCCAAGGTTTACGCGAATAAATGAAGACGTGGTGATTATTGTGTCCGAAACACTTATCACAACACATAGGTGGTAGGCAGTTACTTATCATGCGCCCACAGAATGGAATTCTCAGAAGGGGAAGGCGTATGGTGTTGCTAGCATTCTGCTTGGTTTGATACCATTTCTTCCCATTAGCTTTCTGCTTGGTTATATATCACTGGTCATTTTCCGTGAGCTTTCCGCTTGCTTAAATATCACTTGTGCCATTGGCGTTCTGTTTTGGTTCGATATCAATTACGCCATTAGGATGTTGTTTTGATTGATATCACATAAATCATTAGCATCTATCGATTTTGCCATTAGCATTTTGTTTGTGTGTCTATCGATTTGGCCATTAATATTTTGTTTGGTCTGCTGTCACGTTTAAAGGCCTCCAAGAGGATACGTTTAAGACAACGTCAATGTCAATTCTTTCAATCTTCTGGATAATAGTTCCATACTTTCCTCAACTATTTACCCCGAAACCTCAGAAAAAGCAACACAAAAGAAATACCCTAATCGCCTCCTGATTTTATCATAAAAATGTGCAAATAACTAAATGAGTGGTTTTAAAAGCCGATGTCCCAGCTCTTCTATAACGTCAGTTCACACGATCAAATTTCGCATCAAATTGATGTATGAACGCACTAATTTGTGCGTGGTTTCTTTTTTTTGGGGGGGGGGGGAGGGGGGGAATTTTATCAAATATTAATTTGAAAGTTATGACAAGGCTTCATAGACGAATTGCATCAAATGCTTGAAGGAAAATTTGATCGTGTGAACCGACCCTTTAAGGCAACAAATTCATGAATTCACAACACACCGGAGTGGAGTACATTGCTGGCCGCACATTTAGCGCACATGTTGATCGGTGCAACAGGTGTATGAGTGAGCGCTGTAGGTTTAATGTGTCTTGTTTGACAGGCGCTATTTGCTGGACTAAAATCAATTTGTTGTGTGTCACAACACAGGGTGTGGGAAAAACCCGTGTTGGAAAGTGTAGTTTTTTTTAAAAAAGCGAAAATGTAATTTTAGAAATATAGTGATATTTATGGAAAAAAATGTTTTTAATTTAAAATTAGAATATATATTTGTAGTAAACATAGTTGAGTAATTTTGTACTTAAATAGAGTGGTGTATTTAACATATTACTAAACGATACAAATAACGAACTAACATATCACTAAACATATGAATAACGAACGAGACCATTCAAATAATTAAGTAACATATTACTAGACCATACAAATAATTAAGTAACATTACTAGACCATACAAATAATTAAGTAACATATTACTAGACCATACAAATAATTAAGTAACATTACTAGACCATACAAATAATTAAGTAACATTACTAGACATACAAATAATTAAGTAACATTACTAGACATACAAATAATTAAGTAACATTACTAGACCATACAAATAATTAAGTAACATATTACTAGACCGTAGAAATAACGATCTGGCATGTCGCCAGACTATGCCAACAGCTAGCTATAATCAAGAATATCCCAGACACCAGGTCTCTAAAAAAACACACATAATTTTAACCATCTTTGCAACAATCGCATGTTTATTTACTGCAATAACATGATAAATATCCCCGAAGCTGATAGTCTCTCGTGAGTTCTCCAATTCCACGTTGACACCGAGTTGATTCCACCGGACCACAGTCTAACAAAGTTTCTCTTATTGGGACACTTTCAGCCCTTCCCCCCCCCACCCCACCCCCACAACGGTTGAATAAGAGTGCAATATTATGTCTAGAGTGTGATTTAAAAACAGGCCCTTCATAATGCAAGCTCTACCATTTAAATACTCTACTTAGATATGCTGTCTACATCATCGGGAATTTCCGAAATGCCACCAAAAAAAAAACAATTTTGTTATAAAAAAACATCGTCATTATACACCATTATGAATAACTATAAGCTGACTAACCACGACAATACCCTCCGCTGTAGGACCTCACTTAGCCCCTCGAATACCAGCGTAATGTCACTTGATGATAATTTGTTACTGGTGGTTGTGAACCACGTGACCGAGCAGACAAACATCTGCGGCTACTGGAGTTGCAACGCTAACACAAATGGATAGCTGAAAAAAAAACCCGGTAGGAATTCTTTTCCAGTCCACGTATTGTAAGAGTATCCAGACTTTTAACGCTAACGTGCTGGCAGCCATTTGCCAGTAACTTATTTGAATACTTTATCTCGACACGATCATTTGCAGTGTTCGGATATTTGTCTTAGAAGGCCTACGTTTTAGTTTTATTTTTTAAGTATTTTTTATTGGGCGTGTTGGAAGTTAAAGGGTTAATCTTGTTAGGAGCAATTAAAACAGAAAATCTACATTGTTAATTAGGTAAATATTTTGTCTATGTATCTCCACGATGTGACCCTTCTCTCTTACGCTCCTATATGTTTAATTAAACATTTGTGTCTATACTTGAACGTAGTCAACTTCAATTTAAAAAAAAAAAACATGCTTGCAAGCAACCATAGAAACATTTTATCGTTATCGGCGTTCTGCACATAGCTTTTTTTTTCAATCCGAAGTCGTAAAGAATTTTAGTAACGTAATGTTTATGTTTTCCTACTTTGACACACGTTCTTAAAATGTCAGAGCCACGATCCTTAAGTCTGTGACCCAGGGCACAGAAGTCTGTGACCCATGATTCTTAAGTCTGTGACCCAGGGCACCTAAGTCTGTGACCCATGATTCTTAAGTCTGTGACACAGGGCACCTAAGTCTGTGACCCATGATTCTTAAGTCTGTGACCCAGGGCACCCAAGTTTCTGGTCCAGGGCACCCACGTCTTTGACCCAGAAAACCTAAGTCTCTGGCCCAGGGCACCCAAGACTCTAGCACATGGCACCTAAGTCTCTGACTGAGAGTACTTGTCTGGTTAAGACCCTAAAGTCTCTGGCCAAGGGCACCCAAGTCTTTGACCCAGGACACCTAAATCTTTGGCCCAGGGCACCCAAGTCTCTGGCCCAGGGCACCCAAGTCTCTGGCCCAGGGCACCCAAGTCTCTGGCCCAGGGCACCCAAGTCTCTGGCCCAGGGCACCCAAGTCTCTGGCCCAGGGCACCTAAGTCTCTGGCCCAGGACACCTAAGTCTCTGACCAAGGAAACTTGTCTGGTCAGGCCCTTAAAGCCTCTGCCCTAAGGGCCACACGTGCCTTGTCAGGGCCCTTAAGTAAATAAACTCATGGCCCCTCGAGTCTGACCCACAGCCCCGATGTTTTAATGGAAATCAGAGCTACACAGGTAGACACAACCTAATCAGGTAGCCACATAAAACCAAACGCAAACCAATTATTCAAATTCTCTAACAAAAACAGGAAATAGAAGAAAAAGGAATTTTTAAACTAAGTCTATCATTTGTTGGTTGGCGCATCTAAGCCACGAGCCTGAAATAAATGCGTCTCGTCCCCCAATCATTCATTCTAAAAATAATAATAAAATAACCCGTATGTCGGTTGCGTGCTTTTCGCGCGTGCTTCTCCAACACGTGGGAGCTTGCCGTCATGAATATTTAGCAAATGAAGCCCCAAGCTCCCAGCGAGAATTAAACACGTCCGCCCATAACTAAATGTCTTACAACTGCTTCTCTCTCAGGTCAGCCTTCTGCTCTTTCCCGCCGTTTGAACTCTGCACCAGAGGCGTAGCTAGAGTGTTTGGCGCCCGGGGACAAGATTTGCGCCCGGGGACAAGATTCATTTTAAAGCGCCCTTTTTTCCTTTTTTCAACTCTCAAACCCATTATTTTCATCAATAAAATAATACCAAAGCACATTTCGGCGCCCCTAACTAGCTGGCGCCCGGGTACATCTGTACCCCCCTGCCCCACCTACGTTACGCCTCTGCACCGACTTCTGACGGGGGACGTTTTCACATCCCATGTCACACGTCGGTACGACCCCAGTCTGGCGGTAACTCGGTCAACATAGTTACACTTGGAGCCTCAAATTTCACCCGCTAGGGGCCTCAAATTACTTTTGAAATCTGCAGAATTTTATGTGTTGAACAAGGTCAAGGTCAAGAAAGGGTCTGAGGGAGCAATGGGCTTCATTTACTAAATCATGAGAGAACGTTGGAACGAGCATTCTCCCCAATAGTGGAAAAGGCGAAACGGAGGTGTAAAATATAATGTGGTAAATCAAGTGTAGGCAAACTACGTCCCGCGGGCCGCTTGCGGCCAAGTACCTGATATTATGCGGCCATCGAAGGCATTAAGAAATTTAAAAAAACATACTTTGTTTATAAGTTATTATAATGAATTTTTACAGAATTTCATGTACCGTTATGATTGTTTTAACATTTTTGGATCAACTTTCGGTCTAATTTTTTAATTTTTTTTTAAACAGTCCTTGACTTTTGTCATGTGATGCTAAAATGCGAATTTACCTATTTTAATATAGAGAGATTTTATGGAATGTAAACATTGGACATAATATGCATATGGCCCTCTCAATAGCTCTACATTTGTCAATGTGGCCCTCCGCACAAAAAGTTTGACCATCCCTGTGGTAAAGGGTTGAGGTATGTGTGTGTGTGTGTGGGGGGGGGGTCACCTTAAATGTAAGAAATCGTCATGATACAGCATAATTAGCACAAATAAGAAAAATAATAAAAAGATTTTTAGGCATAAACTTGATTTCTTGTTATTGTTTATATCCTTAAAATCCTTTCAACTTTTACATTTTGCTATCATTACATCCCTGGCATTTTACTCTCATTGCATCCCTGGCATTTTACTATCATTACATCCCTGGCATTTTACTATCATTAAATCCCTGGCATTTTACTGTCATTGCATGCATGGCATTTTACTATCATTACATCCCTGGCATTTTACAATCATTACATCCCTGACATTTTACGATCATTACATCCCTCACATTTTACCCACGACAGTACGTTTCACTGATTTTAAAATGGTTACTATTCGCTTCTGTTAATTGCTCTTAAAGTTCACGTTATCCATTTTTTTTTGGGTTGTTTTGTTACGTTTCTTAGTTTCTGAATTTTAAAAGCATTGTTCCCCAATTATTATTATTAAGACAATGCCAGCCAAAGAGGAATGTTATTATCGAACATTAGAATTTTGAGGATCGTAAAATTGACACACCACGTAAGTTTGTGAAATATACCTGTTATTTATTAGCACAATCTCTAATGGTGGTTTTGAAATGCCAAAAAAACAACAAAAAACAACAACAAACAAGGGATCGCCTTTAATAAATCAAAACATGCGGGCCATTTGTTGTTTACAATCAACTTTGTATACATTTGAGCTTCTCTTAAGATATCTTCCACATTCTCTAAAAAAATATTCTCTAAAAAAATTCTCTAAAGATACACTCTATGTTCTCTAAAGATATCCTAGACATTCGCTGAAGATATCCTCTACATTCTCTGAACATATCCTGTACGTTCTCTAAAGATATCCTACACGTTTTCTAAAGACGTTCTCTGAACACATTCTCTAAAGACATCCCATGCATTCTCTAAAGACTTTCTCTAAAGACATCCTATACAGTCTCTAAAGACATCCTCAACTTTCTTTAAATAGTTTCAAGACGACCAGACTCGAATGGAGATAAGGAAGGTACGTTAAACACGTGAAAAAAAATGTTTTCATTCTCACACAGTGAACGTAAGAAACGGGGTCAAATTTTAGTTTCGTTATTCCCACCCCCCACACCCCGTTTTTTTTCTTCTCACAGCACTCACCACCGCCAAGAGTCGTCAAAACAACAACAACAACAACTTGCTTTAGTGGACTCTTAAAATCCCGAATCCTTTCCTTGACAGTACCTCTCTCTCCTAAGGTCGCCCCGCTAATGCAAAGCCCATCAAGTCGTTGATTAGATCAATTTCACAAAGGGAAATTTACCTTGTGTACACACGCCAGGTAGATTTTTTAAAAATACATTAAGTGAGCTTCAAACACGGTTGCTGCGATTCGAGCCGTTTTTTCTGCCGGTGGTTACATGGCAACAAATAACATCATGTAACTGGAGTTTGAATGAGAAGATAGACATGCGTTGACGCAGGCGAACGTTGACACGTGTAGACGCAGACGAACGTAGACATGTGTAGACGCAGACAACCATGCACTTTTAAAAAAAGGTTCATTCCATGTACTTTATAATATATTATTTGAAGCAAATTATAAAGTAAAAAAAAAAAAAACACCCTGGAGTATCCGGGAAAGGCCACTCCCATAAGTATACAGTTGTTTTACGCTATTTATGCTTGACATGAGGAAGGGTTTTGTTTCTGAAAAGGTCTGCTTGGACCCAAAACCAGAGCCATCGCGTGGGCCCGAACACCGTGCGGTTGCATTGAACGTCGGATATATAAAGGTCCCAAAGATGTGATGAGAAAGAAAAAAATTAAAAAATTAAACTATCAACTTTGAAGACAAGGGAAACGAACTAAAAAGTTGCACAAAAAAGGTTGGGGTGGGGTTGTGGGGGGGGGGGGGGGTGTGTGTTCTAAATGTAACGTGACTGCTCTGTTTTAACCTCTTCAATCTTTTAAAAAAATAAATCAAAGTTCCGCACATATTGGTTAGTTGACATTTGGTAAACAGAGTCCACAAATGGTTGAGGATGCCACGATAAACCATTGACTCGATCGAAGATGACACTAAACAGGTGGTAAACAGCATTTTTATGTTTAATTTCATAAGCGATGTACACTAATCTTTTAAAACGGTTGTAGTTGTACATGTTTATAATGACATTAATTTAAAAAAAAAAAAAATAAAAATGATTAAAGATTCACATAAAAAATGCTAAACAGTTCAAACTTAAATCTAACTGGAATATAAGTAAGAATGTTAATAAAAAATGCAAAAAAGAATAATTTTGGAGAAACGAATCAAGCAAACCCTATTTCAAAAACAAACAAACAAACAAACCAATAAACAACCGTTGTTAGATAGCTCTTCTGCACAAAAAGTGTCCACTTGAATGTGTATTTAAGAATAGATACGAACGAGTTAGGACTCCACTAACTTACAGTAACAATAAGTGATTCGTTGAGTTGTGAGTTCAATCAGTGTGATGGCGTTTAGGTGAAAATATTTTCTGTATCCCTTGCTTCTTCCACTTGTGTCACGTAAATATGTACCTAAAACATTGCATGCTTTGTTGTGAAACATTTTCTTCGCAGCTTTAGTTGGTGTTTTTTTTCTTTTTCTACTTTTTTTTTCTTTTTGTAAATAAAAATAATCCCTAATACTAACTTCGGCAAAATTTTTGGACGGATAATTAACCAAATTCTCGTCAACCTATCGAACAGAAACTTGGCACATAGTCTCGATGCCGATGACAGCACGATCTATGAAATTTTTAGCACCCCCTCCGCGCCCCCCCCCCCCCACATAACATAAAAAAAACACAAAATAAGTTTTTCCTGCTTTTTGAAGTGGAAGATGAAGGAAATATAATGTCAAAAATGTAAATAAAATAAAATTCCTGATAACTTCGCTAAACGAGATTCTTTTTTAAAAAATATCTCATGTACGTTTGTTGCGTAATATTTTCTTTTGTTTTTCTGAAAGAGTTGGTGAAATAAATCTGCGGGGGGGGGGGGGGGGTAAAAACCGGGTAGGATATTAGAAAATTCATATAAAATAAAAATAAAAAAATGCTTGTAAAGGATTTATACGCAAAAAAAAAATAATTTGTTTTTAGGGCCTGTTAAATTATTATTTTTTCAGAATGCAAATCAAATTTAGTGGGTTTTTTTTTTTTAGGTGCACCTATATTTTTTTGAATTTATAAATGTGCCACTGGCTTCATGACTCTGAACAAATTCATCGCACGACAACAATTTCCGTTTTGATCTGCTCCACATACTCCAAATGTTTCGAATTGACGGGTCTTACATTTCGATACTGTTAAGTTATTTTGACCTAGGCCAGACGTTAAGGAATGTAAAAGAAATGTCTGGAAATAGCAGCCAACATTTTCTGGATATATATTTACGCGTGTTACAAATATACGGATATTATTATTATTATTAGTAGTTTTCTATAGCGGGGTACCCCAGCCTAGGACGGGGCACACCACTCTGTACATACAATACAACAAACATAATCATGAACTTAAAAATTAAAATACATTAATTAAAGGACACAAAACAAAATGTGTATTCACCCCAACCATTCCATAGCTTTTTACATGTCAAGCGTTGGACGGCACCCAGCAGCATCGTTTATCGGTCAGAGTGGGGAATCAGTCAGGATAGTAGATGTTAAAGAGATGTGTTTTGAGTGCAGTTTTGAAGGCTGTGATGGTCGGTATATTGCGGATGTGTAGTGGAAGAGAATCCAGCATTACGCTCCGCAGAATTTTGATAATGTACCGTTTACACTTGTGTTAATGCACTTCGATAATCATCCGAATTTATTTTTTAAATTAAAAGCTCATAACGAGACAGATAACAAGAGGTTAGGTACTGGGGGGGGGGAGGGTCGAGGGCGGGTAGGGCAAAGCCATCGATCGTCTGCCACGTCATAGCCTGGCGACAATCCCGAAAGCCAGTGCTACTATTCTAGTATCAATTAGTCAGGTAGCTAGTAGCTACTGGCGGTCATGGTTAGCTAGGGGCGGTGGGAGATAATGCGAGGAGCCGTCCGTGCGATCGATGGGAATGTTGATATTAAAATACGACTGGGTGGAAACATCTTTTGTTGGTATGTAGGGACACCATTTCTGGCTGATTGGTCTTGTACCCATAAGGGCAACGAGAAAAAAAAAGATTTGGGAAGGGCGGGGGGAGGGGGGGCATTTTTAAAAATCAGCTTTTGGCCTACCCTTAACAGTAACAGTAAATAAGCTGAAGTTTTTTTTGTTTTTGAAGTTTTCGATTTGACAACACTGCCAAAATGCATTTTTTATAATTAAAAAAAGAACCACGTTTTCTGTGTAATGTAATGTTCCCTCTCTTTTTATGTTCTTTCCTTTAAATTATTTAATGAAATGATATATATATATATACATATGTCGAGTATGGAAGTTCATTAGTTATTGTTGCGAGTGAATGTCATGTTTAAGGCGCGCGGTGTGTGTTAGAGAGTTTTAATTAGTTAATGAACGCTCTTCCCGCTTTTGACTGAATGACGTGTTTTATGCTAATTGTGACGTATTGTCTAGTCTGTATTGGGACGTAAGTTTTAGTCGCGCGGCAGCATTGAGTGGAACGTCGTGGAAGTAAGATGTGTTTCTGAAGATCTGATAGCGAGCTGTACTATATCATACTATATTCATGTGACTATTGAAGTTCCAGCCTGCATTCGTAATTGGTTATTAAAGTTATAGTTATTAGGAAAAAGGCCTTGAGTTTATTCAGTAATATTAGGAATAATAAGGCCTATTACAACGTGTTGTGGGAACTTGACGAATCACTCAATCAAGGAGAACTGAGGAGTTGACAATATATATATATATATACTGCATGGTCACAAAAGTGAGTCCAGATCACCGAAAGTCTGGACAACTGAAATTCGCATTCCTTTTTTTTTTAAACATCTATATCTCACAATGACAGATCGAAATGAACATCAGAAGAAATGTTACACCATTTGAACAGCAAGTCACGAAAACGTATTTGATGGAGATGGCAGCACCTCTACTAGTCGGTTCCTGCAATTTGACGCAGTCAGCTAAGTAATGCTAAGCCTCTGTTTAGAAGAGATTCACTATATAGGTGGGATTCAATAGCGTTGAAAAAATACACTAATGTGTATGGAATTTGACTTTGTGTGATGGCAAAGTGAATTTATATTTTCAAATCTAAGATTTTTTCTGCATTGGATGAAGTTTTGATATGAAAACTGAAAATGCTTTTTGTTTAATGACCCAAATTCCCATACATTGTTTTTTTTCTCTTTGTATGTTTTTGAAATTCATGTATCTGAATAAAGTGGGTAAAATTATACAGCAGCTCACAATGATTTGTTGATTATCCCACAATTCCCGGTAACCGGACCCCTGACTTCTCTCAGAGGATTGTCGTTGGAAAATGCAAGGGGGGGTAATTGAATTTAATGAAACACTGCCCCCAATTCTAGCTCATACGAAAGACGCGAGACTGGCCCGGGCCCCACCACGAGATGATGCTGAACCCTCTATGTTACGACATCCCGATTGATCAGGTTATTGACACAAGGCGCGAGGAGATCAGGGTTAACCGATTTCACGGACTTGGACGGGTCGGAAACTTAATTGGGATTACTGATAGTCTGGCGGGCTTTTTTGGTAGTTTGGCTGTTTGGCAGTGGTAGTATGTTGGCTGTTTGGCAGTGGTAGTATGTTGGCTGTTTGGCAGTGGTAGTATGTTGGCTGTTTGGCAGTGGTAGTATGTTGGCTGTTTGGCAGTGGTAGTATGTTGGCTGTTTGGCAGTGGTAGTATGTTGGCTGTTTGGCAGTGCTAGTATGTTGGCTGTTTGGCAGTGGTAGTATGTTGGCTGTTTGGCAGTGGTAGTATGTTGGCTGTTTGGCAGTGGTAGTATGTTGGCTGTTTGGCAGTGGTAGCATGTTGGCTGTTTGGCAGTGGTAGCATGTTGGCTGTTTGGCAGTGGTAGTATGTTGGCTGTTTGGCAGTGGTAGTATGTTGGCTGTTTGGCAGTGGTAGTATGTTGGCTGTTTGGCAGTGGTAGTATGTTGGCTGTTTGGCAGTGGTAGTATGTTGGCTGTTTGGCAGTGGTAGTATGTTGGCTGTTTGGCAGTGGTAGTATGTTGGCTGTTTGGCAGTGGTAGTATGTTGGCTGTTTGGCAGTGGTAGTATGTTGGCTATTTGGCAGTGCTAGTATGTCTGACATGCGGACACAAGTGATGTTTGTTTGGTTTTGATGTTCATTTTTAAAAAAATGTGTTATCAAAGACGAATTTAAACGCACTAAAAACTAGAAAATAATTTAAAATTTCTTGATTTGAATTACGCAAAGAAAGTTTGTGCAGAAGTGTAGAAAACCAATCGATGTCGCCAAAGGATTCGAATTTAAATGTAGATTTAAGTGAAATATGTTTATTTTGTAAAAAAAATTTAAAAACATATTTTCTTTACAGACTTTCTTTGCGTAATGCATTTTAAATTGTTATTAGATTTTAAATTATGTTCTACTCTTTAGTGCAGGCCTTAACAACACAAAATGTAAGCTGGGCCGTAATACATTACGAAAAACTTGTGCAGGTCAAAAGAAAATAGGACAGGGGGAAAATAATCAGAATAACGAATATTTCGTTCCTTCGCGGGCCGCAAAGTTGTTTCTGACGGACGGTATGTTTTGCAGGCCTGCTTTAGTGCGTTTAAACTCGCATTGATAGAAATTCTTATTTTTTAAAATGTTTTTTTAAGATATATTTTTATTTGATACATTTTATTGTTAAAAGTGTTATGTTTAAATTAATTGTGGACTAAAGTAGAACTATGTATTTGTTTAAAACAACGAATGGTTACGAAATCCAGCCGGAACTTGAACTCTGTCAACTGTCAAAAACCCCCATGGCGTGGACCACGTGATATATTTCTTGTAATCTAAAGCATGTCCTTATACGGTCGTACACAGTGTTTCTTTCAGAAAGGCACACATTTCAATAACTTTTAAAAATTTTATAAAAATTAAATTTAGAGTATTTTTTTTTTTTTTAATTATTTTTTCTTACACATTTCCCCCCGGGGGGGGCACTTGACTTGCTCCGGGGGGTACTGCCCCCCCCGGAGGTATGCCTGAAAGAAACACTGGTTGTACACCATACCCTGGCACTGTATTGATCAATATAAAGGAAGCATGACGAAGCAGCAGCAAAATATATAAATTAGTAATAGTAACAGTCATCTGAGATCGGGTGTTTCAACCATATACAACAGCAGCCGGCATTCAATGGTATAAAGTAAAACTCGTTTGAATAAACTGGAGTTATTTACCGAGCCAGGCAACCGTCTTGCGTTGAACAAGTGTTACCGCTCATAGCATATGTCACCCCCTTCATGCATACCAATATCAACGTCGTTACTAAGTGGTTCCATAAGCCTGACATACTGACATGCGACAGCGGGACATATTGACATACAACATACTGAATTTTTGTTTAACACAACAGCGAGAAACTCGACAGTTTGACATAGTGACGTACATCAGCTTGACATAATGCCATACAACAGCTTGACATGCAACAGTTTGACATAGTGACAACAACGGCTTGACATACAACGGCTTGACATACAACGACTAGACATGCAACGGCGAGACATACAACGGCTGGATATACAGCGGCTGGACATACAACGACTAGACAAACACCGGCTAGACACACAACGGCCTTAGTATACAACGGCTTGACATACAACGGCTAGACATACAACGGCTAAACATACAACGGCTAGACATAATGACATATAACGGCTTGACATGCAACGTCTTGACATACAACGTCTTGACATACAACGGCTAGACATACAACGGCTAGACATACAATGGCTAGACATACAACGGCTAGACACACAACGGCTAGACATACAACGGCTAGACATACAACGGCTAGACATACAACGGCTTGACATACAATGGCTAGACATACAACGGCTAGACATACAAAGGCTAGACGTACAACTGCTAGACATACAAAGGCTAGACATACAACGAATATACATACACCGGCTTGAAATATAACGGCTTGGCATACAAAGGCTAGACACACAAAAGCTGGAGATACAACGGCTTGGCATACAACGGCTTGACATACAACGGCTTGACATACAACGGCTTGACATACAACGGCTTTACAAACAACGACTTGGCAAGAAACTAGATTGACACTGCTCATAAATTGTGTTCGTGTTAACGCTTATGATAAACACAGTCTTTCTGGTGTGTCATATTTGTTTTCTATAAGCTTTCCTTTAAATACAGTTTTAACAGAACTCTCTGTCGAACGCCTGACGTTCCAAGCTTGACCGTGTGAGTAAAATTACTCGACCTAACCCGTTGAAAATATGAACGTGAACGGATTCTCAAACGATAGGTCAACTTATGGTTATTCGCTAGTGACCGCGATATAGAGAATTATTTGTTTTCAAGTTTTATATACAGGCTTAAGGTTTATACAGTAAAGAAAACTTCATCTAGATCGAAACAATCATAATTTATTATCTAGTGCAGCGGTTCTCAACCTTCCTAATGCCACCACCCTTTCGTACAGTTCCTCATGTAGTGGCGACCCCCAAATCACAAAATTATTCTCGTTGCTACTTTATAACTTAGGCGACCCCTGGGAAAGGGTCATTCGACCCCCTCCAAAGGGGTTGCAACCCACAGGTTGAGAACCGCTGATCTAGTGTATGTATCGCTAGGTGAGGTGAGACCAATCCACAGGGAAAGTACATGCGTGTACATGGCATCGTGCTTTACGGACCCCATCTCGATGAGGAAACAGATATAGTGATTTGGCTCTGAGTCTCACTATCTGTTACCGTATTTTTGGCCTTTAAAAATTATATTTAAATCTTCAAAATCATCAAATTTACCATTACCACCACCCCCCCCACCCCCACACCACCAATCGCTTCCGGAAAACAAAATTCCTCTATTTGCACTCCAAGTGCGTACAATTGGAAATGTGCACCAACAATTATTTTAACAAGCTAATTGTGTAACATTTGGTTTTCTTCCTTATTAATATTATTTGATGGTTTATGGAAAAAATCTGACAGTTTCTGACAGATGAACGATCAACTAAACACCTGGAACTAACATATTTTAAAATATTGATCTCACTTCCTGTTTGTTGATATTGTTTTGAAAAATCTTAACATTTTAATACTTTTTTTTTTTTAGTTGGAAAGTGATAACAGTTTTGTTTAATGGACATCGCGTTATTTTCCTGAAATATTATATTCCAGGGAAAAATATGACTTACTTGTTATCTATTTTAATTCATAACCATTCACAGACAAGGATTTTAATTACTGGTTAAATTGAATTCCAAGAAAACTGGACGTTTGGATAGTTAAGTGAAATCAGAGACTGAAAAAAAACCTTGGTTTTCTGGAAAGTCTGGTCAAATTATAGACTGGACAAAAACACCAATATTAAAAAAAACCTTAGGTTTTCGTGATGCTCTAGTGATATTAGAGACTGCATAGGATCTGGGCTCACAGTGTAGTTTGGTGAAATACGGCACTATTAGAAATTGTGTTAAAATCAGATTATATGCACTTTGTTTCCGAGTTAGTGTGATTTTAAAAAAAAATATTATATGTAAAGACTTGGCTGGCTGAGGTGACAGTCTGCAGGCGAAAGGAATTTGCTAGTAAAATATTAACAAACGTAAGAATGTATATGGGCCAAAATTAAAAGAGGGAGAGAGAGAGAAAGAGGGAAGGATAGATAGAGAGAGAGAGAGAGGGAGGGAGAGAGACTGTAACCGAGGGAATGCGAGATATTGTTTGTTGTTTTTGTTTCTTTTTTGTTGTTCGTCCTTCAAATCGACTAGGACCATCCAGTCATCCGGTTAGGGGGGTGGGTTACGGTGGGTTCGTAGGTGGCTTGCCAATCCTGTACGTGCTCGGAATAGTCTGGGGCACCTCGGGCAGGGGATAGTTGGTGCAGTCGTGGATTTAATAATGTTCTTTCGGGCTTGACTGCGTGTCTCAATGGTGGCCATCCTACTGGCTTCATAAGATTTAGCCCCTATCTTGACCACTGATTCTGTCCTGAGCGGTCTGCTCCCATTTAGTTGTGTCGAGGCTGAAGGCCTTTAGTGCCACCTTCAGTGAGTCTTTGTAACGTGTTTTTGGACTTCCTTGGGATCGTTTGCTTGTCGTGAGCTCACCATAGAATATGTGTTTAGGGAGCCGGTGGTCTTCCATACTGGCAACGTGTCTTATCCAACGGAGTTGATACTGCATCGGGGTGGTGAAGATGCTAGGTATGTTCGCTCTAGCGAGAACCTCTGTGTTAGGAATTTTGTCTTGCCACCTGATGCGAGGAGTTTCCTGAAGCTGGTTGTGTGAAAATGGTTCAGTTTTTTGGCGTGACGCTGGTAGACTGTCCACGTTTCACATCCGTAGAGCAATGTCGAGAGGACTGCTGCGCTATAGACCTTGATCTTCGTTTCCTGTCTGATACCTCTCTTGTCCCAAACAGTGCTGCGGAGCCTGCCAAATATGGCACTAGCTTTTGCAAGTCTGGCATTCATTTCATCATCAATGATGACAGATCTGGAGAGGGTGCTGCCCAGGTAAGTAAATTTATCCACCGCGTTAAGGCGCTGTCCGCTGATGATGATGTTGGGTTCAGCGTAGGGCCTACTGGGAGCTGGCTGATACAAAAGCTCCGTCTTCTTCGCGTTGATTGGTAGGCCAAATTTGTTGCAGGCCTTAGAAAAGATATCAACGCTTTGTTGCATGGCGGCTTCAGAGTCAGCATTGAGGGCACAATCGTCCGCAAACAGAAGCTCTTTGATGGTGCTATGTTTGACCTGTTTTAGCTTGAAGCCTCTTTAGGTTGAAAACAGATCCATCGGTGCGGAAACGTATTGGCAAGCCCGTGGTGGAGTCCCTGAACGCACCAGACAGCATTGCAGAATACATAATACCGAAGAGCGTGGGAGCCAGGACACAGCCCTGTTTCACACCATTTGTGACAGGGAATGCTTGAGATGACTGGCCGTTGTCCTGCACTCTGGCCATCATGCAGCTGACGGATGATGTTGGTGAATTTTTCAGGGCATCCGTACTTCTTCATGATTTTCCACAGGCCACCTCTATTGACCCTGTCAAAAGCCTTATTCATGTCAATAAATGTGGAATGTAGGTCCATATTTTGCTCCTGACATTTCTCTTGGAGCTGCTTGGCAGCAAACACCATATCGATAGTTCCTCGTTCTTTTCGGAAACCACATTGACTTTCGCGTAGGAGACCTATAGCTCCAGATGTGCATTCAGGCGTTTCAGAAGGGCTCGGGCCAAGATCTTGCCCGCGATGGACAGCAGTGAAATTCCGCGGTGATTGTCGCAGGCCTGACGGTTTCCTTTGTGTTTGTACAGGTGGATAATTGAGGCATCTTTGTGGTCCTGTGGTACAGTTTCCGTCTGCCAGATGATCTGGAATAGACGCATTAGCTTATCCGTCAACGCTGGTCCACCCTCTTTGTAGATTTCGGCAGGAATCATGTCCGAGCCAGGTACTTTACCATTGGACATTTGACGGATTGCTGTCTGTATCTCGACCGAAGTTGGGATAGCGTCCAGTGACTTGTTCGTTGGGACTTGGGGCAGTCTTTCAATGGCCTCATCATTATGATGGAAGGCGTATTCAGCACACTATTAAAGTGTTCCGCCCATCTTTCCAAGATTTTTTCCTTGTCTGTGATGAGTCTAGAACCGTCTGCACTAAGTAGAGGGGAAGAGCCTGATGTGGTAACTCCATAGATTTCTCTCAGGCCACTGTAAAAGTTTTTCATGTCTTTTTTGTCTGCAAATCCCTGAATCTCATCAGCTTTCCTACTCAGCCAGGAGTCTTGCATCTGGCGCAGTTGTAATTGGACCTTGCTGCGGATGTTCCTCAGTGCAGCTGTCTTTGCTGCTGACATTGGGTTATCATGGAGGGCTTTGTACGCCCGACGTTTTTGCTCAAGTAGCATTTGGATTGCTGTTTTGTTTTCATCAAACCAATCCTTTTTTTTTTCTGTTAGAGGGTCCGAGGCGCTCAGCGGCTGTGTTATACACCGTCTCACGAAGTGTGGTCCACGCTGCTTCCGCGTCCTGGTTGTCCAGTGTTATGGAATCAAGGCGTTCATCCAGGGTGTCTCACTTCAAGGATCTTCAACTTAATGATGTTGAGGCGTTTCGGAGCTTTGGGGGCCTGTGGTCGTCTCTTAGGTTGTCTGCCTTAGTCACTCTCACATCCTGCCGGTCCCTATTTCTGACTATGACATAATCTATTAGGTGCCAGTTTTTAGAACGGGGGTGCATACAGGAGGTCCTGTTGCGCGTAGGCAGGTTAAATGTGGTGTTTGTTATTAGAAGGCCGTGTTCAGCACAGGTCTAAAGTAGCAGTAGGCCATTGCTCTTGAACTTTCCAACACCATACTTCCCCAACACTCCTCCCCAGGAGGTGTAGTCACTGCCGACACGTGCATTGAAATCTCCAAGAATTATGAGTTTGTCAGCAATCGGTGTGGAGGAGATGACTGTGTTCAGGTCTTCATAAAACTTATCTATGTACTCTTCAGTGTTTGTCATGGTGGGTGCATAGGCACTGACTAAAGTGGCAGCCTTCCTTCCATGGCAGAGGGGAGTTTCAACGTCATGAGTCGGTCATTGATTCCCTCCGGAGAGCTGGAGAGCTTGCTCGCAAGAGAGGTTTTGATAGCAAAGCCAACCAGGCTTCACGCTTTGCGTCAGGGTCTCGTCCGCTCCAGAAGAAAGAATAGCCAGCAAGCCTTTCCGTGAGTTCTCCTTTGCCAGAGAATCTGGTTTCACTTAGGGCGAGATCTTAAGCTCCAGAGAAAGGAGGAAGAGATGGTATGAGCAGTGTTAAAAACACAATACCACTGACAATCTTTAGATGTACATTGTAGGCACTAGTGTCCGATGTCTTCTGTAAGCATAGCGTTCGATATCTACTGTAAGCATGGTGTTCGACGTCCACTGTAAGCATGGTGTTCGACATCCACTGTAAGCATGGTGTTCGACGTCCACTGTAAGCATGGTGTTCGACGTCCACTGTAAGCATGGTGTTCGACGTCCACTGTAAGCATGGTGTTCGACGTCCACTGTAAGCATGGTGTTCGATGTCCACTGTAAGCATGGTGTTCGATGTCCACTGTAGTTTGGTCTATAGCCATCGGACACTGAACGGAATTAACCTATTAACAAGCCTACCTGTAACGCACTTATGCAATCAAAAGCTTAATAATGTTTAGCACATTTATCCGCGAAATCGCGAGTGCAAAAAACACAACAGATGACGAGGCTGAGATATTTCCTGGGAAAAAAGCGAGGCTGCTCTTGTAGACACAGCGCCTCACGGGGAAATCACTCTGGTAGTTTTAATGTAGCGTTTATTGCTTATTTTATGGCCACGGGAGATCATCCATCTATGATTAAACATCAGAGACGGGATTTAAAAACAACTATTAACGCGTTATTGCCGCTGGTGCGGGGGGGGGGGGGGGAAGAAGTGGACGAAGCGGGGGGAGCTCAAACTTCCCAAACATCCTTGAACTTGATTAGAATGTAACCTTAAGCGCAATCAAGTTGTCTGTAATTCACTCTTATCTCCCCGGCCCCCAGGGCCTGTAATTCCATCAATTTTCTCCCGGCCTTTAATATGGAGGCAGCAGTAGATGGAATATGATTGTTGAGACACACGCCTCCATCGCCTGCCCCTACCCAATGGGCTTGTCCGCGTGAATGTGATGCACTCGGGCCTCAAAGAGACAGGATGAGCAGGTTTGGGTATATAAAGGTGTAAAGACTTCATTTCGGAGGTGTGGGTGGATGGAAGCGGGGCTGGATTTTTTTTCTTTTTAAACTTGAAGTATTTCAGGTCATTTGGATACATTATTGTATCTAACTTTCCAAGTTATGTTTTCTGCTGACCTATTTGTGTTGTTTACGTTAACAGAGGTAACAGACCAACAATTCACGATGTCCAGACATATTCACAAGGGCTGACTTTAATTGACTTACAAAACATTACGCATACACGCACAAATCAGCACGCATACACACACAAAGCAGCACGCTTACACACACAAAGCAGCACACGTACACATACAAAGCAGTAAACACAATAAAGGGACGACAAACACTCTCAAACCCATCATCTTCGTCGTTATCTCCCCTTACATAACGCTTTGTCATTTCCAAAACGAAGTGATCTGCCTTTGATAAAACGTAAACAGCCGTTGAAAATAACATCTTCACTCCAAGTCAAAATTTAATCCGTACACTTCAGCGGTGCGTCTATGTACCACACGTGTAATATTCTTTCACACCGAGCCATAGAAGTAAAATTTGATGTTTGTGTATGCCACGTGAATAAACTTCTTAGAGTTTTACACACACAAAAAGGATGAAAGAGGAAGATTCGCTATGAAATAGCAAGAAAAAATGAAATAAATGTACTAATATCGAATCTGAAAGAAATGCTCGAAATAAGTGGCTACTATTTCCCTGCCCTGTTACGCCCAATTAGTGTGCTGTGTGAAATTTAGAAAACACCCCCCCCCCCCCCCCCCCCAATTTTTTTTTATTTTTTAAAATGTAATTGCCTTGGGTTGTTGCTTTGCGTCTCATTAAATTTCGAATACCAATCAATAACACAGCATCACTTCTGACTTGGCATGCCAGGAAAGCTGTGCCTTTTGTCGTTTTATGATGTTGGCCAGTTGGTCATGACGTTTTAAAATAAAAAATAATATTATCATTGGCCGGATAAATCAAAATAATACTAATTAAAAGGTATCATGATTGTGTGATTTTTGTTATTGTTGTCTTTTGGTTTTAGTAATTTTAAAAAAGAAATATGTTTTTGGCATGATTTAATGCGCAAGTTTCAGAGTCTAGGGTCTAAACGTCACACAGACATTTTAATTAATGGTGCTCATAAAGAGCTCGAGCTGCCACTGGGCATCGTGATCGGGCAGGAATAATTTTAATGGATATTAAAAAAGCAGTCAACATTTCTTTGAATAAATTGTGCTATGTTTTTTTAAGAGATTGTCTTGTTCTTTTTCTCCTTTAACGTGTAATCTCTTTCATTTGTCATGGATTTTTTTGTTTGTTATCTCCAGTGGCCTTGCATAGATTTTGGACGAAAAGTGAGTGTGTGGGTTGGGGGTGGGGGGGGTGGAGCAAGGCTTTGGGAAAGGGATCGAAAGTAGCATTAAACCAGGGCACCATTTCAAAAAAAAAAAAACAGGTCTATTTTTTCATGCAAAATGGGTGTATTAATTTAAACGAGAAACTATAGTGGTATAATTCCATTCCTCTTAACTAAGTCATGTCACTGGAAAAGAAATAGGCAAAGACTACAGAGTGAGGCTGGCGATTTGAGCACCTCACCGTCACTTAAAACATAATACAGATCAAGTCAAGGCTACTGCTCAAGTCAAGGCTACTGCTCACGTCAAGGCTGCTGCTCACGTCAAGGCTGCTGCTCACGTCAAGGCTGCTGCTCAAGTCAAGGCTGCAGCTCAAGTCGAGGCTGCTGCTCAAGTCAAGGCTACTGCTCAAGTCAAGGCTACTGCTCAATTCAAGGCTACTGCTCAAGTCAACGCTACAGCTCAATTCAAGGCTACTGCTCAAGTCAAGGCTACTGCTCAAGTCACGGCTGCTGCTCAAATCAAGGCTACTGCTCACGTCAAGGCTGCTGCTCAAGTCAAGGCTGCTGCTCAAGTCAAGGCTGCTGCTCAAGTCAAGGCTGCTGCTCACGTCATGGCTACTGCTCAAGTCAAGGCTACTGCTCACGTCAAGGCTACTGCTCAATTCAAGGCTACTGCTCAGGTCGAGGCTACTGCTCAAGTCAAGGCTACTGCTCACGTCGAGGCTACTGCTCAAGTCAAGGTTACAGCTCAAGTCAAGGCTACTGCTCAAGTCAAGGCTACTGCTCAGATCAAGGCTACTGCTCACATCTTCGCTTGCGAAGTACGGACAATACCTTTTTGTATGAGAAGGCGTCAAAATTCAGGCTTTCTCCCCGGCTCTGCTTTTACTTGCTGACGTCCAGGGGTTTGGGGGGGGGGGGGGGTTAGTGACATTAACGGCAAGAAAATAAAAAAAAAGTCATTTTAAAATAGTGAACGACATAGGAGTGGAAATGAGTGAAACAAAGAAAGGTCAAACCTGAAAAAAAAAGACACGCAACAAAACAACGATCGTGTCGGCAGGAAGCCTTCGTCAGCGAACAAACGACAGAAAAGACACAATAATTTTTTTTTAAAATAGCACTAGCTGAGAAGTAGAATCCGAGAGGATAGAAAAGAAATGGTGTAGTGAAAGCTTTGCAGTCTTTGGGTTGATTCAGTCTTCAATTCGTGTCACCACTCATGTTGAGCAGGTATTTTCTTAATTGAACATTAGAACAGAAAAGTCAGTAGACACCTGACTCGGCTAAGTGCACATCTGACATGGCTAAGTGCACATCTGACATGGCTAAGTGCACACCTAATATGGCTAAGTGCACACCTGACACGGCTAAGTGCACACCTGACTCGTCTAAGTGCACACCTGACATGGCTAAGTGCGCACCTGACATGGCTAAGTGCACATCTGACTCGGCTAAGTACACACCTGACATGGCTAAGTGCACACCTGACATGGTTAAGTGCACACCTGACATGGCTAAGTGCACACCTGCCATGGTTAAGTGCACACCTGATTCGTCTAAGTGCGCACCTGACATGGCTAAGTGCACACCTGACATGGCTAAGTGCACACCTGACATGGCTAAATGCACACCTGACACGAGTAAGGTGACACCTAAACTGCTAAAAGCACGCATACCACTGTTAAGCGTACACCTAAATTTGTTGAGGGCACATTCAACATTAAGGACACGCGTAACTCATCTAACTTAACTTGAGATGTCTCAGTAACGTAATAGATACCATGCAATCGTCTCTCCCAGTTAGCTTGTATAGTTTAATGCTAGAGTAAATTAATGTTGTTTAATGCTAGCTTATATAGATCAATGTCTGTTAACATAGTGTAATATCCGCGTGTATAGCTGAATGATATCTTATATACTTTAACGTTAGCTTGTATAGTGTAATGTTACCGTATGTAGTCAATGCTAGTTTATATAGTTTAACGTTAGCTTGTATAGTGTAATGTTACCGTATGTAGTCAATGCTAGTTTATATAGTTTAACGTTAGCTTGTATAGTGTAATGTTACCGTATGTAGTCAATGCTAGTTTATATAGTTTAACGTTAGCTTGTATAGTGTAATGTTACCGTATGTAGTCAATGCTAGTTTATATAGTTTAACGTTAGCTTGTATAGTGTAATGTTACCGTATGTAGTCAATGCTAGTTTATATAGTTTAACGTTAGCTTGTATAGTGTAATGTTACCGTATGTAGTCAATGCTAGTTTATATAGTTTAACGTTAGCTTGTATAGTGTAATGTTACCGTATGTAGTCAATGCTAGTTTATATAGTTTAACGTTAGCTTGTATAGTTTAATGTTACCGTATGTAGTCAATGCTAGTTTATATAGTTTAACGTTAGCTTGTATAGTGTAATGTTACCGTATGTAGTCAATGCTAGCTTATATAGTTTAACGTTAGCTTGTATAGTTTAATGTTACCGTATGTAGTCAATGCTAGTTTATATAGTTTAACGTTAGCTTTTATAGTGTAATGGTCCCGTATGTAGTCAATGCTAGCTTATATAGTTTAACTTTCGCTTGTATAGTTTAATGTTACCGTATGTAGTCAATGCTAGTTTATATAGTTTAACGTTAGCTTGTATAGTGTAATGTTACCGTATGTAGTCAATGCTAGTTTATATAGTTTAACGTTAGCTTGTATAGTGTAATGTTACCGTATGTAGTCAATGCTAGTTTATATAGTTTAACGTTAGCTTGTATAGTGTAATGTTACCGTATGTAGTCAATGCTAGCTTATATAGTTTAACGTTAGCTTGTATAGTTTAATGTTACCGTATGTAGTCAATGCTAGTTTATATAGTTTAACGTTAGCTTGTATAGTGTAATGTTACCGTATGTAGTCAATGCTAGCTTATATAGTTTAACGTTAGCTTGTATAGTTTAATGTTACCGTATGTAGTCAATGCTAGTTTATATAGTTTAACGTTAGCTTGTATAGTGTAATGTTACCGTATGTAGTCAATGCTAGTTTATATAGTTTAACGTTAGCTTGTATAGTTTAATGTTACCGTTTGTAGTCAATGCTAGTTTATATAGTTTAACGTTAGCTTGTATAGTTTAATGTTACCGTATGTAGTCAATGCTAGTTTATATAGTTTAACGTTAGCTTGTATAGTGTAATGTTACCGTATGTAGTCAATGCTAGTTTATATAGTTTAACGTTAGCTTGTATAGTGTAATGTTTATAAAGTTGATTGTTAGCTTATATAGTTTAATCGTGTGAGGAGACTTGGCTATCTCCTCAGAGACACACTTCTATAATTCTGTTATTGAGAATTAATCAGAAACGGATTGAAACTTATATTTGTGTTCTATGCTGATTCTATTTTTCTTAAAATTTAATTTTCATTTTTGCCCTAAATTCTCAATTTGGTTTTTGTAGATAGGCGGTGGGAAAATGGCCCCAATCAACTGTTCCTTTAGTATTATTCTTTATTTTAAAAAAAAAAAAAATAAATAATAATAATAATAATAGTGGAGAGAAGAATGGCAACAGCAAAGATTTTTAAGCAGCCACTTCTTGTTTAAAATAACGATTTAAAAAAAAACAACAACAACAACAAAAAATGCAATTCACAACTTCGGATAATATGAAGATAAAAGACATTCACGGTCTCAGTGGGAACTGTAGCGTTAAGCTGGGGGGTTTAAAATGTAACTAGCAGCCCCCCCCCCCCCCCCCAAAAAAAAACAGGAAGGAAGCAGACGTTATTTCAATCGTTCCATGATTGTGAAGACGAATGCAATCCCAGAGTGCTCCGACTGAGGATATGGCTGCTTTAATCCACCGTGAGGGCGGGCTATCATCTCTTTAACGACCCGTTAAAAACATTACGATCAGGCCAGTGGCTTGAAAAACAAAAACAACCCGTCTAATCAAGCAGCTCCACACATGGATGATGGATAGCGACTCACCTGCGGATATGTCCCTCGCCGGTCAGACATCCGTCAGGAATAAAAAATACTTGTCACCCATCGGTAATTATCTGGACGATCATCATTGGATCTGGCTTTCTTGAATTTTAAAGACACTAACGGCTTACAATGACATGCTCAAAAAAAATTGAATACGTCACCTCACCCTTCGCGTTTGAGAACCACCAATGAAATCCTTAGCATAGAGAAAAGGGAGAAAGAAAAATGGGTGGTGGTTTGGGGTGGGGGGGGGTTATTGCTGAGGATAACATGTTTCCAAAAGCTGGACATGCAGTAAAGCTTACTTTGATGCACATCTTTGGCTGTCAAAGGACAGTTCATTACTAATTTAGGAAGCTCCCCCCCCCCTTTTTTCCAAATCGCAGTAATCGCACGCAGTCAAGTGCACCTCTTTTAGACGGGAACTCTGGCCATCAAAAAGGGTGACAAAAGGGTGACAATAGAGGTCGAGCTGCTCGTGTTCAGGAGTTTTTTACGTCCCTCACTTGTAAAATCATTCGAGTTTGAAGCACATATTTGGGCGGCGGCCTTGAACTTATGCGTTTGGAATTAAAAGGGAAGCTACTCCGAAATCTCCTTGCACAAGTTATCTTCTAGCTGTTGTTACTTCAGTTTGTTGGATCTGAAATTGAATTAGCCACACATTATCATAACACACATCCTGAGCCTTTAATGAAGCCTTTAAAAATGTATAGGTAGAGAACGGTTCTGTTGATTACTTGTACTGAATTGTATAGCGTTTGTCTCCATGCTATTCTAGTAGTAGCAAGTTCTTAAACTCTTAAAGTTCTTTTAATAATGTTTATTTGTTCCGTATACCTAGCGCAGTTGCATGTGGCAAAGATATAGGGCGTTGTCGTTCCAGCATTCAAAATGTGATGGATTTAAGAATATACAACATTTGATTTAAGGCAGTGGCATTACTAGGGCTAGTTTCACCGGGCCCCATTAACAGTGGCGTAGCGAGCTTAACTCGCGCCCAGGGCACAATACCTTTTTAGCGCCCCCAATACCTTTTTAGCGCCCCCCATTCGAAAACCATACAATAGTATAGTAAAATATACCATTTGGCACCCCTTTGTGAGTAGCGCCCGGGGCATGATGCCTCCCTTGCCCCCCCTCACTACGCCACTGCCCATAATAAAAAAAAAAAATAACAACAACTATATAATTGACCGAACATTCCGCCCTTCCATATAATGAAAAAAAGCGCCACCAGGGGTGGACCCCTCCTTCCGCAGAGCCTTCCTAAACCCTTGGATATAGGTGAGGGTGTTCAACATTTGGAGCTGGAAATAGCGAATTCAGTAGTGAGCACATTTGAGCCTCACCCCTCCTCCAACTCACTTTACTATGATTGCTGGCCCTAATCTTTATTTCGCCACACTGCTCACCTCCAAACTCATGGGGGAAAAAGAGAACAAAAATAAAATATAAAATTGTCTTTGATGGGATGCTGCTTGACTTTTTAAACTTTGAGAACCGCCGAGAGTTAACGTCCTTTTTGCGATGTGTGCTCATAGCAAACATGAAATAACAAACATCACGTAGCACACCTCACACAGCACAGGCCACTCAGCACAGGCCACACAGCACAGGCCACTCTGCACAGGCCACTCTGCACACCCGTTGTCATGCATGGCTAATGTGTCTTATTTAACCAGACCCACATATCGATAGCATGTGCTAAATAAATGATAGGAGAAAATGTAACGGTGTGTCGGTAAATGTGCAGCACATGTCGCTGGGGACATGTCGCCGAGGACATGTGGATAATCGTGTAGTGTAGATCCTAATCAAATAATAATGCGAAACTTTTCATTGACGTAAAATTAATCGTTGGAAATTTGATTGAACGAAATTTTGATCGAATCTCTTTTTCAGTTCACATGTAAAAATTTTCCGTACAAATTTTTTTTTTGAACGCATTATTTTGTTCTACTATGTGGTGCTGTGCGTTGAAAAAGAAATTTGACGAAAATTTTAACTGTTGAACTGGAAAAAGATTCGACCAAGTTTCCGTTCTATCAAATTTCCATCGTTCAATTTTCCGTCGACGAAATTTCTTTCTAACAAATTTCTGGTAACAGAAATTTTACCAGACACCCGATGGTTATCTTGTTGGTTAATGCAAATTTAAAAAGAACTCTTTTTTTTTCAATAACTTTAAACATAATAAATATTCAGTGGTGTCTGTAAGGTTTAAATATTGATTCTATAGCACTGTTTTAACAAACAGAACCGATGATTACATTTATGTCATCAAACTTTGAAAGAAGGGCTGGCGAACCGAGAATAGCAAAAATGACTCCGTAGGGTACTTTAAAGTTCTCCTCATTAAACAGGTCTTGTTTGTCCTGATTTGTAATCACATTCCAAGGTTAAATGCTCCCAGTTCGGATCCTTTCCAGAACTACAAAATAAATTTAGGAAATTGGGACTTTTAATGCATGAAGCTGATGGCAGTTTGTTTTATACAACCGTATTTGTGTTATTTTTATCGGCTAAGTGAACGCTGGAGACAGTTTTAGGTTGTTGAAGACGCTTCATCCCTCACTTAGCGGAACAACACCAGACTTCGCGTTTGTGAAGAGCATCCCTGAAAACGTTACCGACCAAGGTAAAAAGCCCCCAGGTAAAAAAAAAACGCCGCACGCACGAGGGAAACAATGGCTCAAGACCTAATCGATATAGCTAAGACAACTTACAGGGGTGTTGGGGGAGGGGGCGGCGAGTAGACTTGAGAAGGAGGGTGTGAGTTAAATGTTAGCCTGGCTTATTGTTTAAGCTCAGGCAATACGGAGCTTAGGTGAGCTAATCTCACGAGTTAATACGCCACGGGATCTGGTCGATGTCTGGAGCTGAGACCGAGGCGGCTTGCGGTTCCAGGGGTCTGGCTTGTTTCCCCGGTTGGGGGGGGAGCCTTGTCTTTGCTCTTGACATATTGACCTGTCTCCAATCAATAACGTCATGCATTGCGACTCACATTGTTCTGAGCATCAGGCAGAACCTTGGCCGGCAGACTCACCAGGCAGAACCTTGGCCGGCAGACTCACCAGGCAGAACCTTGGCCGGCAGACTCGTGAACATTTTTTTTTTTTAACGCTCCATTCTTGGAATACAAGTATCGTGTGGACTTGTCACCACGGAGAAATTTTTCTTCTTCTTCATCTTCTTTTTTGTGTTTTTTTTCCCCCTCGGGCGATTTTTTTGCCCCAAAGTATTCTGAACGGCTGAACCATTGTTGTTTTTAATAAGTATGCAGTGCATCAAGGCGACAATTACCCCCCGACAATTTTTTTTAACCGAGACTACATTTGGAGCTTTTCAGATTTGACATATTTTATACACACTACGAACATTAGCAAATAATCATAATATTGTTGTCATTTAATGATTCTAAAGTTGACTTTAAAATAGACAATGACAATTGTGAACCACGTTGTCACTAATTACCACTAACTGTCGCCATGAACCTTGTACTATTAATAGCATTGTCAGGTCAAATGAAAAACCGGGGCACTATCATTCCCCGTATGTGTTATTAACATATTATTATTATTATTATTTTTTTGTTGTAATGCATACATTCAGAAATAATTTGAACACTCGAACTTATGTTTCTGTTGTACTGTAATGTAGCTAGTAGCCATTTCGTGTCGAGTCTTATACAAAAAAATTTGTGACATAATTTTGCGCTCAATCACTTTTGAAGAATTTTTTGTTTCTTGCTATGGATTAAGTTTTTAAATTTATTATTATTATTATTTTAGTTGTGGCTTTGTCCACCATTATATTTTATATTGCAAAGACTTAATTTGATACATAAATTCACGTGATGTATCCTAGTTGACTGCTTATAATTTTACAGAAGCTGAACACGCATTTTCGGGTTTGTTATTGTTTGTTTTCTTCATAAAACTTAACTGTGTTCAATCATACTTCCCCATATATCAGTAAAGCCGGTGGCGTAGTAAGGTTTGGTGTCACACGGTGCGGTAAAGTCATGGTGGCATCCCCCCCCCCTGAGATAGTATAACCCGGTGCGATCGCACCCGCGAGTTACGCCATTGATTAGAGCTAACCTACTCCAAATAATAGCAATTTTTTTTTTTTTTTTTTTTTTTTTTTAATTTTAGGTCGGAATACTTGTTTGTTATTGCTGGTGGCTCCCGGAACATGTTTTGTGGTCCAGTTGTTGTTTCTAATATTGTTCTAGTTCAGAACGGTGGTAGCTGCGCCCACAAGAAGCTCGCGTGGTGTGCATGGCACCCGCTTGAGTTGGGTGTAATAGTTGTGGACAGGCCATAAAATGTATCCCGCTATTCTTGACACGAAAGAAATGCACACGATAAGATGAGGCAATGCTAGGCACGCCAACAATAAGATGAGTCAATGCCAGACACCCCTTACCATAAGACGAGGCAATGCTAGGCACGCCTACAATGAGATGAGGCAATCCTAGACACGCCTACTGTAAGATGCGGCAATGCTAGACACGCCTACTATAAGCTATGACATTTAAAATTATCTTGGGAAAAAGAAAATTATGTACGCACTCCAAAATAGCAAGTGTAATCCTAGACTCTATCAGCGTTATCTTAAGCAACTTCAGACATCCCAAATTATTGAGAGCAATGCCACGCAGCTCTCGCTGAAGATTAGCTGAAGAATTCATTTCGTCCGATTTAGAAACTTCAAGAGTTGGAGTGGACAATGTCATGCATCTCCAAATAATGATTGAGATGTGTCTAGACACATAATCTTTTGAGTTATTAACATATCTTCACGAGTTCAAAAAAATAGTTTGATATTTTTTTTCTCTTTTCCTTTTAGTCTATTTGAATAAACCTGGTTTCAATCTCGACCCCCCCCCCTCCTCTCAACCAACCCCTTCGCTTCTTATCTCGGGAAAGAATTTCTGGAATGGCCGAAAGAAAATACGTTTGGAATATTCAAACGATTAAAAGATGCCGATACGTACGAAGTTACTATCAGAGCAGCTGAAGAGTTCATGAATGACGCTATGAATAGTTCATGAATAATAATTGTCGTGAGCTTAGCATCAGTTTTAACATTACTATACCCCAGACGGCAACCGTCAAAGTTATTTTGGTTAAGAAGAAATCGATGACCACATTTGATAAATGTATGATTTTTTAAAAGGAAAAGATAACGGAAAAGAGAAAAAACAACAAGTGTCGCAATTAGAAAAATAAAAAAATTATAAACAATTATCAGGAGCTTAAGGTTATCGGTATATATATATATATATGATTTTTTTTCTTCCTCCAAAAAACGGAGACCGCGATGTACTGCTTGACATCCGATCGTTGACGTGCGTCAGTGTGACGTATGTGTGGCATTCATCTTTGGGAGATGGCATCTTTCAACCTTTACACAGACATGACCCGTGTATTCTTCATCGAAAGTCTTGGACTTAGAATAAATTCCAAGTGCAGTTTTGTTTTGTTTTTTTAATAAAGGCGTCACACACATGCAAGCTTGGAAAACCTGCTCTTTGGAATTCAGACCTTTTGTCAGACGACACAGATGAAACGTTGCTGGCCGGCGAAGTTACAATCGAACACGCTGCTGTCCCTCGAAGTGACAATCTCACTCGTTGCTGTCCCTCGAAGTGACAATCTCACTCGTTGCTGTCCTTCGAAGTGACAATCTCACTCGTTGCTGTCCCTCGAAGTGACAATCTCACTCGTTGCTGGCCGGTGAAGTGACAATCTCACTCGTTGCTGTCCCTCGAAGTGACAATCTCACTCGTTGCTGTACTTCGAAGTGACAATCTCACCCAACATTTTTTGCCGGTACGGAAAAGGTAATAATCGCCTTTAGCAGCCTGCCCAAAAAAAAAAAAAATAACGGTTGTAAGCAGGATTTCGAGTTAGTAGAAAAGAATTAATACACATTCTGAGCCGTTTCAGTACCCGACGTACTCACTATTCTCAACAGACACTGAGGCCGTTATACTCAGCATTTCCATTTAGCGTAGGAGCTGATATCTTCAACAACACAAACAAAACAAAACCACCAGCCAGAACAAATGAATTAATATACATGCTGAGTTTTCACGGTGCCCGCTGTTCTCGCTATTCTCAAAAGCACTAAGGCCGATTTACTCAGCATTACTATTCCGCGTAGGGGCTGATATCTTCAAAAAATTCCAGCCGCAACAAAGGCCGATGTAATCAACTTTACCAGCCGGCGCAAAGGCTGATATAATCAACTTTACCAGGTGGCGCAAGGGCCGAAATAATCAACTTTACCAGGTGGCGCAAAGGCCGAAATAATCAACTTTACCATCCGACGCGAAGGCCGAAATAATCAACTTTACCAGCCGGCGCAAAGACCGATATAATCAACTTTACCAGCCGGCGCAAAGGCCGAAATAATCAACGTTACCAGCCGGAACAGGGGCCGATTTATTCAACATTTTCAACTGCCCCAGAGGCCTCTCTATTCGAGTTTCGTGTTTTAATGTGTGTGTTTTCCAGCCCGCAAAGTGTCAAGTAATATTCGATTCCTACACCTCTGTGCCTGGTTGGGCCAGGCGTTGTACAAATAGTTTGATGTCTTCATTTGCGGTTCTCAAAAAAACCACACACGAGACCTTAACGTGTCAATGAAAGCCTGAGTTAGCTTTTTCAAGCCAAAAAAAAATTTTCAGCGCATACCTTAAATTATAAAACACATTCCAATCACATTCTTCAGCTGTATTTTTTAAATGATTGCTCCACCCGTCCCTTGAACTGTTGGTTGAATGTTCACTTAAACATGGCCAAACTGTAACTTAGACTGTCATCTTAATCCAAATCAAAATTCATAGCTATTCAGCGTTCTGAGAATTTTACAAAAAAATAAAAATCATTGTTTTAATTGTAAAAATAATTAATCATTTACCATCTAATAATTGTGTTTACAATTATATTTTCCAGCAAAAGAAAAATATTTAATTTGAGCACCACGCCTTGACCCAAGTCGCAGTCCATACAGAAATAATTTTTCGGTAATTAAAACTGTAAAGATGTAATTGTTATACACACTCTGTACACCGTAAAAATTTTTTTTTTTTTTTCATAAGGTCAAAGCCTAAGTGTGTCGAATGAATGAAGGCTTAGAACCTCCAGGCTGCTGATACGCAAGCCACGTCCGGTCTTGGACTGATCGAAGCAAAGTTTATAGAGTAAATCGATGGCGCCGATAAAATATTCAAACATTGTAGCTTAGCGGCTAGATGGCGGTAATCGGGACATGATGGTTGTGTCATTAAACAACTGGAGTGCTCGTTGTTGGGTGTCTACACATGAAAAGCAGCCAGGGGGGGGGGGCGCGGGGCAAGGGGGGTGGATCATAGACGATTTTTGTAGTTGGGGAAAAAAAAAAATTTGAAATTGTGGGATTCGGTGCTGCTTGTGTTTGTTTTGAGTATCTAGGGGGAAAATTGTTTCCAAAAGACTTGTTTGTATTTTAAATGTTGAACTCTGATGCCTATCGTATGAACATTTATAGACAATTTTTTAGACATGTTTTGTTTTATCTGCACTGCATTAAGAAGAAAACTATGATGATACCCAATCCATCAAATGGACTGCTTTACATAAGGTTGAACTGTGACGTTACTCAAGATAAAATAAAAAACCAACGAGCTATTTGAAATAAGTGTTAACTAAAAAATATGTCCGTGATGATAAAATTCGATTATATTTTTGTTAAATTTGGCATTGTATTTTTTTTAAGGGGGTTGGGTTGAGAGGGTGGGGGGGGGGGGTGGCGTGTGGGTCAAGAAATCGAAACCTTAAAAATAAAAAAAATCACGTTAACAGCAATGGGGCCAAAACGTTTTTTGATAACTTCATTTGGCAATATTTATCAAGGAATACGGTTGACTTTCTGAAGAGCGGTATACAACCTCTAACGTCAAACGGCGCCTTATCGGTGCAATGTCAGCGGTAGAGTTATTAGTACAAATGGCGCATTGAGGGTGTTGTTTTCTTGATCAAAACAACAGCTGCCGACACACGCCCCTTCCGACAACACCCCCCCTGCTGACAGCCCCCCGGGGGGCCCCCACCACGACCATGCCGTACTCCCGTAGATGGAAGCCGCCCTTCTATTATTATTATTATTTAAAATGCGCGCCAACCCAGTTATAAATGCGCATATATCCGGGCGGTTGCGAGAATAGGCGAGATATGCAAACGTGGCTGCAAATAGGCAGCGCCGGGGGACCAACTCCAGCGGCACAGTAAATATGGAAATGTCGGAATAATTGCCGAGATTTCTGGCATTCATACGTCAGAGGGGGCATTCATTCGTCAGAGGGGGGCAGTCTGTGTCGTGGCGGCCTGTTTCAAAATATGTTGTCAGGGGTCATTTGTGTTAGAGTCGGCTGTTTCAGATATGGTTTCAGGTGTCATTTGTGTCAGAGTCGGCTTTTTCAGCTATGGTTTCAGGTTTCATTTGTGTCAGAAACCTAGGGGCAGACGACTCACCGGTCGCCCAAGGCTGAGATGGATCGACGACGTAGAGAAGGATTTACACCATGCAGTTGGGGGTTCGCGCATGGAGGCTGAAAGCCACTGATCGTTCCGAATGGAAGGATGTGGTGGAGCAGGGCAGGGCCCTACATGGGTTGTAGCGCCCACTGATGATGATGATGGTCATTTGTGTAAGAATCGGCTGTTTCAGATATTATGACCCAGGTCATGTGCGTCATCATTGGCCAAGTTGTTTCATTTGGCTATTATATTTGTCTAAACGTGATATGTTTTAGACGTTTAAGTATCTTATAAAACGAATGCTCGAAAATGTCATCTTCAAACACAAAGTAATTTCAAAATTTTAAACCGTCAGCATTATTTATAATGTACAAAAGTTGGTTTATAGAACATACGTGTTGAAAAAATGTAGTGTTCATATTGTTGTTCGTCTTTCTCACCTCGAAGATGACCAAGGCAAGCTATTGACTTGAGCTGTATTTTGTTTGAAGTGAGGGAGAGTTGCTCAATTCTTCAGCCTCGCCCTCTCGTCCTTGCCTATTTGATGCAATGGTATGACTTACTCAAGACGACTGTAAATAGACCAGGGTGCAGTAGATGCCCGGGGTGTGTCTTTTGGATTTTCACTGTGCTCTTTGATGCGTTCCACGTCACAGGAGTTGGAATTTTCCTTGTGCCAACGTCATACCGCCTACGGAACTCCGGGCTTGATTTCAGAGTTTGACGTCTCTTAGATGAATTGCCATCCAAGGTTAACGAGTTCCATCCACCCGGGGTGCTGGTGATATTTTACTTGTCTGGAAGTTTTCTTGGGGATCGAACTGCAGTCCCCCAGCTTTGTATTGACCGCTCGGCCACCCAGCATCAGTGTTTATATTAGGCACTTTAAGAAACTAGTGTGCCCCCCCCCCCCTTGGGTTCTTATGACGACTTCGAATGTCCAGGGCAAGTTGTGGTTTGGAGATTACACAATTTGCTAGATCAGTTGCACGTGTACAGAACTGACCAGGGTCCAGCCAACCATCAGAGTTTATAAGCAAATAACTAAAAAATCTGAATTGTGCTATCGCCGTATTTTAATATCATACTCTGGAGAGACGCTGAAAAAGTGGAAGCAGGTTTTAAGCGTATCTATACACAGGATTCACAATAATTGGTATAATTATTGTACAGTTCTATATGACATACTTACTGTACAGTTCTATATGACATACTTACTGTATAGTTCTATATGACATACTTACTGTACAGTTCTATATGATATACTTACTGTACAGTTCTATATGACATACTTACTGTACAGTTCTATATGACATACTTACTGTACAGTTCTATATGATATACTTACTGTACAGTTCTATATGACATACTTACTGTACAGTTCTATATGACATACTTACTGTATAGTTCTATATGACATACTTACTGTACAGTTCTATATGACATACTTACTGTACAGTTCTATATGACATACTTACTGTACAGTTCTATATGACATACTTACTGTACAGTTCTATATGACATACTTACTGTACAGTTCTATATGACATACTGTGTTACATATCTGAAGGATTATCAGTTTAAAGAATTTCCAGGTTTAAGTATCATAGCTATTTAGAATGTTTAAGTATCATAGCTATTTAGAATGTTTAAGTATCATAGCTATTTAGAATGTTTAAGTATCATAGCTATTTAGAATGTTTAAGTAACATAGCTATTTAGAATGTTTAAGTATCATAGCTATTTAGAATGTTTAAGTATCATAGCTATTTAGAATGTTTAAGTATCATAGCTATTTATAATGTTTAAGTATCATAGCTATTTAGAATGTTTAAGTATCATAACTGTTTAGAATGTTTAAGTATCATAACTGTTTAGAATGTTTAAGTATCATAGCTATTTAGAATGTTTAAGTATCATAACTGTTTAGAATGTTTAAGTATCATAACTGTTTAGAATGTTTAAGTATCATAACTGTTTAGAATGTTTAAGTATCATAGCTATTTAGAATGTTTAAGTATCATAACTGTTTAGAAGGCCTACATCCTCTAAAGAAATAAAATAGAAAAAAAACCCATTCCCCTCACGCCTCCTTTCCTTGTTAAAAAAAGAAAAAACTATTTATTTAAATGCACACAAAAATGTACTATCTTTAAACTTTACGCTTCATTGTTGTAAGATCGTCGAACAAGGCTTACATTATCACAAAATAATAGTATTTTTAAGAATAAAGAAAGCAAAACAATAAGCATTTATTTAGTAACAGTCATAAATGTGTTCGAGAATGCATCGGCCATAAAAGGATGATTGGAGAGTCATGAAATAAGGGAACATAAGAATGTGTCCAAGAGTGCAGCGGCTATCTAATGATGATTGGAGAGTCATGAAATAAGGGAACTTAAGAATGTGTCCAAGAGTGCAGCGGCTATCTAATGATGATTGGAGAGTCATGAAATAAGGGAGCATAAGAATGTGTCCAAGAGTGCAGCGGCTATCTAATGATGATTGGAGAGTCATGAAATAAGGGAACATAAGAACGGGGCGCAACATTTTGAAGGCGAGGACAAGAAAAGCTGTGAGGTAAACGAGAAAATGGCGCTGCTGGGAGACGTCAGGGACCTGTGGGTAACCAGCTGTGATAATGGTGTGTCGGACGGGGAACTGAGGTCAATTCAACGTGACAAGGGACAGAGCCTGGACACGATTTGGGGGGGGGGGCTTTCTTGGACTAAGATAGGGATTCTTCAACTTGGCAAAACTAGACTAGGAGGGGGGGGGGTCGAAGCCCAGGAGCTGAAAGTGTTTTTGATGATTAGTTTAAAACTAACACCACCAACGTTATTGATTGCTACTCTGTCGTGATTAGAAAATATATCGTTGTCAACAAGGTTAGCAACTATAAAAAAAAAATATTTGACAGCGTCTCGAATAAATTACGAAAGTAAAGGGGTTAGTGGGGTAAAATTTGAAAGCTTTTGTGTGTCATGACATAATGGAGGCATATAGATGAACATAGCACATACTAATGCATATAGAAAATGAAATTTGAATTCATTAATTGAAATACCATGAAGAATGGCTAAAAACCAAGTTGAATTGTGCATGTAATTACAGGTTAAACTCCGAACTGTGAAGTTTGCATGCAATTACAGGTTAAACTATGAACTGCGGAATGTGCATGTAATTATTAAAAGGTGAACATTACCGAATGACGGTGATTTGCTCATAATAATTACTCGAAGGATAAAAATTACACTATGAACATTTCTGAATGACATTTAAGATTTAAATTTAGAAAAAAATACATTTATGATAGTCTCAATTAACCAGGAGCATTTTTTTAAAAATGTGGCCGTACAGGGGTTAAAGCTGGGTTATAAATAATTTAACCTTTCAGAGTCCGTGGAATAATGAACTGTTTTAGCCATAGAATAATGAACTGTTTTAGCCATAGAATAATGAACTGTTTTAGCCATAGAATAATGAACTGTTTTAGCCATAGAATAATGAACTGTTTTAGCCATAGAATAATGAACTGTTTTAGCCATAGAATAATGAACTGTTTTAGCCATAGAATAATGAACTGCTTTAGCCATAGAATAATGAACTGTTTTAGCCATAGAATAATGAACTGTTTTTAGCCATAAAATAATGAACTGTTTTAGCCATAGAATAATGAACTGTTTTAACCATAGAATAATGAACTGTTTTAGCCATAGAATAATGAACTGTTTTTAGCCATAGTATAATGAACTGTTTTAGCCATAGAATAATGAACTGTTTTTAGCAGACATCTTGAAGGTAAACATATATGTTGTGGCGTTCTGGAGACAGGATCCCCCCCCCCCTCCCCATCCAACATAAAGGTAACATAAACGACAAAAATCCATAACAGTCTGAGAAGAGTTTGACATTGTATTAAGTTTGGATGGGTAAAAGGCCAGGGACGGAACGTTTACGGATATCTAGACAGTATGTATTGGTGTTGCATGAAACGAAATAGAACAACAAGCAGATGCGTAATTGGGGCCCCTTTCTCCTGTTGTGATGCCACGTGCGTCACCAAGTCTCTTTAAAAAAAAAAAATAAGGATTCCCCGTGTTGCTAAGAGGGAAAAGAAGACAAAAAAACAGAAGCGGGCTAGCAACGTTGGAAAATGGCGATCTATTCTCGTCTGACTTCAAGCAATAGGAGACAACACTCGGGGACTAGTTAATGCTCTTTCAATTGCGCGCTGAAGCCGCCTCCCTCTCTCTCTTTTCTCTCTCCCCCATCTCTTAGGTGAACTATTTCTCTCTTCTCTCTCCCTGTCTCTCCCCCTTTCTCCCTCTCTCTCTCCCTTCCTCTACCTCTCTCTCCCTTTTTCTCTCACTATCTCTAACTCCCTCATTCTCCATCTTATGCTAAATTTTCATGCCCCTATCTTCTCCCGTTCTCACTCTTTTCCTTCTCTCTTTATCCCTATCTGGTAATTTTTCTTCCTCTCCCCGCGTCCCCCTACGTCTCTTTCCGTCCGCATCGGGGGCTCTTGGTAATTTTTCCTCCATTCTGTGGCTATCATCTTGTTTAAATGCCACGAATGTCAGGCAGTATTAACCAGGGTAAAAGTGAATTATCCGCGAGATGAGATTCTGCTGGCTTGGCTGTATGAAGTTATCCGTTCGTTAAACGATTTTAGAATCAATTTTTTTTTGGCAAAGACTAAAAACAGTTGAAAACTTTGGGCAGCATGACTAAATAATTCACGGGCTTCTACTGTGAGGTAAGTGGCGATAATTGCATTGGTTTGTTGTTTGTGTGTCTGATTGTGAGGTTTTTTTTGGACAAGGGTTTGCTAATCTTTGTGTTTTAACACTTGGACTTCCCAGACCGCAGCCGAGGATAGTTTAACCGCTGTGCAATAGTTGGCGCCGTCGTGTTGAACACACCGACTTGTTCAACAAAAGGACAGGTTGGGACAGTTACATGCTGGCTTTATCGACGATAAATTGCTGGCCTTATGAACACTTACATGCTGTCTTTGTGGACGGTTGCATGCTAGCCTTATGGATGGTTACATGCTGGCTTTCTAGACAGTTGCATCCTGTATTTATGGACGGTTGCATGCTAGCTTTTTGGACGGTTAAATGATGGCTATATGGACGGTTACATACTGGCTTTATGAACAGTTACTTGCTGGCTTCATAATAGATGTTGCGAACCTTACTGTAAATAGGCGCAACAGCCACCAGTTTTGGATTAAGTTTTTCGAACAAATTCTAACACAACTTAAAGGGAGTCATGATGATAGATCTTCCTCTGTATCAAAATCGAGGCTGTAGTGTTTTTTCCCTTCATTCTAAAGACTGTTAATATTGAAACGTGCAGCTGATAAATACATTTGAAATACATGTAAACAATAACACTTACTGGAATGCGCATTGGGGAAAAAAAAGAGAAGAAAAATTGCAACCTTATGTGCAGAGATCTAGTTTTTGGGCGTTTCATAATACCCCCCACCCCCCACCCCATATGAATAAAAAGTTTACAGCATTGGAAGCAGCAACGAAATGTGTTCGTTATTATACGCGTTCTGTCTAAACGCTTCTCACGTGATCAATATTTTAATGTGACTTTAGTTAAGTGTCGGAGGCTGAGCTTTTCGAATGAGCCATCTCGACTGTTGAATAGGTGGCCCTTTGAATGGTTGATGTTATATGGGCGTTCCTTTGAATGGGTGCTGTTGTATGGGCGGCCCTTTGAATGGGTGCTGTTATACGGGCGGCCTTTGAATGTATACTGGGGTATGGGCGGCCCTTTGAATGAGTGCTGTGGTATGGGCGGTCCTTTGAATGGATGATGTGGTATGGGCGGCCTGTCGATGAACTTTAGGCCAGTAATTGGGCCCGAAATACAGAGAAAAGATGAAGTCTCTGGGCTGGTGTCTCCCAAACTTTTAAGTATTGCCGTTGAACCAAGGACCGGTACCAGATTTCTAATTATATTTCCCTTTTTTAAGTATTCATGCTGTGCGGACCGGCAACGTAAAGCTCGCGGACCGGTGCCGGTCTGTGGATCGCCATTTGGAGAACGCCTCTGTCGGTCTTTTTTTGTCATATTCAAATTTTGTGGTCCATTTATTTAAACGTTGAGAATTCCCATGAAAGTCGTAGGATTTTAAAGTAAAATTGCATCTTTTTAATTTTTCCACATCCCTCGCGCTTATCGTATTATTTTTGTACGCACCACCGAGCTAAAACGCATTTTCGTATACAAATAAATAAATGCATTTATTCCCTGAACACCGAACCTTTCAAATGTTACCCCACGTCTCCCCTTCCTATTATATTGTTCTAGACGCTGTCAGCTATAACATCTAAATGTTCTTGCTGATGTGTTCGTACGGGTTCCATGACAAAACGACTAATGACAAAATGACAAGTGACAAAAACGACAAGGTGACAAAAACGACAAAGTGACAAAACGACAGGGTGACAAAACGACAAGATGACAAAACGACAAGGTGACAAAAAACCATAAGGTGACTAAATGACAAGGTGACAAAACGACAATTCGCCTTGATTCAAGCCTTCACGTACCTGAATCTACTATTTCAAAGCAATATTTTTCCGTTTAATTAATTTTTTTTGTTTCTCCAGTTTCGACTGTGTAGAACGTAGAAATGTACCAAATAAGTCATAGTGCCGTAGTTTTGCATTCACAATTTGTAAGATATATAAATATATATTTGCGATCACGGATGTTTTAAAACTGCTCTTTGGCATAAAAATAGTATTCGTCCCAAATGCCATAATTATTTTTAAAAGTTTAACGAAATACTTCAAAGGAAAAATCAAGAAATGTGTTTTAAAAGTATGTTAATGTTTTAAATGTGTTTTAATAGATAAACAACCCCCCCCCCCCCCCCCCCCGGGGACGTAACACAATACCCAGACCCACTAAGCTTATACCAAACGTGTCCTATTACGGCTTTCGTATATTTACTGTACATAATTTAACTGTGGAAATTAACTGTCTCGGGTGGAGGATAACCTTCTAAGACCAATCTGTTCCTGCAGGGCCGACCCTAACAATTGCGGGGGACTATGCGAAACGGACTGCGCGGGGCCCATTCTGGGTAGAGGATAAGGATAATAAGTGAAAATTAAGATTTTGTATTAGAAGATAAATTCGGGGCGGGGCCTATGAAATTGCGGGGCCCATTGCGGCCGCATAGGTTGCAATGGCCTAAGGCCGGCCCTGTGTTCCAGGACCAGACCACACAAGACGGCTCAAGGTCTACCAAATACGCACATAACGCACACATACGCAACAGTCAGCGGCGTATCCTGAATTATGACGAGATACATCACCCCCCACCCCACACCAATAAAAAAGTGGAACACGTGACACATTGTCACAACTCGGAACTCTGTAAACATTAAGCACTTCGTTGCGCCAATACAGCTTTGTATCCACACGCACAGACACACGCAAGGGAATCGGGTGACACATCCTTGAACGTTAACAAGCACCGCATTAGAAACAATAATGGGAGCGATAACCGTTGAACGCGTACGTAGTTGATAGCCGATGTCGCCGTGTGTCAATGTATAACAAGAAGTGAGCAAACACGCGTGTCAATGTATAACACGAAGAGAGCAAACACGCGTGTCAATGTATAACAAGAAGAAAGCAAACACGCGTGTCAATGTATACAAGAAGAGAGCAAACACGCGTGTCAATGTATAACAAGAAGAGAGCAAACACGCGTGTCAATGTACAACAAGAAGAAAGCAAACACGCGTGCCAATGTACACAAGAAGAGAGCAAACACGCGTGTCAATGTATAACAAGAAGAGAGCACACACGCGTGTCAATGTACAACAAGAGGAGAGCAAACACGCGTGTCAATGTATAACAAGAAGAGAGCAAACACGCGTGTTCACGCTACTTTACGGACATTGAAGAAAAAACGCAATGGAAAGTAAAAGAGGAAAAGAGATAATAAAGAGTTCTAACTGCCCCCACCACATCGCCGTCACAACCTCCCCCCCCCCCCCCCCGAGGTCAACGAAAAAGCAACAACAACAAAAAATAATCAACAACTTTACTTTTGCCGAGACCGCAAGTGGTAAATGTGCGCTATAGAAAAAATAAATGTAGTCGATCTGTTTGCCCACATGACGTGAGTCCAGATGAAATCTCTACAGAAATTGTCGGTGACTGCTGGAGGAGTTGAGATGACCTATTGGTCCGTGGAGTTGTTCCGAGTTTACTCGCTCAACCTCTGACTGGCATCGACCGTCAGAGGGCCCCGATATTTGGAAGTTTCTTCGTTTTGAAAAGAAAAAAAAGGAACAAAATTAACAATCGCTTTTATAGCCTGTGTGTTGACCTAGCTTTTGTTCACCATGGAAAGCAACCTTACCTGCACCTTTGTTTTGACGTAACCAATTAACTACCCCCCGCCCTTTTTTCCCCTTCCAAACCTCTCTTGATTGGGAAGTTTTTTGTTTTTTTTTTGTTTCCAGAAGGGACTACATTATGCTACATAGAGGGATACATACTCTATGGTGATTAATTACGTTCTGTTCTCGAGAGTTCTGACGCCCTCACTATAAATAAGACGGTTGACTGTGACCGGCAGACTTTTACAAGACTTACGAGACTTACTGACTTACAGGAACCCAATAAGACGCACACTATATATCAACGTGAGTGTTTGGATTACTATTTCCACCTTGCTAGTATTATAATTTTTCACTTGCTCTAGGTTAATTTCTTTTTCTTTTTTTTTAAAATTTCTGTATATTTGATCGTGCTAATTTGATACCAACTTAGAGGTACACTTTAATTGATTATCGTTGATATCCATGGCTCTGGTATAGTTTATCTTTGTATGCTTGTTTTCAGTCCTTTGTGACGTACTGTTCATCTGACGAGCCAAATGTTGGGACAGATTGCATTTGTCAACCAAATAACGGCGTGGAAGCTATAGGAAATACATTTTCTCCAGTAACCGTGAGGATTATCGCGTGTTTTGCCCGCCTCCACCCCCCACCCCAACCCGATACCTTCAAAATCTAGCACTGCTCACGAAGGCCTTGAGTCATTTTCTCTTAAATCATTATAATAATTGTACTTGACTTCGAAACTAAACATAAACATGCGTAGTTACTGGGGGAGGGTATAAAAATTTTTTTATTTTTTTTACCCTGACTTTTTTTTACCCTTTCTTTTTTTTTACTCTTTTAATCCATTTTATTTTCATTTCTTCGCTTTTATTTTAGATTATTTGTGTGGCCACCCCCCTCCCTTTTCCAAGTCGTAAATCCCATTCGCTGACAGGGGGGGGGGGGGAATTTTTCACGTCGCCTGCAGGCCGCCTTGAGCAGACCCGTAGTGATTTTGATAGGTTCTGATCTATCTCAAGACGCAACGAGCCGGCTCAGAAGTGACCCGGATCTTTTGTACAGCGGCCGTTGGTGCGAATGTATTTTATTGAATGTATTAATATTCACCTAACTTAGCGCTGGGATTTACGTTGGAGTATTCGCATGCGAAACGGATGGTACGCGCACGAAGTATGTCTTGTTGTACCTGTTAGTGTGAGTATTTTATACATCGTTCCTTCTTTTCGTTCTTTGCTTCCTTCCTTCCTTACGTTCTTTCTTTTTTTTTTCATTCTCCCTTAACGCGTTCTTTCTTTCATCATTCCTTTTCTTCATTTCTTTCCCTTTTCCCTATATTCCCGTCTTCTTTACTTTTTTGTTTCATTCTTCTTTCTTTCGATTTTATTTTCTTTATTTCTTTCTCCCTTTCTTTCGACCCTCATTCCCTTTTCATTTATTATTTTTTTCTTTCTTTCTCTCTTTATTTAATTTTCCCTCTTCCCTTTTCTAAGCTTATTTCCATTTTTCTTTCTTTCAGACTCTCTCTCTCTCTCTCTCTCTCTCTCTCTCTCTCTCTCTCTCTCTCTCTATCTCTCTCTCTGCCATTTCGTTTTTCGTTCTTTAATTTTTGTCTTCCTTCTTTCTTTGCATAAATAGCGCTACGGGTTCCTTAAAAAAAATCGTTCAGTTTTCCCTCTGTGGATTTTGTTTGTGTCTCCGTCTCTTCCTTTTTTACCTGTATTTCCTATATCCTCCCAGTCGTCATGGCCTATTTAATATGCTCATGTCGTTTCTTGTATGATTAGATGGTATGTGAAACTTCAAGATTTAATTTGCCCACTATCTTTGAAAAAAAAATAATGATATAATTTCAGATAAAATGTCGGTACGTTTGCAAAAACGCTTATAGATTGACATTCTTTGACGTCACAAGAAAGTCGCAGCGCAACGGTTAAGCCAATCTCGCTTGCAGCGTCCCTGCCATCGATTTGTTTCGATAAAATGATTCAAAACATACAATTTTCATTAAGCTTCTAAAAAAACAACGTCTGAGGAACCAATTTGGGAATCAGATCCGATTTTGGGAAGTCTTTAATTGTCCCCCAACATTTCTTAAGGTCTGTGTTTTTTTTTCTCCTCCCTCCCTCCCCCTCCTCTAATTAACCCTCACCAGTTTCCGCTCGAGTAGTCGTGACATCCGCGTGAGCCTGTTGCTGAGAACTCGCTCGTCTAATGAGTTCCCGAAAACGTCTATTTTTAACGTCATCGCATTAAAACGAGGTAGCGTGATAAGCGTCATGGCCGCTATGTGAGCCCGTGCGATTAGGGTCATGGCCACTCTGTGGGCCTGTGTGGTTAGCATCATGGCTACTCTGTCAGCCCGTGTGGTTAGCATCGAGCCCCCTCTGTGGGCCTATGTGTTTATCGTCATGGCTCCTACGTGAGCCCATGCGGTTAGCATCATGGCCCCGCTGTGGGCCTGTGTGGTTAGCATGATGGCCCTTATGTGAGCCCATGCGGTTAGCATCATGGCCCCTCTGTGGGTCTGTGTGGTTAGCATCATCGCCCCTCTATCAGCCCTAAGAGCTAGCAGCTTGCCTTCCACAACGACTGTTTGTGAATCTTCTGTAAAGGACTAACCATACATCAGTTTATTTCTGTGTTGCTTGAGCCCTGTTGCGAGGCAATTTCTTTAGACCAGGCCTGCACAACATACGGCCAGCAGGCCAGATGCGGCCCGCCAGCACCCACTTGGCGGCCCGCGAAGTAACGAACTATTCTTTATTCTTATTATTTTCGTAATAGCTCCCCCCCCCAAAAAAAAAATAAAAAAATCCTATTTTCTTTTGGCCCGCACAAGCCATTGTCTTATTGTATTTTGGAAAATACAAGTTTTTCATAAAGTATTACGGCCCGCCTTACATTTTGAGTTGTGCAGGCCTACGTCTCGACAAGACTTCATCGTCTTTTGGCTTGCAAATGAGTGCCGAAAAGACACAAATGATGACGAATAGCACAACTGGCATCGCCACATAAATTATGTCGGGGAAGAAAGATTAGAGGCAGTAGGCAGCTTCAAGTACCTAGGAGCAAAAGTCTCAAATGAAGGCTTCAAGCCCAAATAAAAGCCAGGTTTGCCCAGACCACAACAGCACTAAAGAGGCTCAAGAAAACATGGAACGACAAAAATATAGCCCCCAGCACCAAAATCAGGCTGCGCTCATTAGTCCTCTCCGTTTTCTTGTATGCCTGTGAGTCCTGGACATGAACAGCAGAACTTGAAACTAGGCGATGCTGTACGAAGTGCAGAAAACCGAGAGGAAAGAAAGTTTTCATGTCATCTGTGGCGCCCCAACGGTCCAAGGACTAAGGGACATAATGATGAGGCCTGCATTAGACCATTAGCTGACTATAGGATGTAGGTGTGGAGGATCAGTCATTGTAAGAGATAATAACTGTACACATATTTACTAGGCGTTGATTAAAAAAAAACACCTAATAAATTGCTGATCCCAGACAATACTTATTAAAGAAAGGCGGATTTTGAGAGTTAATGAGTTATAAAATATCAGGATCATCAAAAGTTCCAAATGATACACAACAATACACTAACGAAGTATCGACCAAATGCCTTCCAATGATACACAACAATACACCAACGAAGGATCGACCAAATGCCTTCCAATGATACATATCAATACACCAACGAAGTGTCGACCAAATGCCTTACAATGATATACAACAATACACCAACGAAGTATCGACCAAATGCCTTCCATGCGAAGCACTGACCAAACGCATTGTTTAGGAAACGTGGGCAAAAAAAAAAGATTTAATTTTAAAATAGAAATTTGACTAGTAAAACTTTGAGAGAAAAGATCCTAAGAAGTTAATAATTCAAAGACTGGAATGTATTGTAATTATATATTTTAGCAATGCAAAATGTATTCCTTATTAATTCCAACTCCTTCTAGTTTGACATTTGAAACGTAAATTTTATCTTTGGATTATGTATCTAAAAGAATATCTCGTAAACCTGGATGTATTGAAAATTATGTGTTCCACCTCAGAATCATTTTGACAGTATGATTTTCTGAAACGTTTGAATTTATACATGTCTTTACCAATTTTCTCATCCTCGTTCAACGCTCTTGACCTCGTTCAACGCTCTTGACCTCGTTCAACACTCTCGATCTCGTTCAACGCTCTCACCTACGTACAACGCTCTCACCTACGTACAACGCTCTCACCCTCGTTCAACGCTCTCGACCTCGTACAACGCTCTCACCTACATACAACGCTATCACCTACGTACAATGCTCTCACCTACGTACAACCCTCGTACAACTCTTTTGACCTCGTTCAACACTCTCGACCCCTTTCAACGCTCTCACCTACGTGCAACGCTCTCACCTACGTGCAACGCTCTCACCTACGTACAACGCTCTCACCTACGTACAACGCTCTCACCCTCGTTCAACGCTCTCGACCTCGTACAACGCTCTCACCTACATACAACGCTATCACCTACGTACAATGCTCTCACCTACGTACAACCATCGTACAACTCTTTTGACCTCGTTCAACACTCTCTACCCCTTTCAAAGCTCTCACCCTCGTACAACGCTCCTACACTTATAGCGCTCGGTTTTTCAAATTTCATTTAATTTTCTTCTGGTTTTGTTGTATTTTACTAAATAACCCCTTGTTGCATCGCCTGTTTGCCTACACAGTAATCCCCCTTGTTACATCGCCTGTTTGCCTACACAGTAATCCCCCTTGTTACATCGCCTGTTTGCCTACACAGTAATCCCCCTTGTTGCATCGCCAGTTTTCCTACACAGTAATCCCCCTTGTTACATCGCCAGTTTGCCTACACAGTAATCCCCCTTGTTACATCGCCTGTTTGCCTACACAGTAATCCCCCTTGTTATATCGCCAGTTTGCCTACACAGTAATCCCCTTGTTACATCGCCTGTTTGCCTACACAGTAATCCCCCTTGTTACATCGCCAGTTTGTCTACACAGTAACCCCCTTGTTGCATCGCCAGTTTGCCTACACAGTAATCCCCCTTGTTGCATCGCCAGTTTGCCTACACAGTAATCCCCCTTGTTGCATCGCCAGTTTTCCTACACAGTAATCCCCCTTGTTACATCGCCAGTTTTCCTACACAGTAATCCCCCTTGATACATCGCCAGTTTGCCTACTATTTACTACCCTTTGTTTTATGCACATCACTCTCGTAACTCAAACCCCGCTACCGATCTTTCTTACTATCTGCCACACTATCGTTCTTTATCTCCCCTATCACCCACGTTATATGACACATGCGCATCTTGTTATCTCTTCATCTTCCACACTATATGCCGCACACACGTCCTGTCATCTCCCCATCTCCATACGATCTTCCACACACACGTTCTGTTATCTCCCCATCTCCCCCACTTTCTCCGAAATGCGCGTCCTGTTATATCCCCGAAGACGTAAATGATCGATTCCAGTTTGAGCCAATTCTGTCTTAAGCGGATTTGGACTTTCCGGTCATCCTCCGGTGTAATACATGGGCAGGCACAAGGCGATGTGTGCCATGGTAGATCACATGGGCGACTGGAAGTAGTGAGGCCCCGGGTGTAAGGCGCCGACGCAAGAACAAACAGTAGGTTTGATTGGGGGGTGACGAGGGGTGGGTTGACGACAAGTTGAAGGGGGGGGGGCTTCATCCGTTTCAAGGATAGCGGGTTTCTTGAGCTGAGTGCTTTAGAATTAGGTCAAGGTATTCTTTTATGTTGCCCAGGTTGAGTTGTTGGATTTGGTTTGTTAATTATCAATTGTCAATATTTCATCTGACCTAAGGATTAATTTTACGGGATTATATCGTGGGGAGTGGGTGGAGGGTGGGAAGAAGTTTGTAGTCTCCCCTTTTTTTTCCCCTTCTAGTTATTATGAATTCCGCTTCCAGTCATACTTTTATATTTAATCCCCGATAGGTCACCACGTTGAGGAATCGTAAAGCTAATATCATAATTGAAACCATTGTTTCAATTTCAGTGCTGGTACAGTCCGTGCCTTTGCTAGTAGGCCAAAACAAGAAAACCGAAAGCTGCTCTTTAAAGGATATATAAACAACTTCTACCAATGCACGGTGCTTGGGGCTGGCTGGAGGTGGGGTTGCTGGGGGTGGCTGGGTGTGGCTGGAGGTGGCTGGGGTTGAATGGGGGGATGGGATGCCTGGGGGTGGCTGGTGGTGGCTGGAGGTGGGGTTGTTGGGGGTGGCTGGGGGTGGCTGGGGTTGAATGGGGGGGATGGGATGCCTGGGGGTGGCTGGTGGTGGCTGGTGGTGGCTGGAGGTGGCTGGAGGTGGGGTTGTTGTGGTGGCTGGGGGGGGCTGGGGTTGACTGGGGGCTGGGATGCCTGGGGTGGCTGGGGATGGCTGGAGGTGGCTGGGGTTGAATGGGGGGCTGGGATGCCTGAGGGTGGCTGGGGGTGGGGCTGAGGGTTGGACACAAAACGGCTGCCTATAAGAAAACCAACAGCCTTTAGAAAATAACTGTAAGTAGCAAGAAAGTATTCTAACAATTTGAATTTTTTTTAATGGTTAAATTCTCCAAACCAAGCTTTGTATACACAAACTTATTTTAAAGGAAATTTCCAACTTGTAAGAATGTAAAACAAAATGGTAAATAATGGAAGAAAAATTGTAAATATTTTTTTTTAAGAATGCAACAAATAATTGGAAAAGAATCTAAAAATAATGGTAAAGAATCTAAAAATAATGGTAAATAATCTAAAAATAATGGTAAAGAATCTAAAAATGGTAATGAATGTAAAAAAAGAATTGATAAATAAAGTTTAAAAAAACTATGGTTAAGTGTGTAAAAAAATGGGTTGAAAGAAAGAAAGACTCGTAATCCATCCCATTAGGCCGACGTCCCAGTGAAAGACTCCTTTAAAGATCCCATTGAGTAAACTAGGCCAGAAAAGACGTCGTCTGATAAGACCGGGCATCCAGGGGCAAACAGAAGGTCTGGCTCGGCACATGAAAGGACGGACATAAGTGTCTGTACTTTATTAATGCCGTTCGGTCAGTGTCATGGCTTCGCGGCGATGGCTCGGTTGACATTTGGGGGTTACTCAGGACAAATATTATATTTGTGTGTGTGTGTGGGTGGGGGGGGGGTTTACGCAGAACATGCATGAGGTATTGGGGTTTACCCAGGACAAAATATGACATTTGGGGGTTAACTTATAGGACAAATATGAGATTTGTTGGCAGTTACCTTATAGGACAAATATGAGATTTGGGGGTTACCTTATAGGACAAATATGGGATTTGGGGGTTACCTTATAGGACAAATATGAGATTTGGGGGTTACCTTATAGGACAAATATGGGATTTGGGGGTTACCTTATAGGACAAATATGACATTTGGGGGTTACCTTATAGGACAAATATGGGATTTGGGGGTTAACTTATAGGACAAATATGAGATTTGTTGGCAGTTACCTTATAGGACAAATATGAGATTTGGGGGTTACCTTATAGGACAAATATGGGATTTGGGGGTTAACTTATAGGACAAATATGAGATTTGGGGGTTACCTTATAGGACAAATATGGGATTTGGGGGTTACCTTATAGGACAAATATGGGATTTGGGGGTTACCTTATAGGACAAAGATGGGATTTGGGGTTACCTTATAGGATAAATATGAGATTTGTTGGCAGTTACCTTATAGGACAAATATGAGATTTGGGGGTTACCTTATAGGACAAATATGGGATTTGTTGGGGGATACCTATAGGACAAATATGAGATTTGTTGGGGGATACCTTATAAGACAAATATGAGATTTGGGGGTTACTTTATAGGACAAATATGAGATTTGTTGGCAGTTACCTTATAGGACAAATATGAGATTTGGGGGTTACCTTATAGGACCAAATATGGGATTTGTTGGGGGTCACCTCATAGGACAATTATGAGATATGGGGGTTACCTTATAAGAGAAGTATGAGTTTTGGAGTTACCCAGAAAAAATCTGAGCGTTGGAGGTTACCTAGGACAGATATGAGGTTTTGCTTTTGAAGTTGTATAAAGCGAAGACATTAGGTCTACGTTTTCGATTAAGCTGATGCGTGTAATTCGTTTCAAATTAGTGATTTTTTTTCTTTAGAGAGTTGGGGGGGGGGGGGGGGGGTTATGGTCTGGACGACATCGCACAGCATTTTAGTTTTTAATTTAAAAGGAAGGAAAACAATATTGTACAAATAAGCACTGAAAGGTGTCTTGTCTTTAGCTGGTTTTAACAACACAATTTGGGTAGATAGTGACTTGCGGTGAGATGTGAAACCGTGGCAGATGGCATTCTCTGGCAACATGATATTTCAAAGCAATAGAATCGCATCTAAAAAATTGTAACATTCAGGGGGTAATTTTTTGACTTTGACAACGTATTTCCCGTTTTGTTTACAGATATGCAGGAAAGTTATTTTATAAATTGGATTCAACAGTGTTTCCCCCCGAGAAAGGTTACTCATGCCTTGGTTCTCAAAATGCACTAAA